>OX422212.1:341669370-342869370 GCA_949130495.1 Sambucus nigra | reverse complement strand
TCGATTTACTACCTCAGTAGAATCATACATGGGCCAGAGGTAAGGTGTAGTAGCTTGGAAAGGCATTGTTTAGCCTTACTCTTTGTAGCACAGAAACTTAGACATTACATGTTATCTTTTACGATCCATATTGTAACCAGATGTGATCCTATTAAGTATTTACTGGCAAGAACCATATTGATTGGTAGGGCATCTAGATGGTTCCTCATCCTCTCTGAATATGACTTGAAGTCCATAGTTCCTCGCGCAATTAAGAGCCGGGCTTACACTGACCTATTGGCAATCTTCCCCTCGGGAGGGTTTGAGCCACCCAAAGAAAGTATTCCAGGAGATGACTTGTAGGCCAATTACCTAGTTGTAACTGATGAGGAATGGATGATGCAATTTGATGGATCTTCAGCAGAAAAGAAAGGAGGAGTTGGGGTTATTCTTTTAAAAGGAATGGAGAAGATTTGTCTTTCCTACAAGTTAGATTTCCCTTGTTCCAATAATGAAGCAGAATATGAAGCATTGGTGCTGGGGTTGCCAGAGGCTCTTCGAAGGGGAATTCGTTCACTTTGAATCAAAGGTGATTTGAACTTGGTGATTGAGCAAGTGAATGGAGAATATGCAACATGAGCCTGGAACCTTACAGAACAATCATTCAAAGTCTCCTCAGCCAGTTCCATCGGACCAAGATCAAAAGACATCGCAAAATGGTGAACCACCATCCATATGCCTATGCCACCATCACCCAAAAAATGGTTATGAGGAATAATACAACCACAATTATGATCCAATGATGAACATCCCCTTCGATAGTACAGTCAATTCTACCGATGGAGGAGAATACCGACTGGAGGGGAGAGATTAGAAGATAATTGGAGTCTGGGGAAGGATCGATGGATCTAAAGGAATTAGCAAATTATGGGAAACCTTTACTTCAGGAACAAAAGAGGATGGTTATCAAGGTGCATTGGCCCAGAAGAGGCGAAGCGGAGATTGAATAAAGCACATAAAGAATACTATAAGATAACAGAGATACCTTTCTACCGAATAATTCAAAGAGAGGGGTATTTATTTCCTAGAATGAAATTGGATGCGGTAGAGCTACAATGGAAGTGCAATAAATGTCAGTTATTCTTCAAAATAGCTGAATGTCATTTGGTGGAAGCTCAAGCTGACTAGAGGGAGCCCTATATTGATTTCATTAAAGATGGAGTTATGGCAATAGAAAGTATTAACACGATGGGACTCAAGAGAAGGGCCCCGAGGTTCTATATTCAGGAGGGGTAGCTTTATTGAAGGGGCTACTTCAACAGGCCCTTGCGTTGCATCACGAAGGAAGAAGCAGTCGAGGTCCTCAAACAGGCGCACGATCTAGCTCACATAGGAGGTGCCAAGTTGTATGACCAGTTGATGACGTTGGGGTATTATTGGCCAATAATGGAGAAAGACTCTGCTGAGTTCGTTTAAAAGTGCAAGGCTTACCAACTTCATGGAAATATAATCCATGCCTCATCAATGGACTTACACTCCCTAATGATATCTTATCCTCTCCACACTTGGGCATTCAACCTGGTAGGGGCAATACATCCTTCTTTGAGGGGGAAGATATGGATATTAGTAGAAACGGAGTACTTCACAAAGTTGGATGAAGCGATACAACTAAGAAGGGCAACAGCGGGGGTGGTGAGCAACTTCATCAGAGAATACATCATTTTCCATTTTGGGATCCCAAAGGTTATCCTTTCAGATAACGGAACCCCTTTCGTCAATTCAGAGGTAACAATGCTCACAGACAAGTACTCCATTATCCATTATACTTCAACGGTGGCATATCCAAAGGGAAATGATTAACTCGAGGAAACTAACAAAACCTTGGTTAATATTTTAGCCAAAACGATGGAGGATTTACCAGGATCATGGGAGGACAAAATGCCAGCTGTATTGTGGGGCTATCTAACAACCAAAAGGAATCCTACAGGTTATACTCCATTATCCCTTATTTATGGGGCTAAGGTAATCCTTTCAGTAGAATTAAAAGTTCCCTCTGCTCGATATTCCTGGCTAAGTAGCATGCTCCCGCAGAATATACACATGCAGTTGGAAGCATTGGATGAACACAGAGATAATGCGATGCAACACTTTCAAATGTATATAAAATAACTCTCCAGGGCATATGATATCTTGGTGAGACCAAGGAAGTTCGTGGAGGGAGATCTCGTATTGAAATCAGTAGTGAAGCACATCAGGGGGCTTCCCCTACCTAAGTTTGAAGCAAATTAGGAGGTACCTTTCATTATAAAAGAAGCTCATGATTCAGGTTATTGCTTAATTTCTAGGATGGAAGAATATAAACCATTAAAGATTAACAATAAGTGGTTGAAAGTCTATCATGTGTAAGCAATTATGTTTGGACCACTGATGTATCTAGTTGTTGTTATGAATATACAAGTTCTTGTTTTATAACTCGAGTGGAGATGAAAGAATTATAGAACTTCACAATATACATAAATAGTTGTAACACAAAGAAATAACACGGGAAAACATACATTTTTTTCTCATTCATAAACTTTGGGGCATTACAAAATTGGGAGCTATTGCCCAGGAATTACATAAGAAGAAGAAAAGGAAAATGTATACAACAATTCATTGACCTAAGAGAAACCATAGATCTGGAGCAGAGAAAAAATCTTTAGGAAGGCTGGAAGAAGCTGTTAGGCAAGACTGTTGGGCATTTATAGAAACCTCCAATCTCGTTTGTGCTTGTGTGCGATCGATGAGGAGTTTCTCTCATTTAAGCTTCACCAGCCACAGAGCTTCTTCGACATCCTCTACCTCCTTATTGACAACTTTAAGAAGAGGATCTAGCTCAACCAACTTAGCTTCCTCAGCCCATTGATCCTCCTGATATTTTTAAAGCAGCTCCCTCTGGCTGTCCAGTCATTGGCTCTTTAAAGTTTTTAAGTGTGTGATAAGTTAGTCAAGCGAAAGACATCGCGACCCAACTCCGTCAAATGGCCAGAAATTGGTTGAGGAGGGCTCTAGTAACGTTTGAAGTGGGAGTTCTGGCGATTTCAGCAACAACGGTAGCCATGCCTTGAAGTATGTAGCTTATCACAGGGATGTTAGAACGTAGGCACTCCACGGTAAAGTCTCAGGATAATGTCTTACAAGATGATCAACTACCAAGTGATGTTTAGCAGGAATTTGAGGGGAAATCTTAAGGATCGTGAGGCAAAAGGCATGAGGAGTTAAGTCAGGCAGAGGGAGCTCACAACCAGATTCGTTATCGACAGCAGCACTATTTGTGGAACCTTGATCGTTGTGACTAGAATCTTCTGAGATAATGGGTTCCTAAGGGGGTGAAGCGATGGGAGAAAGAACTGGTGGAGAATCCTCCCGAGCAACCTGAGAACAGGTAGAAGAAATAATGAGTTTATGAAAAAAACCTTAACAACTGTTTTCATTGTTAATTCACCGATATAGGTGGAGTTTATGTAAAAATATTAACAACTGATTTCGTCGTTAAGTCACCGATATAGGTGGAGTTTATGAAAAATCTTAACAAGTGTTTTCATTGTTAAGTCACCGATATAGGTGGATTTTATGTGAAAAATCTTAATAAGTGTTTTCTTTCTTAAGTCACCGATATAGGTGGAGTTTATGTAAAAACCTTAACAAGTGTTTTCGTTGTTAAGTCACTGATATAGGTGGAGTTTATGTAAAAATCTTAACAAGTGTTTTCATTGTTAAGTTACCGATATAGATGGAGTTTATGGAAAAATCTTAACAAGCGTTTTCGTTGTTAAGTCGCCATTATAGGTGGAATTTGGAAAAAAAATCTTAACAAGCGTTTTCGTTGTTAAGTCACCAATATAGGTGGAATTTACGAAAAAAAACTTAACAAGTGTTTTCAGTGTTAAGACACCATCATAGGTGAAGTTTGAACGGTTGAGAAATGCAGAGAAATTAGCGAAGTACCTCGGCAGGAGAAGGAGAGAGAATGGGAGTCACCGTGGAGGCCATAACAGAAGGAACAGTTGGGGTAGGCTTATTTCCTCAGAGGCCTCAACGGCGCCCTTAACTGAAGAAGCCTCAACAGCCGGTAAAGCTCCCTCGCCAACAAAAGGTACCAAGGACAACGAAGGAGTTTCACTGGAAGAAGACGATGGACATCCAAATGATGCCCCAGTATGGGTCGGCACCGAAGAACCACCACGCGGGGCATAAGCATCAACCTTGGCCTTGGAAAAAGGAAGACCACTGAGAGAAAAGGGTGGGGTAAGACTTGGAAAAAACTATAAACATAAAACCAAGTGTTAGACACGAGGAGCAAGTTTAGGAAAAGGGGAGAAATGCATCTAAGTGTTACTTACCTCCGTTATGGCACCAAAAAGGGGAACCGTTGTTATGGGTCTCGTCAGCATGGTGGGAAGCAGAACGTCAGGTAACAAAGATGCCATTTCAACCTAAGGCGTCCCAACATATTAAAATTTTACATGATAAGCAAAAGGATGGAAAAAGAAAAAATATGTGAGACCTGATAAGTAAAATATTATATGTTACCTAAAGAGCACTTTCCACAATCAAAATGAGGGGTAGAGTAACCTCGTGCTGAGATGATAATTCAGAAGGGGCCGGGGGAGTTTTCTCTGATTGAGAAGAGACGCCCCCTAATTCAACAGAACCTCCCCCCACATCTGCGTCCTTCGTGCGTAGAGAAGTATAACGGCGAGATTAAGTAAGACCGATCATAGGATAACGGGTAGGATTCATATCGGCCTGAGAGGAATCAAAATGTCCCCCCACGAAAGTGTTCACGGGGGGGTTGGGTCATTCTTCTTCAACACCCTGCACCAAAGTTATTAAGAGTTAAACATATGCAACTTGACTTAAGAAAATGTGAATAAGAACAACAACACGCACACATACCTCAGATCCAGAAGGAGAATGAGAGGATATAATAACTGGCGAAGGAGGAGAGGAGGAAGCAACAGAGGGAGCAAGGGAGAGTTGTATCTCGGGAGTCCATTTTCTCTGGAACTTGGTACCCAGATTCTTCTTCCTCGTACCCGCAGCATCAGCACCTCGAGGAACCTTAAATGAGCTCTTCCTCATTTTTGCCCTCGGTTCAGTTGGATCAGTCAGGATAGTAGGGAAGGCAGCAGAAGGAGGGACGACAGGGTCGCATCACTTAAACTCAGCGTTTATTCATTCTACCTCAGCTTGAACTTGCCTTCTCAACTCCTCGGTAATTTTTGCAGACATGGTAGGAGGAATAGAGACTATGGAGAATGCCTCCAAAGGGGTTTGGGACTTGGATTTTGAGGATATCCCATTTTTGGCCTTCCTAACTTTCTTGGTTGGTGGATGGGAAGGCCCTTCGCCAAAAGCTACTTCAGTCATGGGGACAAGCTGTTTGGGGGTTGCAATGATTTTGGGTTTGGGTGTGGCAGTGGGGATCATGGAGAAATGTGGAGGAAGTTTAGTGGGAGTTACCTTGGCAATTTTGCTTAGAGGGAACTCAATCCCAAGAATAGAATTACCTTTTAACCCCAACTTCAGGGCTGAAAATGTAAGAACTGGAGGATACACGAGATCCCCCTCAACGAACTTAGAAATTCGGTCCCGTTACCTCGGCCAATACTTTATTGCAAATAGAGGGGTCACTTCCCCTTGCCTGGTGATGCTTGGAATAGTGACTCACCCAGCCATGGTAGAACTTACTCCCCATGCATAAATTGATGAGAACAGGGAGCACGCCTCACTAAAAGAGACTTCAGGGTTAGACGATTGAAAACCTGAGTGAAGAGCCCCCTGATCGAAACCAAACTGACGGTTGCATCGGTTAGGATTGTAGTGCTCGTTGGTGTATCCCCACTCAGTGTAGTAAGGCAGGTACCTTGGCAAAAATAGAAGGACCACAGGTAGCGACGGGTCTTCAATAATGAGGTCTAAGGTAGTTTCGTAGACCAGCCTTGCTTCATGTTTAAAAAGACCTCAAGTTTGGAGGAAGATACCCTCTTCGTAAGGCCTCATCATAAAATTCCCAAGTTGATCAATAATAGAGGTCAACTCCTTTAGGATTTGTCTCTTGTAATAAACAAAGGAGCGTGGGGGCAGAATAGTTTCCCCCGAAGGAGGGCGGTTGGTTTTAGCTACTATGACGGGGAAACAAACATAAAGGAAGACTTTCAAGAGGATACAGTTGGTAAAGTTGGCCAGGCTATAACGACCAATAGATCATTCCATGTCGTAAAGGGCTCTATCAAGCCACGTGTAGAGGGATCCCAGGGCGATTATAGCCAGAGGAAACTTGATACCCCAGGCCAAACAGAGGGATATGTAAATGAGGTCCCTTCGAGGTTGGTCATTGGGTTTTCCCATTAAAAGAAAATAATAAAGAATGACAAGGATGTAGGAAGGAAGTTCCTGCGATGTACATTGACCAGGGTCAGCCTTGGAGGAACTACCTTCAGAAGGATCCTTGAAGAAATAGTTGATAAGTGGAGTGAAAGTGGCTTTGTTCGAAGAACCGATGCACCTTCGGCATATACGGTCCAGCTCCAAATGATCACCAGCCTCCTGGGCATCTAGGGCCTCATCTAAATAGAGCTCATGGCATGTTTCCTCAAGGACCAGGAGCTGGCACACGTCTTCCAATGTTATCATAAACTCACCCTATGCAGCAATGAAAGTATGAGTGGTAATGTTCCAGCGAGATACCAGACCGGGAAGGGAAGCATTATTCTTGGATAGAGTAAACTCACCAAACCATTTAGCTCGATGAATCCTAATTTTGGTGAGGGTATCAGTGTGGGAACTCTACATGTGGGAGTTCCAGGTAGAGAAATGAGCAGGAGAGACCCCAGTGTAACACCCCGCCCGCCCGGGGAGAGCAAACGGAGCGCTAATGCGATAAAATAAATCCAAATCCACAAGTGATAAGGTATAGAGCATCTAAGTCCCACAAGAACAAAAGATCAAACTACAAATCTCAATCTCTTCAAATTAAATACCAAATCTCTCGAATTAAAATTACAACTAACTCGAAAATAAAATACAAATCTCCACAGCTCTATACATCAAAATAATACAAATCTTTCCCAAAAAATCCTCGCTAAAATCAATCTCCATAGCGCCCCAAAATCCGCGCTAACCTGCCACTAAAAGAAAATATGGGGAAGTACACAATACGACAAGAAAGATGCTCAACAAATATATATTAGGGATGAATAAAAAGTAAAAACACGAGTACGAATATTCAAATCAAAATGCAAATCTCAAAGCATTTATCAATATAATTTCTCAACAACACTTTAACCGGGTCACCAGGCCTCACCACATCCGTATATGCTTTATCAAGCCATAGCCCGGGAAACAGGAATTTTGGCGGGTGCCCAACATCCGTGCCATATTAAAATCTCATAACAACGTGCTCATCAACAATATAATGATACCACATGAATCAAAATAATTTCAACAATTATTTTCCAGATTTCAATGAATTTATCAATTCAAATATGAGTTCAATTAACAAGAATTCAAAGAGAATGACACTCGCGAGATTTAAGGAGCATATTGTGTAAAACCCCATACCTTAAACCGTGATGAGAAACCAACGATCACATCCTCAAGGTCAACAATAAAGATCTACAAAAGATTCTCCAAGAACCTCCAATAAAATAGCCCCAAGAACACCTCTAATCTAAGGTTGGAAATCACAAATCTCAAGGGCCAAAGTATAATTAAAAAGAAGAGGAATATAAAATATATTAGCTGCCAAAATTTGTGCCAAAAGTATGTAAAAAGGTTTACCCACGACTTCCTTTTATAATGCAAAGAAATGAAGAGTTGGAATCCAAAAGACTCCTTTAAATAAGGCAAAGAAATGAAGAGTTGGAAGCCAAAACAACTCCAAGAGTTAAAAACATTTAAAAATCATTTAGAACTCCGTTTTAACTCCGTTTTCGAAACTGTTTGAAATTCTCGCCTTTAAAAATAATAACCAACATATTTGAGCAATAAAAATAATTTTATCAAAAACTTTATTTTCCTCCATTTTCCAAAAATTAATTAAAATATACCAAAAATTACGCGGGTTGTTACACTTCCCCACTAACAATGGAATTTTGCCCCCGAAATTCACCGAATGCTAACTCTCAAAATAAATCAGGCCACTATACTAACTCCAAAAATAATTTCGTCTCCAAAAATAATTTCCTCACATCTAATCTAGATGCCTAACGCGAATATCACCTAAAATTTTCTTTCTCAAAAAATTGCTAACCACGTAATGAACCCAAAACTTAAGCCCCGAGGGTTGCCATATACCTAAGCTCTGATACCATTTGTAACACCCCGCCCGCCCGGGGAGAGAAAACGGAGCGCTAATGCGATAAAATAAATCCAAATCCACAAGTGATAAGGTATAGAGCATCTAAGTCCCACAACAACAAAAGATCAAACTACAAATCTCAATCTCTTCAAATTAAATACCAAATCTCTCGAATTAAAATTACAACTAACTCCAAAATAAAATACAAATCTCCACAGCTCTATACATCAAAATAATACAAATCTTTCCCAAACAATCCTCGCTAAAATCAATCTCCATAGCGCCCCAAAATCCGTGCTAACCTGCCACTAAAAGAAAATATGGGGAAGTACACAATACGACAAGAAAGATGCTCAACAAATATATATTAGGGATGAATAAAAAGTAAAAACACGAGTACGAATATTCAAATCAAAATGCAAATCTCAAAGCATTTATCAATATAATTTCTCAACAACACTTTAACCGGGTCACCAGGCCTCACCACATCCGTATATGCTTTATCAAGCCATAGCCCGGGAAACAGGAATTTTGGCGGGTGCCCAACATCCGTGCCATATTAAAATCTCATAAAAACGTGTTCATCAACAATATAATGATACCACATGAATCAAAATAATTTCAACAATTATTTTCCAGATTTCAATGAATTTATCAATTCAAATATGAGTTCAATTAACAAGAATTCAAAGAGAATGACACTCGCGAGATTTAAGGAGCATATTCTGTAAAACCCCATACCTTAAACCGTGATGAGAAACCAACGATCACATCCTCAAGGTCAACAATAAAGATCTACAAAAGCTTCTCCAAGAACCTCCAATAAAATAGCCCCAAGAACACCTCTAATCTAAGGTTGGAAATCACAAATCTCAAGGGCCAAAGTATAATTAAAAAGAAGAGGAATATAAAATATATTAGCTGCCAAAATTTGTGCCAAAAGTATGTAAAAACGTTTACCCACGACTTCCTTTTATAATGGAAAGAAATGAAGAGTTGGAATCCAAAAGAATCCTTTAAATAAGGCAAAGAAATGAAGAGTTGGAAGCCAAAACAACTCCAAGAGTTAAAAACATTTAAAAATCATTTAGAACTCCGTTTTAACTCCGTTTTCGAAACCGTTTGAAATTCTCGCCTTTAAAAATAATAACCAACATATTTGAGCAATAAAAATAATTTTATCAAAAACTTTATTTTCCTCCATTTTCCAAAAATTAATTAAAATATACCAAAAATTACGCGGGTTGTTACACCCAGGCCCCTCGAAATCGATATGGGACCACAGGAAGTCCCCTTCGCTCAAGACGAAATCGAAGAGTCCCCTCTGGGGGAAGAAAGCCCTAGTCAGCAACACTTTCGTCTTCATCACCAAGTGTCAGGGCATCATACTTAGTATTGAAAATGCAAGTTTTATAAAACCCAGTAAAATCATCACCCTTATCGAAAATAGGGGATCGGCGGTAGAAACGCAGCTGGTCCTGGCGAGCGGCAGTAAAAGAGGTGGCAATAGGGGTAGGAGGTGGGTCACTGGTGGCAGGCATGGTAGGATTACTTGGCGAGTCCATTGAAGACAACAATAAGGTACAAAAAAAATAGCTTGGTAAAGAAGGGTTGGGAACGAAAATAGAGGAGCACAACCATAGGTGGTGGTGTAAAAGATGAGATAAGGAAGAAGATGGGTAAGAGCTTGGCAATAATGGAGTTTTTTGAACAAAGTTCTCTCTCTAAAAGAAGACACGAGCTTGAAGAAGATGAAGGAAAGAGAAGGTTTTTTGAAAAACTAGACGTTTGAAACCTTTTAAGGAACCCGTATGTTGAGTTTCCCACCACCACATGTGTAAGGCCACCTATAATCACTTTAAACGCACACGTGGCACTTCGGGAGGTGTCTTGACAGTTGAAAAGACAGTTTATAGAAAATATTGGGTGAGGAACCCTCAAGGTCCCTTAACTTTCAGAAAATATTGGGTGAGGAACCCTCAAGGTCCTCCCGCTCAGCTTATAGAAAATATTGGGTGAGGAACCCTCAAGGTTACTCAGCTTCCAGAAAATATTGGGTGAGGAACCCTCAAGGTCCTCCCCTAAGCTTCTAATAAATATTGGGGGAGGAACCCTCAAGGTCCCTCAGCTTCCAGAAAATATCGCATGAGGAACCCTCAAAATCCTCCCCCTCAACTTCCAGAAAATATTAGGTGAGGAACTCTCAAGATCCCCCATCTTCCAAAAAATAATGGGTGAGGAACCCTCAAGTTCCTCCCCCTCAGCTTCCAGCAAATATTGGGTGAGGAAATCTCAAGGTCCTCTCCCTCTGCTTCCAGAAGGTCCTCCTCCTCAGCTTCTAGAGAATATTGGGTAAGTAAACCTTAAGGTCTCTCAGCTTCCAGAAAATCTGGGGTGAGGAACCCTCAAGGTCCTCCCCCTCACCTTCCAGAAAGTCTTGGATGAGGAACCCTCAAGGTCCTCCCCTCAACTTCCATAAAATAGGTCAGGATGAGGGAGGGGCTACCAGTAACCCCTCATGGTGAAAAGCTAATCTTTTATAGGATAAAATTACTAACACTTACTTTCTTGTAGAGGTAGCCTAGTTGAGTAAGCAGGACTTAAATGTGTTAGATGGAATCTCTTGGGAGTTTTGGCTTGGAAGCTGAGGAATAAGATTTATTGATCAAGCTCAACCACTTATTACTTTAGGATTGAAAGAATACTAGTACAAAACCCTAGGAATCACTCAAGTCCTTACACAACACACTCAGTCATAACTGCAATGAGCAACTAAGAGATTGCTCACCAGAAATGATTTTTTTTATAAAAAATAATTTAGAGTAGGGGGTCCTCAACCCCCCCCCCCCCCCCCCTCCTCTCAACATAAATGATTTTAGAGGAGGTGGTCCTTAAGGCCTCCCCTCTCAAGTTTACAAAGTTTGTACGACAAGTTACCGTTTTAATAGATATTTACCAAATCATATATTTTGTCTTCAGGCACGGACATATTTGCTTTTTGACTTTGGTTTGTACTAGGTGGCACCTGTCATAGGGGACAGGGGGCGGCACACAGGTAGGGACAAATAGTACATTTCAGATCTTGTCCTCAATAACCCTCCCAATTTTGGATCCCAAAAGAGTCAACTCAGACCTAGTGCCCAAGTATAAATAGGACCCTTGGGCAAGGTCAAGTAAGAATCATAACTCAAGTCCTACTGTTACTCTGTCAAAATAACACTAGAACATCCTAGTATTCACTTCCCGCTCTCTTTCTCTCTAGTGCTAAGTGATTTTTTCATTCACTCGCACTGACAACCATCAGTCTCAGGAGTTTCTCTTAGGAGAAGTTACCATTATTGTTGTGAAGTTCATCTTCCTGTTGGGAGGGAGTTCCATCTTGAGTTCCACTTTTACCAAAAGAGAAGGTTTTACAAGAAGCTGTTCCAGAAGTTCTTGATAACCTTGAAGGAAGAGTTCATTAAAGTGGGTCATGCCTCACCTGATTTAGTATTTTACCAGACCCCAGTCATACTACCCTCTTACATTTGGCGACACCGTTGGGGAGGTATTATTGATTTAATGGACAAAGAAGGTTTTTAACATTTCTAAGAAACTAGTTTTTAATGACATTACACCTGGGAATGGAGCTCAAAGTGGCTAAATCACTCAGGATGATGTGGTGGTGATCGGATCAAAGACACCTTCTCCTCAGGAGGGGCCTACCATCTCACCGACAGTAGCTCCGATGACAGGTATGAGTCTTATGAGCTTGTTTTTCGACTTATTGAAGAAAAAAAATGTAGACATATCAAGTTTGGGTTAAGGCTGTGTAATACCAGTAGCTTCCCCTCTAGAGGGGCAGCCACCCTAGTATCAAATTTGGTGAAAACGATTCCTCCACGAAAGGTGGTGCCAGAGCAGGTTGTGGAACCATCAAGTTCTCCAGCATCTAAGGACATGAGTTTGGAGGAATCACCCTCCAAATATGTTACTACGGAGGAGGTTAGGAAGTTTCTCTCCTCTTATCAAAGGGGTGGTCTTCATCTATATGAGGAGTTGCAAGAACCCTACCCGTGAGAGGTGAATGAGAAGCCATACCCAGAGGGGTATATTCCACCAAAATTTATCAAGCTCAGTGGCAAAGGGGAGAATCCAAGAGAGCACGTGAAAAGGTTCATTGAGTACTTGGGAGTGCATGCCAAAGACAAAAATCTCAGGTTGAGGTAGTTCTTCAAGACCCTCATAAGGAAGGCCTATACATGGTACTCCAATTTGGCACCCAATATTATCCCTACATGGGAATAGTTGCACCGAAATTTCCATTAAAATTTCTTTGTAGCTGGGGATGAATTCACACTGACACACCTGGCGCAAGAGGTTCAGAAGCCTGGTGAGGAGTTAATGCAGTATATCAAATGTTTTCGTGAGAAGGAACTAGATGTCCATGAGGATGTAGCAGAGGAAAGGCTGCTGAAAATATGTGTCGAGGGACTCTTAGAGGAATACAATTTTCATTTGATCAATGAAACTAGATATGGAACTTTTAGAGAGTTCAGCGAGGCTACTAGAAATATAGCCATGATAATCGAGCCAAGGACCTCAATTTGGAGGACGCAAGTGCCACTAAATTTTGGGAGGTTTTAAGTCTCGAGGAGAAAAGCAGTCAACTATGTGGATGGAAATCCCAAGGGTAAGAAGGGAGGCTCCGGATCCAAGAAGAGCATCCGAGGTAACAAGAGAAAGTTTGGGGAAGATGCTCCACTACCGCTACCTTGAAGCGTAGCGAAAGATATGGATTGTTATCGTACCTTGGTGTGAGAGGGGTAGCAGGTCCCCCTCACTCGAACATAGAAATCCTAATAGTAATCGATAAAGCTAACCCTAAATATTGTGAACTACACCAGCGGGTGCAACACTCCACCAATGACTGTTACTAGTTCAGGAGGATCATTAGTGAGCAGGTGGAAAATGGTACCTTGCAGATTCCTCCGGTGGATGTTAATGAAAATCCACTTCCAACATATCACTTTGGCACTGCCAATATGGTAGTGGCACATGATGAAGAAGTAGCCCAAGTGCTGATGGAGTGGGAGAGTGGTGATCAAATATATGAAGGGTGGGAAAGGTTATCACTGAGCCGCAAACAGAGAAGTGTGCCAAAAAGGAATAGAGATGAGTGATTCTTCACGCCAGACCAGTAAGAAGACTGAAGTGAAGAAATTAAACAGGTAAACCTCCGAGATGGTGAAGTGGATATCATCCTCGCTCTGGATGAAGGAGGTACGTCCAAGGCATAATATGTTTGTAATGCCTACACATATGAGGTAGACCTGGATTCTGAATGCGAGTCCATAACGAGGAGCCCCAAGTTCAAATGGTTATTCGAACAAATATGAGTGAAGTATGACACCAGAGTAGTCATCATAAGGAAAGTTTTAGAAGATGTGCAGCAATGCGGAGACCCTCATTGAATTAGCAAGGACCAATTGGGAGGTTGATCAAAAGATACACTTGGGAGGTAGACCAATTGGGAGGTTGATAAAAAAGGTTCCTTACTTCCACAACCGCCCATTGTATGTTACAGTTATGATCAATGGAGTCTCATTCCCCATAGAGTTAATGGATGGAGGAGCATCTATTAACATTTTTCCAATCAATACATTGTATGAGATGGGGATCGATAAAGAGAAGATAGTGTAGTACCACTAGTGACTTCAGGATTTGACAGTGCTGAGATGCAATCTCTTGGGTATGTGAACGTGGGAATCAAGTTGGTAAATTTAACTTCCCACAACAAGTTCCATGTCATCAATGCTAATACCATCTACTAGTTACTCATTAGGATGGTATGGATGCAAACCCATGGCATAGTACCCTCCACCTACCATCAATGTGCAAAGGCCAATATCCGAGGAACAAAGATTGTCATAAAACCAACACATAATCCCTTTTTTGTTGAGGAGGCCCATCAGGTAGATGTAGCATTCTACACGGAACTGCATGAGGAAAGAAAGAATTCTACAAGAGAGATAGAAGGGAAGTAAGTGGTTGGAGGATGTGCCCAGCCAAAGAAATGTGTCCATAATCATTTTGGGGGAAGGGTGATCCCCCACATAGAAAAACGTAAGAGAAAGGTGGATGAGGTCGTCAAACATCCTTGAACTTGTAAAAATGTGGTCCTACCCGATAGGAAAGTTAATTACCATTTAAAACGGCCTACGCGGGCAGTGTTCTGGGATGAGAGCACCGACTCGACACCAGAATGTTTTATGGTTGATGAATATCATATCATTGATCATGTTGAGGAACCAGAGGAAGTTCCATAATACATGCAGGATGGACCTAGAGAGAAGCTGTAAGAGTTAGAGGAAATCAACCTGGGGGTAGAAGGGGGTGAAGGTATACCCATTCTAATCTCCAAGAGTCTGGACCCAAAATAGAAGGAAGAGCTCATTGGCTTGCTCAAATAGTTCACTGACGTGTTTGCGTGGAAATGCATGGAGATGCCAGGAATAGATCTCGAGGTAAGATCTCACAGATTAAATGTTATTCCTAATGCTCTTCCAATTAGACAAGTGACACAGACGTAAAAGTATGACCTCGACCTAAAGATAAAAGCATAAGTGGAGAAGTTGTTGGTAGCTGGGTTCATCAACCCTATTAAGCACCCTGTATGGCTCTCCAGCTAAGTACCAGTGGCAAAGAAGGACAAGAACCAAATTTTAATTTGTATGGATTTTCTCAACTTGAATCGATCATATTACAACGATGAGTTTCCTCTTTCAAGCATAGACATCTTAGTCGATGCTACTGTAGGACATGAGATGTGTAGTTTCATGGGTGGGTATGCTGTTTACAACCAGATTAAGATGGATCTGATGAACGCGGAGAAGACTGCCTTCCGCACACCATTAGGGAACTTCCACTACGTAGTCATACCATTCGGATTAAAGAATGTTGGGGACACATACCAAAGGACCATGATGGAAATTTTTCATGATCTATTTTATGATATACTAGAATTTTATGTGGGAGATATAGTGGTGAAATCTAAGAAAGAAATCAAGCACATGCAGGACTTTCGAAGAGTGTTCGAGAGGTATCGCAAGTACAAGATGAGGATGAATCCCTCGAAGTGTGCCTTTAGGGTCATCACGAGAAAGTTTCTAGGATTTGTTGTTAATAGGTAGGGGACAATTAGATTCAGAAAAGATGAAAGTCTTAGTGATGATGCCACCCCCGAAAATTCAGAGGCAGCTTAAGAGGTTCTTGGGAAAGGTATCCTACCTGATGAGGTTCATAACTACACTAACAGAAGTGACTCACCCATTTACACCCCTTGTTGAAGGTAAAAGGTAAGTGGACCTGGGGGAGGAGTAAAATAAATAATTTGAGAAGATTAAAGAAATTTTAGCCTATCCATCCATGATGATCCCACCTGAGGCTGGATCACCGCTGCTACTCTACCTCACCTCAACAGAAAGGTCCATAGGGGAACTTTTGGCCCAAGAAAGAGGAGTAGAAAATTCAGTGTACTTCTTGTCAAGAGTAATATCAGGAATAGAATCTAGACACACCAACATGGAGGGACATTGCCTTGCCTTGGTTTTTCTGGCTCAAAAGTTGAGACATTATCTTCTAGCCTTTACAGTTGGTATAGTCACTAAGTGTGACCCTATCAAGTACCTCCTAGAGCGGACAGTACTTGTAGGACGAGCAGCAAGATGGTGTTTGATATGATTTAAAATTCATAGTTACCTAATCCATCAAGAGTCAAGCAATAGCAAATCTGTTAGCCCATTTTCCAAGTGCAAACTTTGAGCCCCCTAGTGAATAGTTACGTGGGTAGAATTTCCAAACATGCATGGTGGAAGAAATAAAAAAGTGGACAATGGAGTTCAATGGATCTATCACCCAAGGCACAGGAGGTACGGGCATCATACTCCCGAATAGCAAGGAGAAGATCACACTTTATTTCATGTTAGACTTTAAATGCTCAAACAATAAGGCTGAGTATAAAGCTCTTACTTTGGGTATGTTGGAATCACTCCGGATGGGCATCCGAGTATTGTTCATATGGGTGGACTCTAACCTGATGGTGAAATAGGTTAATGGGGAGTTCTCTCTCAAACATGCTAACTTGGTACCTTATAGATACATCATTCAGAGATTGTTGGGACAATTCTTAGAAGTAACTATTGAGATACATGCAATACTAATGAACAGGCACCCCGATAAGCTAGTTACGATAGCGCATAAGTTGGACATGGATGAGGTAGAAGCCACGATCACAGTGTGGCGGAGGACAATGCCTACCACAGTGAAATCTTTGTTCCTAAGAAATGAGGAGAAAGACTGGAGGCACCTAGTTGTGAATAAGATAGAGACAAGAGAAAGGACGATGAAGATGTTGGAGTTAGATAACTACTACCTTCTATAAGGAACACTTTACTTCAATATCCCGGGAGGGTTTATAGTGAGGTGTATTGGAGAACAAGAAGCTAAAGAGATGACGAAGATTCATGAAAATCATTGTGGGAACATAGATATCCCATTTTACCATCGGTTGCAGCGAGGGGGTAACTATTGGCCCACCATGAGTGCAGAGGTTGCTCATCTACAATAAGGTTGTTCAAAGGGCCAAACTCATTTCGACCAGCTAGCAAAAGATAATTTTTTAGAGGCCATTAAATATTGGAGGCAACCGTACATAACTTATATGAAAGATAGTGAATTGCCCACGGAAAGAGCAAATGAAATATATCTCCAAAAGAGGGTAGCTCATTTCTTCTTAGTGGAAGTAAAACTCTATAGGAAAGCATATATTGAGAAAGCACTGAAGTTCATAGCTAATGAAGACACAAAGAGAGTGTTAAAGGAAGCCCATGAGCCCTCCCACATGGGAGGTGCCTAGCTGTATGATTAGTTGATGATGCTGGGGTATTATTGGCCAACCATGGAGGTTGATTCCATTAGTTATGTGAAGAAACGTAGAGCTTTCCACGTACATGGAAACATGGTGCATGCCCCTTCTGTCAGGTTGCAAAGCCTACCAGTTCCCTACCCCTTCCACACATGGGCATTTGATTTGGTGGGAAAGATCGGCCCAGCCTTTCATGGAAAATCTTTCATCATTGTATCTATGAAATTGTATACTAAGTGGGCAGAGGCCATTCCTCTAAGAAGGGTGACTGCGCAAGTGGTAACCCAATTTATCAAGCAGTATATCATATGTAGGTTTGGTATTCCCAGCGTTACTCTCACACATAATGGGAAACAGTTCGTATGTAAGGAGATGTCACTTCTCACTGATAAGTATAAAATTATGCATAGTAGATCAATCATCTCCTACCCAAAGGTAAATGGCCAGGCAGAAGCCCCCAATAAGACCTTGATCAGTATCCTAAAAAATATGCTAGAAGACATTCTAGGGGCATGGGATGAGAAGCTACCCATGGTGTTATGGGGGCCTACCGCACTTTGAAGAGAAATTCGATCGGGTTTACTCCATTCTCACTTATGTATAGGACTGAAGATATCCTACCGGTGGAAATAGCAGTGCCCAACTTGGGTTTCTCTAAGAATTGGAATCATCCCTGACCCACGGCACGTACAGATGGAGGCGTTGGATGAGCACCGAGATATGGAAAGAGAGAACTTC
Source organism: Sambucus nigra (assembly GCA_949130495.1). NCBI lineage: Eukaryota > Viridiplantae > Streptophyta > Magnoliopsida > Dipsacales > Adoxaceae > Sambucus > Sambucus nigra. Next base: position 342,851,404 of record OX422212.1, on the reverse strand, counting down.
AAAGTTTACACCCAGCCGTTGTCCAGAGCTTACGTAAACCTAGTCAAGCCCATGGAGTTTCAAGTAGAAGACTTGGTCCTTCAAGCATCTACTCATCACTTCCGCAGCATGTTAGTGTTAAAGTTTAAACCCAATTGGGAAGGCTCATTTGTGGTGAGAGGGGTAGGGAAGTAAGGATACTGCCAGATTTCAGAGTTGGAGAGCGACTGGCTCAAATCCATCAATCATAAATGGTTAAAGAGGTACTAAGCCTAGTTTTGCTAAATTTTCATTTCTGTAATAGAATCTGAGCAGTTATCTCTCATACTAGAAAATTTCTCTTTCGTGAAAAACATTATAGAGAAATACCATCTTCTAAACTATATACAATAACAAAGACATGAATAGCAACATTTTTATATAATTGTTGATGTTTTGTTTGATTACTTACCTATTATGAGGTAGACCTAATAGAATATGTTTTCCATAAATGTTCTATACTAGGCTATAATAGGGTGCATGAAAAAAAAAAGAGGAACATTGCTCATTAAACTTAGGGGTACATTCATCCTAAGAGAAGGTATGTTGAGCAAAGTCCTCCCAAACATAACAGACAGTTTTTATCTTTAGTCACCTGACCAGTAGGATGACATCCTCCAAGTAATAATTTTTTTTATTACTTAAGAACAAGTTTTAACCTCTGTTCTCAAAGAAATGCTTTACTTGACCAGATCAATAGAAATGTGGAGAAGGGGGCTAAACCCCCCTCTTTAATATTTTGAGATGGTGAATGTTCTTAAAGAAAATGTAGATCAAGGACCCAATAGACTAGGGTCTAGTTAATTAAAAAAAGAAGAATCGGTTATCATTTACTTCTTCTATTTGAAAGGATTCTTTTGAAACATAACCTAAAGGAAGGTGGTGAGGTCACCCTCCCCCCCCCCCCCCCCCCCAAGCTATTCCTTATTGTAAGTGCAAAAAATCTCACCCGTAAGGGGTTGCCAATTGTCCATGATGCAAGTACAATAATAAATAAAAGAAAGACAAATATTTACATGGTTCTACCATAATTGGCCAACGTCCACGAGGCTACTACTGTGTTCCATCAGAATAATGAGAGAGTTTACATGAATCTGTTTATCTATCCCTCGAACCCCCTTTAACAATGGGGGTGTCCCCTTTATATATTATTAGGGGTAACAAATGGATAATTACTATCCTTATAGAGTTTGATTTAAATAAAATACATCTCTTATGTCTTCTACTTTATCAAGGACTATATTCATCTTTATCTTGTTGGAGCATTCGATGGTCGCCATGTTGACAGGGGTGCTCACCATGTGTTATGATATTATGTAGGTATATCCCCACCCCCACCCCCCGCACATACACACACAATAGCCCCACGGGTCGCAGTTCAGCTAAGTTGATTTTGAGATGAGCTGGGAGTTGGTCTGTAATCTTTTTAAACGTGTGTAGTTGACGTGAACTGTACTGGTGTTCTTTGAATTTCCGTTCAAATTTTAAGACTCCTTTGGTTGATCCGCTTGCCTTTGTAAGGTTTTAGATGAATCCTTAGCTTGACTTGAGAGATGTTAAATTGATATGGAAAATGGACTCGAGCGTGTCGAGCTACCTATGTACCCTCATGGGATTAGGTCGATCATAGTTCATTGTCTTTCTTTTTCATATGGTCCAATTGGTGAGGCCGGCCATAGGCCTGTTAGGCATTCATGTGACGAGGCTTGCTCGAGCGTGCACCAAGATTATGGTATCACCCTATATTTTGATTTCGTATAGTCCTATTGGTGAAGCAGACCAAAGGCCAATGAAGAACTCGTGCGCCAAGGCTCGCCCGGGCACGCACCTACCCTAGGCTAATTCCTTGTATTAGGTGTCTCTCATGGTCCAATTGGAGAGGCCGACCACAGACCTATGTAGCACTCGAGGCTTTCTCAGACAAGCACCTAGTCCAGGGTATCACCCTATGTTAGGATTTCTATGTAGTCTAATTAGAGAGGTCGACCACAGGCCTATGCACCGCGGCTTAATCGGGAATGCACCTAGTTAGGGTAAAACCCTTGCATTAGGTCTTTTATATTAACCAATTGGAGAGGCCGACCACAGGCCTATGCACCGAGGCTTACTGGGGCATGCACCTATTTAGAGTAAAACCCTTGCATTAGGTCTTTTATATGGTCCAATTGGAAAGGCCGTCCATAGGCCTATGCATCGAGGCTTACTCGGGCATGCACCTAGTTAGGGTAAAACCCTTACATTAGGTCGGTTATATGGTCCAATTGGAGAGGCTGACCACAGGCCTATGCCCCGAGGCTTACTCGGGCATGCACTTAGTTAGGTAAAATCCTTGGATTAGGTCTTTTATATAGTCCAATTAAGAGGCCAACGACAGGCCTATGCACCGAGGCTTACTCGGGCATGCACCTAGTTAGGGTAAAACCCTTGCATTATGTCTTTTATATGGTCTAATTGGAGAGGCCGACCATAGGCCTATGCACCGAGTCTTACTCGAGCATGCACCTAGTTAAGGTAAAACCCTTGCATTAGGTTTTTATATGGTCTAATCGGAGAGGTCAACCATAGGCCTATGCTCTGAGGCTTACTCGGGCATGCACCTAGTTTGGGTAAAACCCTTGCACTAGGTCTTTTACAAGGTACAATTGGAGAGGCCTACCACAGGCCTATGTGCCGAGTCTTACTTAGGCATGTACCTAGTTAGGATAAAACCCTTGCATTAGGTATTTTATATGGTCCAATTGGAAAGGCCGACCACAGGCCTATGCACCGAGGCTTACTCGGGCATGCACCTACTTACGGTAAAACCCTTGCAGTAGGTCTTTTATATGGTCCAATTAGAGAGTCCGACCACAGGCCTATGCATTGAGGCTTACTCAGACATGCACCTAGTTTGGGTAAAACCCTTGTATTAGGTCTTTTATATGATCCAATTGGAGAGGCCGACCACAAGCCTATAACTCACTCGTGTCTTTCTCGCTTGACTAATGTTGCGATGAATCTGTTCATATGTCAACATTGCCATAGAGCCTCCAATCAGACTGTGAAAAGATCACTAACTAATGAGAATGCCCGACTATCCATCGAGACTTTGATTCAGTTTAATGTCAATCCTTTTGAATAAGTATGCCTAACTGTCCCTCTGGCTTTTTTGTGTCGAAGAATATCGCATTGATCATTCGTCAAGATGGATAAGAATATCTTGCCTAACTTCTTGTTGGGGCCTAATAGATGAGGTTAAACAACTAATATATGTCTAGGCATATGAACTGGATTGCAATAATATAACGCTGGCTAATGAAAGGCCATAAACTCATTAGTCGGGGTTGAATTAAATAACAATTGCATCGCCTAATTGTCCGTTGGGGAAAAATTATAAAGGATCTAGTAGATATTTGTAAAGTTCCGTGCTCGAGCATCTGTTGGAGCATTTATAAAATAAATGACGCTAGAGCCTCCGTTGAGGCAAGATTTTAAGGGACCGAGTTGATATTACGACTGATCCTATAATGTTAGTGAAAATAGATTTCTAAACCATTCATTAGGGATGAGTAACAGTAATAAATGTAGTGTCAATTATTAATCGACTGTGTCGACCACTTTTCGGGAGTGAATATAAGAATTATCCTAACCAACCATTCGTTAGGGATAAAAAACGACTCGTGTGGAAGATATCTTCGGGACAAAATATGTAAAAATATTTTTTCGATCATTTGCCGAGATGAATCTTGAGTATTTCTGATCATCCTTCAAGTTAATAATCATAGGGTTAGATAACTAATACTGAAGTTAAAGAAGTATGCACGACTGAACATCCGTCGATTATAATAAATAATATTGCCCAACCATTTGTCGGGGTATTTTAGTGTTGGTGTGTGGTAGACCAGTAGTTGGAGCATTAATAAGATAAATGGTTCCCAGCCGGTCCGTTGAGGCAATGTTGTATAGTAACGAATGGATATAGTGAGTGATCCATGCTTGAGCATCTTTGGGGGTATTAATAGGATTTCCAAGAGCTTAAGATTATGGGTGAGCTTTCATCTGGACTGAATATTATACCTGTGAAAGTTAATAAGTGGCCCGACAATTTGTTAAGGCTAAATCAAATTGAAATTGTCATGATATTAATTTATGTGGCCAAAGAATAAATTATATGCACCCGCTCCACCATGTGCCGAGGAAAGGATTCATAGCATCGAATGAATGAAATGAATGATCCACTAATTTTTAATCTCACTGAGATGATGGTGCCTAAGCATCCCTCGAGACTAAATTGTGATGATCATATAATATAAATGTCGATCATCTGTCGGGGCATTTTGAAGAAAAAAATAGTGCCTAAGCATCCGTCGAGGCTAATTTTTAGATGACCTAAATTGTTAGGAAAAATAGTCGTTCATACAATTTATTAGATCTGAATAATAGTAATAAATGTAATGTCGATCAATAATCGACCGTGACGACCACTTGTTGGGACTGAATATAAGAATTATCCTGACCAACCATTCATTAAGGATAAAATGCGACTTGTGTGGAAGATATCTTCGGGACTAAATATGTCGAAATATTTTTTTAATCATTTGTCAAGGTGAATCTTAAATATGCCCGATAGTCCTTCAGGTTAAGAATAATAGATTCAGAGAGTCAATACTGAAGTTGAAAAACTATCAACGGCCGAGCATCCGTCAGTCATAACAAGTAGTCTTTTCTAAGAGCTTAAGATTGTGGCCGAGCATTCATCGGGACCGAATCTTGTACATGTGGAAGTTAATAAGTTGATAGACTATCTATCGAGGCTAAGGAATATATTATATGTACTCGCTCGACCATGTGTCGAGGAAAGAATTCATAGTATCGAATGAATTCAATGAATGATCCAATAATTTTTGTAATAAAATCTCATGAAGATGACCGTGTCGAGCATCCGTTAGGACTGCGCTAAATACTTGTAAAAATATCACTCCGACAATCCATCAGTACAACAAATAATCTCTTTTAGCCTAGATTGAATTATTGTATCTTGACGATAATATTGAAAATTAAATGGTCGAATAAATTTCATGAGTGCTCTACAAGTGCGCCCCACAATTTATGAGAACAAAATAATTGTAATAAAGTCGCATAAAAAGTGTCATCTTAAATCATCGTACGATCTAATCTGTAATAATAAAAATCACGAGCATAGTGCTATGAACAAAGATGATGGTATAATGAGACCCCTCATATTTTTTTTAGAGGGAGCCGAATAATACAAAATTCGTCAAATATAACCTAGATGTAAGACATAGGGTGTAATTCAAAATTATTTGAAGTTAAGTAAATAACGTAAGATAGTATCAAAATTTTATTTCCACGTCGAGCTGTGGAAGTATAGTGAATTGGTGTAAGAAACCCAATTCTATTAACAGCAAGGTCTTTATTTTAATAGAGTCAAGTTGGTGAAGAAAAAAAACACATCGTTCCATCCAAGGTCATCCGCAAGAAAGCGATGTAGATCTATTAGTGCTGATAACGTCCTTTTGACGCGACCAGTGAAATTTCATTTCCACGTGCTCGGCGATCACCATGGGTTGTCTGGCGATGTAGTTGATACATCCAAGGTGGTCTAGTGTTGTTGCCAACGTGTTCTATTCTTTGCACGTGAAAGAATGTTGTTGATACCAAATTTAGTCTGCTGACTTGGACAAACCATATGAAGACACGTGGTTATCTACATGGCAACAACAAGCACTTCCGAGATGATGATACGATCTGAGGAACTCTTATGCTCCGAGTAACAAGACCTCTCCGAGGAACTCTTATGCTCCAAGGAACAAGACCTCTCCGAGGAAATCATTAGCACCGAGAAGATCAGGCGGTCCGAGCTGCAGCTCGAACAAAGCATTAATAGCTGGATAACCAACAGTTCAGCTGGTTCATTAAATGCTTATCATTCAGACGCACACGCAAAGAGGGCATTAAATATATTACCCTTTCATATGTATATCATTAAATGTATTACCCTTTCACATTACAGCCTCAGGGCTATAAATACATTGTACAATCCTCATTGTGAGGGACCGAATCCTGAATCCAAACTTTGGGATCCAGAACGGAATTTCTTGTAATTGAGAATTCCCAACACTTAGCAATAAAACAACATTGGATGTAGGCCATTTTTATAGGGCTGAACCACTTTAAAATCTTTTGTCTCATTTATTTATCTGTTATTGAATTATTAGAGTGATCTAATTGTTTACATCAACAGATTGGCGCCGTCTGTGGGAAATGACTGGTAAAATCGTTTTCTCATAAAAAACAATCCATTACCAATGGTTGATATACCTGAATCCAGTAATCGAAACACCGGAACCCCTGCAAATCCATCTGCTCCACCAATTGTTCCAGATCTGACTGGAATGATGGAAAATTTGGCTCAGGGCCAGACCGTCATGCAAGAAACGATGCGACAACTCATTCAAACCCTCCATGGTGGTGCGCCAGCCCATTCCAGATCACGAAGCATTCAAAGAAATATCTGTGCGCCTTCTGTGCATACTAGGCGTACTAACTCATATCGCAATGAGGAATCTGAAGATTTTTCTTATCAACCTGGACGAACTTTGTCAGTGCGAGCCACAGATACTGAACAACGTGTCACCCTCTCCCCGGAAAGGGCAAGTGCATTGGAAAGATTAAGTAGGGCCTCTCCTTTTGATCGATTAGGCCCTATGAGAAACAAAAGTCCTCTTAATGTAGCGTCGAGGAGCTTTTGACGACCATCAGATTTAAGGGAAGGATCTGCCCAGTCGCGACCAGTTGCTCGTCAAGATGGATCCGCTGACCGACCAACTGCTCGTCAAGATAAATCCCAGGAAGCCACTTCAACGCGATCAGTTGCTCGAACCAATAGGCCCGAGGAAGGGAATGATGCATGGAAAGGATCTATTCAAAGGTTGGAGGATAGATTAGGGGAAATGGCTAAGGCTAAGAACCCTCTACAACGAACCTTTGTTCGAGGAACACCTTTTATCCAGGACATTGTTGATTTTCCAACACCATCAAAGTTCAAAGCACCTATGGTGACTCCCAAGTATGATGGGAAGACTGACCCTGTCCTTCATATAGAACAATATCAAGCTGCTGCCGACATCTATGCTGTCCCAGACGAGATGAGATGCAGGGCATTCTCGTGAACTCTTACCGGATCTGCTCAGATATGGTATAATAATCTTCCTCGGGGTAAGATTTCAACTTTTCTTCAACTGGCCGAGTTATTCATTGGGAATTTCTTCTTCGGAGCAAAGCCAGTTAAATGAGTAGCACATTTGTTAAGTGTTAGAAAAAAAAGCTGGTGCGAGTATTAGAGACTATATAACTCGTTTTAATAACGAGAAGATCGAAGTCATTGATTATGAGGAGAAGACAGTGATTACTGCTTTGATGAGTGGACTGCTGCCAAACAAGTTGTACTACACTTTGGCCAAAGACCCACGTCGAACCATGTCGGACCTGATGGGAAAAGCGTCAAAGATTATGAATGCCGAGGAGGCTATGTCTACGAAGAAGAATATGGACTCCAAAGAAACCAAGGGGGAAGGTGATAAAGCTAAGAAGAAAGAGCATAAGAACAATGGTGGTGACAAACATTCCAAAAGTAGGTTGTCATGGGAGGTCTTGAAGAAATTTGATAATTACACGCCTTTGAAGGCAAATATCAACCACGTCCTGGAAGAAATTAAGAACAGCGAGGAGTTAAACTGGCCAAAGAAAATGAAGTCAGACCCTGACACGAGGAATAGGGAGAAATATTGCGAATTCCATAAGGATCATGGCCATATGACCAAAAATTGCATAGCTCTTCAGAACGAGATTGAAACACTCATCCGACGAGGAAAGCTAGCAAAGTATGTTGGTCGGGGAGGCGAAAGAAGAAACAATGACCGAACTAGAGAGAGGTATAGATCTCCTCGTAGGGCAGAGGAGAAAAAGAAGAGAAACCATGAAGATGACCCAGATGATGACCCCGATCTTCCCAAGAAACCAAGGCAGCCAGAACGAGAGGTATTTTCAATACGCTTTGGGTCATTTGATTGTAATGTCATTATAGGAGGAGATGCAGGAGGAGGAGACCTTACTGCATAAAGAAAAGCTTACCTCAGAGAGGCTCAATCTTGCTCGTACATTCAGTGAATTAATTTAGCTGAGGAAGATCGCCCGAGAAAGGTGAACAAAGAAAAATTGGTCATTGGGTTTTCGAAGAATGATCTTGCAGGAGTTTTATATCCTCATGACGACCCACTAGTGATCAAAATGAGAATGAAGGAGGTAATGATTTCAAGAGTACTGGTCGATAATGGTATCTCGGTAGACATCATGTTCTACTCGTGTTTCGATAGTTTAAATTTAAAGCTATCTCAACTGGAGCCTTACCACAAACCTCTCATCGGTTTTCCTGGCGAGAAAGTGTTTCCACTTGGGACGATCAAGTTGGATATATTCGTTGGTACGTGGCCTGCTTGTCGAACAGAAAGAATACGCTTTTTTGTGATGGATAAAAATGTCCAGTCATCGTACAATATCATCAAGGGAAGAGTAGGGTTGAAGAAGTTCGAGGCTGTACCATCTACAGTGCATCAATGCTTAAAATTTCCAACAAACTTTAGAGTAGGAGTTATGAAAGGTGATCAGAAAGTAGCTCGGGAGTGCTATTATTCATCCGTCGAGTAAGATGAATTAGAAGAATCAAAGAAAAAGACTACTACTTATCAAGTGGATGAAGGTGCAGAAATCGAAACTTTGGATCCTCGAGATGAGTCGAAACTCGTGAAAGGTCAAGTGGTGGAAGCTACTGAAAATATCATTCTGGACGACGAACACCCTGAACGAACTACTCAAATAGGTTCATCATTGGAAGCCTCACTAAAATAAGAATTGATAACTTTCCTTAGAAGCAGAAAAAAAACTTTTGCCTAGAGTCATGAAGATATGCCTGGGATTGACCCAAATTTCTTATGTCATGAGCGCAATGTGAATAAGGAGATCAAGCCTGTGAAGCAGAGAAGAAGAGTATTCAGTCCCGAGAAGAATCAAGCTATACAGGAGGAAGTCGAGAAGCTCCAGAAAGCTTGTTTCATTGAAGATGTTAAATATCCAGATTGGTTAGCCAATGTGGTGATGGTAAAGAAGAAAAACAACAAGTGGAGGATGTGTGTGGACTTCACCGACCTCAATAAAGAATGCCTAAAGGATCACTTTCCATTGCTCAATTGGTGGATGCTACCTCGGGACACGAGTTGCTGAGCTTCATGGATGCTTATTCTGGCTACAATCAAATTAAAATGAAACCTGAGGATAGGGAAAGTACTTCTTTTATTACCCCTAGGGGAACTTATTGTTATAATGTTATGCCTTTTGGTTTAAAAAATGCAGGTGCGACATATCAGAGGCTAATGAACAAAGTCTTTGATGAACAAATCAATGACAACATGGAAGTCTATGTTGATGATATGCTGACAAAAAGCAAGAAAGTTGCCGATCATCTAGTTGACTTAAGCCAGACTTTTAATCAACTAGATAAATATCAAATGAAGCTGAACCCGACGAAGTGCATCTTTGGAGTACAAGAAGGCATGTTTCTCAGGTACATTGTCAATCAGCGAGGCATTGAAGCAAATACTGAAAAGATCAAAGCTCTATTAGGGCTCCGATCTCCAACAACGAAGAAGGAAGTACAGAGTCTCACTGGATGAGTAGCAGCACTCAATAGATTTGTGTCACGAGCAACTGACAGATGTCTCCCATTCTTCAAGACACTCAGAAAGACTTTTGAGTGGAATGACTAATGTGAGAAGGCTTTTCAAGACTTGAAGAAATACTTGGGAGCACCCCCACTATTGTCCAGGCCGGTGATGGGAGAGAAATTGTATTTGTACCTTGCAGTATCCGAGAATGTAGTTAGCTCGGCATTGATCAGAGTGGAGAATGGAGTACAAAAGCCAATTTACTACACGAGTAAGGCCTTCCGAGGAGCAGAGATCAGATATCCAAGGCTGGAGAAATCGGCACTGGCGTTGATTGAGGCGAGTAGGAGAATGAGGCCATATTTCCAGGCTCATACCATAGTAGTATATACCGATATGCCATTGAGACAAGCCCTTCACAAGCTAGAAAAATCAGGGAGATTGATGTACTGGGCAATAGAGCTCGGAGAATATGATATAATCTATGAACCCAGGTCATCACTAAAAGGGCAAGCTGTAGCAGATTTCATAGCGGAGTTCACCTATCCTGATACCCCCGAGGAGCAGAAGTTGCTCGCTGGTCAACCTATGGATGTTACAGGATTAACAAACACAAACCCAGACCAATTCCGATTGGTAAAAGGGCGTGTGGATGTTACAGGATGTGATGCAGAGATAATTGGGAGAACTCCTGACAAGGAACAAGAGCTGCTCGCTGATCAACCTGTGGATGTTACAGGATCAACAAACACTGGCTCAGACCGACTCCGGTTGGTAAAAGGGCAAGTGGATGTTACAGGATCATTAAATTCGAGCTCAGACCAACCTCGGTTGGTAAAAGGGCAAGAAAAAATGATCGACGAGGAGCGAGAAAAATCAGGGGAGGATGAAAAGAAGCAGAAAATATTTCATCGAGGAACTCTGACTGATCAGAAATTTGAAGACGAGTTACCTATATGGAGGCTATATGTAGATGGCTCATCTTGCACAGCAGGATGTGGCGCGGGGATAGTTTTGAGCACTCTAGACGAGGTCGACATGGAATACTCTTTGCGTTTCCAATTCAAAGCTTCCAACAATGAGGCTGAATATGAGTCCATGATTGCAGGACTTAATTTGGCGAAAGTTATGAAGGCGCAGCAAGTTATGATCTTCAGTGACTCTCAACTGATTGTAAACCAAATGATGGGGGTATATGCAGTTAGAGGAGAATTAATGATCAGATATCATGCAAAGGCAAAGGAGCTGGTATCAGAATTTACCGCTATTCAGCTGGTCAGAATACCAAGAATGGAGAATGCAAGAGAAGACGCCCTGGCTCGACTAGCATCAGCTAGTCGCACCGAGCTATGACGAACAATCCCAATTGAAGTGTTAGCTGGTCGGAGTATAGATGAAGATCTGAAGATGAATTTTATCACCCTTGATTTAGGTCCATCTTGGATGGATCCCATCAGGGTATATATCGAGGAAGGAGAGTTTCCAACTGACAAGCTTGCAGCCAAGAAATTAAAGTTTAAAGTTGCTCGGTATGTACTAACTAATGGTGTTTTATATAGAAGAGTAATTATGGCAGGTTTGTAGAGATGTGTACATCCCTCCGAGGTGAAAGACTTAATTAAAGAAATCCATGAAGGGTCTTGTGGAGAACACGTAGCAGGTCGGACGCTTTTACAAAGGGTGATGACACAAGGATACTATTGGCCGACGATGAGGGCTGATTGCATAGCCTACGCCAAGAAATGTGACAAGTGCCAGCATTTTTCCTCCATCCGAAGAACTCCACAAGCATTATTGACACCCATAACTTCCCCTTGGCCATTTACCATGTGGGGAATTGATTTGGTTAGACCACTGCCAACGACCCGAGGAAGGTTCAAGTACCTCGTTGTCGTAGTGGATTATTTAACTAAGTGGGTAGAGGCTGAGCCACTCATTGATATGACGTACGAAAAGGTGTACCAATTTGTTTGGAAGAACATCATTTGTCGATATGGTCTCCCTAATGCCTTCATCACAGACCATGGAACACAATTTGATAACGAGGAGTTTGCCGCCTATTGTCATCAATAAAATATTTTAAAGGTTCATTCAGCACCAGGCCATCCTCAAAGCAATGGACAAACTAAAGTGACAAACAGAACGATGTTGAACGGTTTGAAGAAAAGATTGGATGCTGCGAAAGCGAATTGGATCAACGAGTTACAATCAGTACTCTGGGCTTACCGAACTACTCCCCGAGTAGCAACTGGAGAATCACCATACATGCTGGCTTTTGGAAGTGAAGTTGTCATTCCTGCCGAGTTGGGTCTCCCAACACACAGGGTACTGAATTTCAATTCCCCTGTCAGTGATTTAATGAGAAGACTGGATTTAGACATGCTCGAGGAGGTTAGAGAAGAAGAAGCCATTAGAAATGATGCTTACCAGCAGCGAATAGCTTTGTTCTACAACAAGAGGGTGAAGAAGTGCGACCTGAAAGAAGGAGACTATGTGCTGAAGAAAGTAGTTCAAAAGCATAACAAACTGGAGGCAAACTGGCATGGACCATACCGAGTTACAGAAGTTGTTCGACCAGGAACTTATCGAATAGCCACTTTAGAAGGCGAGGAGTTTAAGAATGCATGGAATGCCGAGCATCTGCGCAAGTATTATCAGTTATGTATATGTAACGCAGTTTCCATCAGTATGAATAAAATGAAAATATTCTGCAAGTCTCTCTGTTTATTGAAAAAATTTCAGGGAATACTAGTGCTATGCACGACTCGGCACTCGGTAGACTACTCAAGAAAATATTCCAAATTGTACCAAGTATGGTTGGTCGAGGATAAAAACCCACTAACTGTAGTTGGTCGACGAGGAGAAATATTCCAAACTGTACCAACTTAGTTGGTCGATGAGGAGAAAATATTCCAAACTGTACCAACTTAGTTGGTCGACAAGGAGAAAATATTTCAAACTGTACCAACTTTGTTGGTCAACGAGGAGAAAATATTCCAAACTGTACCAACTTAGTTGGTCGACGAGGAGAAAATATTCCAAACTGTACCAACTTAGTTGGTCGACGAGGAGAAAATATTCCAAACTGTACCAACTTAGTTGGTCGACGAGGAGAAATATTCCTAAAAATGCCAAACTGTTTGGCTAGGAAACGAAATATTCCAAACTGTACCAACTTAGTTGGTCGACGAGGAGAAAATATTCCAAACTGTACCAACATAGTTGGTCGACGAGCACAATTTAACAACCTTGGTTGGTTGGAAAAATTTTAAAATACTCATTACTTTATTATTAAGTGATCGAGCAACATTACTGATACTTGTAACTTTTTATTACTAAGTTGGTCAACAAACAACACAATATTGTTATCTTTTTAACTTATACATATGCACAGATGTAAAGTATTTGATAACTACAAGATAATAGCAATTGAGATTTGCAAGCAAGAATGAAAGTTTTTCATTAAATTCAAAATAAATTACAAGTTACATTGATGATAAAATGAAAGTTACATTGATATGTATACTAACTGTTACATTAAAAATTCCTATTCTATTGGTCTTTTCCCCTCAGCTTTCGATATAGGTTCCTTGCCAGCAGGCGGACAATTTAGAGACTGAGGAGAATTGATGAAGTTCAAATCCTTCAGCATCTTGACATTCATCACAGAAGGTCGATCTAGAAGATGTTCGGGACGAGATACCTCAAAATAAGAATGTAAATTGTAGTCACCAAAGTATTTTGCAACTAAGCTCCGAGGAATGGCACGAGCTGGGATCCATTCCATGTCCAAATTATACGGTGGCACAGGCAAGTCGAGCAACCCGGGATCATAGTAGTCCCACAGATAGTGTCCTTGTTCAAGCTTCAGCACACCTAAGGCGTTCATCAAGACTTGCTTGTAGCCCTCATTTTTGGCATTCTGGGTACGGTCATCCAATTGAAATAATGCTTCGTTGTATCCATCCATTCAAAACTCCCTGGGCTATTTGTGGAATTGATATGTTAGCCTTTCTAGCTTCTCGTGAAGACTCTTGATGAAGAGATCATTAGTCTCCAACACTGATATCTTTGTAGAGAGTTGTTTTTCCAAGTCTCGAATCTTCTTTGACATATCAGATAACGCCTGGTTCTTCGCCTTTAGTTGGAAGGCCTGGTTCTCTAAGGCAGATGCTGTCCTCTGTTCCTCGACAAGAACCCGAACTGCTCTTCCTCGACCCCGAGAAGCTCTTTCTCGTCCCCGAGGAGATGTGGAAGTGCCCGACCTCCTCAAGGTGTCCAACTCTTGCCTCAATTTGGCATTCTAAACCTCTAAAAATGAAAATCCCTCATCAGTCACTGGGATTATAGCTGTTGAAGAAGAGGCTGCAGACTTCAACTGTGCTAGCTCTTTCTGCAAATTGTTATTCTCTTGCTCCAATAGCTCATCAATCTCTCTACATGCTTCAACTTCACCCTTTAGGGTTCTCTACCTGACATCGTACCCAGCGATGAGCTTCTCGTAGCCCTTCTCGGCAGAAAGCAGCTGATACTTCTTCTCATACCCTTCATGCAACAGGGCAGTTGATTCCTTGTACTGATTCTGAAGGTCTTCTAGGTTACATTGAAGATCCTCAATCATTTCATAGTAAGCCACATTATTGGCCACAGCTCGGTCAAGTAAGCACTTCAGGTACTGATAAGCTTCGGCTGCTTATTCTGAAGCATCATGACCAAGGATGTCGGCAACTTCTGATGCACTCAGGTCTGTGTGACCAGCCTTATAATATTTATTACATTGCTGCATCAGCTTTGTATCATTGGCAGATAGCAGATCCATCCTGGCCAGAAACTAGTAGAGAAAGAAAAGACAATCATCAAAAAGATGATCAAGACAGAGTACAAATAGAAAAGAGACAATCGTATGGAAGAAAGAACTCATGTTTTATTAGATCATGAAATTTGAAGTTACAAGTTTTGAGTTACATTTGACAAACAAAAAAGAAAAATAGAAAGAGAAAACCGAACAACACTACACCTTTTCCTTATCTCCCAAAACCTTCTCGGGAGGTTGGGAAGAGGAGGCAGGTTGCTCGGACGGAACTGTAACTTGTTCGGATTGCACCAGCTGTTGCTCGGAAGAAGAAACTCCTTGCTCGGCAGCATGCTGACTGGTTAGGGCATGTTCTCCCACTACCATTAAAGACTTCTCAAAGGCAGCTTCGTCCTCTTCTAATTCTTCTGGAGTGGGAGGAGGACCAGGGATATGTCTCTGAAAGAGCTCGGATGACTCGTCGACCTTCAATTCCTGAAGGGCAGCAACCCATCCGTCCCTGAAATACTTTACACTGCCATAATCCACTTGAGAGACCATGGCAGCACATCCCTTATCCCAACCTTTATCCCAGCCAGAGCTGAAGGACTTCTTCACGACAGCTTTTCTTTTGTCCTTCTCCAAGGCAAGCTTCTCGGACAGCAAAACATCAGCAGCCTTCAGTTTTTGTTCAGCTTCCTCCTTCTGCCGAGTTACTTCCTGGAGTTGGACCAACCTCTCCTCTGCAGCCTTGAGTTTATTTTCAAAATCCTCAGCAGTCTTGAGCTTCACATCGAGCTCTTTGTTAGCCTTCTCCAAGGCATTCACTTTCCTCTCCAAATACCTGGAGGCCTCAGCAACCCGAGTTTTCTCCTTCTCGGAGGAAGTAAGTTTCTTCTCCCAAACTGCTTTATCAGTATCGTACCTCTGGCGAGATTCCTCCAAAGACTTGGTAGCTTCTTCCAGAGCTCCCTCCACACTAGACGAGGAGCAAGAAGCTTTGATTGCTTCATCCTTCTTAAGGATTATATTGAGACAGCTCGTCAACTGTAAACAAAAAGAGAAAGCAAAGTCAGAAACAAAAATGAGAAATAACAAAGGAAAATATGAAAATTTCAAAGTAAAGGTACTTACTGAAGCAAGATGACGAGCAGCCAAAGAAGTAACCATATCCCGGGTAAGGTTATCTTCATTACCTTGCACCACGGGAATGGTCAAGGACTTTACCGAGCTCATGTCAGAGATCGGGGGAATAGATGTGGGAACCTTAGTCCCAGCAGCAGGGGGCTGAATGGTGGTGTTAGCCAAATTCACCGAGGAGCTCTTCTTCAGTCTCCTCGGGGGAACAGGTACAACCAAGGAAGAATCCTTGGTCGGTGATATCACGATCACCTTTCCAGGAGCAGCAGAGCTGCTCGGAGCCACTGTGGGCTTATCAGCAACCTTCTCGAAGACTTTAGCAGGAGCAGATGGAGGATCTGCACCAGTCTTCTTTGTCCCCTCCTTTGGGACATCAATCTTAATCCTTTTTACTTCCCCAAAGCCGGAGGCAGTTTTCTCAAACAGAGCAGGAGTCCTTCTCTTCTTCATCCTTTCTCTCAATGGAACGTGAGATTCTGGCGAAGAACTTGCAGAGGGTGGTACTGGCTCTGCTTCACTGATCACTGGACGAGCAGTGAAAGAAGTTGTATAGCTCTTATATTGGAGCAGATAGGAGGCTGATCGAATGTGCTCGTCAGAAACCCTTTGATGTAGACCCCAGATAAGTCCCAAATGCCTTATATTGACATCTGTTTCTTTTGGGCACTTTCTCTTGCTATCAACTGCAAATAAATAGACATTGTTATCAGTAACAAATTTTATCAAACACAAAACAAACATGATTTCAAGATAAATAAAATAAATAAAAATAACCTATCCCATTGCCATAAGGAGGACATCTGGGACCCTGGTAAACTTCATCTCCGGTTAAAGGAGGGTGTTGCCAATTTTTTACAACAACCCCATGTTCAAAATAATCCCTGTTGGCATCAGGGAGATTGACTACTAAGGCCCTATTTATAAACCTAGTTTTCAAATAATAAATATTATCATTAACTGCCCATCTATAGCAGTACATGATTTCTGGAATTCCTAAACGAGTTCTATGCACTTGATTTAATTTATGCACCCCATTAACTATTCTCCATGTGTTGGGGGCTATTCGTGCAGGAACAACATCAAAGTACTGACAAAATTCTAGACACAAAGGATTTGGTGGAAAAGAAAATCCACACTCAGCAAAAAAGAGACTGGGGAACCAATGTCCCTCAGCCAAATTGAAATAGTTGGAAGGCTCAGAAAGCTCTTCCAAGATGACCCAAGAGGGAATGGAAAAATCAGAACGAAATTTCTCGAGAGACTCAACAGGATAAACCATGGTGAATAAAGAAATGAAGATGAAGGAATAAGATCTTACAGGAAAAGAGTAGAGCTGATGACGACAGACGATGGAAGAGATGAGTACATAAGAGAGTAGAAGATGATGAAAAACTCTAAGATGAAAATTTGAAAAGATAGAAGACGATGGAAGTCTCTGTTATGTTTAAATACCTTGCCTTGGGAACTGGCGAAGTAATGATGATAAAAAGGACGATTACGTTATCGGCGGCTAAAAAGGCATTAAATATTGGCACGGGAATCAAAGCGAACAACAGCGGCTAAAAAGGCAAAAAGTGACGCGGGAAACGAAGCGAGCTGAAAAGTCCAAAAAGCATGATTCTACGAATTGAGATGGAGAAATAAATACAAGGGAGATGATCCTAAAAATCAGGAAGAACTATTTAAAGCTACCGTATTCCGAGAAAGAATGTTCCATACTCCTCAAATTTCGAACTAAGAAACATTGGGGGCTTCTTTTGATACCAAATTTAGTCTGGTGACTTGGACCAACAATATGAAGACACGTGGTTATCTACATGGCAACAACAAGCATTTCCGAGATGATCATACGATCCGAGCAACTCTTATGCTCCGAGTAACAAGACCTCTCTGAGGAACTCTTATGCTCCGAGGAACAAGACCTCTCCGAGGAACTCATTATCACCCAGAAGCTCAGGCGGTCCGAGCTACTCAGGCGGTCCGAGCTGCATCTCGAAGAAAGCATTAATAGCTAGATAACCAACAGTTCAACTGGTTCATTAAATGCTTATCATTCAGACACACACGCAAAGAGGGAATTAAATGTATTACCCTTTCATATGTATATCATTAAATGTATTACCCTTTCACATTACAGCCTCAGGGCTATAAATACATTGTACAATCCTAATTGTGAGGAACCGAATCCTGAATCCAAACTTTGGGATCCAGAACGGAATTTCTTGTAATTAAGAATTCCCAATACTCAGCAATAAAACAACAGTGGACGTAGGCCATTTTTATAGGGCTGAACCACTTTAAAATCTTTTATCTCATTTATTTATCTGTGATTGAATTATTAGAGTGATCTAATTTTTTACATCAACAAATGCCAACCAGTGGGGGAGGATCCGAATACAGGTCGAGGATAATCGGAGAGTGGATTAGAAGAATTTTTAGGCGCTTGGTTGTGATCACCCCAGATCGCCGGTCGGTGGAAAAAAAACTCCCAAGACAGCAGGTCACCAAGTGGGTTGGTAAAAACAAGATGTGGGTCATCCATAAACCATGAGATTGTTGGCTGGAGTGGACAAATAGAACTCCGGTGATGCTCAGCTTCAACCCTTAAGGATCGGGGCTTACTATGATCTCGCTGGATAAGCGAGTTACTGCTTGTTGGATGCCTTCTCGTTGATCAATATAGTTGATCATAATTAAAGAAATGCCTCACAAGAATTTCCACTTCCTGGTTCTTTTTTGTAGCACAGTTTGGCGTCGTACCGCAGTGGTCACTTATGCACTATGTTCCCTTGGTGGTTATCGAATCGAAAGATATTTTGGTGACCTTATTATGTGGTTTATACTCTTGCTGATAGTGTGAGACTTTCTTTATAATGGTCGCCAGCCATCATACCTTATCGCGGGCCACTAATAAGAAAATTCGGTGCCCAAGGCAGATAGATCAGATGAGATAACCACATGTTCTTCGTGATTACACTCTCTTAGAATAAATTGGATGGATGAATATTAAAATCGAGGACTGCTTGTTTGTCCCAAAATGTATATCTTTGTGAAAAAATATATTTTTAAGGGATATCTTCAGATATATACGTAAAGATATGGACAATGTCCTAGAGAAGAGAGGCACGCTTTTTACATTTATCGCCGGCCAAAGAATCTCAGATATGGGAATTAAGATATGATGTAACCCAGTAAACATTTTTTCCCAGAAAAATATCAAGAGAGTCCATATTTTTAAGGACTCGTATAAAACTCATAATCATGAAACTTAACATTATGCAAATTCATAAATGAAAATTCAGCATAAGGTTTATCAATAAAAATATATGAGAATCGTGATTGAATGAAGAGGTGTGAATAAAATATAATTATTTATATGCAAAGCAAGAAAAAACTTAGCTCTTGGTGAGGTTTCGTGCATGTAAATCATTGCGTCGCAACGTAAATCTTTGTCTTGTCGAGGAGAAGGAAATATTTTTTTGTGTCATATCCCATAGGCGGCGCCAATTGTAAGTGCAAAAAATCTCACTCGTAGGGGGGTGCCAATTGTCCACGATGCAAGTAAAATAATAAATAAAAGGGAAACAAAGATTTACGTGGTTCGACTATAAATGCATACATCCATGGGGCTGCTACTGTGTTCCATTAGAATAATGAGAGAGTTTACATGAACGTGTTTCTCTAACCCTCGAGCCCCCTTTCACAATCGGGGTCTCCTCTTTATATACAGTTAGGGGTTACAAATGGATAATTCCTATCATTGTAGAGTTTGATTTAAATAAAATACATCTCATTAGTCTTCTACTTTATCAAGGACTCTATTCATCTTTATCTTATTGGAGCGTTCGCTGGTAGCCATCTTGATCGGGTTGCTCAGCACATGTCATGCTATTGTGTAGGTATATTTCCCCCCCACACTTATAAACAAAAATAATAATGTGTAGGACCACCCAACTTCAAAATAGTAACTTAGCGAATAACATGTGATCACCCTGCAATCGTAGGGGATTGCGCTTAAAAGAACAATGTGTATATGTACATAACTTGCTCAGATTAATGCAAGTACCCCGCCATATATGGGACAGCCTAAATTGACCAAATGCTCACAAAAAATTAGACCAGTTCTTAGTAAACAGATGTCAAAAGTATAGATGTGGGCGACGTAAAAGAAAAGTGCAAGAGAAACTGAACAACATTCTGTCATTTATAAATGATCAGTTCTTTACATACGAAAAGCAAAATAGTATAAGGCAAGGACTAGTCTATCCACTACAAATAATAGAAAAAAAGTCATCACGAATGAGGGTGCCATCATATGAGGGACCAGCCTCATGAAAGAACTCCTCCTCTAGCTTAGCCAACTTGGCCTCATCCTCCTGGTCACCATACTCCAGTCTGTTAAGTCAGGACTAAAGTGATGTAATCTGAGACTGAAACGATGTAATCTTACCTCAAATCCTCATAGCCTCAGCCTGTCTCTACTCGATCCCAAACTGTCTAGATGTGTGAAGTCTCACCATCTTTCAAAAGGGAATGCTTAGAAACTGACAAACTCCAGCATCAATCCAATCTAGATCAAAATGATAGAACTATTGCAAATTATGATGAGCATCCAAGAACATAAAAGTAGAGTCGCTAGTCAGCTCAGCAAGAGAAGTGTCTAAGAAGTCATGAATATGGATAGCAAGAGCCTTTAGGTTGAACACTGTGAGGGTATCAATATGAAGTACACTCTGAGATGTGAATATCTCGAGATGATGATCCAATATCAAATCTAGGATCTGGCGCTCATGTGCCCTGAAGTGCCCTGGTCGCTCCTCGCTCCACAGTCTACTCATAAAGGATGCAGGAGCCTCTACCTCAGTGTCACTGTCGGAGTGGATCTATTCTATATTAGGGGGAAGGAAAGAAGACTCCTCACCAGAATCAATATCATTGGCCATAGGAGTGGCCTCAGCACTCTGATCCCCCTCATCAGCTAAACCAAAAGACTCACCAATAAGATCCTAAAAATAAGTTTCCATGATTAGTTTAAAAGAGAAAGAATACAAATAGAACTATATCCAAACTCTAAAAAGGTATATGATAGATGCTTACCCCGAATATCAAAGGGGCGAGTATATTGTTGCCAATTTGAAGGGAGATAAATTAATAAAGATTCCAGACAAAGCATAAGAAATGGAAATGAGGAATATCAATACAACTCACAAGTTAGCAATTGGGCAATAGTAACTTGGTTATGACAGTCAAATACCTGAGGAGTGCATGGCACAACACTCTTTGTCTGCTCTACATATACCGGAGCAACCGCCTCACTCACGTGGAAATAATGAAACAAGGGTGAAGGTGAGGTAACTTACACATTAAGTAAGGAGAAAAAGGGGAAACAGTAAGAGAGATAAGGTATGCCGGTACAACACCTCTCTCACAGCCATCTCCCCAACAGGCTCCACAATTACCGGAGCAGTCGCCTCACTCATCTGGAAATAATAAAATAGGGGTGAAGGTGATAAAACTTGCCCAATATAAGCAAGAAGAAAAGGGGGAACCGTAAGAAAGATAAGGTATGCTCGTATAGTACCTCTCTCGCAGCCATCTCCCAAATAGGCTCCACAGTTACTGGAGCAGCTGCCTCACTCACCTGGAAACAATGAAACAAGGTTGAAGGTGAGAGAACTTGCATAGTATAATCAATAAGAAAAAGGAGAAATAGAAAAGAAAAAAAGAAAAAAAGGCGTGCCAGTATAATACCTCTCTCATATCAATCTCTCCAACGTGCTCGATAGTTACCGGAGCAACAACCTCTCTAGCCTGAAAATAATGAAACAAGGGCAGAGGTAAGAATACTTGAACAGTAAAAGCAAGAAGAAAAAAAATGGGAAGTCGAAAATAGATAAAAGGTATGACAGTCTAATACCTCTCCCACAACTATTCCCCCAATATGTTTCGCAGTCACTGAAACGATCGCAACACTAACCTGGAAACAGAGAAACATGTAAGTGTTATCAAACATTGGCACAGAATAAATATATATATTTTTAATATATATATATATATATATATATATATATATATATATATATATATATATATATATATATATATATAATATAAAGTATAAAACTTATGTATGTCATAATATTCAACTATGACATCACAAGAGGAATTATTTATGCTCCACCTAATTTACCCCTCCAAAATTTAAGTTGCCCCTCTTTTTTCACACCCAAATTTATTTCCCACCTCATCAAACGTGAAAAGAAGGGTATTTGATGCATCTGTCATTTATCACCCACTTTAACCGCATACCTCTCTCCCTCATTTCTCACCCACGCTCTCCATATCTGAGGTTTCCCCTCTCTACTCGCCGGCCGCAATGGTTTTAATATCTCTTAGGTAAACTCTCTAATTTGTGTTTTTAGACTTTTACTAATCTCTATTTTTAGACTTTTAGGCATTGATTTTAAAATTGGGGATCAGGGTTTTGATATTAAAAAAATGTGTTATTTTGACATCATTTCTTGATTTATGTACTACAGATGTATAATTTTGGGGTTTCGTTAAGTTTTTACACCAATCTTTTATTCATCAACACCATCAGGTATATTCATCAACACCATATTCCCCTTTCTCTTTTTTTGATCTGTAATTTTTTGTTTTTTGTAAATCTTAATTGGTATGTATTAGAATGCAATAGAGTATGAATTGTGGGGTTAAGTAGGTTCAAGGTATATTCAAATCTATAGTCTTTCATTTTTCCTTTTTAGTTGTTGGGGGTTAAGTAGGTTCATGGTATATATTCATTTTGTTTTGTTTCTTCGTGGAATGATTAAAATTGGTTTGCCACCCAAATCATTAAAATTATTTTTCATGTGTGAGAGTCTGGAATTGTAGCTTACGTTGAACTTTTTTTGTGATTGATATTTGGGGATTTCACAGCGAGGTTTTTACATTTGCAAAAGATTTGGGTTTTTTTGAAATGATACATTTAGTTTCTTTGATTCTCTTTCTTCTTTGGGTCTCAAAATTGCACTGTGACAAAGTTACTCGGATCAAAATCTGTATGCCTTTCAACATATTGTCCTCTAATTTCATATTTACTGCTTGACGCGACTTAGAAAGTGTCTCTAATGTGCGTTCACTCTAGGCTCAAGTGCAAGCATGTCGCGTTAGTAATAAACCCAGTAAGTCGGGATCGTATCCACAGGGAACTTTGACAACGAAGTTGTAACGACAGAAAAGACGAATGAATCCTAACTCTGACTCTAAAAGGAAAGAAAAAATGATTTGGTTTTGAGAATTGGCACCTCTAAGTGAAATTATGAAATTATGAGAAGATGCAATTATACTAAGTTACCTAAAATATTAATAAAAACTGATTTGAACTTTTAAACTATATGATGGGAAAAACGGGACGGGAATACAATCTCCCAACGCTAAAGTATTGTAGGTATAATACTAATCGTGAATTTAACTGATTGATTAGACACATAATTTAGTAGTCCCAAGCATTATGTATATGAGGTTCAAGCCCGCGTCATACTTAATCTGAGGACGAGTAAATCGGTATTGATAGTTACACTCGAATTGCATTATAAAAAATCCCGGTTTCTCAGAAGCAAACGAGATGTAAAGATCTACAATTTTCGTGTCCCTACGCAATACGGTCATAATCAATCACTAAATTCATAGGATTAGTGTTATACACATGCAATCATCACATCAGGCTGGGTTCATGTATCCCGACCTTGAAAATTTAGCCGGACATATGAAAATTTGAAAACAACATGATGGGAAGGAATGCAAACATATTTATTGAGTAATGAAGATGCAGAAAGATGAAATTATAAATGACCAAACAACTAGCACAAAGATTGGAACATAAATTGGAATACTTGTACTTGAATTGTAGCTTGAAAATAATTTACGGTTTATTGTTCTTTTCCTTCTAAATGAATTACAAAGCTTCCTTCAGGAATTGGAAGACTTCTCCTACATTTGGGAGGATTTTACCATATATTAACTACGAAAAACCAGAGTTTGAACAAACTAGGACTCTATTTTTACAAGTGGATAATTCTGAAAATTCGATAACAGAACCGATCTGGGTAAATGCTTCGGTTCGATTCCATCTTTTCATCCCTTCAGAGAAAGTTTATCTAAGGCGGATTCGGTTCATTTTTCCATCCTTAACATAAGCCTTGCCGATGAGGGATTCGGTTCATTTTTCCTCACTAGGGTTCGGTTCCCTTTTGTCAGTCTTTGCAAAAACCTTGCTTTCTTGTGTTTCCTTGGAGATTTTGGTATGGAACTTGGTTGATAGCACCGAACACCTGCAAAATAGATGACGAACACACGAAACTCAACATACTCATTAGAAACTTATCATTATCCAAAATACAATATAATCCACTTGAATTACATTGCGCGCAGTGATAAAACCTTCTAAATTACGGGGATAAATGGGAAGAATTTATGCCTAATCAAACCCCCCTAACTTAGAACGTTGATCATCCCGAGCAATGTAAAAGAATAACAATAAGGTCTACCTCTTTAAATGGATAGGATACCTCTTTCTCAGGTACGTGATTGCATTTAGCGTATGCAACCAACCTTTAAATCCCTAGGTTACCCTAGTAGGACGAGTTGTGTCTCGTGAGGATTTGCAGAGAATATACCCACAAAATTCGACTCAAGGAAAAATCAAAATACTTAAAAATTGTACACATCAAACTTTCCTAGAAAATAGTCATCATCAAGTCATATTTACAAGTCTCTAATCGTAGTGCGTGTGTGCGAAACTAGAAATTTAACTGCGAATTTCCACCGATTGACCATTACGTTACTTATTCAAAAATTCGTTTTGATTTCAAAATCTCACGGGATACTCTCCCAAACGAATCTCACGGATTGTGGCTATTCTCTCGGTATGCGTGATATAAAGAGTAAATATAATGGGTGCAAAGTCACACACACAATTTGAAAGACGGAAATTTCATAGTGATAGGATCTCATCAACGGAATACGATTTTAAAAAAGGGAACATTGCCTCTTTTTCGCACTTCCAATCTCTTATATTATCTTTTGGTGTATTAGCTCTCAACGCGGTAACCAATTTTTTTAATTCGGACTCGATTAGGACTTTTGCGGGTTTTAAGGTATATTGGGTAAAATGAGAATGGTACGGAAGGTTGGAATTGGAAAAGTCGTTTATGGTGTCCATTTGTGATTTTTTCGGGTTATTGCTCATTTTTTCTTCTTTTTCTATATTTTTATATTTTTCACTTCTTTTCTTTTCTCACTATTTTTGTTGAGCATATCTATTTTTTTTGTTTCTTTTCCCCTTTATATGCACTTTTCGGACTTATATTCTGAATTTTTCCATTTTTCGCAATTCCGGGCTATTTGGGTTTTTTTCGGGTTGTCAAACGAAAAGGATAACTTTTATTGGCTCAATTTGGGTTACAAAGGAGTGATTTTTCGCTACTTTTTCTGGCCAATATTTTTGGGTGACAAATGAGGGCCTACTTCATTGTCCAAAATACTAATTGCGTTACCATATGCGTTTCGAGATAAATTAAGTTTAGAGATCAATTTTGGCACGTTTTTCAAAGCAATATCACACACGTTTTTCATAACCGATCAAAATAAAAGGATTGAGATCCTCGACAACTTTTAAAACACTTGAAGAGAACTTTGAGTTAATAATTAACTCGGATTGATTTAAAAACTCGCAAAAAGTGATAGGCTCGACTCTCACCGGGTTTGTTAATCTCTACACTTATTCGTTAAGTCGTCAATTTTCGCTCAATTTCCATCTTTGGTCAATTTCAGCTTTGTATATGTTGAATTTTTACAACTTGAGACTTCAATCCGAATTTTAATGATATTTTTGAAAATTTTGAATTCCAACTTTTATTTATTTTGAACAAAAATATTTTTGGGTTTTTCAAAGTTTTATGATTTTTTTTTGGAAATTTCTGGGCATTTTTGAAAATTTGTGGAGTTTTAGAAATACGCACTTGTGACCCCCTAACTCAGACTTTTGCATTGTCCTCAAGCAAAATGGACTAAAATCAAAGTGAATGAAATGTGCGGAAAATTAAAACAAACAAATGCAACCGAAATGCAGCTTTTATAAATAAAAAGAACAATTGTGTTACAGAGGATAGGGGAAAAATACACAAGAAACACTGAGTAAACTACCATGTGAAATACAAACAACAACAACCACATCAGGCACAGTCATGGGCTTTATTGCGGGGGCTGAATAGGGTTCTCGGGAAGGTACAAAATCGCAAGAACCAAACCGATCCGGTTCAGAGGTGATTCGGTTCAGTTCTGGACATTTTTTATTTTTTGATTTTTCCAAACCGAACCGATCCAGCTGAGGGATTTAGTTTGGTTCCATCTTTGACAGAACCCCTTATTGCAGTCTGTAGCCCAGGAATCCTATTCTCCCACTTTTCTATACTCTTGCACTTATTCTCCCACTTGAATTCCTCGATGCCTTCGTGAATAATGTGTTGGAATACGTGATCTAACCCCTATCCTTATGTGACTTACCTACGAACTCACCCTAATCTAATGAAGCCTAAATACTTTACACAATAATTCACCCCCATACGTGTCGGGGGTGCGACGACCTTACTGTAGAAGCTCACTTTACCCCGTAAATGGGGCCCGACAACCAGACGATGTCGACTGCTTCCACACACACCTCTAGATATGGCTTTAGACGTTGTCCATTTACTTTGAATGTATTTCCCCCTTTCAAATCGTCTAACTCAATAGCTCCATGAGGGAAAATATTCTTCACAACAAACGGGCCAGACCATCGCGATCGCAACTTGACCGGAAAGAGATGAAACCGAGAGTTGTAAAGAAGCACTTTTTGCCCGGGAAGAAACTCTTTGCGTCGAATGATGCTATCATGAGCGAGTTTCATCCTTCCCTTGGAAATTTTAGCATTCTCATACGCATCATTGCATATCTCTTCTAACTCGTTTATTTTAAGCTTGCGAGCTTCACTGGCCTTATCCATGGCATAGTTTAGATCCTTAATTGCCCAATACGCTTTGTGTTCTAACTTCACGGGGAGATGGAAAGGTTTGCCATACACAAAGCGGAAAGGGTACATGCCGAGTGGATTTTTATATGCGGTGCGATAGGCCTATAGCGAATCGTTCAATCTAAGTGACCAATCTTTTCAGGTAGGATTGAAGGTCTTTTCAAAAAAATTCTTGATTTCCCGATTCGCTAGTTCGACCTACCCATTCGTTTGTTGGTGTTAAGTCATCCCGGCCTTGTGAACGACGCCATAGTTTCTCATGAGTTTTGCGAATGTCCTATTGTAAAAGTGCGTGCCATTATCACTGATTATCGCTTTCGGAGCACCAAAACGGGAAAGTATGTGTTCATGCAGGAACTTTATCACCACTTTGTTGTCATTTGTCTTAGTAGCTATAGCTTACACCCATTTAGAAACGTAGTCTACCGTGATAAGGATGTATAGGAAACCAAAGGATGAGGGGAAAGGACCCATGAAGTCAATACCCCAACAGTCGAAGATCTCAATGATGAGTATAGGGGTAAGAGGCATTATGTCTCGTCGAGTAATGGCTCCCATCCGTTGGCACCTATTACAAGATTTGGAAGCATCGTTCACATCCCGAAATATTATGGGCCAATAGAGACCGCATTGTATAATTTTAGCAGCCGTCTTTTTCGTCGAAAAGTGGCCTCCACAAGCTTCCGAATGACAAAACTGGATGACTTTTGAGATCTCGTCATCTGGTACACAACGTTGGATGTTTTGGTCAGCGCAATATTTAAATAGGAAGGGATCATCATAGAAGAACATGCGCGACCAAGTAAGAAACCTCTTCTTATCTTGCGGTGTCCAGTCGGGAGGGACGGCTCCCGTGACAAGGTAGTTCACTATATCCGCAAACCAGGGAAAAGAAGAGGTAGCAAAAAGTTACTCATCCAAAAAGTATTCGTCTATGGGTATGGGATCACTAAGTATGTCGGACGAAATCCGTGATAAGTGGTCGACAATGACATTTTCTACTCCTTTCTTATCAATAATGGAGAGAGTGAACTCTTGTAGGAGTAGGATCCACCTTATGAGGCGCGGCTTTGAATCTTTCTTTGCAAGTAGGTATTTCAAAGCCGCGTGGTCGGTGAAGCAAGTAATGGGAGAACTGATAAGGTATGACCAGAATTTATCAAGGGCAAATACTATCTCTAGCAACTCCCTCTCCGTGGTAGAGTAATTGAGTTGTGGTACGGTAAGATTCTAACTAGCTTAGTAGATGACGTGAGCTTGCTTATCTTGTCTTTGACCCAAAATAGCCCCGATCGTATAATCACTAGCATCACACATAAGTTTAAATGGTAAGGACAAATCCGGAACTTCCATGATGGGAGCAGACACAAGCATGGTTTTCAGTTTTTCAAAAGAGCTTTGGCATGCTTCTGTCCACTCAAATGGGGTTTCCTTCATGAGTAGGTTGCTTAAGGGTCTAGTGATTGCGCTAAAGTCCTTAATGAACCTTCGATAAAGCCCTGCGTGGACCAAGAAGGAGCGCACGTCTTTAAGCGATTTTTATGGGGGAAGGTCAGCTATGACATCTATCTTTGCCCTATCAACTTATATCCCTTTGGATGATACTATGTGGCCAATAACTATTCCTTCAGTGAACATGAAATGGCATTTCTCCCAATTCAGCACTAAGTTCTTTTCCACACACCGGGCAAGTACTTGTTCCAGTTTCTCTAGACAATGATCGAAAGAGGTGCCAAAAATGCTAAAATCATCCATGAACACTTTGAGTCCTCTCTCGACCATGTCGCTAAATAGGCTCAACATGCACCTTTGAAAGGTCGTGGGTACATTACACAAACCGAATGGCATACATTTGTAGGCAAACATACCAAAAGGGAAAGTGAAATTCATTTTCTCCTGGTCAATTATATCTACCTCAATTTGGTTATATTCGAAATAACCATCAAGGAAGCAATAGTAGGGGTGGCCCGCTACTCTCTCAAGCATTTGATCGATAAATGGCAAGGGGAAATGGTCTTTCCTGGTCCCTGCATTGAGTTTCAGGTAATCAATGTAAACGTGCCACCCGGTGATGGTACATTGGGTAACTAGCTCTACCTTAGCATTCTCAATCACTGTCATGCCCGACTTCTTCGGGATGACTTGAATAGGGCTCACCCACTTGCTATTCGAGATTGGGTAGATAATCCCGACATCCAATAATTTGATAATCTCGGTTCTCACTACTTCTTTTATATTGGGATTTAGCCTTCTTTGCATTTCTCTTGAGGGCTTGACATCCTCTTTGAGATGGATCTTATGAGTGCAAATTAAAGGATTTATCCCCTTCAAATCAGTAATGCACCAACCAAAAGCACTTTGGTGCTTTCTCAAAATTTTCAACAATTTACCCTCCTGCTCTTCGTCTAGGATAGAAGAGACAACAACAGGAAATGTCTCATCCTCTCCTAGGTATGCATATTTAATATGGGAGGGTAATTTATTTAATTCAAGGGTTGGAAAATTTTCTTCGGAGGGAACCATACGTGTATCCCTCGGTGGTAACTCCTCGAATCAAGAAACCCAATTAACATCTCTCGCGTCCTCTTCTGATGCTCTCTCATCGAGTAATTCTCTACTCCCCAACCTCCCTCTCATAGTTGGTGTATGTCCCCTCACTCTCATGGCTCGACACTAAATAGGACCATAAGACGTTGCCATAATAATTCTCCTCAAAGTACTCCTCTATTATCTCATCTATTAAGCTCACCGCGTGAAGATCAATTTATTCCCCCCTATGTTGGGCTATGTGGAAGATGTTGGTCTCTAAGGTCATGTTCCCAAAAGTGATTTGCATTCCCCCATTCCGTGTGTTGATGATTGCATTTGCCGTAGCTAAGAACGGGCGCCCAAGGATGATGGGATCATGGTTGCTCGAGGTGAAGGAGGGTTCCGTGTCCAAAATGACAAAGTCTACCGGGAAGTAGAAAGTGTCAACTTGGATGATCACGTCCTCAACTATTCCTCTTGGGATCTTCATGGTTCGATCCGCTAATTGGAGAGTGACCTTTGTGGGCTTGAGGTCGCCCAAATAAAGTTGCCTATAAATGGAGTAAGGGAGGTTATTGATACTTGCTCCCAAATCAAGTAAGGCTTTTTTGATTTTGTTTTCTCCAATGATGCAGGAAATGGTGGGTGCACCGGGATCTTTAAATTTAGGCGGGAGATCGTTCAGTAGAATGGAGCTCACATTTTGTGCTAGAAAGACATTCTTCTTTACCTTCATTTTTCTCTTTACCGTCAGCAAGTCTTTGATGACTTTTGCATAAGCTGGAATTTGCTTAATGGCATCGAGGAACGGTAAATTCAGCCTTACTTGCTTTAGTACGTCTAGCACATCATCACGTGGGTTTACTTTATGGGAATGAATCAACCTTTGAGGAAACGATGTCGTGGAGGGTGGTTTCACTTCTACCTCGGGCTCACTAGTGTCTTCTTTGTCACTCTCATTTAAGGGGACATCTTCGGCCTCTTTCGTGCCAAGCGAAATCTTCTTGTCTTTTGTTTTGTCATGTGAGGGAGGTGATAAATCAATGACTCTCCCACTACTAAGAGTGGTCACAGCTTGACATTGCTCCTGATGATCAGTAAAGGTGGAGCTAACACTAGTTTGACCTTAGGGAGGTCTTTGGCCCTGGGCAGGAAACTTCCCTTCTCTTGGACACTCAATGAGGATTGTATCTTTAACAGATTTGCATTTATGTCACTGATTAGGCGATTATATCTAGCATTGGTTACAGTCTGGCTATTTATAAATTGACTCATAGTATCCTCGAGAGTTTTCTTCGGTGGCGTCATATATGCTCCTTGAGGTGGTGGTGCTTGCACATGTCCTTGCATGTGTGGAGCTTGTTGGAAGTGTTGTGGTGGAGGAGGGACAACATGTGAATGAGGGTTCATTGTGGCATGTTGTTGCCCATAGCTAAAACTAGGATGGTTTTTCCATGAAGGTTTGTACGAATTCCCGTGCGATGCACCGAAATTACCCTTAAATCCTCCTATACCACTAACTTGCTCTTGAAGCATCACTTTGTAGGCGGGTATAGTCAGGCATTCCTCAGTTAAATGACTCGCATCACAAATAGCACACACCTTCTCGATGGGATTTGGGATGGATCCAGTTGATCCTCTTCCATATACCTCACATAGGTCTCGAAATCCTTTCTCAAGGGTTTCCAATCAACTGTCCGTCATAGAATTCTTATCTACGTGAAATAGCCCGGATGCCGACGGAGTGGTGATCACTTGACGATTTTGATTTTGAGCATTAGGATCAGATGTATCCCAGGATTGGGTAGTCTTGGTGACATACCTCAGGTGAAGCTCAGCATCGTGGGCATCTAAATTGACAAACGGACCACTCCCCATGGTTTCAACTAGTTGCTTGGAGGTAAGGTTCAACCCATTATAGAGAAAAGAAATGATTTGCGCCATATCAAATCCATGATGGGGGCATGAAGTAATTAACTCATTGAAACGCTCGTGACATCAATGAAATGGCTCATTTTCAGATTGCCTGAATGCTTGAATTTGAGCCTTAATGGAGATCGTTCGATGTGGTGGGAAAAATTTCTTGAGAAATCTAGATTGCAACTCGTTCCAAGATGGAATCGAGCTTGGAGGTAGAAACCATAGCCAGGTCTTCTCTTTATCTTATAGTGAGAAGGGGAAGATTTTGAGGCGGATCACTTCTTGTGGGCAAGTTTGATCATTGAGAGTATCACACACATCCTCAAATTCCCTGATATGGAGATATGGCTTTTCAGAATCCATACCATGGTAATGGGGTAACATCTGGATCATCCCATTTTTGAAACAAAATTGCCCGACATTATACGAGAGTATAATGCATCCCGGAGTGACAGTGCGCTCAGGATATAAGATTTCTCTTAGCGGGCAGTATGGGGCCTCTTTCTCACCGGCAGCTGCACTACCGTGTTGCGACATCTACCTCTCTCTTAATGACTCGGCGTCCTCACTAGGTGTGCTCGAAGTGTGCTCGGAAGTGTGTCCTAATAAAGTAAATGGAGTGCTGTTTGAGATTGAGTATGACGGTGTGGGAGGTGGGATCCAGAACTGTGGGGCGTTAGGAGTGTGGGGGCTATCGGTGTCGTACTCAAAAATTGGATTTTCGTGAATACGGGTTGGAGTATTATGGGGTGTGGAAGTGAGTTCAGAATTTTGCATTAACAGCTTGTGAGAGATGATGATGGATCTTTTTGTGTTTTTTTTTTAATTTTTTTATGTTTTTGGATTTTTTTTAAATTTTTGGTCAAAGTTTTAGATTGACTCAATCTAATCCTAAGTCTACCTAACTCCCCGGAAATGGCGCCAAAAACTTAATGCGACTCAGAAAGTGTCTCTAATGTGCATTCACTCTAGGCTCAAGTGCAAGCCTGTCGCGTTAGTAATAAACCCGATAAGTCGGGATCGTATCCACAGGAAACTAGGACAACGAAGTTGTAACGACGAAAAAGACGAATGAATCCTAACTCTGACTCTAAAAAGAAAGAAAAAATGATTTGGTTTTGAGAATTGGCTACCTCTAAGTGCAATTATGAAATTATGAGAAGATGCAATTATACTAAGTTACCTAAAATATTAATGAAAACTGATTTGAACTTTTAAACTATATGATGGGAAAAACGGGACGGGAATACAATCCCCCAACCCTAGTGTATTGGACGTATAATACTAATTGTGAATTTAAATGATTGATTAGACCCAGAATTTAGTACTCCCAAGCATTACGTATATGAGGTTCAAGCCCGCATCATACTTAATCTGAGTACGAGTAAATAGATATTGATAGTTACAATCGAATTGCATTCTAAAGCATCCCGGTTACTTAGAAGAAAACGAGATCTAAAGATCTACAATTATCGTGTCCCTATGCAATACGGTCATAATCAATCACTAAATTCAGAGGATTAATGTTATACACATGCAATTATCACATTAGGTTGGGTTCATGTATCCCGACCTTGAAAATTTAGCCGGACATATGAAAATTTGAAAACAACATGATGGGAAGGAATGCAAACATATTTATTGAGTAATGAAGATGCAGAAAGATGAAATTATAAATGAACAAACAACTAGCACAAAGATTGGAACAGAAATTGGAATACTTGTACTTGAATTGCAGCATGAAAATAATCTAGGGTTTATTGTTCTTTTCCTTCTAAATGAATTACAAAGCTTCCTTCAGGAATTGGAAGCCTCCTCCTACGTTTGGGAGGATTTTACCATATATTAACTACGAAAAACCAGAGTTTGAACCAACTAGGACTCTATTTTTACAAGTGGATAATTTCGAAAATTCGATAACAGAACCGATCTGGGTAAATGCTTCGGTTCGGTTCCATCTTTTCATCCCTTCACAGAAAGTTTATCCAAGGTGTATTCGGTTCGTTTTTCCTTTTATTCGGTTCGGTTCATTTTTCCATCCTTAACAGAAGCCTTGCCCATGAGGGATTCGGTTCGTTTTTCCTCACTAGGGTTCGGTTCCCTTTTGTCAGTCTTTTCAGAAACCTTGCTTTCTTGTGTTTCCTTGGAGCTTTTGGTATGGAACTTGGTTGATAGCACCGAATACCTGCAAAATAGATGACGAACACATGAAACTCGACGTACTCATTAGAAACTTGTCATTATCCAAAATATGATATAATCCACTTGAATTACATTGCGCGCAACGATAAAACCTTATAAATTACGGGGATAAATGGGAAGAATTTGTGCCTAATCACTGCTCCAGTTTCATTTTAGATTGTTATGAGTTTTCTGTAGTTGACAATATTATTTTTTTTTCTTTTGATAGTGTATTCTGACGTCTCTGTACATAGTTGCATCTCTCTCAATCTCAGTATTGAATAAAATTTTAAACTTATATTAAAGTGAGGGGGCATGGATTTTTTTACATATTTTAAATATTTTGTTGTATCTCAATTTATTTGTTAACTTATATTGACTTGAAACATATTCTTCTATTTCAGCTTATCAGCATTGCAAGCCGCAGAATTTTTTTTTTTTTGCTATTGGTCTACCTATTTCCTCCCAAGAAAAAGGTTAGTGTGATTCAATCTGCAAATAAGATGATCACCGGGTGCTTTTGCAATTTTAAGCAGGTGATCATGTACGTTTAGTGGCTTAAAATTTAGTGCTAATGTTTATTTATGTAAATGTGAGAAGCAGAGGACTCTTAGGACTCTTGGTGCTATTTGCAGGACATTTTGTTGGTATGGAAATCTCATCTTAAGCCACTAAAGCGGTCAACAGTTTATCAAATGCTGGTGTCTCTCACCTTCTTATTATCTTCACAAATTGTAATACATTTGGTATTTATGATATGATGATTTTGTTGCACTAGAAATACGATGTTATATATGTAGTGGAACGATGTTATATATGTATTTAATATAGTTTCAATGAATTTACTCTCACCTTCTTATTATCTTCCAAGGAGTTGAATCTTCACTGGAAGATACTTTTATGGGCAAAGAAGACATGTCCTATATGTGAGACATATCATCGAAAATGGGTAATTGTTTTTCACCCTTTCTTATTTCATTCCATTTTATTCCTTTTCAATTTGTAGAAGTCCATTTGAAATTGTCATTGGGTGTAGTGTTGAAACAATTTAATATTTAGATTTTTTAAGAACTCCATTTTCTTCATCCATTGCATTTACTTATTATTAAAGTTTTAATTTTGTAGGTAGGATCTTAATTTTGTAGTTCATCGTGTTCATAAAAACATGTTTTTATTTGGTATTTATTTTGTTTCTTCATTGGGACTTCTTCGAAATGATCATGTTTGGAATTGTGCAGTAGAAAAGTCATTATTTCCCTCAAATCCATTATATCTTACACACTTTCCATTGCAAAGGATGATATTTTACACAGTTTATCATGTGAATTCTCTATCCCACATCTCCTCACAAATCAGTCTCTTAATCAATTCCATGTCCATGCTTCATAGGTGACAATAGATTATTATGAATCTTTATATGATGTTATAATCACTTATCATATGATAATATTTTTTGTATAATGTATATTCCTTTACTTTTTTCTAGTATAATATGGATCTCTTTGTTTTTGTGTGATCATCTTTTCTTATTCGTGTCGTGTTGTATTTGGTATCCTTGTCCATTGATAGTCATGAAGTTTTACTATATTATAAATGCTCTCAGTTTGCTTATCACAACATGTATTAACTTTTGATTACTGCAATTCTCATAACTACAACGTTAACTTCTTCAGTTATGATAACATTTTATTAGTATAAACATTTATGTTTGAACTGCTTCAGGTATGATAACCATATGATAAAATGTTTGAACTGAGGCATTCATTCTTTGCAAACGGTAACTTTTAGCTAAGTTTAATTATGTTTGATGTTTTATACTCATATAATACAGTTATGATCACAAGGAACCTTCAATCATTTTTTTTTATTTGTTATCCATGGCCATTATTTAAGTACAATTTAAAGTAGTGTTACCATAAAAGATGCCAGGATCAGATCATGATCAAATCATATTTGTTCTATCACTCTTGGTTTGTTTGTGTGTTATACTTTTTTTAGTGGGATTTACTTTGTTGACATGCCAATTATTTTAGTGTAGTAATCAATTCAACATCACCTAAGTGACAACATTTTTTTCCCATTTTAGTTTGGTATTCATTGCTTATGAACCAAGGTTTACAATGATTACATGTCGATTTTAACTTTGAGTAGTGAATTGGTCGTTTCTAATTCATAGATGTACATTTATATTCTACATAAATTTTTATAACTTCACGTATAAGGAGGGATTTGTAAAGAAAAAGTGTTACACTTTTAATATTTGTTTCATTCTTAAAGCATTTTAATTTCATATTTAAAGGCAATATGGGGGTTTGAAAATTTGGTTACAGCCTCCAGTCCATATTAGTTCTAATGTGTTAAAATATTCCTCTTTTTGTAGCTAATACTACTGCCGTAAGGTTCAATACCCGCATAACACGCTTGATGTTTGACACAATGGCAAGGTGAGCCTCTGTTCATGTTGGTATTGTTTTAACATCTTGCTATTCTATAGATGTCTGATCAGAATCATTATCTATGAGGCCATATAGGTTAGGACTGCCAGTGACCATTTTATTATGACTATATTGTTTTGTGGATAGGAACCCAATGAAGAAACATCCATACAATTTCATTATACACACATATAGAGTGTTAAGTCTCTTTCTGGAATTGAGATTTGACCATTCGTCGTCATTTCATTATACACACACATTTTGTATCCTTAAAGTGTTGTTAATGATCCACATATAACTGAGTTTCATTTAATATACAAATCCGGTTGAGATTTCTATGTAGAGTAGTTCAGACTTCTTTTGACCACAATACATTTAGTGTAATGTTTATAATATTATTTATATGAATAATTTTCCTTAGAGGCGTGACTTCATTTTTTTGCTGACAAGATTAGGTATTTAGGAATCTCCCAAATTGATGCTTAAGACCTCTACCAAACCCACTTATTTGTGACCGAATTAGAGTTGAAGAACCCAGAGAAGCTGTTGTCATTTTCTTTCTTAATTATATAAGGATTCTTTAACAACTGGTTGGCATTTTTTTCGTGGAGTTCTACTTTTCATTTATAAATTTGAAGCCACCTCAGTATAGAACCTACCTCTGTACTTGAATAAATAACTATTATATATGTCATTAAATCTTTGTTGAATAATAAGCTTGCATCTTGTAGCATTTTTAGCATGGACTCTATATAATTTTTCTTTTAGTCATTCAATTGGAAACGTTGTGTTCACGTACTAACTTACTTCACACGTTTGGGCATGCAAAATCTATGATGGAGATATAAAAAGTGATTTACTCGCTTGAGAATTTGGTTATTTGGGCCTCATGGCATCTGTTTTGTTATCTTCTGATAGGAAGACACTAGAACCCGAGGCTGCTCATGGGACTATAACCTATCATTTTTTGTTGTATCCCAAGTGATAAGAAACTAGTACAAACATTATTACTTCCATATTTTCATGGACATGAGGCCTTAACATCGGGACAAACTTGATAACAACGAAAAGTTGCTGAATTTTGTTCAAAAGCTAAAGGATGAGTGCACTGAGACGGTGGAGATAGGGAAGATGACCAAGGATCTTACCCTTCTGATACAATGACCCGAGGTTTCAAGGGAGTTCTACTTTAACAATAAAAAGTTCATTTTTTGTTCGGCTGCCAGTTCGTCAGCTACTTTTTATGTTCATTAAACTTTTTCTGTTCGGCTACTATTATGTCATTCCAAGCAACTTTTAGTCATTTTATACATAGTTTATTATTGTCTAATCAGGTACATACAAATCAAAATAATCCCATTATTTTCTATTTAGGTATTTTTTTGAATATATTTTCTTCAAAGTGTTTCTTTGCTACATGTATGTAAAGGCACTACTTGGATCATCTCTATTTTGATGAAATGAAGCTAATTTTCTCATGTGAATTGTGATAAAGAAATGAAGAACAAGTGTGTTTGCATTTAATCTATTTTCATTTAATTCAGTTATGGTTCTGTTTATTTTGAATATTTTTATTTATATTCTTTGTTCTAGGTTTAGTTATTATCATGTGGTTGTTACTATTCATCTAAATTTTTCCTGGTGTCTATTGAGTGGACTATTAAATCTATAAAACTCAATGCCTATATAATGATTGCTATAACGGGTAAAGGATTTTTCAGAGCTTCTGAGATGGAGACAGAGTTTATCATCAGTAACATCC
This sequence comes from Sambucus nigra, assembly GCA_949130495.1. Lineage (NCBI taxonomy): Eukaryota > Viridiplantae > Streptophyta > Magnoliopsida > Dipsacales > Adoxaceae > Sambucus > Sambucus nigra. Next base: position 342,813,837 of record OX422212.1, on the reverse strand, counting down.
TTCGATTAACCCTTTTAAAAGAGTACCACTACACATACACACTTTCATACACGTTTTCCATACACGCCTAATAACACAAGGCCGTAAGGGATTGTACCGTGTATGGACAAGGTATAGCATTTTAATGCACCGTGTATGGAAATTGTGTACAATAGTGTGTATGTGTATGTTTATCCCTTTTAAAAATAGGATGTCTTGGGTTTACATAGTCGAATAAAACTCATTATGTTGTATGATTTAGTGTCTTACTTGGCATATGTTTCTCTACTCTAGAATGCTTACCTCCATCTTTTTACTACCCGCATTTTTATGCGACGATATCATAATTTAAGAAAATTTTATGAGTTTTTTTCCTTCCACAAAAAAAGGTGGTGGTTACTACATTATTGAATACACTAAAACGAGTACACTAAAGCGAGTACACTGAAGTGAGTGTAATATACAAGTTTTATTTAATACTTACATGTAGTACAGTAGACACATAAAATTTATTTCTTACCATATTAAGTTTATAATTATAGATCCTTTAGGCACTGGTATAACTAATACTATTTTAATTATAACGGTTATTAACGATTGAAGCAAGTCAACACAAACCTTACCCATTATGATTAGAAATTATTTTTTGTTTGGTTTTGTGTTGATATGATCTGAAATTTTTATTAGCTTATAACTTCGTGTCAATTTGTATCATGTTATCGCATATGTCATATTTTTTAAACCTAACCCCTACTATGAAATTTCCAAAAAAAAATTATGTTTGTGCAATCGGCTAACCTTACCCTTATATTTGGAGAGGCAACTCTCATGTTTCGCACTTGAGGTTAACCGTAGCTTGGGGAAGGGCACTTGCTATCACACCAAGACATGACTTTATACTTTTTAAAATTATTCGCGTGCCTTCAGGCATGGGCATACCCTAGTATATATATATATATAAACACTAATAAAAGAGGTATAGGAAAACCAAGTATTTACTTGGATAGCTTCATTTGAAGTGCGAGCTGAGAGCCCCGCAGCAATGGGGGCAGAACTAGTAACAAATTTTGTAGAAGAAGGAACCTTGGCTATGTTAGCCTGATGATAAAATTTGAAAAAGAAGAAGGGGTTATACCAGTTAAAAGAGTGGTACAAAAATTACTACTCTCGTATACAATACCCGAGTAATTCCCTCCACATCAGTTGAGGGGAGGGCTGTAGGTGCTCTCGAAAGGGCTGCCTCATCCGCAACACTTGTCGCAAATGCGGTGAATAAGGAAGCATCAATAAAGATAGACTATAAATGAAGAGGAAGAGGCAACACTTAGCAAGTCACTTACTTCACGAAGATAAGCATATAGAAGAAAATCCAAAGACCCATGGGGAAATGGTTACCGAGAGAGGCACTATGACAGGACTCTTGTGGAAGGTATTAGGGCAAGGTGACTCATTTGCAACAAGTGCTGTTGGAGGAATAGTAGCAAGAGCCACTGATGAAGTAGTATCAAGGGACAACTGAAAGAAAAGAGGAAATCATCTTATCATTATAGGTTAGCCAGAGAAATAATAGGCAAGAAGATAATAGAATACCTGGGCCCCATCTACGGAGGAAGAGAGAAAGATGACTACTGGTGCAACAGGGGGCTGTGCTGATGGCATGCAAACATTAAAAGATGTTATTATTAACACTATGGGAGAAGAATCTATCGGTACCTGAGCAAAAGAAGAAACCTGAAATAGGCTTAGGAGTTGAGGCCATAGTAAATACTGTCTCATGAGATACAGGTTGGATCAAAGGCCTACCATCCATAGTTATATGGACCCGAGGCACAAAAATCCTCCCCGGGGGGACAACCCTGGAGCAGTAGTTTCAAGAAAGGGATAAGCCCTTCCTACAGAACAAAGACCAAGTGATACAGGGTCCTCAGGAATGAAAAGTGGCAAAAGATATAAGCATAAAAACATATTAATAAAAAAAGGGGGGCCAAAAGAACAAACGGACCTCTGAAAATAAGGTAACCAGGGGCTCAGCTATATAAGTGTTTGTTGCTAAAGAAGGATGAGATAAAGTAGAAAGGCTAGATGGTCCAATCCTCTGCAATCGCAAACCGATAGAGAATGCAAAGGAAAATAATTTTTAAAAAAAGGAATAGTGAGACTGACCACTTAAAGAAACGTCAAAGAAATACCTGAGAAGATCGTGAAGTCACAGAAGGGACCCTGGTGCTAGTAGGATGCATAGATGAAAGTTGCAAGGAAATAACAATAAATAACATTTAGTTAGAAAATGTAAATTGTGACCATCAGAGTTTTTAAGGCCCTAGAGGGAGTAATAAACTTCTCTGAAAAGGCCTCGGGAATAAATGATCATAGAATTCCTCTCTCACTGGAAAGGATCACGACGTAGTGGGAGAGGTGAAGGACCGCTCGCCCCCATAGAAGTAACATGTGGAAACATCGCAAGAGAAAGAGTTAATAAATAAGATAATAATGAAAATAGTAGAAAATCATATGCATAAAAGTCCCAACTAAAGAAAGTCTTATAGCAATAGGACACACAGTCTGACCATATGAAAGATGCCTGGAAGAAGAGCTAGTCACTAATGGAGAATAAGGTGTCTCATCATCACTCGAAGACTCCCTCAAAGCTGATAACAAAGCACAAGTGCCAATAGTGCTTTCACCACGAAAAATCCAATCCATCCACATCATTCGAAGAATAACTATGATCATTGTAGGAAGGTGTGATTCCATAGTCAACTAGTTCCTCTTCTAATGGGGGGGGGGGGAACCAGCAGGTTAAACTCTGTCAGAGAAAAGTTCACTAATTGAAGAATGGGTGTAGTACCTTCTGTAACTGGAATAGACGTGACTTGTGTCTCCTGAGAAGATAAGCCCAGAGCCATATAACCTTGCTCTCAGACAGTCCTATAAGTCTCCTCTACCCCCAAGATCATTAGTATTTGGCCCCTAGTTCAATGCGAAAGGAACTGCAGCATCAGGGGTGATCTCCTTCTTCTTTTTGGCAGCTCTAGTCATCACGTGAGAAGAGGTGGATAGGGAGCAATACTAGTAGTAGGAGAAATAAAGTTTGACATATCCACATCTGGATGCTTTCTCTTACCCACTGCGGGATCTTTTTCTTTTCCTTTACCTTTGGATTGGCCTTTAGATTTGGCAAGGGGCAACTTAGCTTGCTGTAGCTGGGTGGACTCATCAAGGAGCTACTTCACTAGTATGGGAGTAGTTTTCTTAAGACGTGTCTTAGGTGTGGTTCTAAGATGCCAAAATTCTTTCTAGGTCCGTATGATTAAGAATTAGGCATCGATGTATTTAGTGGGAGTGGCCTCAAGGGGAGGCCCAGCCATATAATTCTAAATAAGGAGAACCTGTTGCTGCCAAAGCAAGAACCAAGAGGGAGTGAATGAAGGAAGGTAATCATGGTGAGACACATACAGTCACCCTAAGGGTCATACTCTATGAAGCATTCCTTGAAAGGTAAAGTTTCTATATGCCTCCAAGTATAATTCTGAAGGGTCACTAAACGAAGGGTAAGAAGGGGTGTGAACACCTTGGTCGTAACCAAATTGTATTCTCACTCTCTCTGAGTGATATAATTTATCACCTTATCCTAACTCTGTCAAATAAGGGAAGAGGACTGGTAATATGATCGCCACTACATTGATATGTGGATAGGAAGAAACAGAGCCAACATCATAAGGGCAATAAAAAGTGCCACCATCACTCGAGAAAGAAAGCTAGCTAAAAACACCACCGGGGCATTTACTGTAAGGGAAAAAAAAGAACTCCTAGATATCATTAATTAAAGACCCTAGGGGCTTCTTGGGGGCCTTATTTTGCCACCTCAAAAAACAAGTAGCATTGATGTGGTAGGCTTGTGCTTCATGGCTAAAATGCAAAAAAATCTTTCTTTGCCCTTACAGCAAATGCCCCAGTGGTGTTTTTAGCTAGCTTTCTTATTCCTGACTGGATCATGATCATATAGATGTTGAGAGATCTTGTTGTCACTACGATGACATGAAATTATCACTTGGTCCAAAAAGGGTGCACGGTGATAAAGGCCAAAATACCTTCCGTGGCGAGTGCGCATATAGTCCTCCCAAGCCTAAGAAGAAGATGAAGTGGTGAAAGAACTACCAATAGCCACTAGTTCAAGTGAGGAACCCACAGTTGCATAAGGCCCAGGCGAGGAACCCCCCATGATCAATACCTTAGGCAAGGAACCCACATTTGCAAAATGCCTATGCGAGGAACCCTCTGTGATTAACACCTCATGCGCAGACCCGTAACCGCCCTTACAGGGTGTGAGGACTCCTCAAAATCAGAACGGAGGGTGAGGTACCCCCCAAGTTCAAAAACTCGAATGAGGAAATCGAAGTCACAAAATATCGGATTGAGGAACCCTTCAAGTTTAATATCTCAGATGAGGGACCTGAGTCGTGAAATACCGGGTCGAGGATCCCTTCGTTGATAAAGCAATAGGCGAGGAACCCGAAGTCACAAAATGACTGGTTGAGGAAACCTTCGTTGTCTAAGAAGAAGGAGAGGAACCCGAAGTCATGAAATGATTGGACAAGGAACCTGTCGTTGGCAAAGCAATAGAAAAGGGACCTTTAGTCTCCCTTACAAGGTGTGGGGATCCTCTCGAAATCAAGGTAATGGACGACATACCCCCCAATTCAAACCTTCACATGAAAACTCCGCAGTAGCGCATTCGGTTGACGAATCCCTCGAATTCAAAGGGTTAGATGAGATATCTCCCAAAGTTAGAGCAGCAGACGAGTAACCCTTGTCTACAATAGAAAGTGGCGAGGGATCCTTAGAGGTCCTTGCCCCAAATCTCACTTCGCCGTCAACACCCTCCCTATCTAATAGATCTTCGAAAGCTAACCCATCAGAGGAGTAGAGCGCAGGTTGCAGGTGACCCATAGGTATGGGGTTAACTAAAAACGAAGAGAAAGTGACTAGGGTAACAGAGTCTCCTTGGACAGTGGTTATGATGGTGGTTCCAGTAGCCACCACCATAGAATTAGAAATAGAGATAGGTAAATAGCCTATCATGATGGGAATGATGGTGGCATGAACGTGTGAAGAAGCAATAGGTGGTGATGAAGCCATTGATGGTGTTTAGAAGAAGGTTGAAACAAACAAGTTATGGAGTCTTTGGAATTTCTCTCACTAGAAATCTCAACTCTCTATGAATATTTTGAAGAAATGATAAAAGATAAAGGTTTTATTCAAAAATTAGCTTTTATTTGAAAATTGGAAAACGTATGGGAATATCAAAAGGTTATCAGATTTTTGTTTCCCAAATGATGAGATGATACTTCCTATGCTGACTCCTGGATTCTCAAAAACCCAAAACCTAGAATGAAGGGACGGTGCATTTAATAACTCCAGGGGTAATAATGAGGAATCCCTAATGTCCCTCAAAAATTGAAAAAATTTATAGCGTACAAGGCCTTTTGGCCTCCCTAACATAAAAAACATTGCACGAGGGGCTAATGTAGAAGGATGTTTCAAGTGTACCCACTATATCTTGGGGTGAGGGTGCCCCAAGCCCCCACCCCCACCCCACCCCCCCACACACACTTCCATAAAATATTGGGTGAGGAGCCCTCAAGGTCCTCCCCCTCTGCTTCCAGAAAATATTGGATAAGGAACCCTCAAGGTCCCTTAGCTTCCAGAAAATATTAGGTGAGGAACCCTAAAGGTCCTCCCCCTTATATTCCAAAAAATATTAGGTGAAGAACCCTCAAGGCTCCTCAACTTTCAGTAAATGTTAGGTTAGGAACCCTCAAGGTCCTCCCCCTCAGCTTCTAGTAAAGATTGGGTGAGCAACCCTTAAGGTCCCTGTGCTTCCAAAAAATATTGGGTGAGGAACCCTCAAGATCCTCACACTCAACTTCCTGAAAATATTGGGTGAGGAACCCTTAAGGTCTCTCAGACTCTAGAAAATATTCGGTAAGGAACCCTCAAGGTCCTCCCCCTCAGCTTCCAAAGAATATTGGGTGGGAACCCTCAAGGTCCCGCAGCTTCTAGAAAATCTAGGGTGAGGAACCCCCAAAGTCCTCCCCCTCGGTTTCCAAAAAGTCTTAGGTGAGGAACCCTCAAGGTCCTCCCCTCAACTTCCAGAAAATAGGTCAGGATGAGAGAGGTTCTACCATGAGCAACCCCTCATCATGAAAATATAATATTTTATAGGATACAAGTACTAACACTTACTTTCTTGTACACAGGTAGCCCAGTTGAGAAAGAAGGGCTCAAATGGCCCAGTTGGAATCTCTTGGGAGTTTTGGTTTGGCGGTTGAGGAACAAGGTTTGTTGAGCAATCCCAACCACTTATCACTTTTGGATGGAGAGAATACTAGTAGAAAGACCCTAGGAATCACTCAAGTTCTTACACAGCACACTCAGTCATAAATGAAATGAGCAACCAAGAGGTTGCTCACCAAAAATGACTTTTTGTTATAAAAAATGATTTTAGTGAAGGGGGTACTCAAGACCCCCCTCCTATAAAGAAAAACGATTTTAAAGTAAGCGGTCCTTGAGGCCTCCCCTCTCAAGTTTACAAAGTTTGTACCCCAAGTTACCGTTTCAATAGATATTTACTAAATCAGATATTTTGTCTTCAAGCGTAGACATATTTTCTTTTTTACTTTGGTTTGCACAAAGTGGCACCTGCCATAGGGGACAGGGAGCCGCACACAGGTAGGGAAAAATGACACATTTTAGACCTTGTCCCTCACCAACCCTCTCAATTTTTGGATCCCAAAGTGACAACTCAACCCTAGTTCCCAAGTATAAATAGGACCCCTAGGCAAGGTCAAGTAAGAATCATAACTCAAGTTATGTTGTTACTCTGTTAAAATCACACCAGAACCTCCTAGTATTCTCTCCCTACTATCTCGCTCTCATGCTAAGTGCTTGGTTCTTTTACTCCCCATTGACATCCATTACTCACAGGAGTTTCTCTTGCGAAAAGTTACCTTTATTGTTGTGAAGTTCATCTTCCTACTGGGAGGGAGTTCCATCTTGAGTTTCGTTTTTACCAAAATAAGAAGGTTTTACTAGAAGCTGTTCCAGAAGTTCTTGAGAACCTTAAAGGCAGAGTTCATTGCAGTGGGTCACGCCTCACCCGATTCAGTATTTTACCAGACCCTAGTCACACTAACCACTTACACCCCCATATCCCGGGGAGTCTCCCCTAGGGGTAGAAGGTCACCAGCAATAACCAACAGAGAATCAGTATTTACTCAAGAAATGAAGATGCCAAAGGTCGTAGAAAATATAGAAGGATAACTTGATCACTCTTCAGGGCATTCAGAGCCCATTGCATGTCCGCCATAGATAAAGCTTGATTTGATTATCGATTGGACTTTCGCCACCAAAACATCTAGAAAAAGTCCCCCAAGACCTCATCCTCAAGGGCTATCAACCCTGAATTGTACTCGACCACCTCATAAAACCATGTCTGTAAAAGACAAGAATAAAAAAGGAACAAAAGAAGAATGTAAGGAAATGCATGAAAAGGAAACTAAATCCAAATTTACCTTCAAAATATACGTGGATCCCGTAAAAGTCTATCGGTAAAACCCGATGAAAGACTCAAAGAAGAATAAAGGTATGCCAAGGTCAGGCTCTCTCAGTCATACAATCGGCCATTAAAAATTATTCCCAAGTACGACAAGAACCAGAGATGGACGGTGTCGCCACTTTTTGCCACCAGAAATCCACCCAACATAAGCAAAATAAATAGACTAGCCATCTTCCTCACCTGTTTCCTATCAGTCACATCGACACTCATTTTCAAGAGATTCCCCTTCAAAGAAAAAATACGAACTGAATCCCAGGATATGATCCTGCCCACATCCCTCAACGTTGTATGCACCACCTCTGGCATCCCCCTCAGGGTACAATCCACCACTATCTGAAATACATCACAGTCAACCCTCATATGTTGTTGAACGTATATGGGAGTAACCACCATCTCCCCAAATCAAGATGGAAGGTGTGAGTAGTGTCCAACCACCTCTCCCCTAGAAAACACAAAACCACAGTCGAACGTGGTGTCACATCCAAAGCCTCCGCCAAGCGACCAAAACTCGCATAAGACACCATCCAGCATACCACAACAGGGAGATTATCCCAAACCTCCTTCACACCCTTCATCCCCTGAGACCGGATAGCAGAGGGAGCAATGGCAGTCTGCAAAAGAAAAGGAAGAAAATAACTTCATTAGAAGAAGAAGAGAAAAATGAAATGTAATAAAAAAAAAATCACTACACTTACTTAGCCACTAGGGTTCCTCACCCTAGACGAACGGTGGTATGCCAACTCACATAGTATAGTATACTCATCAACTACAAGCTCAAAGAGATCAAAGACATTTTCATTGCCCAAAATAACAAGCACTATAGACTTCCACTCCAGGCCATCCTAGTTATCAATGGCCAGTCACTCATTGTTCTACACCTCATTATTCTATACCTCACTTGAACCAACAATTTGAAGTCTCGAAGAAAAAAGAACCTAGGAATGACTTTTAGAGAGAGAAAGAAGAAGATTCAAACACTTAAAGGTGTGGAAAATGGGGAGGATTCACACCCTTTTTAGAGATCGGCAACTCCCCTGACCATGCCAGTTGGAAGTCATATTTTCCCCTTCCTAATGAAGCCCAAGAGTCCACTCCCTTACTGATTGGCACTCGCCAGGACTTCCTATCTGTACCCCCTTCCCAATTTCGTACAAAAAAAGCCAGAAAAATCCAAAAAATTCCCACAAATCCATAAAAATACAGAACCTCCATTTCCTCAAAAAAATATTATTGGAGCACTAAGCCCCTTACAAACTCTCTAAATCCCCACCTGAATTAATCTTACGCTATTATCCCCAGCATAATCCCTAGTCGGATTAATCTTTCATCAATCCTCAACATATTCCATAAGAAGAACCAACGATGGGCCCGCATCCAAGTCTACTATAATTCCACAGCCTAAACATTCCCTAATGAAGTCTTAAAACAACATAATCCCTAGTGAAAACATATATGAATCTGCACCCCCAAGATAATTTAAAATTCCCCATGAAAGTAATTACCCGCGTTACATCTTAAGGTCCTCAGAATTGACCTCAGCCCTCAGAATTGCTCTTCCCAACTGAAGGTCCTCAGAATTGACCTCGGTGCCACCAAAACGTAAGTTCCTTATAATTGACCTCAACCCTCAGAGTTGGTCGTCACTACTTAAGGTCCTCAGAATTGACCTCGACCCTCAGACTTGGTTGCTACATCTTAAGGTCCTCAGACTTGTCCTCGGCCCCAACAGAATGGGTAGCTACAACTTAAGGTCCTCAGAATCGATCTCGTCCCTTATAATTAGTCATTATAAGTTAAGGTCCTTAGAAGTCACCTCAACCCTCAAAATCGATCGTTACAACTTTAGGTCCTCATAATTGACCTTGGCCCTCAAAATTCATCTCTACAACTTTAAGTCCTCAGAATTGACCTTGACCCTCAGAATTGGTCGCTATAACTTAAGGTCCTCAGAATTGACCTCTACCTCAAGATTGATCATCCCAACTTAGGTCCCCAGCATTGACCTTGACCTTCAGAATTGGCCATCACAGCTCAAGGTCCTCAGAATCGATCTCGACCCATTGAATTGGTCATCCCTAACACAAATTGAAAATGAAATTCGATCATCCTAGTCTCCTTAGGTCCCTAAAATTAACCTCGACTCAACGAATTGGTCTCCCTTACCCCTTAAAACCAATTGAAACACACCCTCGACCCGTTGAATCGGTCATCTTCGTCTCATTAGGTCCTCAGAACTGAACTTAACCCGCTGAATATATCATCTTTGTCCCCTTAGGACTTCAAAACTAACCTCGACCCACTAAATTGGTCATCTTAATCCTCTAAGGACCCTATAAGTAACCTTGACCAGCCAAATCGAACATCTTCATCCCCTTAAGTCCTCATAATTATCTTCGACCCGCTAAATCAGTCATCCTCGATGTGGTGTCTATCATTCGACGGCCTTCACTAATTCCAAGCTCGCCTATCGAGGGTATCTCTATAAACACCCCTTCCTAGGACCCCCTAAGAACCTCCTTAAGTCCCTATCCCTCACTCGTTCACTCTCAACCCTAGGTCATGCTTTAAGTAGCGATCTAGAGGTCACTAGGCGCTCCCGGGCCCCGTTTTGACTCCGGTCAACTTTCCCATTTGTGCAAAAGCTCAATAAATCTTAGAAGGGCTCTGAATTACCTTTCAAATGGTCCACCATGTGCACGTATTGGCCATACGATTTGGATTAACAGTTCATTTTACTATCGAAAATTGATTTAGAAGACACTAGCCACTCCCAGGCCCCGTTTCGACTCCAGTCGACTTCCTCGCCTGAGCAGAAGCTTAATGGATTTTTGAAGGGCTCTGAATACTCTTTCAAATAGTCTATCTTTTGCGTGAATCGGCCTTACAGTTCAGACGAACGGTCCATTTTACCCTAAAAACTGATCCGAAGGCCACCAGGCAATATCGGGCTCTATTTGAATCCTGTAAGATCTTCAATTCAAATGAAGTTGAATGAAGATTTTAAAGAATCTGAATACCCTTTCCAACGGTTGTCCCCTTGTACGAATCATCCTTAGAGTACGGACGAACGGCCCATTTTAATCCGAAGTGTCACCGGGCGTTTTGAACCCTGTTTGACCTTGGTCAACTCTCGGGAATGAACGAAGTTGAATGAATCTTCAAAGAGCACTGAATAACCTTTCCAACATTCTATCCTATTCATGAATTGGCATTATGGTTCGGACGAATGATCTATTTTCCTCTCGGAATTTCTTGTCTAGACCAATAGGAACTTCAGGGGCCCATTTGACTTTGGTCAACTCTTGAACCCAGTAATGGCTCAATGGATTCTTAAAATTCTATGAATACCCTTTCGAAAAGTCCCCCCATGAATGATTCTGACTTACAATTCTCATTTAAAAGTCTTTTTTCCATAAAACTTACCTCAGAGTGACGAATGGCAACCCCAGGACCCTTCCTACCGACAGTGTGTCTAGGGTTCTACGCCGATTGGCAGGTCTAGTACCATGATGATTGGTACCCACCTTGGCCCTATAAATATAGGCCATGAACTTACTTTGAAAATAACCTTTGAGCATCCATCCTAACAATTTAGAGAGAACTCCCTCCAATTCTGAGTTGCTCTTTCCTTAAAAGCCCATTTCCCATATCCCTCCCCCCATCCTTTTCATACTCTGTTGAGTAAATTCTCACACACCTCCTTAAACCACTATCACCTCATCTTGAGATCAGTGCATCTACAATCAATATCTACTTCAAGTTTTACAAGGCGGTTTAATTCTTACCATTTGTCTTTAAATTCTCCCATTCTTACATTAGTTACCTTATTTTCACTTTAGTACTTTACTTCATTACATAACACATCTTAATTTAAAAAATTTATTATTAGTATTCGCACATACTTTATTTTCATAGAAAAATTTGAAAACAAGAAAAACATGGTTCACTTGTAAATTTTAAATGACGACTTATCATCATTCTTTTTCACGCTAAAACACCTTTTTCTACACAGACGCATATATATAGTAAAGTCCTCGATTGGATTTATGGGCTAAACCCCATCGCGTGTTGTCTTTGAACTATGTGGACTTTGATGCACTAATGGGATACGTAGGCATCTTGGGTAAAACCCTCGACTCGAGTCCTCCCACATACATTTGTTACTTTGTTCCTATTATATATATATTTTATTTGATTGCTTGCTTTTGTCTTATCCGATATATGCAATCGTTCTTCTATAATGACTTCTGAATCGACAAACACTTACATCATATTTTTAATCACTATTTGGGGAACACTCCTGAGGATGACCTCCCTCCACCTTTATCCATGATGCGATTCGAATGATTCCGTCCATTTATATTATGCACATAAGAACCATCACGACATTCAATAGGAAAATATTTACACATGCCCATGAGAGATCAAAAGGGCATGATGGGTTCCTAACACCTTCCCATTCCATAACTTAGTCCCTGAATCCTCGAACTACTTGGTTTTACAAGCATCGGTATTATCCTTGGTGTCATTCTCTTGAGGTGGCAACATTTCGTTTGCTTATTTTATGCAAAATAGGTTGGCAACTCTATCTCTACATATCACCCCACATCGACGACGACCGAGCGACTCGGTAAGGAACGTAATCCCACGTGCACACTAAAAAGGGGGAAGGAACGAAGGATCCACCTCGGGAGATGTATTTCCCTCGAACCCCTTAGAGAGATCCTCGGAATGGCCACACACCTCTAGTTCTTTCTTTAGCCTAGCCTTTTCTACTTCAAGAATCGTTTGAGATTAGGACATCTCAAGTTATGCTCGATTTAGACTAAAGACCATTTTAAGTAAGATATATCACTCTTTATTTCCATTTTTAAAGCTTCTAAATAAAAATAGCCTCACAGGACTGAAAAGTACCTAATAGTGTATCTTTCTCCCTAATGACACAAATATCCTATTTATACACCTTAAGCTTAAATCCTAGCTTAAGGTTTACCTTGTATAATTGGATATCCATACCATAAATCTCAGAGTAAGATTTTTGATGGCATACTTATCCTCTCCATTTGTTTCTAAGGTGTTCTCATCACTGGAGCACACATAGTGGTATTACTCGCCAACTTCCTCAACCTTATCTTCAATAAGTGAATATTTGAGAGTAGTTTTATCTAAGTCCAATGTGCGGTAAAGGACATAAAATAATGGTCATTTGGCGACTCATTGTTATCAAATTTCTAACTCACTATGAATATGGGTTGCATTTAATGCCTTTTTCTTACCCGAACATTTTAGCTTCACGAGAAACTCGAACAATGTATAGCCTACACCCTTACACTCATAGTACCAACCCAAATTCTTATCTTTCTTATCTGGGATACCTAAATTGTTTTCAACCTTAATGTTTCTATGGTTATCAAAAATCTTTAAATTTAGAAAAATTATGTTTATTTTTTAGAATGTTTCTAATTTTTTAAACCAAAAGGGTTAAATATAATTTTCATTTCTAGTTTCATCGTCGAAATCAGTTGCATCCATCTTATGGGCCTTAAAAGTTATGCCGTTTTTCTTTTTGGGAGGTCTACAATGTTTTAACACAAAAAGTTTGGAGCGAACCTAGGAGTTCCTTAAACTTCATCCTATCAATGTTACCTAAATTTTTTAAGGCCGTGATGTGTGATAAAAACCCAAGAGGTAGAAACCGCTAAATTTTACGCACTACCTTATCATCCAAAATTTTCTCTCCCAAATTAAAACATGATTTCATAATATCAAACAATTTAGCATAGAATTAATTGAAATTATCTTTTACTTTCATAGAAAACACCTTAAATCGGGTGATGACTTTTTAAATTTTTTAGACACATACGGCATCGGTACTCTCATGGGTAACTCGGAGTATCTACTTTGCCTCCTTAAACTTTTCACGCATCATAATTTGAAGAAACTCCTCCAGCGTAACCACACAAAATAATGAATTAAGTCCATAGGAATTGTAGTTGGATAACCTATGGTCATATTCACTCCAACTCTTTATGAGTTTAACGACAAGTGTGATACCTACTTTAGTTATGGAATGTGTCCACCCCTACATAAGGTGAACTAAACTTGTTCATCAAGTGACTTAAGTGAAAATTGCATACGTGTTTTCCAATATGCGTAGTTAAACCCATCAAATAATGATATTATACTCAAATATTTACCCTCCATTGAAAAACCTCCTTGATTCATGATGAAGTAAAGTAGGCACTTGCTCCAATACAAGGTTAAAAACGTACGCACGGGTCTTTCTATGGATCGATAAAATAAATTAATCTCAAATTAATCATTTCCAATTTAATACTGATTATTTATTTATCTAAGGTCAATATATAAATCAAAATTCGAATAAATTAAAAATAGATAAATGTAGTGAAAATTAAATGACATGTTTACTTTGTTCATAGTCTAATTAATTATGTCTATTTTATAGATTACTAACTAATTAATTAGGTCCAAATTTATATGAGGCGATAACAATTAACAATGGTGAAAAATAAAAGCAATCATAGATATAGGGGCATCGTCACTTAACGTGGGAACCCTCTCAATGAAAACCACAAGCACCCATCCCAAGCATAAGTCCGCTTGTATATAGATGTTTGAGGCATTACAAAAGGATAGAAACCACTTTCTAAGAGTGCGCTTACGATCTTAATGGATAATTTCTATAATTAAGTGTCCAGCACACACAATTCCAAATTTTATCTTATTACCCTAAACAATCATCTAGGTGATAAAGCAGATAAAATTAAAGCAAGCAAACAGGATAAGGAAAATTGAGGAAAACCCCCTTATTGGTAAAACGTTTTTATCAGCACTATAAAGTTTTTACAAGACACAACTCATAAAATTTCTAAAAAATATGGCTCAGTTTAGAATCGTCTATAGGTGGCAGTCCACCTTCAGTATCCACCGATTAGCCTTGGTCTTCCTTCAGTAGTGATCCCCTTGAGAACAACAATGATCAGTAGTGAAGAGAATATCCCCAAAAGTGTAACTCGGATATAGAACTATCTAGGGTTTTAAAGTCATTCACATATATAGATGGGAGTGATGATTGTGAATCAAAAGAGATATTTGACCTAAAGAAAGTGGGAACTTTTGCAGCAGGTTTTCAGAAATTCTTTTTGCAAAATTCTATCAAAAATACTGTACGAAACAGGTATTTATAAATCAGCACAAAGTTCAAGGCATCGACACACGTTCGAGCGAAATCTAAGCTTCGTTTGAATGAGAAAAGACTCTCATTAGAATGGCAGCATGGTCATTAAAATAAAATCCTAATCTCGTTTGAACAAGGTTAAAATGTGACAAAACAGTACACCATCATGAGAATTTCGTTCGAAGAAACCTTCAAAAGACTACATCAAATGATATTTCATACTCGTTCCAACGCGATTCCCATCTCGTTAGAACGATATGCCCATATTCTGAAGAAAAAAACAAGAAACGTGTCTCAATTTTTACTCCCAAATATAAAGGTAAATAAATTCAAAAACTTAAATTATTTTATTCCTTTATTTTGTGAAGATCTTCTTGAATTTGGAGATGATGGAAATTCGGTTCTTCGTGACGTCTTGAATCAAATGGTAGTTGGATATGCCAAAAACTAAACTTAGCCTAAGCTATGAGCAACTTATGCTCTTACAAATCTCCCACGTTTTGGCTATTCCGGTACAAACATAAAACCGAAGTCCAAATTATAAATAAAATTCCTAAGGTGAATATAATATCCTCATAACCTCCCAAACCCTAAAATGGATAGGTAGAAGATAGAGTTGTCTTCAAAATAAAGTCTTCAAATCATCACTTCTTCTTTGTCTTCCCTTAGGCACTTTGTCCTCATTGAGTGTAACCCATATACGATTGTTCAAAAGTACCTACACACATGAAACAAAGCAAAAATCTTGGGATGCATCGAGTTTGAAATACGTCAAATAAATTCATAAAGATAAAATCTCCCCTATAGATCAAACTCGCCCCCTCCCCCCCCCCCCCCCCCCCCAACACACACATAATTTATTCTCCCCCTTATATTTTGTCCGAAATAGACAAGGAGTAAAAACTAATTATGAAAACTATAGGGAACCTCACAAAGTATAACAAGATATCATCACAACAAAATATGAATGAATAAACATGCAATAATAATCTCAAAGTCTCCACAGACTATTTTTAAGTTTTCCAAATTTTCAAGTAAAAAACATTTACAAATGCAACACACCATGGAGAAACACAAAAATAACCAAATCATGGAAGCGGAATGTAGGGATGTGAACACATTCTATAGGTTAATCAATATAGATAAACATAAAATATGTGCACGGAGGAATGAGGCACCACTAATGCAAGATCTCAAAGTCTACCTTAGGTTTAAAGATGGTGAACTCAAGAGAAATTGACTTAACCTATTCAATTAATCAAGATCGTGAGTTATTTTAACACCAATAATGCCCGAAATTATGTAATGCTTTACGAAATTTTTTCAGGACATGCAAGCCCATTGATGTTCGACTTAACTCCCTCAAAACTCACATATTGAGTTTTTTCTCTCAAATATTTTTGAAGAAATCAATGCTCGTATTTAGCGAAGCATCAATGTTCTTCAAAATTGGCCTGGCACTAGATTTTTCTTTTTATGTGACTTTAACCTTTTAAACGCTTTTCTTTTTACAAATGGTGGCTATTCACGCAAAGTCAACTTGTCTTTCGCAGACCGATTCCATTGCTGTAAATATACCACATTTATCGAAGATATGATTATCAATTTTTCCAATATGGGCAATGGTTCTTATAAGCACTACTTTCATTATCTTGTTTTTCACATTTGGTTTGTTTTAAAAGCAGGATTGAGATGAAAGAACTACTTTCATTATCTCGTGCGCATTAAAGGTGACAAGGGGTCAAACATGTAGCAATTAGTCATTATATCACACCTTAATGACTCCACACATTATAAAGCACAAATATGAAATGCTATCACGTCTCAAAACACTACAAAAGAGCCACATGGAAATTGAATGAATGGGTGACTCGGTCATCTTTAATGTTAATCCGCATATGGTGAAAAAAAATACAAAACTCTTTTTGGATTTTTTAAAAAATTTATCAAAACTAAAATATTTTTGGCTGTTTCACTTTTTCTTAAAAAGAAACCGAAAATTTTTTTATATTTTTTCCAAAACTTTTCAAGAAATCATAAAATATTTTTGGATTTTTCAAAACATATATCAAAATGGGAAAAGATAAATACAATGAAAATATAATGATAGTACAATCTAGAAATATGAATAAGCATGAAAATCATCTTATACTAGATAATATATCCATTCTCAGTCAATAGTGCAAATACCTAAAGGCTTCCTAAGATCCTCGAATCGAAGTGCATCTAAAGGTTTCGTAAAAATATCATCTAACTAACAACCGTTACTCACAAAGCTCAAGGACACGATTGTCTTCTCAACTATGTCTCGAATAAAGTGCTCATGTATCCTAAAGTGCTTTGTGCATGAATGCTGGACTAGATTACGATAAATGTGAATGTCACTCCTTGTAGAAGGGTGTCTACATGTAAAAAAAGTAAAAATATTATTTTATTAAAAATACTGAGAAGAAACCCAGGGTCCCGACAGAAACTCATATTGAGCAGGAACCCCCCCCCCCCCCCCCCCCCCCGAGGTCCCGGTAGAAACTCATATTGAGCAGGAACCCCCCGGGCTCCCGGCAGAAACTCATATTGGGCAGGAACCCCCCAGGGTACCGGCAGAAACTTGTATTAAGAAGGAACCACCCCAGGGTCCCGGCAGAAACTCATATTCAGCAGGAACCCCCATCGCCACTGCAAGTATCAGCGCCGTTGCAAGTGTCAACGAAGCTGCAAGTATCAGCGCCGCTGCAAGTGCCAACGCCGTTGCAAGGTCCAGCGCCGCTGCAAGTATCGGCGCCGCTTCAAGTACCAGCGCCGACACAAGGGTCAGCGCCGCTTCAAGTATCGGCGCCGCGACAAGGGTCGGCGCCGTCTCAGGTATCAGCGACCGCTTCAAGTGTCAGCGCCACTTCAAGCATCAGCGCTACCTCAAGTATCAGTGCCACTTCGAGCGTCGGCTCCGCGACAAGGGTCGGCGCCGTCTCACATGTCAGCGCCGATTCAAGCATCAATGCCACTTCGAGCGTCGGCGCCACTTCGAGCGCCGGCGCCACGACAAAGGTCGGCGCCGCCTCACGTGTCAGCGCCAATTCAAGGTTCAGCGCCACTTCGAGCGTCGGCGCCACGACAAAGGTCGGCGCCGTCTCACATGTCAGCGCCGATTCAAGCATCAATGCCACTTCGAGCGTCGGCGCCACTTCGAGCGCCGACGCCATGACAAAGGTCGGTGCCACCTCACGTGTCAGCGCCAATTCAAGGTTCAGCGCCACTTCGAGCGTCGGTGCCACTTCGAGCGCCGGCGCCACGACAAAGGACGGCGCCGCCTCAAATGTCAGCGCCGATTCAAGCACCAGCGCCACTTCGAGCGTCGGCGCCACGACAAAGGTCGGCGCCGCCTCACATGCCAGCGCCAATTCAAAGTTCAGCGCCACTTCGAGCGTCGGTGCCACCTCGAGCGTCGGCGCCACGACAAAGGTCGTCGTCGCCTCACATGCCAGCACCAACGCAAGTATCAGTGCTACTTCGAGCGTCGATGCCACGTCGAGCGTCGGCGCCACTTCGAGCGTCGGCGCCACGACAAAGGTCGGCGCCGCCTCCCATGTCAGCGCCAATTCAAAGTTCAACACCACTTCGAGCGTCGGCGCCACGACAAAGGTCAGGGCCGCCTCACATGCCATCACCGACGCAAGTATTAGCGCTACTTCGAGCGTCGGCGCCACGTCGAGCGTCGGCGCCACTTCGAACGTCGGCACCACGACGAGGGTTGGCGCCGCCTCACATGTCAGCGCAGATTCAAACATCAGCGCCACTTCGAGCGTCGGCGCCAGGACAAAGGTCGGCGCCGTTTCAAGTGCCAGCGCCGCTTCAAGGGCCACTGCAATAATGACAGTTGAGAGAGTCGGCGTCACCGCAAGAGTCAGTGCCACTGCAAGGGTCACTACAGAAATGTTATTCGAGAAGTGCTGCTACAGGGGTTTCCATCATGAAACGGCAGTCTCTAAATGAACAACAGCACTAACACTTTATTTTCTTGTACAGGTAGCCTAGTCGAGCAAGCAGGGCTCGAACAGGCGCGTTGGGACCTCCTGGGAGTTTTGGCTTGGCGGCTGAGGGACAAGGTATGTTGAGCAAGCTCAACCACTTAGCACTATAGGATTGAGAGAATACTAGTAGAAAGACCCAGAAGTCACCCAGTCCTCACACACCTCACACTTAATCACAAGTGAAGTGAGCAGCCAAAGGGCTGGCTGCTCACAAGAAACACTACACCAAATCTGCCCATTTGTCAAGGTCATTGACCTTGACAAATTCACCTTGTCAAGGTCAATGACCGTGACATTTCGAGGCGAGACAAATTTTTCTGTCACGGTCGTGTCAAGGTCAATGATCGTGACACGTTTGTCACGGTTTATAACCGTGACAAAGCCGTGACCCTTTTTAAAAAAATTGTCACGGTCAATGACCGTGACAAGCCCGTGACAAGATTTGTCAACGACTTGTCACGGTCAATGACCGTGATAATTCTGGGCAGAATTTAAAAAAAATCTGCTGGGCAGTATGGCCACCGCCACTGCCCAGCAGTATATTTGTACCTGTTATAGCAACGTTGTACCTGTTCCAAACATCATATATCCAACACAAACTAAAGATAATGCAAATATATATTCATGACAGTATAATCCAAATCTTCAAAGTAAAAATAATATACATGACGATATAATCCAAATATAATTAAAATGGACAAACTTAAAAATAATGTTACTACATGTCTTAGATAAAACTGAGGAGGTGAGTAGGCCACACGACATACGAATTGACGCACCCACTAATATACGTCGTGCCGCATTGTTCGTGCAACCACAATAGGGAGTTCTCCTTCCCGGGTATGACATGCGTGACGAGCACCCTGGACTCCATCTCTTGAAGCACACGTCCATGGACTAGTCCACCCTCGACGATGTTCGGGTCCCTCAATCCCCGCCCTATCCGCTGGCCATCAAATATGTCCAATATGAACAAGCTCGGCCAACCAATTGTCGATAATGGTCTGTTGGAGGGCGTCAAATAGGGAAGTGGATCGTCGAAGTACGAACGTGTCGGTGATGAAGCAGCGAGGTCCACATCCTCGTCATCCTCGTCATCCTGCGCCTCATCCTCCCGCACCTCCTCCTCCACCGCCTTCTCCTTCCCTTTCCCTTTCTCTTTACGGTCTCCACCCAACGTACGCTTCATGAATGCGTACATATCTTGGACCGTCGCCTCCAAACGGGACAGCTTCGCGTCGTGTGAATCCACCGTTCGAGCCAACCCGGTGTCGCTCATCTCCAATCCGATGATCCTAAATTTGGCCACCCGCGAGCTCACTCCCCTTGTCCTCCCCTTGCGATCAGAGCCAAGCACTTGGCTGAGTGCGTCTGTGGACAAAGATGCCTTGTCGGCATCAGACTGCGACTCATGCACTTCCTTAAGCTTTGCCTGAAACGACAAAAAGCACATGATTAGTAAAATAAGTAAACTAAAAAATTATAACGTAATTAACAATAATTAAACTGTCGGATTACTTACAATCGTGGCCGCGACGCTCGGGGACACCTCCTTGTCCTTCCCCTTCTTCGTCCGAAGAGCCACATAAGTATCGAGTCTATGTGGCTTACCCCCTGGCCCACTCCCTACCCCCTGAAATAAAATAAAGTAAAGTAAAATTAGTATCAGCCCCGCAAAGTAAAATAATATCCAATAATATATTTCTGTAGTTATAGATAAATTAAATATTACCTTCATCCTATGCTCCACCTCAGCGTAAGAGGTCCGGCCGGAGT
Organism: Sambucus nigra; assembly: GCA_949130495.1. Taxonomy (NCBI): domain Eukaryota; kingdom Viridiplantae; phylum Streptophyta; class Magnoliopsida; order Dipsacales; family Adoxaceae; genus Sambucus; species Sambucus nigra. Next base: position 342,793,238 of record OX422212.1, on the reverse strand, counting down.
AGTGCACGTCTGTCTTTTTAGCCCGATTTTCCCTCCCCGATTGGCGAGATGCCAATTGTCGATCCTCGATCTCATTGTCAATGAACTTTTGCCATTGTGACAATGAGATCGGCTCCTTGGGCGGGACGGATCCGCGCCATTGTAAAATGGTCTCTCGTGTTTTTCCAAAGTACCGTGTCCGCATATTTTTTTTCCACGTCTTGTGTTGCTCCCTCAACTGCTCGAAGACGGAATCGCGTAGCTTTGGATCCACGTTGAATTGTTCTTGTCCAACAAATACAATGTTAGTTGCGAATAAATATAAATATAAATATAAATATAAATATAAATATAAATATAAATATAAATATAAATATAAATTGAAATTGAAATTGAAATATTCATATAAATATTACCTGTAGCGCCGCCCAAACAGCTAACTTGAGCTCATACGGCACCTCCTTCCAACTCATAAACCCCGGGCCGATGACCGTCTTTAGCAGCTCGAGGGATCTCGCTAAAAGCTCCGACTTGTTTTCGACGGTAATCCAAAATTTTCCATATTTGGGGAGCCTAGGGGCGGAGGAGCCCTCGTCGCCTCCGCTACCACTGAACCCAGACGACGACATCATCATAAACAGCATCATCATCTTCGCCCTAACATCTGAAGGAGACATTTTTGCTGTAAAAAAATTGTTATTAGTACAGATAGAAAAAATGTTATTAGTACAGATAAAAAAATGTTTCGTCTATATTATAACGTATGTGTAAGTTCCGTCAATACCACCCCCGCCACACGCACACACACACACACACACACACACACCACCCCTACCCACCCCACCCCACCCCCGCCACACGCACACACACACACGCACACACACACACACACACACACACATATTTTGAATGAAAATATCAATTATTTATAAAATTGATGTCTACTTTTAGTGTTGTGTATATATGTTAGTCTACTTTTGCTTTTTTTTTTTAAATAATCAATTAACCAAATTTCATAATAGTGAATAAGGGTTAATCCTAGCCATTGATTAAGTGTATTATTAGTAAGTACAAAAAATAAATATGGATTCTTAATCTAGGATATAAGGAGTATTTGTTAGTGAAATAATAATTTAGTGATAAAAACACACTCGAACACTACCAAGTTTTGACGACACGGGTCTCTAGAAAGAAAAACAAGCATTTCCAAATTACACGTCGAAATAATACAAGTGCATGCTTTGCAATCAAAGGTATTTATCTTTAGGGGTTTGTAAATTTAGGATTTATTGTAATATGTATTTTGAAAATAGGACAACAAACATTTTATTTATGATTTTAGTCCCTATTTTTTAATAAAACCGCTGGCGCGGACCCATATTCATAAAACGTTAACCAATCATAACATGCCACGTGTCCCTTTAATTTGAAAATAGGGACAAAAAATGGAAACAAAATGTTTGTTGTCCTATATCCATAATCAATATTATTTTAAGTCCTAAAATTACATAATCTATTATCTTTATAAGGATAAAATTATCTTAAAATGATTGGTAGGGAATGTCTATGAGGTGGATGATAATTTATTTGATATTTTATTTTATTTCTTTTGGTTAGGTTATTAAGACTTTATTTGAATTGATATCTTTGTAATTATTATTTAATATTTATTTTGAGCAATTATCTTATAGTAGGATTATTATCCTAGAAACAATTCGTTTCTTCTCTCTTAACCAATCATTTTAACCAATTAAGTAAAATATAATTAAGTTATGACCCGCATAACCCATTAAGTAAAATATAAAATAATTTTTTTCTTCTCTCTTAACCAATCATAGCACTCATACACCTACAATAACTTAATTTAATTAATTTCAAATTCTTGCAACACATAAATAATTTATCATCCGAGTTCGTGTCGAGTTCGTGTCGGGTATCGTGTCGTGTCAAAAATTGCCACCCCACCCCACCCCTGCCCCCCTCCACCACCACACACCACCACACACACACACACACACACACCACCCCACCCCACCCCACCCCACCCCCTCCCCCACCACACACCACCACACACACACACACACCCCACCCCTAACCACCCCCTGCCCCACCCCTCCACCACCCCCTCTCCCACCACACACCACCACACACACACACACACACCCCACCCCACCCCACCACACACCACCACACACACACACCACCCCACCCTCCACCACCCCCTCCCCCCCTCCACCGTCCCCACCCCGCCCCACCCCCTGCCCCCCTCCACGCACACACATACACACATATATATATACACATACACACAAATATACACACAAATATATATATAAATGAAAGAGAGAGAGAGAGAGAGAGAAAATGGACCTGAAAGTAGAGAGAGAGAGAGAGAACAGCGTCGAGAGAGAGAGAGAGAGAAATGGAGGGAACGGCGCGGGAGGGAAAAAAGAAGGGGGGGTAGGGTTTTTGCTGAGAATATTGTCACGGTCGTGTCAAGGTCTTTGACCGTGACAAGAATTTAAATAATTGTCACGGTCATTGACCGTGACAATTCGTTGTCACGGTCGTGTCAAGGTCAATGACCGTGACATAAAACGCGTGTTTTTTTGTCACGGTCAATGACCTTGACAAGGCTGGCCGGCTGAAAGGTGACAATTTGCCCATTTTGGTGTAGTGAAAAGAACTGTGTATAAAATGATTTTAGAGGAGAGGGTCCTCTAAACCCCTCTCAAGAAAAACGATTTTAGAAGGGGGTCCTCGAGACCCCCCTCAAGCTTGCAAATATTTTAGAGGAGGTGGTCCTCGAGACCCCCCCTCATGTTTACAAAGTTTGTATCAAAGTTACCGTTTCAAAATATATTTAGCAAATCAGATATTTTGTCTCCATTAGAAGACATATTTTCTTTTGAACTTTGGTCGGCGCCAGGGGGCATCTGCCAGAGGGGACAGGCAGACATGCCTGCAGGTAGGGACAAATAGTACACTGCAGACTTTGTCCCTCACCAACCCTCTAAGTTTTGGCGCCAAAAGTGCCAACCTAGCCTTAGTGCCCAAGTATAAATAGGACTCCTGGGCAAGGTCATAAGGGGAAAAAAAGGAGACAATAGAAATTGCACTGTTACTCTGCCAAAATATCACCAGACCTACCTAAGTATTCTCTCCCTGTTCATTCTCTTAGTGCTGAGTGCCTTGTTCCTTCACTCCTCACTGACAGCCATCACTCTCAGGTGTTTCCCTTGAGAAAATTACTATTTTTGCTGTGAAAGTTCATCTTCTTGCAGGGAGTGAGTTGAAGCTTGAGTTCCATTATTACCAAAAGGAGAAGTTTTCTTCAGAAGTTGCACCAGGAGACCTTGAAGACCTTGCAGGCAGCGTCCATTGGAGTGGGTCACGCCTCAGCCTTTCCAGTTATTCATAGACCCCAGTCTCACTACCCTCCTACATTTGGCGACTCTGCTGGGGAGGTATCCTCATTTCCATGTACAAAGAAGGTTTTAATGTTTCTAAGCAGCTAGTGTTTGAAGACATTCCATCTGGAAATGGAGCTCAAAGAGACAAGGCCACTCAGGTGGATGTGGTGGTGATCGGAGCAAAGGTACCTGCTCCTCCGGGAGGTCAGACCAGCTCACCGGTAGCAGCCCCGGTGGCAGAGGCTTATGAGTATGTTTTTTTTTTTAGACTTGGCAAGTTTAAGTCAAGATTGTGTAATACCAGCAGCAACCCCCCCTGGAGGGGCAGCCGTTCCGGCAACGATTCAGACAGAAGTAGCTCAGCCGCAAAGGACGGCGCTGGAGCAAGTTGTGACAATCATCAAGTTCACTGACAGAACCCCCAGAACCCTAAGTGTTTGGCGAGAGATTCGGTATGGTCGAGGAACTCCTCTCGCCCAATGATAGCGATGAGGAACCCTTAAGAAAAGAACCCGTGGCAGCAGCAGCTAACGACGAGGGACCCTCGGCAGTGGGTCCCATAGTGGAAATCTCAAAAGGTGCGAAACCTCTAATCCCCAAATCACCAACACAGGATGAACCCACTAACAAAGTCGGTAGCGAGGAACCCGTGGTCAACACCATAATCTCTATAACGCCAACATAGGCGAGACACTCTGGGACGCGGAACCCTCGAAACGATAAGAGGTCGAGACCCCCCACCTGAAACAAATTGTAAATAGCTCACTTCCCCAAAGACAACAAAATCGGTCGAGGAACTGTCGACAACACATGGGGTAAAATTGACGTGCGAAGAACCCCAGTAGTACTTCCAATCGTCGAGACACCCCAGCAACCAACACTTGATTTGGCGAGGGACCCTCCATACATAGAATAAAGCGTGAGGAATCACTACCAATTTCAATATATGTCGAGACCCCCCCTTTCAACATAATAGGGGTCGAGACACCCTCACCCAAAATACCAAGTGCCAATGACACTTCCGACGAGGAACCCACGGTATAAAAAGGGTCTCGCGGATAATTTTCAGCAAATAACGCATTTCGCGAAGAACCCCCAGGAGCGTCAACACCCGCGTTACCACGCAAGAAACCACCAGTCGGCGTTGAGACCCCCTTCTTGTCGACGTCGAGACCCCCTTCTCGTCGACGTCGAGACCCCCAGCTTCTGACGAGGCACCCGCGGACACGACGACAGACCGCGAGGAACCCTTAGTTAAATGGGTAGTCTGCGAAGAGGAGACCACCATTTCTCCATGGGTCGAGACACCCATTTTGGTAAAATCCGAAGACGTCGAGACCCCCTCCTTTTGAAATAAAAAACTAGGGGTCGAGACCCCCCTCTCTCCAAGAAAATTTCCAATCGTCGAGACCCCCCTCTCCAAACAAAGCTCCACCAGACGGGGAACCCTTGGGTCAGCGCCTCGCACAAGGAGCCCATAAATAAAGAAGTCTTAAATTTCGAGGAACCCAAGGGCAGTAACCAATGTGCGAAGAACCGCTTGCACGGTAAGGGTTCAAAGTTGCGCTAGGTAAAGAACCACTGCCTATGTAGGAGGCAAATTCGATCAAAGAACTCTCGTTGGAGCGTGAGGAACCACACTCAAGAACGCCAACAACACCAATAATCGTAGAGGTGGCTCCTCCGCGGAAGGCGGGCCCGGAACAAATAGTTGTATTGATGACGATTCCCAGGAGAGAGAGCAGCGACGTCCGAGGTGACGCCGAAAAAAAAAATTATGGTGTCCGGGTAACTCTCTAACAAAGAAAGTGGAGGTGGATGACTCATCCTCGAATGCACCTTAGAAGAGACTCTACTCACTTGTAGAATATGGATGCTCAACAACCTTGTTCAGACATATCTTGTGCCATATCAGCTAAGTACACTGCCTTACTTTATTACTTGTTGAATATGCTCATTTCACAAGTCTTGGTCCATATTTTACTAGCATTTCATATATATGCTAAGTGATTTAGTTGATAAAGAAAATCACACACGATTTCTCCAAATGATAAGTAATAAAAGATGAAAACTTATACTTATTAATTTTAGTTATTATTTTTATCAAAAATTGTGTGGAGAAGTCATGTTGTTTGTAAACAGCTACAGCTAGCGTTGATAGGCCTAATAAATGTAGTGCTAATAAATGTTGTGCTGCACTCTTTAAGCCTTGGGAACCTACTTGCCATTTCTTATTTATAGTAGTCTTGACAAGGAAGAACACTTACTTTTTTTCTTACTATATTCAAATTTTAATGGTTCTTATGTGGGTTCCTCGTTAGAACCCATAAATAAAAATTGACACAGTAATATCATCAGATCCAAAAGATCACAGGGTGATTTGCTCGAGCTATAACTGCTCAAATCAGTTTTGTTTCTCATTAAAAAAAAATATATAATATACTTATATCAGAGGGGGTTGCTCGCCCCATTTCCATGAAATAATATAGAGGGGTTTGCTCGCCTCATGCTCAAAGCATGAAGTAGACATGGGGACTCCCTCGTTTGGGTGTTATATACACGTGTCAATAACAAAAAAAAATCACAGAAGTTTAAAGCCAAACTCCAGTCACTAGAAAAAAAAGCAAATGCGAGGAGAGAACACATGAGGTTTAAGTAAATACCGAGTTATCATTTTGAAAGAAAAGATATAAAGAGACTACACTCACTAACTAAATTTATTAGTGAATATGTTTATTCATATTTCAACGAAGGTCTAGGTCCCATCATTTGAGTTATGGGGTTGCCAACTTGCCATTGTTTATTGTTTTGAAAGTAGCAGGCCTTCTGCCCAAGCAATTAATGATTTATTAAAAGATGCTTTTCATCATCTTTATTGACAGTAGGCGTGATAGGTGTTAAAGTGCATCACAGACAGAATACGCTCAGAAAAAAGATTGTCTCGTCACATCATATATCTGATGTATATTTGTGTAAACCCAATTCACAACTCAAAAAAATCGACTATCTGCTCGTAATAGTGGGGATTTCAAATAAATGCAAAATGGCCTGCTCGTCAATTTAATAGGCATGAATTGCACGAGAGGGTCAAATTCATAACTGTGAGAGTAATCAGTAATTTTATTACCTTACACAAATACCTTTTAAGGAAAGAGGAGAAAATTCTAATATAAAAGAAAAGAACACACGAGGACTAGAAGCACTCTATTGCTGGAATTAAAATTATCAAGCAACGTACTCGAACTTTTAAATACACGTGATGTCCACATTTTATACACATAAAATTTCGAGTGACAGCCCCTTGATTCGAGTAAAGGCAGATCAAAGACACCCCCACCAAGTTTATTAACGAGAGAGGACGACACATGCTCGAGGCATTTAACAAATCCCAAAAAATGAACAGCGATCCAAACTCTCTGTGTTGAACCTCAGTAGAAATCCAAGAAAAAAAAAAGGTAATGTTCCACTTCAGAAATAGTCTCGTTGGCAAAATAATTGTCAAATCAATAAAGAATCGAACAGGTGGTAAGCCACTTCCATTAGACCATCTCTAGTAAAATTTCTCTGAGGTGAGAACAAGAAAAAAGGGGGGTTGAAATAAAATAAAAAACGGTCAAAATATTTCCAGTAATGTTTGACATCAGCCATGACTTTCCAAACAGTTGCTCGAAATTTAGATTATTTTAGAGACTTGTATCTCAAATAGTCAGATACACCAGCAGAATATCTATATATATATATATATGCACGAGGAACCCCTCAAGCTAGAAGTACAATAATACCAGATGGGTCCTCGTACCAAGAATAAACAGTGCTGCTCGCAAAACAAAAGAAAAATATAACTGAAAGTAAGATTTAAGAAGTTAAAATTACACGAAATGAGGAACCAGTACAGGAACATTCACATTTGAGTCTATACACGACAAACCAAAAAGAACAAATGCCTCGTTATTGGGTCACATAACGCCTGCAGCGAGTGGACGGGTTTCCTCTTTGTGTCCCTATCTCTGAACAGAAATCGATATAAGGTTTCAATAATAAAAAAAAAAGATCAAACAATTTTCTCAGATCGTCAAAATCAAAAAAAAAATTAGCTATCATTGCTCGTCTTCTCGTATGTGTTGTGAACCCGTTTGGAAAAGTAAATACTTTGCCAAATCAAAGCAACCTCAACAGTTTATGGGGAAAGGATGTGGAACTTGAAAAGCCACAAATTTTAGCCCACGAGATTTCCATCGAGCACCTGATGGGCGGAGGCACACAAAATCCACAGATCTCAAACTATCCTCAGTTAACAAGGGTCGCGAGGAACCCTTTTCGACCAACACATATCGCGAGGAACCCATAAGTCCTAATTTCTCGACTAAAGAAATCTTGGCTTGAAAAGAGGCGTGCGAGGAACTCCCCTCTAGCTCAGCAATCATACCTGATGTTTGGGGATGTTCCCCTAAACTTGACAACGTGGGCGAGTAACCCCTGGTGCCATGGTCGGCGTCGAGGAGTCCCTAGAGGTCCTCAAGCCCCAAAACGGACCCACTTTTAAGATTTGCGAGGCCTCATTTCCTTCACACCATCATCCATAAAAAAAATGAGGCACAGGAGAAAGGAACAACGGGGTCGTTGGCTGTAATGGTTGCGGCGGTGGCTTCGGGTGTTGATGTCTTATACAGAAACTTGTGATAGAGATATTACAATAAAAAAAAAAGAGGCGAGCAAGAAACTAACAGATCCTCGTATCTCACACGCGTTGGCCTTGAGAGTTTATAATTAAGAAAAAATAGACAATAGTGTAATAGAAAATGAAAAGAAGGGGCGAGTGGGTTTTCCTCAGCGTGCGAGGAACTCAACAGGGGTGTAGTTTTTTTTAAAGATGACGAGGAACCCAAGATGAGGAACCCAACAGATACGTCTTCTCACTAATCATTTCTAAAAAAATTAAAAAAGAAATATCAAGGGTTTAAAAAGTTAAAGTGTGCGAGGAACCACTACGAACCCAGTACAAAAAAATATATATATTTATATATATTAGTAGCACAAAAATATTTTGGAGCGAGACACTCTAATTTTCTACCGGTCTCTCGAAGCATGATTCTTTTATGAACTCATCTACTTTATTGGATGTAAAAGAAAAGAAAAAAACTGGGATTCTAAGAAATGCACGAACAATTCCCCCTGTTTCGAATAAGGGCAAACAGTTTTAAAAGTTGAGTTTAAAAATAGCCCTCTCGTCTATTTTATGACATTTTATAAAATATATATTGAAGCAAGGGTACATCACTCCACTTATTGTTATAAAAAAGTAAGGGATTGCCCAAATATAGCCCTCATATTTTTTTGGTCTTATAACATGAAAGATATGATAAGATACGTGTCTTGGCAAGTGCCATCTGTTTAAAAGAGTAGTTTTCTATAAAAGTCATTTGTCCTTTATTAAGACAGTTGTCTTACTCGAAACTAAGACCAGATTGGTATGTTTATTACCCATTGCTCGAAATACAAGCGAGACACCCATAGAATATGAAGTACCTCGTATCGCGCAAGATAATTGATATAATAATAAAATTATTATTATTGTTCAATAATTGTGATACTTTGGAATTTCTCAAGTTGTATCCTCGAAATACTGTATGTGATTAACTTCACATAATATTATCAGTTGATTTAAAATGCAGGGTAAAACGAAAAGAAACCCCAGTACATATAATTGTGATTTTCTCAATATAAACTTTCTAGAATAATATAAGTGTTCTTTTTATAAGAAAGTATCACAAATAAGGATTGCTTGAATTTACAATCCATATGTATATGCTTTTAAGTTCACATAAAAAATAGGGGTTGCTTGAATTTATGACCCGAGCGTTTATGTGACCAGGGGTTTCTCAAATTTACAAACTAAGTTTGTACACTTGAGTGCACAAGAATAGTGTTGCCCAAACTCATAACCCCCATATTTGCGTGTTTTAACAAAGTTTGTTCTCGGAATATTCATATTTTGATCGATAATCCTAAAATCCTCAAATTTATTTTCAGAATAGTTCATGTGAGTAATTTCACATTTCATTAATGTTAAATAGTTTGAATAAGAATAATTCATTATGTGAAGAAAGATAAGATCCCTTAATCCTTCACTCAAGCATAAATATAAGGTACGACAGTTTAGTACCTCATGCTCCAAGGGTAACGGAGCGCTCATCATATTGAGCAACTGTTAAATATAATTATAAGGTACGACAATTTAGTACCTAAGGCTCCAAGGGCACCGGAGCGCTCACAATATTGAGCAACTGCCAAGCATAAGTATATGTGCGACAGTTTAGCACCTAAAGCTCCAAGGGCACCGGAGCGTTCACAGTATAGAACAAATGCCAAGTATAAATATAAGGTGCGCCAGATGAGCACCTAAGGCTCCAAGGGCATCGGAGCGCTCACAGTATTGAGCAAGTGCCAAGTATAAACATAAGGTGCTCCAGATGAGCACCTAAGGTTCCTAGGGCACCGGAGCGCTCACAGTATTGAGCAAGTGCCAAGTATAAATATAAGGTGCGACTGTCTAGCACCTAAGGCTCCAAGGGCATAGGAGCGCTCACAGTCTTGAGCAACTGCCAAGTATAAGTATAAGGTGCGACAGTTTAGCACCCAAGGCTCCAAGGGCACCGGAGCGCTCACAGTCTTGAGCAACTGCCAAATATAAATATAAGGTGCGCCAGTTGAGCACCTGTGACTCCAAGGGCATCGGAGCGCTCGCAGTCTTGAGCAAGTGCCAAGTATAAACGTAAGGTGCTCCAGATGAGCACCTAAGGCTCCTAGGGCACCGGAGCGCTCACTGTATTGAGCAAGTGCCAAGTATAAATATAAGGTGCGCCAGCTGAGAACCTAAGACTCTAAGGGCACCGGAGCGCTCGTAGTCTTGAGCAAGCGTCAAGTAAAAATATAAGGTGCGACAGTTTAGCACCTAAGACTCCAAGGGCACCGGAGTGCTCACAGTCTTGAGCAACTGCCAAGTATAAATAAAAGGTACGACAGTTTCGTGCACAAGTCTCTCAATATTACAAGACACTTCTGCACGAGGGGGCTAATATTAAGAAGTCCTCAAGCAAGTGAACAAATAGTAAAATAGCTTCGAGTGTGGGGATCCACTTATAGTGGCTCCACCTGCCCAAGATTGCAAGTTTGACAGAAAATAGCCTAGGGCGAGAGGATCCACCTTGAGTGCCCTCTCTTCCCAAACTCGATGCTATAGAAAAGAACTCAGGGCGAGGGGCTCACCGTGAGCAGCCCTTCTTCCCAAGATAGAAGGCCAAAGAAGAAGGCCAAGGGCGAGAGGCTCACGGCGAGAAACACCTCCGCCCAAGATGGAAGGCCGCAGAAGAAGGCCAAGGTGAGGGGCTCACCGCGAGCAACCCCTCCGCCTCAGATAGAAGGCCACAGAAGAAGGCAAAGGGCGAGGGGCACACCGCGAGTAACCCCTCCGCCCAAGATGAAAGTCCACAGAAGAAGGCCAAAGGAGAGGAGCTCGCTGCGAGTAACCCTTCCGCCCAAGATGAAGGGCCACAGATGAAGGTCAAGGGCGAGGGGCGCACCGCGAGTAACCCTCCGCCCAAGACAGAAGGCCACAGAGGAAGACCAAGGGCGGGGGCCCCCATCGCGAGTAACCCCTCATCCTAAGAGGAAAGGCCAACAGAAGAAGTCCAAGGGTGAGGGGCTCACCTCAGTTAACCCCTCCGCCCAAGTTTATACTGAGATAAGGAGGTCCACTATAAGTGTCCTCATTTACAAAACTTGGGATGAAGTGACATAACATTTAATGACCCTAAGGGGAATGATGAAGAAATCCTAAGGTCCCAGAAAATAAATGAATTCATGGCGTACAAAGCATTTTGGTCTACCCAACACAAAAGACTTTGCACGAGGGGCTAATGTAGAAGGGTGTCTACCTATAAAAAAAGTAAAAATATTATTTTATTAAAAATACTGAGAAGAAACCCAGGGTCCCGACAGAAACTCATATTGAGCAGGAACCCCCCCCCCCCCGAGGTCCCGGTAGAAACTCATATTGAGCAGGAACCCCCCGGGGTCCCGGCAGAAACTCATATTGGGCAGGAACCCCCCAGGGTCCCGGCAGAAACTTGTATTAAGAAGGAACCACCCCAGGGTCCCGGCAGAAACTCATATTCAGCAGGAACCCCCATCGCCACTGCAAGTCTCAGCGCCGCTGCAAGTGTCAACGACGCTGCAAGTGTCAACGACGCTGCAAGTGTCAGCGCCGCTGCAAGTGCCAACCCCGTTGCAAGGTCCAGCGCCGCTGCAAGTATCGGCGCCGCTTCAAGTACCAGCGCCGACACAAGGGTCAGCGCCGCTTCAAGTATCGGCGCCGCGACAAGGGTCGGCGCCGTCTCAGGTATCAGCGACCGCTTCAAGTGTCAACGCCACTTCAAGCGTCAGCGCTACCTCAAGTATCAGTGCCACTTCGAGCGTCGGTGCCGCGACAAGGGTCGGTGCCGTCTCACATGTCAGCGCCGATTCAAGCATCAATGCCACTTCGAGCATCGGCGCCACTTCGAGCGTCGGCGCCACGACAAAGGTCGGCGCCGCCTCACGTGTCAGCGCCAATTCAAGGTCCAGCGCCACTTCGAGCGTCGGCGCCACGACAAAGGTCGGCGCTGTCTCACATGTCTGCGCCGATTCAAGCATCAATGCCACTTCGAGCGTCGGCGCCACTTCGAGCGCCGACGCCACGACAAAGGTCGGCGCCGCCTCACGTGTCAGCGCCAATTCAACGTTCAGCGCCACTTCGAGCTTCGGCGCCACTTCGAGCGTCGGCGCCACGACAAAGGTCGGCGCCGCCTCACATGCCAGTACCGACGCAAGTATCAGCGTTACTTCGAGCGTCGGCGCCACGTCGAGCGTCGGCGCCACTTCGAGCATCGGCGCCACGACAAAGGTCAGCGCCGCCTCACATGCCAGCACCGACGCAAGTATCAGCGCTACTTCGAGCGTCGGTGCCACGTCAAGCGTCGGCGCCACTTCGAGCATCGGCACCACGACGAGGGTTGGCGCCGCCTCACATGTCAGCGCAGATTCAAACATCAGCGCCACTTTGAATGTCGGTGCCAGGACAAAGGTCGGCGCCGTTTCAAGTGCCTGCGCCGCTTCAAGGGCCACTGCAATAATGACAGTTGAGAGAGTCGGCGTCACCGCAAGAGTCAGTGCCACTACAAGGGTCACTGCAGAAATGTTATTCGAGAAGTGCTGCTACAGGGGTTTCCATCATGAAACGGCAGTCTCTAAATGAACAACAGCACTAACACTTTATTTTCTTGTATAGGTAGCCTAGTCGAGCAAGCAGGGCTCGAACAGGCGCGTTGGGACCTCCTGGGAGTTTTGGCTTGGCGGCTGAGGGACAAGGTATGTTGAGCAAGCTCAACCACTTAGCACTATAGGATTGAGAGAATACTAGTAGAAAGACCCAGAAGTCACCCAGTCCTCACACACCTCACACTTAATCACAAGTGAAGTGAGCAGCCAAAGGGCTGTCTCCTCACAAGAAAAGAACTGTGTATAAAATGATTTTAGAGGAGAGGGTCCTCTAAACCCCTCTCAAGAAAAATGATTTTAGAAGGGGGTCCTCAAGACCCCCCTCAAGCTTGCAAATATTTTAGAGGAGGTGGTCCTCGAGACCCCCCCTCAAGTTTACAAAGTTTGTATCAAAGTTACCGTTTCAAAAGATATTTAGCAAATCAGATATTTTGTCTCCATTAGAAGACATATTTGCTTTTGAACTTTGGTCGGCGCCAGGGGGCATCTGTCAGAGGGGACAGGCAGACCTGCCTGCAGGTAGGGACAAATAGTACACTGCAGACTTTGTCCCTCACCAACCCTCTAAGTTTTGGTGCCAAAAGTGCCAACCCAGCCTTAGTACTCAAGTATAAATAGGACCCCTGGGCAAGGTCATAAGGGGAAAAAAGGAGACAATAGAAATTGCACTGTTACTCTGCCAAAATATCACCAGACCTACCTAAGTATTCTCTCCCTGCTCATTCTCTTAGTGATGAGTGCCTTGTTCCTTCACTCCCCACTGACAGCCATCACTCTCAGGTGTTTCCCTTGAGAAAATTACTATTTTTGCTGTGAAAGTTCATCTTCTTGCAGGGAGTGAGTTGAAGCTTGAGTTCCATTATTACCAAAAGGAGAAGTTTTCTTCAGAAGTTGCACCAGGAGACCTTGAAGACCTTGCAGGCAGCGTCCATTGGAGTGGGTCATGCCTCACCCTTTCCAGTTATTCATAGACCTCAGTCTCACTACCCTCCTACACTCCTATTATCGCATGAAATGGTCATCGTGCCCTGTGAAATGCCGTAATCCTCCAACATTTTCTTCATACATAAGAGTTACATGAAATAACTCCCGGTGCCTACATACTTAGCCTCCGTTGTGGACAAATATATGGAGTTTTTCTTCTTGCTCATCCACGGACAAGAGTACTCCTAAAGTAGAAACACCCACCCAAAGTGCTCCTCCCCCATCAATATCCCCGACCTAATCGTCATCTGAATAAGCAGACAAACGGTCATCGGTATCAAATGAATATCAAATACCATTTGATAGAATCCCACCCATGTATTTGATAATACGTTTAAGAGCGTGCAAGTGTGACTCCCCCAGGGACACCTGGTATCGCGCATAGACTTTTACACTAAAAGCAATATTGGGTCGACTAGTGATAAGGTAAATAAGACTTCCTATCATGTTATGATATAAAGTTTGTTCAATGTCATTGCCTGAAGCGTCTTTACTTAGCTTTTTTGATGAACTCATAGGGGTGCGAGCATTCTTGGCAGAGTCTAAACCGAATTTCTTCACTAGGTCTCGTGCATATTTGGATTGAGATATGAATGTTCCATCCTCAAGATGAAGAACCTGGAGACCTAGGAAGAATGTAAGCTCTCCCACCATGCTCATCTCAAACTCACTCTTTGTATCCTCCTTGAAAGTGTGAGCATCGTAGGAGCACATGGATCCAAAGACTATGTCGTTCATATAGACCTGGGCAACCAAAATAGCACAATTCTCTATCCTCACAAATAATGTCTTATCTATTCCCCATCTCTTAAAGCTGTGAACTAAGAGATATGAAGTAAGCCTCTCGTACTAAGCATAGGGTGATTACTTCAAACCATAGAAGGCTTTCCTAATATAGTAGACATGTCCTGGGTGTTTAGGGTCTTTGAACCCATTCCGTTGTTCTATGTAAACCTCCTCGTGTAGAATGTCATTCATAAAGACACTCTTGACATCCATCTAATATAACTTAAAGCACAGATGACATGCTATGGCGAGTAGTAAACGGACAGACTAAAGCCAAATAGTAGGAGCGAATGTATCCTCAAATTCTACACCCTCAATCTATGTGTAGTCTTGAGCAACCAACCTAGCCTTATTACAAAATATGGTACCATTTTTATCCACCTTATTCTTGTAAATACACTTGGTACTTAACACGTTAGTATTACTAGGTCGGGGGACTAACTCCTAGACATCGTTCTTTCCAAACTGAACCAACTCTTCTTACATGACCGATATCTAATGCTCATCCTTGAGTGCTTCTTTCACATTATTGGGTTGGACTATGGATGTGTAGCACAGATAGATAACAACATTTTCAATTTGAGAGCGAGTCTTAACTCCTAGTGTAGGATCACCAAGTGTAGCGAAAGGGTCATGACTCTTTTGAACCCAAGATGGTGTCTCCCTTAAAATAAGAACGAGGTCCACCGTGGTAGCATGAGGAATGATGGGATCATCACAAGGGGTTGCATCATCCTCACACTATGGGATAGGAGCAACAAATACTGGTGGCTTGTGATCTCTAATCGTGACATTTATTGACTCCATAACCTTAGAGCTAGCCTTTTTATAGACCTTGTAAGCCTTACCTGTTAATGAATATCCTAAAAATATCCCATCGTCTCTCCGGGAGTCAAACTTTCCTTAGTGCTCTCTATCTCGCAAGATGTAACATGTACTCCCAAATAAATGAAAATATGATAGCTTGGGCTTCTTCCCTGTCCATAACTCATAAGGTGTGTGAAGCATGTGCAGATGAAGATATACCTTATTCACCGTATGTTATGTTGTTGTCTAGGCACGTTTCTCCCAAAAAGTATGGATCTAGTCGTGTCTTGCATCATCTGGCTCTTCCTCTCAATAATCCCATTTTGCTGAGGAGTGCGAACGACCAAAAACTCATTCTTTATGCCCAATTCATCTCAATAGTTATCCCCTTTTGCTATTTTAAATTCAGTATCATTGTCACTACACACCCGATCAATAGTGGCATCGTGTTGGTTTTGTAGGACACGACACTTGGTAGTAGGAACTCAACCACATCGAACTTTTCATAAAGGAATCCCACAATCGAGTATCTAGAAAATTCATCAACCATCACGAGAATGTATATCTTACCACCTAAGCTTTATGAGCGAGTAGAACCCATAAGATCCATGTGAATTAACTCCAAAACACGAGTGGTGGTAATGGTATTCAACTATCGATTGGGACTTCGAAGTTGTTTACCTTGTTAGCAAGGCTCACAAATCGAGGATGTTGGTTTCCCAAGTGATGGTAAGCCACGAACTAGTTCTTTCTTCACTAACTTTTCAAGATGTCTAAAGTTCACGTGACCTAGTCGTTGATGCCAAAGGTCCATAGAGGAGATCGTGACACTGCTGCACACGAAAGAGGACTTGGGAACAATCCCATAACAATTATCTTTTGTCCTCACACCTTGTACTAAACTTTTACCGAATTGATCATAGACATTGCTTTTGTAACGATAAAACTTTATCACAAAGCTTGTATCCCACAGTTGGATTATGTTAATCAAGTTCGCTTTCAGCCCCTTCACGTACAACACATCATCTAGCTTAGGAAATTCGAGTATATCAACACAACCATGTCTTAAAATTTTAGATCTACTCCCATCTTCAAAGGTGACTTTACCTCCCTTACAATCCTCTAGGTGGGTAAAAAATGAGACATCACTTTTCATGTTCCTAGAACACCCACTATCAAAATACCATTGGGAAGTATTTTGAGCTTTAAGAGGAACATGAACAATAAGGGCTTTCTTGTCTCGCTTAGGTACCCAAGTGGTGGTAACCTTTTTTTTGCCCTTGTCGTTGTTGACTCTAGTTAGAATGTTGCAAGCATTCTAAAACGATAAAAACATCCATTAAAATTCTTCCATCAAACTATGGGAAGTCATGACTAGAAATTTAACTTTCTCCCTAAGATTAGAAAAGTCACTAAAGTGGTGTACGACTAGTCGTACCTAATTTATATAAAAACTCTCTAAGGTGACCTCTTCTTTTGCAATAGGTGCAAACACAAACAGATTTGGGTCTACCTTTTTTTTCTTTTTTAGGTGGAATCCTTCTAGGTGGGATAGGCCTCCTAGGTGGATTTGGTCAAGGGCCATAAGGGTCCATCACAAACTAGAGAACTGGATTGAGTGTGATATGGGAAGTGGATACACCATCGTAGCCTATTCCTTACCTCTCATTGTTTCCTAAAGAGGGGCCAAGGATCTTCTTACCAACCTTCTTCGATGTAACCTCGATAGTTAGCTTGACCTCCTAGGCATGTTTGAGATCTTTCTTGAGTTGGGATACAAGGGCTTCAAGTTTCTCACTAGTCTCTATAGATACTTGGAGATCTCTCGTAAGACTATCCAACTTGTTGATTAAGTCCCCGTTCTCTCTCTCAACTGCACAAACTCTCTCTCACAAAGAGTCTCTCACCAAGGATTCACTCTCTCTTGGCACATGCAACTTTTTCTCTAGTGCTAAAACTCTCATCGCTAAACCTTTCTATTATTTCTTTATTTTAAAGTACTCGGCGTAAAGTTCAGCGTAGGCACTCTGAAGGTCACTCTCACTCTCACTTAAAGGATTAACTCCTTCACTCTCCTCGAAATGACTAGACTCACTGTCGATGTGTTCATGTTTATTAGCTTTATCATCTTCGTGAGGTGCACTTGATGTACTAACATGACTAGCCATGAATACGGTGAAGTTACATCCATGTGGTGATTTATCTCTCGAACTCACCGAATCGACCTCACTATGAGTAAGCATGATGTTTAAGGAATCTTTGACTTTCCCTTAATGTTTCAACCTATTTGGACACTCCTGAGCTTTATGACCCTTTCCTTGCACTCATAACATCTTTCATCGTCTTTCTTTGGGAAATCTTTCTTTTCTTTTTAAAAATTTTTCTTGTCCATTTTAAATTTTTTATCTTTCTCAAAACTCTTCTTATCATTGGAAGAATTTTTCCTTTTAAGCTTGATAAATTTCTTGAAATTTTTAGCAAAAAAGGCCAAATCATCTAAATCATAATCAAATTCTGAATCGGATGATGCTTCCTATCTCTTTTTAGACACTTCCTCTCTCTTCCTAGATTGGTCTTTAAGGGCTACCCCCTTATTCTTATGCTTAACTATTTTCGGGAACAGATTTATCTCGTACGTTTGAAGATATCCTAAAAGTTCTTCTAACCTTAGAGTATCAAATATCACTAAATAATTAACAACCGTATCTTAGGAATAAAGTAGTCAGGACCTAAATTAAAACATTAGTTAACTATGTTAGAAAGTCGTGCATAAAAATTGTCAAAAGATTCAGATTCAAGCATTGTTATCATTTCAAATTGTGTGGTGAGGTTCTGCAGCTTGGAAGCTTTCACAGCATTGGTACCCTTGTGAGTGAGCTTAAGGGTATTTCAAGCCTCTTTAGACGTGGTGCACATCATAATGATAAGGAACTCATCGGGTTGACGGCTCCCTAGATGGCACTCAAACTACGAATTGAGGAAAAAACCCTTCCCGATAAAACCTTATTATTATCACTATAGAGTTTTTACAATACGCAACTCATACAATCTCTACAGAATACGGCTCAGTCCAAAGTCGTCCACAAGTGGCGGCCCACCCTCGGTATTCATCGATCAGCCTTGGTCTTCCTTCAGTAGTTATCCCCTCGAGAACCACGATGGTCAACAGTGAAGAGAATATCCCCATAAGTATAACACTGATACGGAACTGTTT
The DNA here is from genome assembly GCA_949130495.1 of Sambucus nigra. Lineage (NCBI taxonomy): Eukaryota > Viridiplantae > Streptophyta > Magnoliopsida > Dipsacales > Adoxaceae > Sambucus > Sambucus nigra. The sequence continues at coordinate 342,774,740 of OX422212.1, read as the reverse complement.
ATGGTTTTAAACTGATTCATATATATAGATAGCAGTGATGATTGTTAATCAAAAGAGGTTTTTGACCTAAAGACAGTGGGAACTTTTACAACACATTTTCAAAAATCTTTTTCATATAATTCTATCAAAAATACTATGCAAAATAGGTATTAATAAGTATGCACAAAAGTCGGGGCGGTGACACTCGTTCAAACGAAATCTAACCCTCGTTTGAACAAGAAATGACTCTTATTAGAATGACAACAAGGTCGCTAGAACGAAATCCTAATCTCGTATGAATGAGCTTCAAATGTGACAAAATAGTACACCCTTGTGAGATGTTTGATCGAAGAAACCTTCAAACGACTACATCGAATGAGATTGCATACTCGTTTGAATGAGATTCCCATCTTGTTTGAACGATATGCGTGTATTTTAAAGAAAACAAATCAGAAAACATGCCTCGATTTTGAATAAAATAACTCCCAAATATGAATGTAAATAAATTCAAAAACATAAATTATTCTATACCTTTATTTTGTGAATATCTTATTGAATTTGGAGATGATGGAAATTCGATTATTTGTGACAGCTCAAATCAAACGATAGCGGGATATGCCAAAAACTGAATTGAGTCTAATCTATGAGAAAATTATACTCTTACACTTATAACACTTAATTTGACCACAAACATAATCTTTGACGTTTCGGACCTTCAACCTCCGTAGTACTAGTACATCCGAAATCCATCATATATTTGACTTGGCAATAATAACTCTCGAGCCTCGGTATCTATCGATCTATGAAACAGATGTATCTGCTAGAATCACCACTAAAACTTTGATTCTTATATCACCAGTATTGTAAACATGCCTTGGATTGCAACCCAAGTCAATGGTTCTTGATTTGGAACCTTACCCAACTTTGATCGCAACTAAAGTCAAACATTCATAGATTTATATTTTAATTTGTTAGAAATTATGTTTTATAAAACACCATTAAAATATTTTATTTAAAGTAAAAAAAACGTTTATTTAAACACGAAAAAAGGAACTGAATACCAAGTAGTGGGCTTGGGAGCATTTAAGGGTTTTCAGCTCACAAAAGTTCTCAACAACACTCAAAAACAAATCTTGAAAAACCTAATCACGAATTGGTGTTTAAATAGGATTTACAAGATAAGTTAAAAAGAGTCATGCCAAATAAAGACTCTAAAATGTGGTTTAAAACGGTATTTTCACAAAGTTCCCCCTAGCCAACCTGCGACCACATCAAATTAGGCCTCGATCGTGGTAGGTCACTGTAACACCCCGCCTAATTAAATACCGGGTGGCCAGTCCCATACCAAATTAAAACAGAATATACAGTTGGCTCATTCTTAGCATCACTGTCGAAAACATTTACAACTCACCCAATACCCAATTAAGCTGGTGTTAAAAACTTTCCAAATTTTAATTTAACAATATCCATTTCTAGTTTAAGAATAACACAACACATTTTATTCTACAACACTGATAACCAAGTAGATAACACGAAAGAATTTAAATGCAATTGGAATAAACATTCCCACATAATATTAATCCATTACAGTAATCCCAACAATGTTAAATGTATTAAAAGACACGAATACAATAGTATTTGACCCCGATAGAAAAAGATAACTGAATCCTTTGGGCGACATGCCCTACTAAGATAATACTGTGAATCAAATGATGATAGGCGTCTAAGAAAAACTCCATAAATCCATATCCTGTCATAATCCGCTAAGGTTGGCGTCCCTGTTGCTGGACACCTGATATAGAAGATACAATAGAAAAGAAAATATGCAAGGAAACGGGTCAGATCCCGATTGTGTAAATGATTTTTAAAACAGCAAGTATTTAACAAGTGCAATAAAGCATTTATTATGTACATGTTAGATCCAACTCTCACTTGCTATTCTCACCTCTCAACTAGAGTGCACACTTAACGTTTCCTATTAACCTCCTAGTTAATGGTTCCTCTTTAACAATTCCATAATATAACTCCATTCCCATATCATAACCCCGTATGTCCCATACCATACGTTATATAATCATTCTTATACATTTTTCATTTATATGAATCGTTGCTCATTAACATGAATCATTTCTCACTAATATGAATTAAGCTTTTCAATTCTATAAGAATAAACATTCATTAACTTAATTCCATTCTTTTCTCAATTCGCCTTTATCTACAATTATCACACAGTAAATGACTTAACCACAATATAACCATTCAATCATTTAATTCATTATATATATATTCATATATAATACGGCACCCCGAGTCACAGCTGCGGTTCAATGCATTACTCTGCTATCATGTCCCATCATCGCTGGTCGCCGAATAGTGGACAAAAGGTTCGGTAAGGATTCCTCGAACCATAAACAAAAACACAAACATTGGAGGCGAACATAGTTCTCGTATCCATGGGTCACGCACATACCTACGTACCCACAGTAAGCGAACTTATCAACTCCCCGATAAGTCTTTCATAGACCTATGTTCTCGAGCGACAAATCAAAGATCCCATGGATTCATCAGGATATGACTGCCCTCACGCGCAAACCTCCCACCGATAACAAGTAAGCTAGGTATGTCATACACATAAATCATCAATCAATCAAATAGGCATTATCATACCTATAATATAATATCAATAAGGTAATATCACTACCCTAAGATAATTCCCATATGTAGCATTATATCTCTTTTAAATTCCACGTATTAAAATATCATATCTTTACTTCATAATTTAATTATCCTCGCATCCTATAAAATCTCTCCACTACCGACGTCGTTAAGGTTCTTGCACGGAGCGTCTCGCAAAGAGAAATCCAAACAAGGAACCCCTCCAATACACTACTACTTAACTTTATCGATCGAGGAGGTTCGTTAACTTTAAATACGTGATTGGGATAACCTCATACCCTCTTTCAACCAAATGTATTCTAAACTCCCATCTCTATCCAGGAGTCATACTGCTAAGAGCTCGTATTACACTTAGTCCTTGCACAATCAATAATGAGCTTAAATTCAGTCCTTGATGTTCATATTGTGATCCTAAGGCTACTCAGGTGTTACATTCAATCACCACTACTGGACCTATCCTTAATCCTCAAGCAAACCAATTATAATTCAACAAATGAATCTAGCAACCGAAATTTCTTTAATCTAATTATCATCATTCTAATCAATTTAAATCCCAATCAAATTAATTCAAATCTTATCAAGGGTCTACTGATATTTTCTAAGTCCCATAATATCCAATTAATAATCACCAAAGATCCACAAAAGTTTTGGGATAAGAACGAACATTAAAAAGAAACAACATCATGAATTCTCATATTTTAAATACTCAGAAAAATCAGATCCAAAAATTATTCGAATCACCAATCCGACTTCAGATTTGGATTCTACACGAAAAATTGAGTCAGGTATGTGTTTTGAGTTTTTCTTAAATCTCATCCAAATGCACTCGAAAAAAAGATCTAAACATTCCAAATTGGCTCTTCTCATTCCACTCGTTTTTGCCTTTTTTTCTAGAAAATTATCAACATATTATCTTCAGGAACACTAAATTATTTTCAGAATTTCTTCCACATATTAATGAATATTTATTGGATTACTAACTACCTACAACATGAGTTTAATTCCTATATATTTTTAGATTCCAAAAATCCATTAACAACTATATCCTTTCATCTTCCAAGCATGAAAATCATCTCTTTTTATAACTATCCTAACATGGACAATATACGAACTTAAATTGCAAATATCAAACAGTTGCCTCTAATGAAGATCTGATCCTTTGGAGTTGAATAACACAGGTGGTGAGTGGTGACCTTTGACCTTTGGTTCTCCTCCTTCCCAAGCAAACTTTTCTCTTCCCAAGCAACCTTTCACTCTCTCTAAGAAGATGACCTTTCAATTTTGTGTAGAAGAGATAAATGAACCCACATTCAACTAATCTCCAAATACTTATAATAAGACAAAACCCAAAATCGCTATTCATCCCCCTTGTAAAAATAACCAAAATACCCTTTTGGGTTGTCTTTTCATTTCCAAATGACCCGAGACCCAAATCCAACATCCAAATAGACTTTTCTGACTATTTCGAACCTTACGGACGCAACGACGTAGTCGAAATGACAATAAGGTCGATAGAAAATAAATTTCCTTTTTAATTTAATAAATTAGTCCCGACACGTCCCATATCGCGTCTGACTAAAAATTCAAATTACCGAATTTATATCATACATTCATATATTACCTAAATATATTTAAGTAATATTCAGAATCATCCATTTTAATGTCCACAATTCGGATAAAACCCAAATGAATTAATTTATAATAAAATCCAATTAATCCATTAGTTTAAAATATAACCCATTTTAAAAGTCATTAAAATTACGGGGTATTACATACTTCCCCCCTTATAATAGAATTTCGTCCCGAAATTCAGGAATATAAATCATACCGGTAAGGTCAACTCCAAGTATACATCTCACATCGCAAGAAACCTAAAACGTACCACCCTTACAGTACATTAACGAAAATCCCTATCGATGTTATACGCCAAGCCCCACCATATAGTTTTAACTGAATCGAATTTAAACTTTACCCAATCTTCCTTATACCATTCACGTAACCATGTTCAGAAAAATGATCCTCAATCATCAACTAAATACATCCTCAAGTCACAACTACTCACTCTTTCACAATTATGAAAACTACTACCATTCAACCATCCAGGGCGCCCATACACCCTATCGTACCACTTTCAGTATTAACATTTTCGCAAAGGTTATAAACTCATATCCTAAAGACCTAACTTATTTCGACTCCCAATGATTATTAGTTTCATGTGTGGGGTGTCTCGCAAGAGAAATCCAAACAAGGAACCACCCTGATACACTACGTCCTAAAGTAGTCGGTCATCGAAACTCCTAAGGTCCTTATTCAATAGTGTATAAAAATTTGGTTTATCGAAAAAAAAATATCAGGTTTATCAATTTAAACAAAAAAAATTTTAGGTTTTATTGATTTCAAATAGAGTCTACTCATCTACTCTTCTCTAGAAGACAAGATGTTGGCTAATAGTAGTACATACGCTCTCGTATACCACAAGTCAATGCATGCCGATAGTCACATCATGCTCGGTCATGCCCAAAGTAAGTAATTCCGCGATAAAAATCAAACCCACGTGATGACATGAAAATATAGGGTGTAGGATACTATTGTCAAAGTTTATCAATCCTTTTTGCCCACACAATATTAATCGCTACAAAAATCAATATACGCCTCATAATTCCTTAGATAGAAAACATACCCTCATTCGTGGGTGGTGGTTGTTGAATCCCACTATTATAACTTTCCTCCGATAAGTCAAGAAAAATTTTACCCCAAATTTCCAGTTCTAGTTCACCACACTCCACTATATGCCCAAGCCTTTGAATATATTTCCTTCGTTAGGTAACACACACAATTCCCGCATTTCAAGAACTTCTACTGATGTCTCTCCTCAATTTTCCATAATAGGGGTGACCTCGACTACGATCATCATACTCGAACATACTTCATTACCTCCTAAGTACGATCTCCGTTATCCGTCCAATGGCCCTCATCTGCCATACTTCTAGTACGAACCCGTTCGAACGCAAATAATATTCACTAATATATATGGAATCTTACCAAAGAAATCAACAATCCTAAACATAGGGCTCTACATCAAAGAACGCTAAGATGAAAACACAGTAAGCCGTACAGACCCTAAAGGACACTAAAACCTGATGCTCTGATACCACCTGTAACACCCCGCCTAATTAAATACCGGGTGGCCAGTCCCATACCAAATTAAAACAGAATATACAGTTGGCTCATTCTTAGCATCACTGTCGAAAACATTTACAACTCACCCAATAACCAATTAAGCTGGTGTTAAAAACTTTCCAAATTTTAATTTAACAAAATCCATTTCCAGTTTAAGAATAACACAACACATTTTATTCTACAACACTGATAACCAAGTAGATAACACGAAAGAATTTAAATGCAATTGGAATAAACATTCCCACATAATATTAATCCATTACAGTAATCCCAACAATGTTAAATGTATTGAAAGACACGAATACAATAGTATTTGACCCCGATAGAAAAAGATAACTGAATCCTTTGGGCGACATGCCCTACTAAGAGAATACTGTGAATCAAATGATGATAGGCGTCTAAGAAAAACTCCATAAATCCATAGCCTGTCATAATCCGCTAAGGTTGGCATCCCTGTTGCTGGACACCTGATATAGAAGATACAATAGAAAAGAAAATATGCAAGGAAACGGGTCAGAGCCCAATTGTGTAAATGATTTTTAAAACAGCAAGTATTTAACAAGTGAAATAAAGCATTTATTATGTACATGTTAGATCCAACTCTCACTTGCTATTCTCACCTCTCAACTAGAGTGCACACTTAACGTTTCCTATTAACCTCCTAGTTAATGGTTCCTCTTTAACAATTCCATAATATAATTCCATTCCCATATCATAACCCCGTATGTCCCATACCATACGTTATATAATCATTCTTATACATTTTTCATTTATATGAATCGTTGCTCATTAACATGAATCATTTCTCACTAATATGAATTAAGCTTTTCAATTCTATAAGAATAAACATTCATTAACTTAATTCCATTCTTTTCTCAATTCGCCTTTATCTACAATTATCACACAGTAGATGACTTAACCACAATATAACCATTCAATCATTTAATTCATTATATATATATTCATATATAATACGGCACCCCAAGTCGCAGCTGCGGTGCAATGCAGTACTCTGCTATCATGTCCCATCATCGCTGGTCGCCGAATAGTGGACAAAAGGTTCGGTAGGGATTCCTCGAACCATAAACAAAAACACAAACATTGGAGGCGAACATAGTTCTCGTATCCATGGGTCACGCACATAACTACGTACCCACAGTCAGCGGACTTATCAACTCCCCGATAAGTCTTTCATAGACCTGTGTTCTCGAGCGACAAATCGAAGATCCCATGGATTCATCAGGATATGACTGCCCTCACACGCAAACCTCCCACCGATAGCAAGTAAGCTAGGTATGTCATATACATAAATCATCAATCAATCGAATAGGCATTATCATACCTATAATATAATATCAATAAGGTAATATCACTACCCTAAGATAATTCCCATACGTAGCATTATATCTCTTTTAAATTCCACGTATTAAAATATCATATCTTTACTTCATAATTTAATTATCCTCGCATCCTATAACATCTCTCCACTCCCGACGTCGTTAAGGTTCATGCGCGGAGCGTCTCGCAAAGCGAAATCCAAATAAGGAACCCCTCCAATACACTTCTACTTAACTTTGTCGATCGAGGAGGCCCGTCAACTTTAAATACGTGATTGGGATAACCTCATACCCTCTTTCAACCAAATGTGTTCTAAACTCCCATCTCTATCCAGGAGTCATACTGCTAAGCGCTCGTATTACACTTAGTCCTTGCACAATCAATAATGAGCTTAAACTCAGTCCTTGATGTTCATATTGTAATCCTAAGTCTACCCAGGTGTTACATTCAATCACCATTACTGGACCTATCCTTAATCCTCAAGCAAACCAATTATAATCCAACAAATGAATCTAGTAACCGAAATTTCTTTAATTTAATTATCATCATTCTAATCAATTTAAATCCCAATCAAATTAATTTAAATCTTATCAAGGCTCTACTGATATTTTCTAAGTCCCATAATATCAAATTAATAATCACCAAAGATCTACAAAAGTTTTGGGATAAGAACCAACATTAAAAAGAAACAATATCATGAGTTCTCATATTTTAAATACTCAGAAAAATCAGATCGAAAAATTATTCGAATCACCAATCCGACTTCAGATTTGGATTCTACACGAAAAATTGAGTCAGGTATGTGTTTTGAGTTTTTCTTAAATCTCATCCAAATGCACTTGAAAAGGAGATCTAAACATTCCAAATTGGCTCTTCTCATTCCACTCGTTTTTGCCTCTTTTTCCAGAAAATTATCAACATATTATCTTCAGGAACACTAAATTATTTTCAGAATTTCTTCCACAGATTGATGAATATTTATTGGATTACTAACTACCTACAACATGAGTTTAATTCCCATATATTTTTAGATTCCAAAAATCCATTAACAATTATATCCTTTCATCTTCCAAGCATGAAAATCATCTCTTTTTATAACTATCCTAACATGGACAATATACGAACTTAGATTGCAAATATCAAACACTTGCCTCTAATGAAGATCTGATCCTTGGAGTTGAATAACACAGGTGGTGAGTGGTGACCTTTGACCTTTGGTTCTCCTCCTTCCCAAGCAAACTTTTCTCTTCCCAAGCAACCTTTCACTCTCTCTAAGAAGATGACCTTTCAATTTTCTGTAGAAGAGATGAATGAACCCACATTAAACTAATCTCCAAATACTTATAATAAGACAAAACCCGAAATCACTATTCATCCCCCTTGTAAAAATAACCAAAATACCCTTTTGGGTTGTCTTTTCATTTCCAAATGACCCGAGACCCAAATCCAATATCCAAATAGACTTTTCGGACTATTTCGAACCTTCCGGACGCAACGACGCAGTCGAAATGACTATAAGGTCGATAGAAAATAAATTTCCTTTTTAATTTAATAAATTAGTCCCGACACGTCCCATATCGCGTCTGACTAAAAATTCAAATTACCGAATCTATATCATATCGTCATATCAATGACATCACATTCATATATTACCTAAATATCTTTAAGTAATATTCAGAATCATCCATTTTAATGTCCACAATTCAGATAAAACCCAAATGAATTAATTTATAATAAATTCCAATTAATCCATTAATTTAAAATATAACACATTTTAAAAGTCATTAAAATTACGGGGTATTACAGTCACCTGCGATCCGAGGTTAAGAGAGCCACGATCACATAATGAAAACATTTGTGGCTTGGCTTAGGTTCTCTTGTGAGGTTCACTGGATGATTTTGCTTTTATAGACCCCTAAAGCTTGTAAATCTACTAGGTACGTTTTTAGGTGATACTAAAGGGTGTTGATACGTATATTGTAGTTTAAAACATAAAAAAATCTTAAAAATTGATTTTTTTAATCTTTTAAAATTTTACTAAAGTAAAATTTAATTTTTATATTTCAAAAATAATGTTTCCCGATGTATTACCTGATTGTGCGACTTGAACTTTTATGTGATTGATATTTATATCGCATTGATGTCGTTGTGTCGTTGGTGTAGAATCCAATTGCGTTGAAGATCTTTAATCCAAATTACACAAATCTAACTACATTTTGATTCGAAATTTAAAAAATAAGGAGAACTATGTTCTTTCACACATATTATCAGTCACAACTCCCTCAATTGCCTTCAATGGAGAACATACCTATTTAATGGAGTACATCATGCTCCCTCTCATAGTTGGCTCCAAAGAGTAATTATCTACAATTTGGAACCAATTCCTAGTGGTATACTTGCCCTCAGCTTATAATGTCATGATGTATAGACCCTTTCTCAACTAATTGGACGTTGTTGTGTCTACTCAAAGGATGGTGATGAGGTTCCCAACCCAGTGGGTGTGGGAGAAGTGTATGAAGATTATAAGAAAGATAGGGAGTGTTACAAAACTTCTATGAGAGAAAATAAGATGTCTATGGAAAGTATAGAGGTTACTTAAAGTCCAGAAAAGCTCCTATGAAAGTTCTAAGGTCTTCACAGAGGCCTTCCCTTTCCCACGTGAACTATATGGGTTCTTACATGAGATCTTGTGCATAAAACTACTGAATGTGGAAATTTAGATCCATGAGATAAATAAAAAGGACACAAAGGTGAACTTGCTGAGGGCCTCATCACTATTTACGTCGAGTAGGAAAATCTGTCCAATGTAATTTAGATTGGGGATGGTCTCATATCCTACCTCAAAGAATATTTGGCCCGGTTCTTAAAAGAAAATAAAGATGTGATTATATAGGTCCATTCATACATAGTCAGGGTAGATCTTGAGGTAACGATCCACTACCTCAGTGTGGACCTAAACCACAGGTCAGTGCACCCAAAGAAGGGGCCCTCTCGCCTTGAAAGATATGTACTTCAATCGAAGAGGTCAACAAGATCTTGGAGGATAACTTCATCCGATTAGTATAGTATCCAAAATGTGTATCCAATGTGGTGTTGGTCCCCAAGCCCAGCAAGAAGTGGAGAATGTACATAGATTTCATTGATCTGAATAAAACATGCCCAATGGTTATTACTTATTACCCCACATTGATACTTTGGTGGATTCTACTACAGGTCATGAGCTCCTCTCCTTTATGGATGCTTATTCTTATTACAATCAGATCCGAATGACCCCCATAGATGATCAAAAGACATCATTCATAATTGACAAAGGTACCTAGTGTTATAAAGTAATGCCTTTTGATTTCAAAAATGTAGGTTCCACATATGAGAGGGTGGTAAACACCATTTTAAAATATTTGATAGGCAAGTCTATGAAGATTTATGTTGATGACATGTTGGTCACGAGTGTGGAGGCTCATGATCATGTCTAGAACCTTATAGATGCCTTTGATATCCTTAGTAGGAATCAAATGAGACTGAATCTAACAAAGTGTGCCTTTGGGGTAGAAGGGGTAAAGTTCTTAGGATTAATAGTCACCATGAATGATATAGAGTCCAACCTATAGAATATCTAAGCCTTTGGGAACATGAAGTCTCTCCATCTGGTCAAAGAAGTTCAAAGCCTTATCGAAAAATTTATTTTCCTCAATCGTATTTTTTTAAAAATCCATAGATAATTGTTTGACTTTATTCAAAATCTTCAAGAAATATTTTCAATGGACTTCAGAGGTGGACGAAGCCTTTCAAAACCTGAAGAAGTATATAGGGTATCATCCCCTCTTGTCTCGAACCGTCACAGGTGAGGAATTGTACTTATATCTTTCTACTTCCTCTATTACAGTCAGTCCAACCTTGGTGAGAGTGAACTATGGGCCCCAATGCCTTGTGTACTTAGTCAGTAGAGCTCTACAGTGGGCTAAAAGAAAGTATCCAAAGACGAAAAACTTTTCCTTATATTTTAATACAGACGTCTAAGGCCCGCCCTAATTAGTATCATATCTAATTGTCATGATCGATCAACCATTCTACCAGATCTTACACAAGCCTAACATCTTAGTTTAGATTCTTAAATAGTTTGTAAAGTTGAGGGAATTCGACCTCAAATACCAACCAAGGAATGCCATCAAAGGCGAAACTTTTGTTGATTTCATAGTAGAGTTTAACAACCTAGAGGAGGTAGAGGAAGAGTCTATATAAAGAAACGACAATGCCGTAGGATTCAAAACTCCTTTTGTTTCAATAAGTAAACCCCAGCTTCCCAACATGGTTATTACACGTGGATGGATCTTCCAAAATCTCAAGAAGTAGTGTTGGTCTTTACCTTCAAATTTCAAAAGGATTTAAAATCTATATTTCCTTACATTTTAAATTTAAATCCTCTCATAACGAGGTAGAATATAATGCCCTAGTAGCTGGCCTAAGCTTTGTTATCTGATACAAAGTAGAGGAAGATAAAGTTGTTAGTGAATCCTAACTAATGGTCAGTCAGGTCACTAAGGTCTATGAGGTCAAAGGTGATCACATGGTAGGGTACTTGGATATTTTTAGAAACCTCATCTATAGAATCCCCAGAATAAACCTAAAGAGGGTCCCCAAAGTAGACAATTCATAGGTTTATCATCTTGCACAAGTAGACTCCTTAGATGAAGTGGGTCATAATATATTGGTAGTCACTTTGGACCAGCAAAGCATTACCCATCTACATATTAACATGGCTAAAGTGGAACATATCCCAGAATCTAAAATTCCCATCAAGAGATACCTTAAAGATTGAAGAATGTTGAAGGACAAGATCTAATCCAAGCGACTAAATTCTTTGGCGTCGAGATGCTGCATGAAATATAAGTTCCTATTAAAGAAAGGATATTGAACATCCATATAGCGATTACTTTTCCCTAAGGAAACCAATTATATTCTCAGATATCTTCGCGAAGGTGCATTTGGTGCCCTTAATGGCCCAAAAACCTTAATCTATAAGGTCCTAAGGTGGGATACTTTTTTGCCTACCTTGAAGAAGGAAAATAAATATCTGATTCAGTGCTATGATAAGTGTTAGATATTTACCTTTGTCTAAAGTAGCCAATATAGAATATGGACCAAATCTTAATTACATATCCCTTCGCTTAATAAAGAGTTGATTTAGTAGGGCCTCTACCTCTGAACAAATGTCAGAAGAAGTTTTGCATTATAATGATTGATTATTTCACTAAGTGGGATAAGCTGAGCCTTCAGCGATCATCACAGATAAAAAGATCACCCATTTCATATGGAAAAATATCCTTTGTAGGGTTTCCCTACAAAAAATAACATTGTCTCAGACAATGGGAAGTAATTCGACAATCCAATTTTTAAATAATCCTTCTCTGATTATGGGATCAATGATCACTACCCCTCTTTAGGCCATCCATAAGAAAATGGGAAAGAGGAGGTAATAAATATGACCATATTCCATAGTATGAAGAAAAAAAACTAGATAAATCCAAAGGTATATGGGATTAAAGAGTTATTGAGAATATTGTGGGCATATAAGACCACTGCTAGAGGTCCTACTAAGGAAACTCCTTCCTCCTTGACATATGGAATTGAGGTTATCATCTCTGATAATATTGACATCCCAACTTAGAGGATAGCTCAGTTTGATCCATATACAAATAACAATGGATTTAATAGATCATTATATGAGCTAGAGGAAAGGAGTGAAATTGCCTTGATCATAATACCTATAAGAAAACGACACTCTCTTATTTAAAAAAAATTATGACATAAAAAATTCGAAGTGGATGACCTGGTCCTCCTAAGGGAGGTTACCATTTCCACCAAACACCTAAGGAAGGGAAATTAGGTTCCAATTAGGAAGGACCCTATGTGGTTACCAAAATCGTGAGGCTAATATGTCATTATTTTAAAGATATGGATGTATATGAGCTTCCTTACCTTCAAAACATAGAACATCTCAAGAAATACTTCCAATGATGTATTTTGTTGTTCAAATGGGATGAAAATAACCTTTTTTCTACCTCCATTATCTCTATATAGTGTGATAAAGGGTAATAAATCTTCAATCCTTAGTCTGAAATACACCTAAGGTCTTAGGAACCAATAACAGTTGCAAGGCTTTCATCATTGTATCTATAAAGTGACTAAGGTCCAAGGACATCAAATGAATAACTCTAATAATTACAGGTCTTTCATCCTTTGTTCCTAGGAGCTTTAAGGTCTCACCACCAAGCAAGAGTTGTAAGGCATTAATCTTTAGCTTAAAGAAATAGTCTAAGGCCTAAAGATGCCAAATAGACCACGAGACTTTCCAAGACTCCCATAATTGATTCCTCCTAAAATGAATAAGCTCCGAGGACCCAAAATAGTAACTTTTAAGGACTTTTCACCTAGATAATTTTTATAAAAAAATCAAAATTTATGAAAAACATCTTCAAAAAGTGGCCCAAAAATTTGCAGCCCTTACTTTAAAATATTTTTAGGGGGGTCAAGCATTGAAAATACGAAAACTCCATTAAAGTCATAGCTGAAAAAGAAAAAATTTAAAACGTACGCTCACAAATTTTAGGGGGATAAGAGTTTTCAAAAAATATCAGTCATGTCCTATACTTTTAAGGCTTTCATCATTAGTTAGTTATGGTTTTTAGGTCTTAGGACTTTTTGTGGAACTTAATTTTGCACTTCTAAGGCTTTCGTACTTAGTTTATTATGGTTATGATGTATTAGGACCCTTGGTGGAACTTCGTTTTATATTTATTTCATCCTTAGCTTCTTATGGTGTTGAGGTCTTAGGACCCTTGATGGAACTGCATTTTAAACTTATAAGGATTATATCCTTAGTTGATTTATTAACCTTGATCAGAACTCATTTTAAACTCCTAAGACTATCATCCTTAATTGATAATAGTTATGAGGTCTTATATTCCTTAGCAGGACAATTTTTGGTTATCATATGCCTCAGCCCTTTAATTTCAAATGTAAGGTGTCTAGACTTCCTGAAGTACTTGTGGTGTTATTCCACTCACTCCTCACTGCTTTACCAAGATAAATAGCGTCTAGGGGATACCTCATATGCCTTAAGCAACATAGAAGAAAAATATCTCCTTGGGAAAGAAAACAAAGTATAAGCAGAAAAGAATATTCAAAATGGACCATTGTCATTCATATAAAATAGCTTACAACTCCAACAAACAAAGGACACATGGCTAAGGAAAAACAAAAAGTACAAAGTTTTTAAAGCCTTTCAAGGCTTGATCTTCTTAAAATTTGTTTCTTTTATAGAAGGGCTTAACGTGGTACGGGTCTCCATGATTGAAGGAGATGGGACCTCATATTAAGCGAAGAAGTTCCACCTTCGTTACTTCTCTAACTCTAAAGTCTTCTCCTTCAGAGGCCAAATCCTCAGCAAAAAGTCTAAAGAGATCAATATCAGGGAAAATAGACTAAACCTTATCTTTACATGCCCCAAATCCCGAGGAACATCTATAAAAAAGGGAACCTCTTATAGGTGTCATAGATCAAATAAGTGTTAATTCGACTCCTAACCACGGAATCAAATTTCCCTAATAGCTCAAAATGTTTGACTTGGAGACAAAACAACTTCACTAGTAGATTCAAACCACCAGACATCATACGGGCCTATTTTTACTAAATTCATATACCTGTTGTTTTAATAAGTCAATATCCTCAGGACTGTATTAAATCTTGTCCTTCTCACCTAAGAAATTTTGTGCTCATCTCGAAGGGCCTCTATAAAATCTTTTTGTCAGGACAGACTCTCAACATTGAATTTTTTAACCTTTGATAAGGACTTTTATACACCAAAAAAGGGTCTTTATTTCACAAAGGGATTTTTCATAAGATAGACTAATTTGGTCTAAAGAAACAGTTTGAGGTTTGAATCTTTCTCTTTTATCTTACATTATAGCCACTATGATCTACTAAAATAGATAATCCCATGAATCTCCATATTTTCCAAGTCCCTCTACTCTACCATTGCTAACGATTTTCTCCATGCCCTCTGGCCCTCAATGGCATCAACTAAGATGTCCTCGGTGTGATGTTGGTCCTGAAACACAAGAATAAAGACATCAACAAATAGAAAAATAAGAAAAAAGAATAAC
Organism: Sambucus nigra; assembly: GCA_949130495.1. NCBI lineage: Eukaryota > Viridiplantae > Streptophyta > Magnoliopsida > Dipsacales > Adoxaceae > Sambucus > Sambucus nigra. The sequence continues at coordinate 342,759,405 of OX422212.1, read as the reverse complement.
TTAAAGAAACACAAAAGTGCAAATTTACCTTGCCAAGGACATGGAATAACTCCTCATAGTTAATAAAGGTCCATCTTCCCCTCAGCGTCGACATTATTTTAGGACAATTTATTCTGGTTAAGATTTTTAGAGCCTTAACGGCTGAGGCATAGGAGTTCCTCTACTTAGAAGATGATGGACTAGAATATATGTCCTCCTTGTAGAACCTTAGGTCCATTCCTTCCTCTTACTAATTATGATCCCCGTCCTAGCCATAAGTCTCAAGCTGGTTAGATATTTTTAGGGAGATACCCAATATGATTATCTCCTTCATTAGGGAACCCTAATATACTTTTAGAGGAATCCAAACAACCTCATTTCCTTTTAAGGTAAGAGCACTAGACTTATCCACAACAGATTATGAGACCAGGGGTTGTAAGTAATGAGGATCAATATATGTAAAATAAAAAAATTAACCCATGAATCGTTCAATGATTATGCAATAGGAAGAACTAAATAAAAAAACTAGGTTTTAAATCCAAACCTAGGGTTACGAATATAATACCATAGTGAATCTGATTGCAATTCGATACGGAGAAAGGTTTTTTTTTGGTGTTGAAGGGTTGCCTTCTTTTGGTACTACAAAAGAATGCTTGTGTGAATAAAGATGTTTGGATATTCTAATATATGATCCTCCGAAAGCTAGGTAAGTGTGTGGGCACTATCTGAGATGAAACCTCTTTCTTTTGATTCAGGTATGGACCTCTCTCTCTTGGCCTCCTCACAAAAACGTGAATATTGTTTTCTCTACCCTTCTCTAACCCTTAATAATGAATGTGCTTATTAAAACCCTAGCTCACACTAATATATATTAGTATAATTAGTGGGCTTGTGCTAACCGGGGCTTTCAGAGAGTCCGACCTAACTACTTGGGCATATGGAATATATTAGGGACCCAAGAAAATCAATTAAATTGGATTCCAAATATATTCTTGGAAATCCCAAATTACCATCCCGTAATTTATTTTCTTCATTTATTTATTCATGATTAATTTCACTAAATAATTATGACTGCACTCCAATATAATTATCTAAAAAATCACTTAGATATAATGAGGTCTTATAGACAAAGTTGATTACGGTTCATAATGTGATTCCCCATGTTAAGCTTTCGATACCCGCATGGTCAAACGAATTCCCTCTAATTTATTCTTATCAATATATAATAAATTCCTCGATTCTCAGACTTAACTTATTTTGCTACTCCACGAGATTATAAAATAATCAATTGATCGAGTTTGACTCCTGAAAATAAATATTATAATTCTATCGAGGGGGTATCATAATGCAAGATATCCCTAGGACACAGATTCCTCCGAATAATGATTTCATACCGACTTACACAATCGTTACCCAAACCATGGGGATCTACTGACTCGATATAAAATCATATTGCACCCATAGGAATTAAAGAAACAATTATGCAAGCATTACAACCCTCAAAATTCTAGAGATTAAGAATCTATGTACCTTTTCAAATGGTGTGAAATCACCTAAGTCTAATCAAGAAAATCCTTATACTTAAACCTCACGGGTGGTCAGGTTCAATACATTCCTAGATTTATCGGTCACAATCCTCTTTTGCATTATCATATAAGTTCTCAAACCATGAGACAAGTTTCCGCACTTTTGAGATAAACCACTAGGATTGTACACACAACTATTCGTATAGGATATAAACTCCATATCTAGGTTGTGAACTATTTAATTATATTAGAACAAGAATTATGATCTCATGTGATCAAGTTAAACCCAACTCATTGAAATTTCTACTAACTACAATTGACCGGCATATATAGAATACTCTATTTAATGAATATAAATAAAAAGGATTTTCACAAACGTGGTACTCATTTCAAAATGAAGTTGACAATCCTTTTATTCATAAATAAAAATTTGATTACATGTTTTTAACAATGAAACCCCAACAACAAGTCCCTTAGAATAAAAGAAACGCTTTAGTTTGCCCCATATGACCCACTACCTCTGCTCACGCTTGTAGTAGAGGTGGGATTTTGGTGATTGTCTCTAATGGAGACCATTCCCTCTGGTTAGACGTTTGATCAAGATTAACTACAAACTTTATCAATGAAACAAGTATCTCCACAGGAGCATTGAACTTGATGCGCGCGATGACCTTAGATATTTTCCACTTCACTATAGCTTGAGGGGAAAAAGTCTACTTAGATTGAAGCTTGGCCATCTTCATCTGCTCACATTCATGTAATGATCCCATAATAACAAACGTTAGTGAACAAAAATAAAGAAGAATTCAATGAACTTACTTGGTGAACAATAAGAGTCAAGACTGACCAAGCCCTCTATAGGGGGAAATACCTCATCAATTCTTAGAGGGAAGACAATTCCCTTTTTGTCCTTCTCATCCTCTACCTCACTAGGCTCTTGAATTTTAGAGTTAGCAGTTGAGCCCTAATAAGCATCAATATACGACAACTTGCACTTCATACGGACCAAACTGAAAGCCTTAGTTTCTTCTCAAAAATAATTTTTAGGACCTCAGGTACCCATATAAATGGGGCCAGCTGAGAATGTGGCCAATTCTATATTTTAACAAGAGATTTAGGGTGACCAAGATTTCAAATGAAGTGTTTGCCAACTTCAAGGTTTTTTCCAACCTATCAGCTTTACGGAAGCCAATAGACTCTACAAGGAAAGTGATATTTAATATAACCTCAGACGAAGGGAACAAAATGGAGAAATTAAAAGAAAATTTACCCCCGTATAGGGTAGTGCATAATAGAATAAGTCAATTGAGTTTCTCAAAAGGGTATAGGATATCCCAGGACCCACTAATAAAAAATAATATCTCCTTTTATTATTGTGGAGCATTATTATTATCCCTAATGAAGACCACAAGGGATATAAGGGAAAATTACTTCAAACCCTTGTATTTGGCCTTTCTTTCCTCTTAAACTCGGTACAAAGTAAAGAACTGAGCAGGGGAGACATCAAACTTATCTCCATTAGGCCTCACTAAGAATTAAGAGTCATTGGTCCCTAATATACTTAAAAACTTGAGCCTCAGTGGGAATTCCCCAAGTGGTGGGGGAGGGCTTGGCAGCAGTTTCATCTCATTGGTTAAGAGTGTGAGGTAAAGGGAATATATGTGCTATGATCGAAAAGGGAGTGGACTTTAAGACCTTCGAAGGAGAAATGTCACCGAAAGACATGGTTTCAAGAAAGCGAAAGAGATAGATCAATTGATTGTAGGAGGAAACTCAGGTAAGAAAAAATCTTAGTAATGGGGCATATGAATGGTGAGAGTCTTAATCAGCCCAAGGGGTTCATTTATAACCACCCAAGACTTAACACACTATTGCCTTTCGCTATCCACACTCAATATATGTTACTTTCCAATGCAACCTCATAATGACCAAAATCATACTATCTAGTTACATTGTTATCCTTTTAATTTAAATAGAGAAGTATTTTCCCTTGAAATTCTTGTAGGAAGCAATATGGGGTTTCTGATGATACCACATTTAGTTCCTTCGAAATTCCAGGGAGATTTAGTCTTTTACTCTCCCTCATATAGAGCATAAGTTCCTTAGGCTTGCTACAGACCTCTTGTAATTGGTTCCTAGTCCTTGGTTACCATTGATATCTTGACTAAATGTCTATAAATGAGTTGAAGACCATAATAACACTCAAAGGGCTGCCTAATATTCACTCGCGCGTTTAACAATATCAGGCCTCAGACGGGTCAAACATACCTTAGCCTAACAAAGGTTTACATTCACCTATTTCCTAACATCTTCTTTAAGGATGAATTACCTTTTATGTCAAAAGAATAAGCTCAGACTACTCTAAAATGATCTTAGTCGTCTCAATACACCTCAGACATCCGACAAAGATTTCACAACTTCTCTAACGGGTAGGTAGAAGGCACATACACCATTATACCTACCACCGCCACTTTCTTTCACTAGCATGGATTTATCTAATTCACAGTTAATGCTCATATCAATTACCTTACATCACCTGCAAGTATTTCACCAACACTCCACCATGTTACTGTAGTCGTCGGACCTTGGGGTAGCCCCGCCCATGTTGCGTCGTGTAATACACCTAACATCAAAATATTTTATTTATTTTTAAATTATTAGATACCCTAAAACATATAAAAAAATGAGGACAAAATTCTATAAGGTGGGTAGATTATAATACCCCCAAAAAAATGTTTAATATTTTAACATATTTATGGAAATGAGATACTAAAAAAATAGTTAAAAATTTACACTTCTAGACAAATCTTACACGTATAATATGGCAAATATTTTAACACAAGACATGTTTTACTATTTATTTAGTATAACTGATTTAGAATTTAGAAACAAAATATTACGGTTACATTAGTTGCTTTGTTAAATTATATAACATGACCATATATTAGGTAATTTAATTTTTATATGAATACTTTAGTAAATTAGAAAAAAAAATAATGGTGTTTAGCATAACATGTTAATCTGGGTAAATTATAATTGAAAAGTTTAGACAATAATTTTTCTGTTCCTTAATAGTCAACATGGTTTGCATAGTTTGTTCATGGTATTTATGCATTTACTCTATTATAAACATTTTCTAATGAAAAAGTTTATGGTTACTTTAACTTTTACTCTAAATAAAAAAGTACCTTGTGATCTTAAAATTTTGTTAGTAGTAAAATATAAAATTTGATAAGAAAAGAAAAGCTAAAAAGTCCATGAGAACATGGGATAATGAACTGATTAGTTAGCTTTTGGTTAATATGATGAAAAAATAACCATGTATATGGGAAGAATTGTGTAGGGTATGGATGTGTTCGCATTAAATTAGGATTTAGGTTCTTTAATTAGTTTTAGTCACCAAAAGAGGATATATATATATATATATATATATATATATATATATATATATATATATATATAGAGAGAGAGAGAGAGAGAGAGAGAGAGAGAGATTGTAGTGGACTGACCGAGGATTCATAAAGAGTTGAATCGATTATGAAACAATACCGCTATCATGATATGGCTTGAGGTACATGATTTACATAATGTGCTCCTTTAAATCTTTCTAGGCATCCTATTGTTCCTCATTTATTTGAACTCATTTTGAGCATGTTATGATATTTATTGGAATTTTATGTGTTATTTGGTTGAATATTATGTATTTCGTGATTTGGGCAAGTGCCACTAAAATTTTATATGACATTATGAATGGGCACCCGCCAAAAGTCTAAAAGTCCAATACTCGGATTAAGACTTTCAGAGGCTTAGGTAAGGTTAGGTGAGGCCGGTGACCCATTGATGTGTTATTGAGAAATAAATTGGTGCAATGCTTGAGTGTCACATTGAACTCGTATACGTTGTTCCTTTTTGTTGTAGCTTTGTTTACTATTATCATATTGAGCATCCTAATCTTGTCATATTATGTACTTCCCATGTTTTTATTTTTAGTCGCGGGTGGATTTTGGACAATATTGATGATGAAGAAATTTGGGTGACACGTGAGATAAAAATTATTATAGGCAAAACCAAAGCGTATTTTTAATGGAGCTTTTATTATTTTTAATATAGCGAAAGTTGTGTAATTATTTGGAGATGAACAATTGTAAATTTATGTACGATTGAGAGACACTCTAACTTGGTGTAATATATACTAAATATTTATGATCTTAGGGTGTGTTTGATAAATAAGATGAAAAATGACTCCTAAGAGTCAATTTCCATGGAATTGAAAACTAGGAAATATTTTCCATGGAAAAATTTTGTTGGTGTTGTTTGATTGTAATTATTTTCCAGGTGGAGAATGTTCTATTTTTCATCTTTTGTGTGTTTGATTTCCAATATTTTTCGTTAAAGAAGTAGAAAATATATTAAAAAAAATTGCAAATTAATAAAAATCCCAGAAAATTAATAAAAATAGTAGAAAATTAATAAATATTCCAGAATATTAATAAAAAATAACCATTTTTTTTAAAAACACACAAAAAATGAATAAAAGACCAGAAAATAAATATTAACCCGATATTAAATATAAAAAATGGAAAAAATGTATTCAAGGTATTAAGAAAAAATAAAAAAATGAATAAAACCCAAATCCACCACGCCCCCTCCCTACACCCCACACCCATCCCAACCCCCAACTGTTTCGTCCCCTCGTGTTGCCAGATCTGTTCTTTTTTTTAATTCTCTTGTTGTTGTTGTTTTTATAATTTTTTTCAAATATTTACATTTTTATTAGTTTTCTAGGGTGTTTATTCATTTCCATTTTCAAAAAATTTCGAGCGCTTTTTATTTTCTTTCATTTTTTTGAATTAATAAATTTCTGACTTTTTAATAAAATTCTAGATGTTTTTAAAAATTAATTCAGGGGTTAATATTTGTTTTCCATTTTTTATTCATTTTATGTATTTTTCATTATTTTTGTGTTTTTATTGATTTCTCTCTTTTTTTGTCGTTTTCTTATTTTTTGTTTTTTTTTTAAATTAATTTTGGGACTAATATTTTTTCTTTATTTTTTTCATTTTCTATATTTTTAAAATTTTTTGTTATTTGTTTTCGTAATTAATAATTTTTGTACTTTTTAATAAATTTTTGGATGTTTTGTATTCACTTTCTATATTTTCTTTCATTATTTTTGGTTTTTATTCACTTTCTAGATTTTTTTTCATTATGTTTAAAATTTTATTCACTTGCTATCTTTTTTTCATTATTTTTTGGGATTTTATTCACTTTCTGGATTTTTTTCATTATTTTTGGGAATTTATTCACTTTATGTATTTTTTTTCATCATTTTTGGGATTTTATTCACTTTCTAGATATTTTTATCATTATTTTTGGGGTTTGATTGACTTTTTGAATTTTTTTTTTCATTATTTTTGGGATTTTATTTCAATTCTTGATTTTTTAAAATTATTGTTAGGGATTTATTCACTTTTTAGAAAGAAAAAAATTAATATTTTTGGGTTTTTATTCGCTTTCTAGAAAAAAAAAATTATTTTGGGCTTTTTTTATGGTTTTATTCACTTTCTGATTTTTTTTCATGATGTTTGGGGTTTTATTCATTTTCTAGAAAATTTTCATTATTTTTGGGACTATATTTATTTTCTAGAAAATTTTCATTATTTTGGGGGTTTTATTCACTTTCTGGAATTTTTTCATTTTTTGGGGGGTTTATTCACTTTCTGTATTTTTTTTCATTATTTTTGGGTTTTTATTCTGTTTCTGAATTTTTTTTTCATTATTTTTGGATTTTATTAATTTTATGGATTTTTTTTCATTTTTTGGGATTTTATTCACTTTCTTTCTTTTTTCATTGTTTTTGGTGGTTTTATTCACTTTATGATTTTTTATTCTTATTTTTGGGGTGTTTTATTCATTTTCTATATTTATTTCAAATTTTTCAGGTTCTTATTCACTTTCTGGAATTTTTTCCTTTTTTGGGGAGGTTATTCACTTTCTGTATTTTTTTCATTATTTTTGGGTTTTTTATCCACATTCTGGATTTTTTTTTCATTATTTTTGGGGGTTTATTCGCATTCTGAATTTTTTTCATTATTTTTTGGGTTTTTACTCATTTTCTGGATTTTTTATCACTTGTTTTTACGTGACAATTTTTTCCCTTGAAAAATGAATAACAAGGTGGGAGGAGGTTTTTTAATTCCACATTTTTATGAAAAAAGTGGTTATGTGAGTTGTTTTAAGGAAATCAATTCCATGGAAAATTTTGTTTACCAAACATTCAAAAGATGGAAAATGACTCCATATATTGTATTTTCCATGGAAAATTAGTGTTATCAAACACACCCTTAGTGTTATTTATTAGTGAAAAAAATTATAATTATTTTGAGGTGTAAATTTTATATATTTTAGAGACATTTTATTTTTGGTGTATACATTTTGTTAATAATTTAACTTGATGTATTTTGATGACTCGTTATTTTAATTTGGTATAATTTAGATGCTTTTTACATGTTAATTAAGGTTTTTAGTTTATTTATAAGCAATGTGACGACTCAAATTTTTTAGGTTGTTACATATGGTATCAGAGCCTAGGTATACAAACCTCTGGATCTTGGGTTATGGTATATTTTTTCCTCCATTGTGTTTTAGTTGGGAAAATTAGGTTTATAACAATCGTTGGGCCTTGGGTTATGGTGTATAGCATTAGTCCATTGTTATTTATTTAAAAATCCCGACATATGACAACCCCCGGGTCTGGGTGTTAGAATCTATTCCGTTATTTTTTTTATTTTTGTGCGAATACATGTAGAGTATATTTACCTTAAGAATATAATGTTGTTATAAGTATTTGACAAAAAAAAATATGCTTCTCTTGAAAAATTATTTTCCACGTTGTGCTTTTGGCCTTCGATGACAATTGTTATTTTTATTTGGAAGAACTTGCGTGGTTTCCAATTTGGTTTGGTTATAAGACCTTAGTGATCTCTCTCTCTCTCTCTCTCTCTCTCTCTCTCTCTCTCTCTACATATATATATATATATATATATCATAAACTTTTTTTAATTTTTTTTTTAAATTAAAGGTCTTGTATTTAGCCTTTTGTGGATAAACTACATATCATGGGGTGAAATGTTAGCTCACGTGGGAATGAAGGTTGGTAGGTAATATATCTTATAAACTTAATAATAATCATAAAAAAATATATATTTAAAATGTACCTATATTTGAAGCAAGATATAAACTTAGAGATCGGTATTTAATTATTTGCATGGGTTGGGGAGTTTTGTGTGTGTGTGTGTGTGTGTGTGTATTTTTTTTAAAATTTTCAAGGACAAAAATTCATTAAGGAGGATATATTGTAATACTCCTAACATTAAAATATTTTCTTTATTTTTAAATTATTCGATACCCTACAACATATACATAAATTTTTGAGGAAAAAGTTCTATAAGGTGGGTAGATTGTAATACCTCAAAAAAAATGTTTAATATTTTAACATATTTTGTAGAAAATAAGATAGTACAAAATAGTTATAAATTTACACTTTGAGAAGAATCTTACAAGTATAATATCACAAATATTTTTAACACAAAACATGTTAAACTATTTATTTAGTGTAACTGATTAAGAATCTAAAAAGAAAATATTACGGTTACATTAGTTGCTTGTTTAAATGTATATAACATGGCCATATATTAGGTAAGTTAGTTTTTATATGAATACTTTACTAAGTTAGAAGAAAAATATGTAATGGTGTTAAGTATAGCATGTTAATATGGGTATAGTATAATTGTAAAGTTTAGACTTTACTTTTTCTATTCCTTAATAGTCAACCTAGTTTGCATGGTTTGTTCATGGTACTTGTTGATATCAAATTTAGTCTGATGACATGGACCAATCACTTGAAGACACGTGTCGACACTACGTGACAAATACAAATACTTTCAACAAACAACATACTGTCACCGAGCTACTCAGGTGCTCCGAGCAACTTAAACATACCGAGCAACTTAAGAATACCGAGCAACTTAAGCGGTGGGCGTGTAGAGAAGCCAAATCAAGAGAATCAAAAGACAACTACGCATTAAATGTGCATTATTATCGTACAGATGTATATGTCTACTAGATAACAACGCATTATCTTTTTATATGTACAGCCTCAAGACTATAAATACATTGTAATCTCCTCATAAGAAGGGGACTTTTGGATCTCTTGGTAAACCTACTATCGAGATTCAAGGCAAACAGTTAGCAATACAAAACAGTGGACGTAGGCCATTCTTATAAGGCTGAACCACTTTAAAAATCTTTTGTCATTTTTATCTGTGATTAATTAATTAGATATAATCTAGTTTTTTACATCAACAGATTGGCGCCGTCTGTGGGAAACGACTGTACTTAGCATTTTTCACCAAAACAACTCATAAGCTATGGCTAAGAATCTGGAATCCAGTAATCGAAACATTGGGGTCCCTCCAAACCCTTCTACTCCCCCCAAATAGTCACGATTTGGCTGGCATAATGGCCAATTTAGCCCAAGGACAAATGGCCATGCAAGAAACTATGCGTTAACTTATACAAACTATTCAAGGTGGAGTGCCGGCCCAATCAGGACAACGAAGTGTTCAGAGAAATACGCATTTGCCATCTTCCAGAACTAGATGAAAACTATTCTCGGAGGTCTCTCCATATAGACGTACTGACTCATATCATACTGAGAGATCTAATGATCCTTCGTATCAACCTGGACGGACCTCATCAGTACGAGCTACAAATTCTCGACGGAATGTCACTCTCACTCCATAAAGGACTAGTGCTCTATAAAGGTTAAGTATAGTCTCCCCTTTTGATCATTTGGGCCCTAGGAGGAATAGAAGTTCTCCTAGGATTGTGTCGAGGAACTCTCAACGACCATCCGACCTAAGGGAAGGCTCTGCACAATCACGCCCAGAAGCCCGCAATGAAAGGGCCCAAGAGGAAAACTCAACGCGATTAGTCACTCGAATAAATAGGCCCGAGGTGGGAAACGGTACATGAAAAGGCTCTATTCAAAGGTTGGAAGACCGGTTAGGGAAAATAGCTAAGGCCAAGAATCCCCTGCAAAGAACTTTTGTACAAGGGACACCATTTTTACAGTCAATCGTGGATTTTCCCACGCCATCAAAATTCAAAGCTCCTATGGTGACACCTAAATATGATGGAAAAACTGATCCTGTCCTCCATATAGAACAATACCAAGCTGCTGCCGATATCTATGCGATTCCAGACGAGATGAGATGCAGGGCATTTTTAGGAACTCTCACCGGGTCAGCTCAGATATGGTACAACAACCTTCCTCGGGGGAAGATTGTGACTTTTCTTCAACTGGTAGAGCTTTTCATAGGGAATTTATGTTTTGGAGAAAAACCAGTTAAACGAGTAGCACACTTACTGAGTGTTAGACAGATCCCAGAAGAAAGTACCAGGGAATACATTACTCGTTTCAATAACGAGAAACTTGAAGTAACTGATTACGAGGAGAAAACAATAATTACTGCTCTGATGAGTGGACTATTACCAGATAAGTTGTACTATAATTTGGCCAAAGATCCGCCTAGAACCATGGCAGAACTGATGGAAAAGGCATCCAAGATCATGAACGCTGAGGAAGCTATGGCTGCGAAGAAGAATACAAACAGTAAGGAGACTAAGGTTGAGGCTGCTAAAATCGAGAAGAAGGATCAGAAGAACAATGGTGGCAACAAGTAGTTAAAAGGTAAGCAAGTGATGGAGCAGATGAGGAACTATAAAAATTATACTCCCTTGAAGGTAGATATAAATCACATTTTGGAGGAGATCAAGAACAGGGAGGAGTTAGCCTGGCCAAGGAAAATGAAGGCAGATCCTGACAAAAGGGACAAGTCCAAATATTGTGAATTCTATAAATACCATGGTCACACGACCAAACATTGCATAGATCTCCAGAATGAAATTGAAGCACTCATCAGGCGAGGAAAATTGGCTAAGTATGTTGATCGACAAAATGGTGGAAAGACCAGCGACCGAGGAAGGCAAAGATCTAAGTCTCCTCGCTGAGCAAAAGAAGACAAAAAGAGATATCACGAAGATGATCCAGAAGATGACCCCGACCTCCCCAAAAGACCAAGACAGCCAGAGCGTGAGGTATTTTCAATCCATTTTGGGTCATTTGAACGTAATGTCATTATAGGTGGAGATGTAGGAGGTGGAGATCTGGATGCGGAGAGGAAATCTTACCTCAATGAGGCCCAAGCCTACTCTTACATACAGCGCATAAACTTGGCTAAAGATGATCGCCCGAGGAAGGTGAATAGGGACAAACTGATCATCGGTTTTTCTAAAAATGACCTGACAGGTGTACTATATCCTCATAATGACCAATTGGTGATCAATATGAGAATGAAGGAAGTGGTGATTTCACAGGTACTGGTGGACAATGGTAGCTCTGCAGACATCATGTTCTGCCCATGCTTTGACAATTTGAATCTGAAGTTATCCCAGTTGGAGCCCTATTATAGGCCCCTCCTCGATTTTACTGGCAAAAAGGGTTTTCCACTTGGGACGATCAAGTTGGATATTCTTATTGGTACATGGCCTGCTTATCGAACAGAAAGAGTACGCTTTTTTGTAATGGATAAAAATATCCAATCAGCTTACAGCATCATCATGGACAGGGTAGGTCTGAAGAAGTTTGAAGCAGTACCATCTACTGTACATAAATGTTTAAAATATCCAACCAACTTTAGAGTGGGAGTTGTGAAAGGCGACCAGAACGTAGCTCGAGAATGCTACTACAAATCTGACGAACAAGAAGAACGAGAAGAATCCAAGAAGAAGACTACTACCTATCAAGTGGATGAAATAGAAGATACAGAGATTGAAACATTAGATCCTAGAGATGAGTCTCAGCTCATGAAAGTCCAGGTCATGGAAGCTACCGAAAATATCATTCTGGACGATGAACACCCAGAAAGAACAACCCAAATTGGTACGTCATTGGATGTATCATTAAAACAGGAACTGGTAGCATTTCTAAGGGGTAGAAAATAGACTTTTTCATGGAGTCATGAAGACATGCCAGGAATAGACCCGAGTTTACTGTGTTACGAGCTCAACGTGAACAAGGATTTCAAGCCATTGAAGCAGCGAAGAAGGGTGTTTAGCCCTGAAAAGAATCAAGCTATACAAGAAGAGGTAAATAAGCCACAGAAAGCCTTTTTTATTGAGGATGTTAAGTATCCCGATTGGCTAGAAAATGTGGTGATGATCAAGAAGAAAAATAATAAGTGGAGGATGTGTGTTGACTTCACTGATCTTAATAAGGCATGCCCAAAGGATCATTTTCCTTTGCCCCGAATCGATAAATTGGTGGATGCTACCTCGGGGCATGAATTATTGAGTTTCATGGATGCTTATTCTGGCTACAACTAGATTAAAATGAAACCTGGGGACCGGGAAAGTACCCAAGGGGGACCTATTGCTATAATGTTATGCCTTTTGGAATTAAAAATACAGGTGCAACATATCAGCGGCTGATTAATAAGGTGTTTGCAGAGCAAATCAGTCATAAGATGGAGGTTTATATCGATGACATGCTGATAAAAAGCAAAAAAGATGTTGATCATTTGGTTGACCTAGTTCTGACTTTTGATCAATTAGAGAAATATCAAATGAAATTGAATCCCGCCAAATGCATATTTGGAGTACGAGAAGGTATGTTTCTCGGATATATTGTTAACCAAAGAGGTATCAAGGCGAAACCTAAAAAGATCAAGGCCCTATTGGAGCTTAGATCTCCAACTACGAAGAAGGAAGTGCAAAGTCTCACAGGGCGAGTTGCAGCACTTAACAGATTTGTGTCACGAGCAATAGACAGATGCCTCCCATTCTTCAAAACCCTTCGAAAAACTTTTGAGTGGAATGATGAATGCAAGGAGGACTTTCAAGAGTTGAAGAAACATCTGGGGACACCTCCATTGTTATCTAAACTAGTGATGGGAGAAAGATTGTACTTATACCTGGCAGCTTCAGAAAATGCCGTTAGCTCAGCGTTGATAAGAGTGGAGGACGGAGTACAAAAACCGATCAACTACACCAGTAAGGCCTTCTGAGGAGAAGAGATCAGATATCTAAGACTAGAAAAGTTAGCACTGGCACTAATCGAAGAGAGCAGAAGGATGAGGCCATACTTCCAAGCCCATACTATAGTGGTGTATACTGATATGCCATTAAGACAAGCTCTGCATAAACCGAAGAAATCTGGAAGATTGATGTACTGGGCAGTAGAGCGTGGTGAATATGACATAGTTTATGAGCCTAGGTCATCACTTAAGGGGTAGGCAGTAGCGAATTTTATCGCAGAGTTTACTCACTCTGATACTTTCAAAGAGCGGGAGTTTAATACACACCAACCCGTGGATGTTACGGGATCATCGAATTTAACACCCGACCAACTTCCATCCGTGGATGATCAAGAGAAGATAATCAATGAGAAGCGGGAAGTATCGGGGGAAGACAAAAGGAAGCATCAAATATTCCACCGAGGAACTCTGTCTGATCAAGATTTTGATAATAAAGTACCTGTATGGAATCTGTACGTGGATGGCTCTTCGTGTGCCACAGGAAGTGGAGCAGGAATTGTTTTAAACAGTCCTGATGAGATTAATATATAATATGCTCTACATTTTTAGTTTAAAGCCTCCAATAACGAAGATGAATATGAGGCTATGATCGTGGGTTTAAGTTTGGCCAAAACCATGAAGGCAGAGCAGGTCGTGGTGTTCAGTGATTCACAGTTAATCATAAATCATATTCTCAGATTGTATGCAGCAAAGGGATAACTAATGGTCAAGTATTATGCAAAGGCTATGGAGGTTTCTCTACTTTTACCGAAGTTCAGTTGATCAGAATACCGAGATTAGAGAATGCAAGAGCCGACGCCCTAACTCGACTGGTATCAGCAACACGCACCGAGCTATGAAGAACAATCCCAATAGAAATCCTGGCTGGTCGGAGAATAGACAAAGATTTGATAATGAACTTCATTACCATTGACTTGGGGCCATCTTGGATGGACCCCATCAGGGCCTATATCGAAGAGGGGGATTTGCCAACTGATAAACTCGTAGCAAAGAAATTGAAGTTTAAAGGTGCTCGTTACGTATTGACCAGTGGCATTTTATATAGAAGAGGAGTTATAGCAGCACTATAGAGATGTGTCCATCCCTCCGAAGTTAAGGACTTGATAGAATAGGTTCATGAAGGGTCCTGTGGAGCCCATGTAGCAGGTCGAACGCTTTTGCAGAGAATAACAACACAGGGGTATTACTGGCCAACGATGAGAGCTGATTGCGCAGCTTATGCTAAGAAGTGCGATAAATACCAACGTTTCTCTTCCATCCGAAGAACTCCCCAGGCATTGTTAACACCCATAACCTCCCCATGACCATTCTCCATGTGGGGTCTAGACTTGGTCGGGCCACTTTCGACGACCAAAGGAAGATTCAAATACCTCGTGGTTGCTGTGGATTATTTTACCAAATGGGTGGAAGCTTAACCTATCATTGATATGACATATGACAAGGTCTATCAATTTAATTGGAAGAGTATTATTTGTAGATATGGTATCCCACATGCATTCATTACTGACCATGGAACCCAATTTGACAATGAGGAATTCGCTGCATATTATCATCAATCCAATGTACTAAAGATCCACTCTGCGCCAGGCCACCCCCAGAGCAATGGGCAAACTGAAGTGACGAATAGAACCCTACTGAATGGTTTGAAAAAATGGCTAGATGATGCAAAGGGAAATTGGATCAATGAGCTACACTCTATGTTGTGGGATTATCGCACTATACCACGAACAACAACTGGGGAGTCTCCATACATATTGACATTTGGGAGTGAGGCTGTCATACCTACTGAATTGGGTTTACCTACACATATGGTGCTTAATTTCAATTCTCCTATAAGAGAAATGATGAGGTGTTTAGATCTGGATATGCTCGAAGAAGTTAAGGAAGAAGCAGCAATCTGGAATGCTGCATACTAATAACGAACAACCTTGTTCTACAACAAAAGGGTAAAGCAGCGCGATTTGAAAGAAGGGGATTAAGTGTTGAAGAAAGTGATCCAAAAGCATAACAAACTGGAGGCCAACTGGCATGGACCTTACAGAGTAACTGAAGTTGTTCGTCCTAGGACATACAGAATTGAAACCTTGGAAGGAGAAGAATTCAAGAATGCGTGGAATGCAGAGCATCTGCGCAAGTACTATCAATAATTAAAATCCATATGTAACACATTCCTTTCAATATGAATAAAGTGATATTTCACCCATATTTCTTTCTTGTTTGAAATTTTTTCGGAATATTAGTGCTACACACTACACAAACACACATTCAGAGCAGCAACCACCAACTCCGGTTGGTCGATAATTCAATAACCATAGACTCCGGTTGGTCGACAGTTCATTAACCACCAACTCCGGTTGGTCGGCAATTTAATAACCACCAACTCTGGTTGGTCGACAGTTCATTAACCACCAACTCCGATTGGTCGGAAAATCAATAACCATCAACTCCGGTTGGACGGCAATTTATTTACCACCAACTCCAGGTGGTTGGTACCAAACTAGGCAAGAATATGGACGACCTCCCGGGGCATCCACTATCTAGGAAACAAGGTAATCTTGACGAGATTACTACAACTAAACAGGAGCATGGGATGAAAATCATTCCATTGCTTAGGCCCAAAGAGTGACAAGTCACTATTATCAGATAAGAAATGGGACACGTTCCATTGTCTAAAAATAAAATAGGACATTTTGTCCTCCTACAGATATATATATTCACTAATGAATAACAAAGACATTCTAAAAATTATTCACAAGGAAGTGAAATTGAAAAAGAAGCTAAATTTTTCTTCATTAAAACCAAGCAGATTACATATGATATGAAATTCGATCCATTACAAATGTCCTATTCTATGGGTTTCTTTCCCTTTGCTTTTGAAACAGGTTCCAACCCAGTTGGAGGATCATCTAATGCATAAGGAGAATTTATAAAGTTCATATCTCGTAGCATTCTGACATTATTTGTGATGGTCGATCAAGAAAATGCTCTGGACGAGATATCTCAAAGTTTGAATGAAGGCTATAATCCTCGAGATACTTGAGATCAAAATTCGAGGGATAGCACGGGATGGAATCTAGCTAAGGTCAAGTTTGAAGGGAGGCACAGGCAAATCAAGAACTCTAGGTTCATAATAATCCCATAAAAAATTACCTAGATCCAGTTTCAGAACACATAAGGCATTCAACCACCCTTGCTTATATCCTTCGCTATTCGACTGCTGCAAATGAGCATCAAGATGATACAGAGCTTCATTATACCCAGCCATCCAAAATTCCCTAGGCTTCTTGTGAAATTGATAAGTCAATCTTTCAAGCTGCTCGTGGAGCTTTCTCGCTAGAATTTCTTTACTTTCCAAAGTAGAACTCTGATTGGAGAGTTGGTCGGTGAAACTCTGAATCTTCTTAGACATTTCTACCAAGGCTTGGTTCTTCTCCATCAGTTGAACGACTTGATTCTCTAAGGCCAATTGAGTTCTTGTTTCATCAATAGTAACCCGACCAGCCCTTGCTCGTCTACGAGAAGAAGATCTTGCTCTGTCACGAGCAGGTGTGGAAGGTCCAGTTCATTTCAAAGTCTCTAACTCATCTCGTAAGTTAGCATTTTCTATTTTTAAGAATGAAAAACCATCATCATTAATGGGGACCAAGGCTCCCGAAGAAGAAGAGGCAGCAAATTTGAGTTGTTTTATTTCCTCATGCAACGTGATATTTTCTTACTCCAGCAACTTGGCAATATGTCTGTGCTCCTCAATCTCAAGCTTTAACACACTTTTCTTTTTCTTATGAGCTGAAATGTATTTATCATATCCCTTGTCAGCACTCAATTGCTGGTACTTTTTCTCATAACCTTGATGCAAAAGTGTAGTGGATTCCTTGTATTGCTGTTGAAGTTCCTTGATCGTTCCTTAAAGATCTTCAATCATTTCGTAATAAGCCACATTGTTGGCTACAGCATGATCAAGTAGGCACTTTAAGTACTGATAAGCATCTATTGCTCGTTCAGAGGCATCTAATCCGAGGATGTCAATTATTTAAGCCTTAGTTAAGTCCACATGACCAGCTTTGAAATAATCATTGCATTTCTTCATCAACTCTGTATTATGAGCTGATAAGAGTTCCATCCTGGCCATAAACTAGCAAAGAGAAGATGAAAAAATAAAATCAACAATGATACGAACAGAGCAAGTAAGAGAGAAATTCCAGACGAACAAAAAAAGTTCAATTTTTATTCATCATGATAAAGGAAAACACGGATGAGGTTTACATCCAAGAAAACAAAGAAACAAAAGACCCGAATAACTTTACACCTTCTCCTTATTTCCTACGACTTCTTCAGACGGTTTGGATAAAGGGGTTGTTGGTCGGAGAGCAATGGCAGTTGCTCGGCAGATGTGCTAGCTTGTTGGACTTGCTCGGAGGGTTGAGCAACAGTAACAATAGGGACCTCCTCTCCTTTCATCATAAAAGACTCATCTCAAGAAGCTTCATATTCTTCTTCTTCTCCAGGAGAGGGAGGAGGGCCATGAGTATGCTCCTGGAACAACTCAGAATTTTTAGCAACCTTCAATTTCTTCAAGGCTGCTACCCATCCATCCCTAAAATATTTAACACTGGCATACTCCATTTGAGAAGACATAACATCCAGGCCCTTGTTCCAACCCTTATCCAAACCAGCACTAAAGGATTTTTTAATAGCAGTTTTCCTTTCTGTTCTTTCCAAGGAGGTCCTTTCTCTAAGGAGCTCCTCAGCAGACTTTAATTTTTCTTCTACCTCTATCTTATGTCGCTCAGCATCTTGAAGCTTGGCGACATTTTCCTTGGAAGACTTAAGCTTGACTTCAAGCTCAGTATTATGTTGTTCGACCTCCTTTAATTTCTTCTCCAACTCTTTGGAGGCAGTCACAGCTTGATCTCGATTTTCTTCAATACACGGGAATTTTTTCTCCCACGTATTTTTATCTTCCTTGTACTTCTGACGAGATTCTCTCAAAGATTGAGTCAACCCAGCAAAAGCTTCTTCTATTCCACCCGAGGAGGTGGAAGCTGAAGTCCCCAAAATTTTAATTTCCTTAATAAATATTATTTCCTTTTACATATATCGAGATGCGGAAGCGTAAAGATGTGTGATGGTTCACAAAACAAACAAACACCAAATTTTAATTTTTTTTCAAATTAAAATTAAGCCAAGTGAAATTAAATTAATCCATTAAAAACATTTTCACTTAAACCAAGTTAATTCATCAAAGTCCTAGAATTTGCCTAAGTCATATTTTGCAATTTTATCAAATTAGGCCAAACCAATATTAATAATTAAATTAAATGACTGGAATTAATTAACTACACATTACCCAAATTTAATTAGCACCAAATTAAACATGTAGAGATTAAATTAAACCAATTTTATCTTTTTACCTAAGCATGCGTTCTAGGTGATTTTGCAAAAGATAAAATAAATAATTAATCTACTACGCTGCGATGTACGAGGAAAAACCCAGCACGGGAAACAACCTCGGACGGCCCTAGCCGTAAATCCACTAGATACGGATTTACAAATTCAAGACAAAAGACTTACAACATCCGACTCGATCCCTCTCAAGCCTCAATGCTTCTTCTTGTAGACACCTCTTCCTAGCGGATAACCTTGGAGCTCCACCACGGTCTCGGAATCCACCGATCGGACTTTATATGGTCACCGTCACCCAAACTAGGAGACTTTCTCCAAGTGGGTAAATCAATGCAAACTTCTCTTCAATTCGGTGTAGAGAAAACTGGTGCCAAACTCCAAGAAAGATATATGTATATGAGAACTTGGAATAAACTAATATGGGTGAAACAAAAGTGTATATTGTTTTTCTCTTGAAAAGATGACACTTTGAAACATGAACTTTTTCTAAAATCAAACACAAAACATGAAACTTTTTCTTAAAAGTTTTTCTCTCAAAAGACTCTTAGAATGTGAAAAAGTTATCTTAGAAAATGTCTTTCCCGTACTATGTAAAGGTGGTGAAAGTTAGTGGGCAAAGTGGGAAGTTATAAAAAAAACTTTCAAAAAAACTGCTCAAAACTGAAATTTCGTTAGAAGTTCGTTCGAACGAGTTTGAATTCGTTCGAACGAAACTACTAACGAGAAAATAGAAATAATTTTTGAATCTCGTTAGAAGTTCGTTCGAACGAGATCGTTCGAATGACTTTTCTAACGAGATTACAGGCCATGATTCTAGATAATTTTGATACAAACGCGTGGCCGCCAGTTTCGTATTGTTCTGATTTTTTTTGGATTTGATATGATTTTTCTACTGAAAGGTGTCCAAGAACAAAATCTTTAGAACTATGAATTCAAAAAAATAACAGAAAAATACTAACACCCAAAATAAATTTCCAAGGTCCTATATATATATTAATGCATTCATACCTTTAGGAGACATTGGAATCCACATGTTGATGACGTGAAACTTGGCAAAAAAATTGGCAATGATGTTCTCTTGAAAAGTAATGCCGCAACGTCTTCAACTTTCACTTGTCATAGGCTTGAAGGATACACTTGACCAATATCCTATGACTTAAATGTTTTTGTCCGGAATTGAGCCAACACTACATTAAGACTCAATCGGAGACTTGTGTCCTTACAAAAGCCTTGATAGCCTCATCTTTTTTCAAAATACAGTTGAAGCACGTCACAAGTTGAAAAAAGAAAGAACTTTAAGTCAATATATGAACATAGCACTAGAGGATAAGGAATCAGGCTAACGATACTTACTGACGTAATGTGTTGAGCAGCCAAAGAAGTAAGTCTCTCACAAGAAAAGGTGTCTTCAATATCTTGGAATTCTGGTACAGTCCAAGATCTGATCAAGCCCATAGCAGAGCTCAAGGGAATAAGAGTTGGAACATTACCTTCAACATTTGAAGGTTGAGAGATAGGGCCAACCGATCTCTCAGTAGAACTTCTTTTCAATCTCCTCAGAGGAGCAGGAGCACTTTCAATTAAAGGTGTTGTCTCTATTTGAGAAATGATAACAGTTTCATTTGAAGGTGCTATCTCTTTTGGAGGCACATGGGGCTTTTTGCCAATTTCCTTAGCAGTAGTGGAAGAGGGCACATCTATATTCTTTGTCGCCTCATTTGGGATATCTTGTTTGTTTTTCTTTGCCTCTTCAGTGGCAAAATGCAGACTTATCAAAAAATGCAGGAGCTTTCCTCTTCTTCATTAGATCAGTAATAGGAGTACTTAAGTCAGAAGAAGAACCTTCCACATTGGTTTCAGAGGTTAGTACATGATTAAGATCAACCACCACAGGACGAGCAATAAAAGATGAAGTGGAGCTTCTGTATCGCAACAAATAAGAAGCAGATCTAATGTGCTCCCCAGCAACTGATTGATGCAAGCCCCAGATAAGTTTTAAATGTTTTATATTAACATCAGTCTCTTTTGGAGGTTTCCTTTTACTGTCAACTGTAACAAACAAAATTAATGTCAGTGATGCATTTCATCGAATATAAAGAAAACAAGATTTCAAAAATAAAAACAACCTATCCCATTTCCATAAGGTGGACAACTGGGACCTTGGTACACATAATTTCCATTTAATGGAGGATGTTGCCAATTTTTCATCACAACCCCATGATCAAAATAGTCCCTATTGGCATCCGGAAGATTGACAACTAAATCTCTATTCGAAACCTAGTTTTTAAGTATAAAGTAGTGTCGTTGGTAACCCATCTATAATAATACATAATTTCTAGAATTCCCAAACGAGTTCCATGAAGTTGATTCAACCTATATACACCATTGACTACCCTCCATATATTTGGAGCTACTCTTATAGGTAAAATATCAAAATATTGGTAAAACCCCAATCACATTGGATTTGGCGGGAAAGAAAAGCCACACTCAGCTACAAAAAGACTTGGGAACCAGTGTCCCTCCGCCAAAGATTGTAAATCAGAAGGACAAGAAAGTTCTTCCAAAATAACCCACGAAGGGATTGAAAACTCAGACCAAAATTTATCCAATGACTCAACAAGATAAACCATGGTGAATAAAGTAAATATAGAAGAGAGATGAAAATCTTACAGAAGAAAGAGAGATCAGTTGACATTGAACGATGGAAAGAATGAAGGCACAAGATAGAGAGAAAGTAAAAAGTTCAGAGATACAGATTTGAAAAGTGGAAGACGATAGGATTTCTGTCACACTTAAATACTTTACCTTGGGAATAGAGAAAAACAATGATTACGAGGGAAGACGTTTGCGTTTCTAACGGCCAAAAGAAGAAAGAGACACAAATATCGAAGTGATCGTGAAAATTCAAAATATTTATGAAACTTGATATTATGCACTCAAAAAGGAATTATATACAATGAAAATCTTCCTAAAATTCATGAAGACCAGTAATCTAAGCAGTTTTCAAGAGAAATGTTCCACACTCTCCTTCAACCTCAACTGTGAAACATTGAGGGCTTCTGTTAATACCAAATTTAGTCTGATGACATGTACCAATCACTTGAAGACACATGTCAACATTACGTGGAAAATAAAAATACTTTCAACGAACAACATACTGTCACGGAGCTACTCAGGTGCTCCGAGCAACTTAAACATACCTAGTAACTTAAGCATACCGAGCAACTTAAGCGGTTCGAGCTACTTAGCGTGAAGAGCATCCAAATCAAGAGAATAAAAAGACAACTACGCATTAAATGCACATTATTATCGTACAGATGTATATGTCTACTAGATAACAATGCATTATCTTTTCATATGTACAGCCTCAAGGCTATAAATACATTGTAACATCCTCATAAGAAGGGAACTTTTGGATCTCTTAGTAAACCTACTATCGAGATTCAAGGCAAACATTCAGCAATACAAAACAATGGACGTAGGCCATTCTAATAAGGCTGAACCACTTTAAAAATCTTTTGTCATTTTTATATGTGATTGATTAATTAGATATAATCTATTTTTTTACATCAACAGTAGTTATATCATGTTGGTGCATTTACTCAATTGTAAACATTTTCTAAGTAAAAATTTTGAGCTTACTTTAACTTTAACTATAAATAAAAAAGTACCATGTGCTCTTAGAATTTTATTGCCAGTAGAATACAAAATCGAATAAGAAAAGAAAAGTTAAAATCCATGGCAACATGGGGTAATGAAGCGATTAGTTAGCTTCTGATTAATATGATGAAAAGACAACTATGCATATTGGAAGAATTGTGTAAGTGGTTTACATGTTCCCATCAAATTAGGAGTTAGGTACTCTTATTAGTTTTAGTCACCCAAGAACACACCTATATATACACCCAACCATGTGATTAGAAAGAACATAAATGTTTTATTTCGAAAAATTAAGGGTTACAATCGTAAAAAAAAGGTTGTCGAGTCTAATTTTCGCACCGAAAGAGGATATCGAGAGAGAGATTATGGTGGCTTGACCGTAGATTCATAAAGAGTTTACACAATATGCTCATTTAAATCTCTCGAGAGTATTCCTTTTGTTCCTCATTTATTTTAACTCATTTGGAATATGTTGTGATAATTATTGGAATCCCATGTGTTATTCAATTGGATATTATGTATTTCGTGATTTGGATAAGTGCCATGAAATTTTTATATGGCATTGTGAATGGGCACCAGCCAAAAGTCCAAAATTTCAATATCCGGATTAAGTATTTGAGAGGCTTAGGTAAGGTCAGGTGAGGCTCGGTGGTCCATTGATGTGTTATTGAGAATTAAATTGGTACAATTCTTGAGTTTCGCATTGGACTCGTATACGTTGTTCATTTTTGTTGTATCTTTGTTTACTATTATCATATTGAGCATCCTATTCTTGTCATATTGTGTACTTCCTATCTTTTTTATTTTTAGTGGCAGGTGATAATGGATTTGGGACGATATCGATGATGAAGAAATTTGGGTGGCACGTTATATACAAATTATTATAGGCAAAACCAAAGTGTATCTGTTAATGTAGCTTTATATTATTTTTAGTATAACGGAAATTGTGTAATTATTTGGAGATGAACAATTATAAATTTATATATTATTGAGAGACACTCTAACTTTGTGTAATATATTATAAATATTTGTGTTCTTTGTGTTATTTAGTAGTGAAAAAAATTGTAATTATTTTGAGGTTTAACATGTATATATTTTTAGAGACATTTTAAATTTGGTTATTAATTTAACTTTTTGTATTTTGGTGACTCTTTATTTTAGTTTAGTGGAAAATAGATTCTTTGTACATGTTAATTGAGATTTTTGGTCTATTTTTAGGCAATGTGATGACTCAAATTTTTTGGGTTGTTACACTTCAACTCACTCACACTCTCCCCAAGAGAGTTCCTATATATTGAATACTTGTAATGGGTTAAAGATCATACAAAAAATCATCGAGCAAATACTAGATCAGCTACAGTACCATTGTACCCTAGATGTTTATCATTTAGTGATACTTCCCTCACTGTTAGCCATACATTCAAGAAAGGTTGCACCACTTACGCTCTCTAAAATTTGTATTTTATGTTGAGTTCTAAACTAAGATAAGATTTCATTTGAGGAGTCCATTAGTTACTACAGAGTGGCTATTTAACTATTGAGAAAAAATGTCAAAAACCTCATAACAACTTGGCCAAAGACCAACATGTCTTTACATTGTAATACTCTCATTTGCAACCTAATATCAAAAGTAAGACTATTCATAGTACACGTAGATCCTCAACTGAGGTTTTGAACCACACTATATCCTTGTCTCTCATTTTAATACACATTCTCACTACTTGGTCTTAGGTCTAGTGAGGAGCATTTATTGAAGATGAGGTCTGCAAAAAGATTTCAAGCACCATCAAAGTTGGAGATGGACTCGATCCCGTTATTGAAAATGATATGATAAATATTCTTGAAAGTATGGTAATTCCATGGGAGGATGAGGGTTCAATTGATATATTATCAAAGAAGTATACCCTAATATGGAAAATCGTGTTGGTGAAAGAATATATATGGTCATTAGAGGTCTGATTACTCCTAGAATTGAAGATGTGCATAAGCTAAATCAAAGGGTCATTATAAATTTTTTTGACATTTTACTACGAATGTTGTGTACTCAGACATTTTACTAAATATATTAGTTTCACTTTACGAAATATATACATTTTACTAAATATATTAGTTTCACTTTACGAAATATATACATATTACCATTTACTCAATGGTTGATACATTTTTTTGTTTAAATTACATATTGCAATTATGTTATGAAATGTTTAGAATGGATATAAATCATCGATGAATCTTATGGGATGAATTGAAACTTGAAATATCACTAATAGAGAGAATAATCGTAACCATCAAGGTACATTTTGGTTTTAATTTTTTAAAATCTTAACATGAGTAAATAAAAGTTGTTTTGTATACTTTTAAGTAAATCTTATATTTTTATTTTTATTTTTTCCATCCATTAAGTAAGTGAAGTTTTCTATTTAGTCAAGGATGCTAAACTACATAGCTATGAAGCATGCTTTACTATGTAATTTTTCTAAATATGAATAAGAAGCGGGGCTTTGACTTGAGGAATTGTCAGTGAGTGGAATATACTACCACCTCATTCCTTTTGCTGATAATATATTCTCTAACTTAATAAGATGCGCCTTTTATTATAAGTTACATTTCCCCTTTTGATATGTTCTTTCTTCAACATATGTTTCCTGTTCACCTTTATTATGGTGGCCCTCATCAAATTAATAGGAATCTTTGAATATAGTTGTTAGGAAATTTGACAAAGTAATTTTCGCCAAAAATATTTCCAAGACCTTGGGATTTTATGGGTCAAGAAAAATAGTGAAAAATTAATAATGCACACACAACAAAAAAAATGATGTGGCTCACCAATTTGGCTACATTCGTAGCTCACACCTATTTTCATTATAATAATAACACTTGTTTACAAAACACACACTGTGTATCACTCGCACTCTGAAAATACGCAGTCTGTATTTTCTGAATCTCACAACTCAGAAAAGTATTCACTACATATTTTTTTCTCACTAGCTGATATGATATTATAATTGTTTGTGTTTTTATTTGCTGAGTATTTTATTTCCCTGTAATCCTCCTTATATAGCATTACAAGTACAAGACATGAAGTATAATTTGGAGTGGAGGGCAAAAAAAAGGTGGAGAAGAGGAGAACGTGAACTTGAAGAGAGGAGATTCTTTCCAGCTCTAATTCACCATGTACATCAACTGGAAATAAATTTCTTTCCATCCCATCCAATAGTCTCTATATTCTAACAATATCCTACTTGGAGATTGTTAATAATTTCTCCACCAATGCATTTATTCGTGAATTGGGTGTGAGGTTTTCTTGTCTTCTAATCTTGAGGACCCACTGAAGATGAGCACATCTCTAGTTCATTTGTTGTCATCGATTTAGTTAACATGTCAACTATATTCTTACTTCCCTGAATCTTCTTAGGTGTTAACACCCCATCATCCAAAAGTGATCTAACGAAGTGATAGTGAAGTCTGATGTGCTTAGTTCTTGAATAAAATGCCAAATTCTTTACCAGATGTATTATGCTCTGACTATCAGTGTGCAAAATATTCTTCACCTTCTTGAACCCCAACTCTGCTAACAATCCTTGTAACCAAAGAATCTCCTTGCTAGCCTCGGTCACAACTATGTACTATATCTCTGTAGTGGATAATGCGACTATCTTCTATAGCTGCAAAACCCATTTGACTACAGTAGTATCTACTGTGAAAACATAACTGGTAGTGCTCCTATTATAATCTACCTCACCAACAAAGTCAACATCTATATATCCCTGCAATCTTGTGTCGCCTCATCTTAAGCATAGAATTCTATTGGTAGTACCTCGTAAATACCTAACTATCCACTTTACTGCCTCCCAGTGTTTCTTTCCTAGATTTTTCATCAATCTGTTCACTGCTCCCACTACATGAGATATATCTGGTCTTGTGCAGACCATAACATACATCAAACTTCCAATGGCTGAGGCATATGGAACCTTGGCCATGAATTTCTTATCATTCTCCGTATCGGGTGAGTGGTCCTTGGATAGTAAAAAATGACTAGCCAATGGTGTGCTAATAGCTTTAGTATCACCCATCTTAAACCTTCTCAAGATACGACTGATGTATTATGCCTGAGATAGCTGTAAAGTACCCTTTTGCTTGTCTCTGTTAATCCTCATCCCAAGCATCTGCTTCGCTTCGCCCAAGTCCTTCATGTCGAACTCATTCGACAGTTGTTTCTTCAAATTTATGATTTCATCCATATTTGAGCCTTCCACTAACATATCATCAACATATAGTGAAAAAATTATATAACTAGACTGAAATCTCTTAAAGTAGCAGCAGTGGTCGTCAGCATTGAACTTATTGTAGCCATTTCTTTGCATAAACCCGTCGAACTTTTTGTACCACTGTCTTAGGGCCTGCTTTAATCCATATAAGCATTTCTTCAATTTGCACACTACTTTTTCCTTCCCTGGTACTGAGAAACCCTTCGACTGTTATATATATTTCCTCCTCTAAGTCACCGTAAAGGAAATCAATTTTGATATCTAGTTGCTCAAGATGTAAATCCTCATCTAAAATACTTAGAATTGATCGAATGGTAGCCAACTTGACAACCGTGAGAAAATTTTAGTGAATTCAATTCCTTCCTTCTACTGGAATCCTTTGGCCACTAGCCTTGCCTTGTATCTCTTAAAACCATTATGTTCCTCTTTGACTCAGTACACCCATTTATTGGGTAGAGCCTTTTTTTCCCACGGGTAACTTAGTTAGTTCCCATGTGTTCTTAGAGATAATGGACTTCATCTCATAATTCATTTCAAGTTCCCACTTGCTTGCATCCTTTATCTGACATGCTTTACCATAACATTCAGGTTCACATCCATCAGTGAGCACTAAATAGTTCATATACTTTTTGTTTGGTATATAAGACTGGGAGGATCTTCTCAATTTAAGAGTAGGATATGGAGATTGTGATGTGTCAGTATATTGTAGGCTACTCTGTGGTGCTGGTTTGTCCGGCTGGGAAATTCCATCTTTATATTATGCCATATTACTATTTGGAATATCCTCCAAATTAATTTACAGTGGATCATCCTGTCTTACGCCACTAGACCGTGGTGCGTCTATGTCCCTGTACATCACATTTTCATTTAATATCACATTCCTGCTTTTGATTATTTTCTTTGTTTGATCATTTTATAATAGATAACCAAACTCGACTTCTTTATATACAACAAAAGTGCATTTTAGTCACTTATGGTCAAGCCCACCCTTGCATGATCACTAATATGCACATATGACACACAACCGAATACCTTCAAATGTGAAAGTTTTATCTCCTTTTCTATCCATACCTCCTCTGGTATTATTTTCTTCAATGACATTGAAGGTCCTCGATTGAGTAGGTTAGTTTTTGTGTTGAGTGATTCTTACCAAAACTATTTGGGTAAACCTATATGTATGTACATGCTTTTGGCTCTATCAGTCAATGCTCGATTCATCCATTCTTCCATGTCATTCTGCTACGGTGTCCCTTGTACAATCCTACTATGCCATTTACACAATAGAACTTCTTGAACCTTGTGTCTTCATAGTCACCACCATTGTCGAATCTCAACTTCTTTATCTACAGTCCTGTCTCATTCTCCACATTGCCCTTTCATTTCTTGAACACCCCGTACACCTCAGACTTGTGTCTCAAGAAGTAAACCCATACATTTTTGGAGTGGTCATCAATTAAAGTCACAAAGTAAGAATTTCCGCCGATGGATGAGATTATGACTGGCCCCCAAACGTCTATATGAACTGACTCAAGCTTCTCTTTCTTTGGAGTTTTGCCAGTCTTTCTCAAATATACAACTCTCACACAAATTAATATCAGCTGACTGTAGTGTTGGAAGTTTTTCCTGAGTGTGCATAACTTTGATCCCTTTATCACTCATGTGACCATGTCTCAGGTGCCATAACTGTGAGTCTTCTTAGCTATCATCAACTGTAATTGACCCACAAGAGTTTGCGGTCATGTAAAGTGATCCATTCTTATTGCCACGTGCTATAGTCATGGTACCTTTAAAAAAAATTTAGTTATCACCACGGAAGGTTATGACATAACCTTCGTTTGCCAGCTGTCCTACAAAAATAATATTTTTCTCAAGTCAGGGATCTGTCTCACATCCTTTAGCTTCCACACAGAACCATTCAACTGGATCTGTACATTTACTTTGCCAATAATGTTGCAAGGTTGGATGTCACCAAGATACACCTTGCTAAGGTTACCTGGTATATAACTCATTAAGATATTTTTTCTTGAGGTATCATGAAAAGAATCGCCTAATTCCACACCTAGCACTCTACCTTGCTTTCCAACGAGCATATCAGTGCGTCGCCTGATATTTTTGAAATGATGTTGGCTTCAGTCTTCTCTACTTATATCTTCGAGGATCTACACTAATTTTTTTAGTGCCCAATCTTGAAACAATTCCAACACTTAATCACCTTCTTGTTTTGATTTTGATTGTTGAAATTTTTAGGATTATGAGATTGAGACCTTCCATTTCATGACTGGAATCTTCCACGTCCATGCCTCCTATTTGAACCTCTTCATCTTATCTCCATGTTCAACGCCGATGCTGAAGTGGAATCTCTGTTTAACTACTTTCGAATCTCTTTTCTCATGGTCATACTGACGACATCGTCAAGATTTAGTTTGGATTTTTCTACAGAACTACTAATCACAGTAACTGTTCCGCTTCAACTCTCGGGCAACATCTACATAATTAATGTAGCTCGAATCTCATCATTAAAATTGAATTCGACCGATTCTAATTGACTAATTGTGACACCCCGACTAATTAAATACTGGGTAGCTACTCCTTTATTAAAATTAATACAAAATGCCAAGTTGGTTCAGTTAATAGCATCACTGTCGAAAACATTTTAATGATTACTAACCACCTAGTATTTAAAAAGCGAGTTGCCAATTTTAAATTGAATCTGATTAACATGAAGTAAGTGAAGAATACAAAATAACATAACCATACACAATAAAGTCCCAAGAGTGTAATCAACAAGTAATAAAGAGTCTGTAGGAAATACTCCTCGCAATAATCCCACAACTGAAATAAATAAAACAGTATATCCTGAATTAATTACATGCCAACAATCTGAATAACTGAAATATGAAATATCTCTAATAGAAATGGGCGACATGCCCTACAAATGATGAAAACTGAATAGAGTCAAGACAAAAGAAGCGTCTACTAGCAAGGCCCTATAACTTCCACAAACAGCTACAGCTCGTCACCTGAATGGAAATCCTATGCATGGTGTCCTTGTGGCTCGGCACCTAAAAGGTTTTTACAAAAATAGATTTGAAAGCAAACGGGCCAGAGTCCGAAAGTGGAGAGTATTTTAAAAACAGCAAGTGCTTTAATAACATTAAAACAAAGAATGCAAAATACATGTTAGGACGTGCTCTCGCATGAAATACTCACCTCTCGTCTAATCGTGCACTCCTAACGTACAGTACCCATCTAAGTGGTATTTATATCTAACTAAACCGACATAAGTTCTAACCCATCTACTCGATTCACAATATGAATTCCCAATGTTATCACTTGAATAGATAGCTTTACTTAAACTCGGATTCTCAATTATTAGCATTACCATTTACTGGAGGTTATCCCCTTATTTATCTTCTCAAGGAGTTACTATAAATTATTCTCATAATTAAACATGATAAGTCTATTCATTTAACCGTATATCATTCACCTCATAAATATACAATACAAGCACCCCGAGACTAAGCTGCGGTGCACACATACTCTGCTATCCATTCCGGTACATCACGTACATAAGGATCACGCATTCCGAATCTCTCAGGAATCGTTCTCAGATAACAACAATCACAAACAATGGAGGCGAACACAGTCACATCACATGGGTCACGCACATACCTACGCTCCCATGATCAGCAGCCTTATTAACTTCCCAATAAGTCCTTCTCTGACCTATGTCCTCGAGGTACCAATCTATATCCCCCCGTAGGCACACAAAGAATAGATGGCCCTAAGCGAACGCAAACCTCCCGTGATAGCAAGCATGGTAGGTATGTCATACACATAAAATCATATACATATACTAAGAATACACACATCTTAGTAATTACCATAAATTATTAGTGGTATACTTCTCATTCTCATACCAACTTATAATGTCACAATTCATATGTCCCCGGTTTATATGTATTCAAGTCATTAATTATCCTCGCATCGTGATTAGTCACTCGCGCCCTAATCCACCAATATCATTTAGTTCAAATCATTCTTCTATATTTTACTCCTCAATAGATCCCGAATATACCAACTATATCAATTAGTCATCAAGGGAATGTTATCTCTACAATTAAACAAGGTTCCGGGACACTAGAAATCAAATCAGGCCAAAAAGGCCATTCTGTCAACTCGTTAGAAGTCTCGTTCGAACGAGAGTTCGTTCGAACGAAGTGGGCATCTAACGAACATCCAACTCGTTAGAAGGCAAACTGTCAACTCGTTAGAAGCTCATTCGAACGAGCTCGTTCGAACGACCTGGGCAGGTCTTCTAACGAGGTGACAGTTTCGAGCCCAGAATTTCTAAATTCGTTTTTCCTCCAACTTTCTCTTCTCAAAACTCATCCAAACATTATCCCAACAGTGTTTTAAGGTTCCTAATCATTCCTAAACATACTTAGGTCGTATTTTAACATATTTATGGGGTCAAGTCTCCCTAAACAACACCCAATTATCAAATCTCCCAATATTCCCCCAACCCTTATGAATATGAACCCTAGAAAATTAAAGTCATCAATAACCACAATTAAATCCGTTTTTGTAATATAAAAGATGTATTTCTAACAATATAATCACCCAAACATAGTTCTACATGCAATCTCTTTATCAAAATATGAATTTATAACTCCAATTACATGGGTTTTTACAAGTCTCCCAATACAATGCAATTATATCAAATTCTAAGCATGGAACAAACATTCGCTTGAAATTAATGTAATTAAACCACTTGCCTTGGATTATTCTCTGAATTTGGTATTGAATTGATGAAGGTTGATCTCTCTCTCCTTTTTCTCCCAAGGTTGAAGGTTGAAGATGAAGGTTAAGGTTTTCTCTTTTCGGAACCTCTCCTAACTTCTCATGAAACTCCCGTTGCCCTCTAATCAGTTAATTGCTGGTAATGGGTTAGTGGGTCATTAAATTTCCTATTTTAAACTCCCAAAATTCGTTGGTCATAAATCCTAAAATTTCAAAATTACCAAAATACCCTTTTAAGTTGCCGGTATGACCTAAAAATGCCCCGGGACCCAAACTAAACTCCCGACTAGTGTTTTCTGACTATTTCGACCCTTCCGGACTCGTTGGCGCACTCAAAATGACCATACGGTTGATAAAAATAAAATTAACTTTTTAATTAAATAATGTTCCTGGCGCGACTGTCACACGCGTCCCAACAAAATTTCCAAATTGTCGTATTTCTATCTCGCAATAATTTTAATATTCTCAATATTCATATATTGCCATATATACGCATTATAATCAAATACCAACTCACATCTCATTAGTATTTTATCCGGATTAATTCTCAATTAATACACATTTAATTCAATTAATCCCATAAATAAATATCACAAAAATACGGGGTATTACATACTTCCCCCCTAATAACAGAATTTCGTCCCGAAATTCGGAACTAGAAAGTACCTGGTACAAATAACTCTGGATAACGTTCGCGCATCTCATCCTCGCGCTCCCATGTGGACTCCTCGGCATTATGATGCCGCCACTGAACACGTACAAAACCCTAGTTTGAAGATTTATTGCAATTTTTATTCCAAGATTGAAGTTTGTTCAGATTTCTGTGATTACAAGTAATTTTAGTTGATGCTTTTAGTGCTTTGGTAAGTTAGTTGATTACTTTCTTCTGTCTAATCTTCCTTCTACATCATTCTTCAATTCTCCCTTAGTTTAATCATGATTTCCTGCAATTCAACAATCGTTTTCATTAATTTCATCATAGTAGGCTAAATTATTTAAGGGTCGGGATGCATGAACCCAACCCGATGTGGTAGTTGCATGTGTATAGAATTAATCCTCTAAATTTAATGATTTATTATGACTGTATTGTGTAGCAATACAACCATTGTAGATCTTTAGATCTCGTTTGCTTCTGGGTAACCGGGATGCGTTAGAATGCAATGCGAGTGTTGCTATCGCACGTTACCGCTTTACTCGTCCTCTGATTAAGTATGGTGCGGGCTTGAACCTCATATATGTAATGCTTGGGAGTACTAAAGTCTGGGTCTAATTAATCATTTAAATTTACGATTAGTTTTATACCATCAATACACTAGGGTTGAGGGATTGTATTCCCGTCCTGTTTTCATCATCATATAGTTTAAATTTTAAGTCATTCATCATGAGTATTTTAGGTAATTTAGAATAGTTGCATTTCATTCATACTTTAGTTCATTAGTTAACTAATTTCAAAATTGCATTTAGTTATAGGCAATTCCCAAAACCAATAACGTTTTCTTTTTCTTTAGAGTCAAAGTTAGGTTTCTTTTGTCTGTCCAACGTCGTCATAACTCTGTTGTCCTATTTCCCTGAGGATCGATACCAGACTTATCGGATTATTACTTGAGCGACATGCTTGCACTTGAGCCTAGAGAGTACGCACTTCTGAGACAGATTCTTAGTCGCGTCAAGTTTTTGGCGCCGTTGTCGTGGAACTAGGTAGACTTAGGATTAGATCAAGTCAATCTCAAACTTAGACCAAAAATTTCCAAAAATCCAAAAAACATAAAAAAGTAAAAAAGCACAAAAATATTCATCATCATCTATCCTACGCCAGTTAATGAAAAATTATGAACTCACTCCAACTCCCCATAATACTCCAACCCATATTCACGAAAACCCGATAGTTGAGTACGACCCTGATAGCCCTCACAGTCCTAACGCTCCACAATTCTGGGTTCCACCTCCCACACCGTCACACTCAATTGCATATAACACTCCGTTTTCCGTCTTAGGACACACTTCAGAGTGCGCTCCGAGTATACCAAGTGAGGAAACATAGTCTGTGAGTGAGAGAAATATGTCTCAATACGATAGTTCAGCCGTCGGTGAGGGAGAGGCCTCGTATCGCCCTTTGAGAAACATCTTATATCCCGAGCGCACTGTCACTTCGGGATGCATTTTACTCCCGTATAATGCATGGAAATTTCTCTTTAGGAATGGGATGATCCAGATACTTCCCACTTACCATCGAATGGATTTAGAAAAGCCATATCTCCACATCAGGGAATTTGAGGATATGTGTGAAACCCTCAATGATCAAACTTGCACACAAGAGGTAATCCGTCTCAAACTCTTCTCATTCTCGCTAAAAGATAAGGCTAAGACCTGGCTATGGTCTTTACCTTTAAATTCGATTTCATCATGGAACAAGCTACAATCTAAATTTCTCAAGAAATTCTTTCCTCCACATCGAACGAACTCCATCAAGGCTCAAATTCAAACTTTTTGATAATTAGAAAATGAGTCGTTCGATCGATGCTACAAGCATTTCAATGAGTTAATTACCTCGTGTCCCCATCATGGTTTTGATAAAACGCAAATCATTTCCTTCATCCATAATGGGCTGAACATTAATTACAAGAAACTCGTTGAAACCATGTACAATGGTCCATTTTTTGACTTAGACGCCAACGATACTGAGCTTCACCTGAGGTATGTCGCCGAGACTATCCAATCCTGGGACACATCTGACCCTAATGCTCAAAATCTAATCACCAAGTGACCACTAATCCATCGACGTCCGACCTATTTCACGTAGAAAATAATTCTATAACGGACTGTCGACTCGATGTAATTGAGAAAGGAATGCGAGACCTACTTGAAGTATATGTAAGAGGATTAATTGGATCCATCCCAAACCCCGTTGAGAAGGTGTGTGAAATTTGTGAGGCAAGTCATTCAACTGAGGAATGCCCGACTATACCCGCCTACAAAGTTATGCTTCAAGAATAAGTAAGTGGTATAGGAGGATTCAAGGAAAATTTTGGTGCACCACACGAGAATTCTTACAACCCTTCATGGACAAACCATCCGGGTTTTAGATATGGTCAACAACATGCTGCGATGAATCCTAATTCACATGTTGCCCCTCCTCCACCACCGCACTTTCAACAAGCTCCACACATGCAAGGACATGTGCAAGCACCACTACCTCAAGGAGCATATGTCACTCCACCGCGAACAAATCTTGAGGATACGATCAACCACTTTATCAATACCCAGAATGCAACTAATGCTAGGCATGAGCGCATGATCAATGACATGAATGCGAACATTTCAAGGTTGCAATCATCGTTGAGTATCCAAGAGAAAGGCAAGTTTCCTTCTCAGGGCCAAAGACCGCCCCAAGGTCAAACTAGTGTTAGCTCCACCTCGACAGAACATCGGAGCAATGCAGCGCAATTGCCACTCTACGTAGTGGGAGAGTAGATGATTTATCACATACCCCACATGACACAACCAAAGACAAGGAGATTTCGCCCAGCACGAAAGAGGCCGAAGATGTCCCCTTGAAAGAGAGTGATAAAGAAGACACTAGTGAGCCAGAGGTAGTAGTGAAACCAACCACCGCGGCATCATTTCCTCAAAGGTTGGTTCCTTCTCATAAAGAAAACCCCCGTGATGAAGTGTTAGACGTGCTTAAGCAAGTAAAGCTCAATTTACCTTTCCTCGATGCCATTAAGCAGATTCCAGCTTATGCAAAATTCATCAAAGACTTGTTAACAGTGAAGAGGAAAATGAAGGTAAAGAAAAACGTATGTCTAGCACGGAACGTGAGCTCCATTCTACTCAATGATCTCCCGCTAAAATTCAAAGATCCCGGTGCACCCACCATTTCCTGCATCATTGAAGAAAATAAAATTGAAAAAGCCTTACTTGACTTGGGAGCAAGTGTCAATATCCTCCCTTACGCCATCTGTAGGAAACTTGATCTGGGCGACCTCAATCCCACAAAGATCACTCTCCAATTAGCAGATCGAACCGTGAAGATCCCAAGAGGTATAGCGGAGGACATGATCATCCAAGTTGGCACTTTCTACTTCCCGGTAAACTTTGTCATTTGGGACACGGAGCCCTCCTTCGCCTCGAGAAATCATGTTCCCATCATTCTTCGGCGCCCATTCTTAGCTACAGCTAATGCAATTATCAATCCTCAAAGTGGGCAGATGCAACTCACCTTAGGGAACATGAACTTAGAGACTAACATCTTCCATATATCCCAACATACGGGGGAAGAAGATGATCTTCACGCAGTGAGACTAATCGATGAGATCGTAGAAGAGCACATTGAGGAAAATTTCTGTGGAGACGCCTCAGAAGCTTGCTTAGTGTCTAGTCATGAGAGCGAGGGTTTGAGAGAGAGTTAGGGGACATGAGTATGGAAGAATTTGAATAAGAATTTGGTTCAGTGGATGAGAGCCTTACTATTGAAGTCCAATCGCTATTAGGATCTTGTAGTCACTTAGAAGAAAGCGAGTGGAAATATAAAATTAATGAGTTTCTTCGCAATAACCATCCACCCATACCATTTGATGCCCCGAAGGCGATAAAAGAGAAATTTTGTGTTTCTTCCGACTTAGAGCCTGGCCCATGCATTTCAAAAATTAAAAGAAACTTAGGTGTTCCCTCTGAGTTGATGCACGCAGGCCATACTTTGAATAAGTATCACAGGGATCCCTTTCCAAGTAGTCACGATGCGTCTCTCGGTCTTTCCTTTATCTATGGGCGAGGTCCCAACTTGTTCCAATTATTGGTTTACTATATGAAGACGGGAGAGACGAGGAGAGCACTAAACCCCGTGAGTAGGGTCGGGTGAGTTTTTGGAGAGACGAGAGGTCGTCGCACACCCGACGCGTATGGGGTGATTTTTATTGTATTATTGAGTCATGTGTTAGGGCCATTTAGTGTCTTTATGCATTTTAAATATTTGTTTATTTTATTTTTCCTCACTTTTCATTCGCTTTGAGTTAGATTTTACCCCCTTTTGATTGAGGACAATGCAAAAGTCTAAGTTAAGGAGGGAGACAAGTGCGTATTTCTAAAACTTCACAAATTTTCAAAAATGCCCAAAAATATAAAAAAAAAATCGAAAAATTTTGAAAAATCCAAAAATATTTTTCTTCAAAATAAATAAATATAGGAATTCAAATTTTTCAAAGATATCATTAAAAGTCGGTTTAAAGTCTGAAATTGTAAAAATCCAATGCACTAAGCCGAAATTGACCAAAGATGGAAATTGTGCAAAAATTGACGACTTAATGAATAAGTGTGGAGATTAACAAAACCCGGTGAGATTTCGAGCCTATCGATCTTTTTGAGTTTTTAAATCAATTCGAGTTAATGGTTAACTCATAGTTCTAATTCAGCGTTTTAAATAAGTCGTTGATGATCTTAATTCTTTGTTTTGATCGGTTATGGAAAATGGAATGTTGTCTCGAAATGCGAGCTACAAATCTCTAAATTAAATTAATCTCGAGACGCTTATGGTAAATTAATAAGTAATTCGAACAATGAAGTAGGCCATAGTTTGTTACCCAAAAATATCGACCATAAAAAGTTATGAAAAATCATCCATTTTATAACCCAAATTTGAGCCGAATAATTTTTCCTTTCGTTTGACAACCCGAAAAACTCAAATTGCCCGGAACTGTGAAAAATGGAAAAATTCAGAATGTAAGTCCGAAAAGTGCATAAAAAGGGGCAAGAAAAAGAATAGAAATGCTCAACGAAAATAGCAAGAAAAGAAAAGAAAAAGAAAAATAGAAAAATAGAAAAAAATAAGAAGAAAATGAGCAAAATCCCAGAAATGCACTAACGGACATCATAAACAAAATTTTCCAATTCCGAAATTCTTGACCTTTTCTAATTTTACCCAATACACCTTTTACCCATAAAAGTCCTAACCGAGTCCAAAATTGCGAAATTAGTTACCGCGTGGAGAGCTAAAACACAAAAGATAATAAAAGAGATAAAACGTATGTATAAGAGGCAATGTTCTCGTATTTTAAACCGTATTCCGTTGATGAGATCCAATCACTATAAAATTTTCGTCTTTCTACTTATGTGCGTGAACTTGGTTCCAATACATTTACTCTTATGAATCACGCATATCGAGAGAAAATAGTCACATTCCGAGTAATTCGTTTGTGAGAGCATCCCGTGAGATTTTAAAATCAAAATGAATTTTTGAAAAGTAACGTAATGGTCAATCAGTGGAAATCTGCGGTTAAATTTCTGGCTTCGAACACACGCACTATGATTATTTTCTGGAAAAGTTTAAATTATACAATTTTTGCGTATTTTGAATTTCCTTTGAGCCAATAAAGAATTTTGTGTGTATATTCACTCCAAACCCTCATGAGACAACACTCGTCCTACTAGGGTAACCTAGGAGTTTAAAGGCTTGCTGCATATGCTAAATGAAATCGCTTACCCACGAAAGAGGTATTCTATCCTAATAAAATGATTTCCAAGAGTTGAGCCTTGCTACGATTCTTTTACGTTGCTCGGGATGCGCAAAGTTCTAAGTTAGGGGGATTTGATTAGGCATAAATTCTTCCAAATTTATCCCTTTAATTTAGTTACTTTTAGCACCTCGAACAATGTAATCGATTTGATTTTATCTCATAATCTTGCTACTGACTTATTCTAACGAGTACCCCGAGTTTCTGGCATTTCGTACTAATTTTACAGGTATTTGATGTCACTAAAGAAAGAAAGAAACCGGAAGAATAAAGAAAGAAAAGAAGGAAAGCCAAAAGGGAAAAGTTGTAATTTTTACCCAAAATTCGGATGAAGCATTTAAAGACAAGTTGAAGATATCAAGTTTACAAGTACATAGCAAGAAACGGTACCTCAATCGGAGTCCCGGTGTGAAAGTTATGAGCAGTCAAAGATAAAAGAAAAAGTCAAAGAAAGATAGGACCGATCCGAAATACAAAGTTCCAGAGAACCCCAGACCGAAGACAGATCGAAGTTGATGAAAATTAAACGAACCGATCCGGATAGGACCGATCTGGGAAGAAATTAAAAGAATCGATCCGGATAGGACCGATCCGGTCAGAAAAGAAAATAATCGATTCGAATCCAAGCAGAACCAAACCGAAGGAGGATAGGACCGGCCCGCCTGTCGCAGTTTTATTTTCTTACTCTTCCTCCAATGGAGAGTCCTGGTTAAGCTAAAACTCTTGGAGTTTTGTAGGGTATTTAAACGCGATTTATTATCATTTTAAGGGGCAAAAAATTCATCTAATTTTTCCTTTTTCAGTTAAAACTTTTAGAGGTACTTAGAGAGAAAAAGTTGCTACAAAACCCTAGTTTGAATATTTATTGCAATTTTAATTCCAAGATTGAAGTTTGTTCAGATTTATGTGATTACATGTAATTTTAGTTGATGCTTTTAGTGCTTTGGTAAGTTAGTTGGTTACTTTCTTCTGTCTAATCTTCCTTCTACATCATTCTTCAATTCTCCCTTAGTTTAATCATGATTTCCTGCAATTCAACAATCGTTTTCATTAATTTCATCATAGTAGGCTAAATTATTTAAGGGTCGGGATGCATGAACCCAACCCGATGTGGTAGTTGCATGTGTATAAAATTAATCCTCTAAATTTAATGATTTATTATGACTGTATTGTGTAGCAATACAACCATTGTAGATCTTTGGATCTCGTTTGCTTCCGGGTAACCGGGATGCGTTAGAATGCAATGCGAGTGTTGCTATCGCACGTTACCGCTTTACTCGTCCTCTGATTAAGTATGGTGCGGGCTTGACCCTCATATATGTAATGCTTGGGAGTACTAAAGTCTGGGTCTAATTAATCATTTAAATTTACGATTAGTTTTATACCATCAATACACTAGGGTTGAGGGATTGTATTCCCGTCCTGTTTTCATCATCATATAGTTTAAATTTTAAGTCATTCATCATGAGTATTTTAGGTAATTTAGAATAGTTGCATTTCATTCATACTTTAGTTCATTAGTTAATTAATTTCAAAATTGCATTTAGTTGTAGCCAATTCCCAAAACCAATAATCTTTTCTTTTTCTTTAGAGCCAAAGTTAGGTTTCCTTCGTCTGTCCAATGTCGTCGCAACTCTGTTGTCCTATTTCCCTGAGGATTGATACCCGACTTATCGAATTATTACTTGAGCGATAGGCTTGCACTTGAACCTAGAGAGTACGCACTTCTGAGACACATTCTTAGTCGCATCATTTTCAAACCAAGAGCTTTGATATCAATTGTTAGGAAATTTGGCATAGTAATTTTCGCCAAATAATATTACCAAGACCTTGGAATTTTATGGGTCAAGAAAAATAGTGAAAAACTAATAATGCACACAAAAAAAACTATGTGGTTTATCAATTTGACTACGTCCACCGATTACACCCACTTTCACTATAATAATAACACTTGTTTACAAAACACACACTGTATATCACTAGCACTCTGAAAATATGCACTCTGTATCTTCTGGCTGTCACAACTCCGAAAAATATTCACTCTATATTTTTCTCGTTGTGTTTTTATTTGGTGTGCTGTCTACTTTCCTATGAACCTCCTTATATAGCATTACAAATAGGAGACAAGAAGCATAATGGCGGGGTAAAAGAAAAGGTGGAGGAGAGGAGCACATGAGCTTGAAGAAAGGAGATTATTTTTAGCTCTAATTCACAACGTACATCGCTAGAAAGCAATTTCTTTCCAGCCCATCCAATAATCTTCGCGTTCTAAGAATAGTAAATATAAATTGAGAGTTTATTTGATGTTAAATTCATTTTTTATTTTTTATTTATTTCAGATCACATTGAGAGATTGTTTAATCCCGCAATGTATGTGGTTTTGCTTAGTTTAACATGAAAAGTACATTACCACAGACAACATTCTTTCTTTTTTGTTTTTTCTCTTACATAAATAGGATTTTTTTTGAGCTAGCAACTTTCTGATATGAACATTGTGATATTTAGGCGCCGTTTAGTTGTGGAAAATAGTTTTCTATTTTTATTTGGGGCATATACCAAATAGTCCCTTGAACTTCTTTTAATACATGTATAGTCCAAGCCTTTTTATTTTGCATCAAAAAGTCTTTCACCATGCCAAAAATGATTTATCATGTCGCTGGCGCAGACAATAAAAGGCTTGGACTAAATGTGTATTAAAAAATATTTGGGGGACTTTTTGATATTTGATCCTTTTTATTTTCTATATTTTGTGTTATAATTTGACAAAGTATGCCCTCTAACTGAGAATAAGAATGAAAATTAATGAAAAATTATTTTTCAATTTAAATTAATCTGAAAATCAAAAAATACATGTTTTCAAAAATTGTTTAAATTAAAAAATAGATTTTCACTCCTCCTTCTCATTTTAATAGTCCATTGACAAAAATATAAAGAAAATAAGTGTCAATAAAAAATGAAAAACAATTTTTCACAATTAAACGCCCTTTTTAACTCCTCAAAATTAAGGTTTGCGAGCTATACAATCGCCACTTTTCAAAATTGTAATAAGTACTATGTTATGATTTAGTTGATTTGTTCGTAACATTAAAAATTGTAGGGTATGCTTATGTCCCTTCTGATCATGCGGTTTTTGAGTTAATGAAAATTTATGTTTTGTCGTGTTGTATTGTTATTTGAAGTTAAATATGATTTTTTTTCTTTTTTTATTTATTTGTTTCATAACGCTACAATGATCCTCATTGAGAAATAGAAGTCTGCCAACATTTTGGAACCGCATTTGAACCGCATACCATATGGGACAAGAAAGTTGCTGCTCCAACTCAACTCATCACATGGGCCCACATATGCTATGTCATTATCTCTATTTCGTTTAAAGCTATGAGAAAAAAGGAATCACATTTTTGTGTTAAAAAAAAAAGGGACATATATGTATTGATATTATTAACTTATCTGATGGAAAATATAGGTTCGTTTAACACAAAATCCATATATTTTGTGTTACTTTCCATGAGATCTATCACAATAACTCAATAATTATAGATAATTTCAATGTTCAAAAATAAAATATTTTATAATATAATTCATTTAATACAAAATTTATATATTCGGAACTCTCTAAACAAGATATATCAACAGTTACCCAACAAGAATATATAATTTCAAATATTTAAAAAATTTAATGTTTTAATTTCGAACGTTAAAAAATAAATTTATAATATATTAGATTATTATTTTTAAGACCGTTTAACATAAAATCTTTAAAAATGAAATTTTAAAATGCTTAAATTACCTATCCTTTTTTCGCTGTTACTTCCAATGTTTGATTTATCAATTTAAAATACAAATCTCTTAAAATACAAGTCCACTTAGCTTAAAGTTCATGTATTTGTAACCCTTTCGACAAGATCAATTCATAAAGAGCGAACAAGGATAGGTTTAGTTTTGAAAGGATTGAAATAAATATCCTTATTTGGTTTAGTTTTATTATGATAAATTGATATTTATCTTTCTAAATAAATATATTTCGCTTTCTTAATAAATTTAGTTTCAGTATGATTAATTAATATTCACTCCCGAGAATATCGTCCGTTTAATATGTAATTCAACATAATTTTAAATTAAACAAAAAGATCTAAAAATTATAACGAATTTTGTTATGATAATATTTAACATTTTGGGGTTTGACCACCATAAATTATTCGTTATTGAATCAAATCCTCGTAATTTTCACATCTTGGGGTATGCCCCCACTT
This sequence comes from Sambucus nigra, assembly GCA_949130495.1. Classification (NCBI taxonomy): domain Eukaryota; kingdom Viridiplantae; phylum Streptophyta; class Magnoliopsida; order Dipsacales; family Adoxaceae; genus Sambucus; species Sambucus nigra. The sequence continues at coordinate 342,716,849 of OX422212.1, read as the reverse complement.
TAACTTATTTGTAAGGATGCTTCAAGCTAAGGTGAGGCCCAAGGAAAATAAATAAAATTGGGGCCCATAAAATCATACGTTTACAGTTAAAGTATTGTTATAATATATATATAGAGACAGACAGACTTAAGTGCACATTACGTTTGCACACGTGTTGACGTACACCTATTTTTATAAAATATTAAAAAAATATTTTTGAGTTGAATTTTTTTTGTGTGATATAAAAACATTTCAAGCGACCCATATATAAAAATCAGCTCAATTTTTTTTTTACTATTTTAAAAAAATCGGTCAAACTTTCACAACTTTTAAAGTGCTTTAAAAGCAGTGAAGTTTGACCGTTTTTTAAAATAGCAAAAAAAGTTTTTTTCAACTGATTATTTTTATATGGGTCACTTGAAATATTTAAATATCACAAAAAAAATCAACTCAAATTTTTTCTTTTTTACTATTTTAAAAAAAAGATGTGCAAATTTAGTTTTCAATATATATATATATATATAAAGGATCTCATGCATACCCAGTTGCATACTCTTCATGCGGACCATTTTTTTAAAATAGTAAAAAAAAAAAAATTGGGCTGATTTTTTTTATGATTTTTAAATATTTCAGTAGGACCATAAAAAAAATCAACTCAAAATGAATTGTTTTGCTATTTTAAAAAAATCGGTCAAACTTTGTAGTTTTTAAGTTGAAAAGGCAGCCTCGTTTTGTAAAAATATACTATATTGAAAAGGGACATGCAAACCCATTAATCTTCAATTAAACTACATACGCCCAAAACTATATAATGTTTTTATGAGAATTTTTCAAGACACGCAAACCCATTAATCTTCGATTAGGCTCCCTCAAAACTCACATATTGATTTTTTTTCTCTCAACTATTTTGTTTTAAAGAAATTAATGCTCATATGTAGCGAAGCATCAATGTTCTTTAAAATTGGCTTGTCACTTTACATTTTTTTCCTTTTTTGTGCCTTTAATCTTTTAGGCTCTTTTCTTTTTGCAAATGGTGTTTAGTCACGCAAAGTCAACTTGTCTTGTAGTCCAATTCCATTGCTTTAAATATAACACATTTACCGGAGATGTTAGTTTCAATTTTTCCAATCTGGGCAATGGTTCTCACAAGCACCACTTTTATTATCTCATCTTATCACATTTGGTTCATTGTAAAAGCGGGATTGAGATGAAAACACTAGACCCAACACATGAAAGGTAAGTGCAATACTCAAATAAGTCCGTACTCATCTTCATTAAAGGTGATAAGGATTCAAACATGTAGCAAGTAGTCATCATATCACATCTTAATTACTCCACACATTATTAAGCACAAAAAATAAAATATTGTCACGTCTCAAAACACTACAAAATAGTAACATGGATATGGAATGAATGGGTGACTCAGATATCTATAATGTTCATCCACATATGGCGTAAAAAAATACAAAACTCTTTTTAGATTTTTCAAAAATTTATCGAAAATAAAATCTTTTTGGATTTTTCACTTTTTCTTTAAGAATAAACTGAAAAACTTTTTGTATTTTTCCAAAAAATTTCAATAAAAACAAACTCTTTTTGGATTTTTCAAATAATATATCAAAATGGAAAAAAGATAAATGCAACGGTAATACACACTAGCAACAAGCATGTAAAATATAAACATGAAAAGCATCCTATGCTAGCAAATAAGTCTTAAGCCTCAATCATTAGATTCAGAGGAGTTCTCCAAAGGAGATGACATTCTATGAAAAACATCCATCAAATCTTGTGAAGTTTTACTAAATATTCTACTTACTCTAGAAAACTCTCAAAATTTCTCATGTGATGTGTGGGAGCATGCGAAGTAACATGTGTGGGAGTGCGTACGGGAACACGTGTAGTAGTATATCATTGAAGATACCTATGAGACATACTTCTCAACTTAAAGCAAAATTTTCTAAGGTGTCCTCTTTGCTTGCAATGGTAACAAATATACATGAGCTTATGATCATATCTCTTAAAACATCTAGGATGCACTCTCCTACTTGGAATCAGATGCCTAGATGGGAACCATACAGATCTAACACAAATTCGAGAACAGGCTCGAGTGCAACATGGGAAGTGGAAGTATCTTCATAGCCTATTCCTATCCTCTCAACATTACCCATAGAGGGACTGAGGAGAATATTTCCAACCTTCTTAGATGTGTCCTCCAATGTGACCTTGACCTCCCGTGCACATTCGAGATCTCTCTCGAGTTGGGATACATGGGCTTCAAGTTTCTCACGAGTCTCCAATTAAGCTTGAAGATCTCCCGTAAAACTAGCCACAGTATTGGCTAATTCCCTCTTTTCCCGACCTTACTACTCACACAAAGAAATTTTTACCTTCTCAAGTTGACTCGCCGATGCCTACACACCCTTAAAACTTTCACCTCTCTCTCCAAGTCTAACACCCTAAGAGATAAACCTTTATTCAACTTTCTGGTTTTCAATGTCTCGATGTATAAATCACTAAGGGTCCGTTTGATTCAAAAGTGTGCAAAAGTCAAGATGGCAAAATTTTCCAAGGGTAAAGTTTGCCTAGGCAAATTTTACCTAGTTTTTTCACACGAAGCTATCAAACAACAATTAGGCAAAATTAAAGTCAATCCAATTAGTTTATTTAAATATTTTATAAAAAGTTTTTAAACAATTTTTAAAACATTTCTAAAACAGTTTTTTTTTTTAAATTTGATAAAACAGTTTTTTAAAATAATTTTTACAATATTCGAAATAGTTTTTAAATTATTCAAAACAAATTTTAAACCTTTTAAAATAGTGTTTTTAATAGTTTTAAAACAAGTTTTTAATAAAACGTTTTATAAAACATTTTTTTAAAACCGTTTTTAAATTGTTTTTAAAACAGTTTTAAAAACATTTTTTTATAAAACAGTATTTTTTTATAACAGTTTTTAAAACAGTTTTTTTTAACATTTCAAAAACAGTTTTTATAAAACATTATTAAAACAGTTTTTAAAATAATTTTTAAAGCAGTTTTTAACAACATTTTTATAAAACAATTTTTTCAATATTTGAAACAGTTTTCTTAATTATTCAAAACAGTTTTAAACTTTTTAAAATAGTGTTTTAAACAGTTTTAAAACAGATTTTAATAAAACAATTTTAAAAGATATTTTTTTAACAGTTTTTAAATTGTTTTTAAAACAGTTTTTTAACTGTTTTAAAACATTTTTTAAACAGTTTTTAAAATAATTTAAAAACATTTTTTATGAAACAGTTTTTTATTTAAAACAGTTTTATAAAACAGTTTGTAAAATAATTTTTAAAATATTTTAACATAAAAATATAAAACAAGCACTTGTAAGAAGTGGCAAATTGTTTGGCAAATAATTCTTTCCCAAATAGCAAAGCAAAATTTGCCCACTTTTCATGCATTAGAGGTGTTGTACATAGGCAAATGGGTTGTAGGCAAATTTGTGAATCAAACAGACCAAAAAGTGGGCAAATGTCATATTTGCCCACTGATTTGACATTCGCCATGGCAAATGTGCGAATCAAACGGACCCTAAAGGTATTTTGGAGATCCCCTTCTCCCTTACTTGCAATATCATCCTCAATCTCACTATCTCCTGAATGACTCGAAACTTCAATGAGGCTCTCACGTTTACATGTGTCCTCATCGTCGTGGGCCAAACTAGAAGTAATCACATGATTAGCCATGAACGCAATGCATGGTTCATGTGGTGATTCTCCCACGCAATCAATCCACTCGATGTCACTATTGTTAAGAGTGGCTTTATTTGCAATCTCTTTGCCATTTCTCTTTCGCATAGTAGGGCCTCCCTTTTCCCTCACACTCAAAACACTTTATATCTTCCTCTTTCTCACCATTAACCTTGACCTCATCTTTATTTTTATTTTTCTCAAAAATCGTTTTATCGGAAGAACTCTTTTTGGAAAATTTGAGAAATTTTTTTAAAAATTTATCAAGCATGACAAAGTCATAAACATCAAAATAACCCTCAGATTCAGACTCACAAACTCTCTCATTTTTCTTCTTCTTAGCTCGAATCTTTAAATATAGTCATATATCCTTAGGTTTAAATTTTTTAGGGAACATATCTATCTCATAAGCCTAAAGGTCTCCTACGAGTTCTTCTAACCTAAGAGTGTCTAAAATCCCTAAAGAGTTAAGCAACGTGACCTTGGGAATAAAGTGCAAAGGGATTGACCTCAAAATCTTTTTAACGACCCTAGTATTAGAAATTTTGTCACCCAAATTAAAAGTAGTATTTACGATGTCCGACAACCTAGCATAAAATTCATCAAAACTATCGGACTCTAACATAGTGATGGTCTCAAATTGGCCAAACCTGACTCTCTTATCTATAGCTTTGAGAGTGGATCCCATTCGTCCTTTCCAATAGGCATAGTTCGATCCATAAAAAATTGGCATCCTATTACATAAGCTCTCCACGAGAAATTTTGATATTTTTCTAAATCAATTTTCAAAAAACATGATATCATAGAATTTTTTTTGGGGAAAATCATGATCTCACAATAATTTAGTGAAACCTACTCTAATACCAATTTAAGAGTGTTCAATTATTTAATGGCGTAAACTTATTAAATTCTGATGACAATCCACAAAGAAATTTTATTTCCTTTAAACTCTAAAACATGTAACTAGGTGATTCAATACATTAAGTAGTCAAAGCATATAATCACAAACTCAACCAATCATAAGATTTTTAGGAAAATCCCAAAGCGAAAAAACTTTTTATTTCGCTAATATAGTTTTCAAATCGCAACTTACAATCTTATGAATGAAATACATCTCGATGATTCTTCCGTAGGTGACCTTGTTCTTCTTCAGCAGTAGTTTTCATAAGTACCACAAAGACCGCAGTCTTTCTTCAGCAATTATTCCCACAAGAATCACAAGAGCAATAGTAGAGACTCATTCTCTACAAGATCAATAGTGAAGAATCCTTCTTCACAAACGTAACTTTAATATAGAAGTGGTCACTAAAATAAAACTTACATTTACCTGCGATTTTCTTACCTACAAAAAAAACAATTCGTGGCTAAATATCAACATCTGGTACAAAATTAATTTCATGGTTAAAAATATTATCTTTAGCAACGAAACTTTCAAATTTTGTTGACAATAGATCCCCAAAGACTCTCAACAAAGTCTTCCCGTTCTTGAGTGTAAGTGCAAATTATTTAGAAACGAAACTAGTGTCATTTGCAACGAAATAATTTGTAGTAATTAATATGTTGTTTTTGCAATGAAAAATATTTCGTCCCTTAATATGTAAATTATTGGGCAACGATTTCTTTTGCAGTCAAAAGGTAATATTTTTTAATATCCCAAAACTCCTATGCGATCATTATCTCAGCTTTCACAAATCCCTCCAAAACGTTTGAGAGACCTACAAACCACAAACACGATCTCCATCTAAAATTCGTCGCCCCCCGATCTGTCCATCTCTCAATCAGGTACATTTCTCTCTCTCTCTCTCTCTCTCTCTCTCTCTCTATATATATATATATATATATATATATATATATATATATATATATATATATATATATATATATATATATATATATATATATCCCTCTATCTATCTATCTATCTATCTATCTATTCATCAATACCCACAAACCCGAAAATGCATTTTCCGGGTATTCATCAGAATCCACAAACCCACAATCCGAACACGATCTCTATCTCAGATTTCTCTGTAACCTAAAAAATTTCTACAATCTCCAAGGGTTTGAAAGATACAATCATTTTTTAAGTGGGTTTTGGGTTATTTTCACACATTTAATCTTGAAACAAATCTTGTTTGACATATAATCTTGTTTAATCTTGAAATTCATTTTTAAATTTTAATCTTGAAATAAATTTGTATCGATTTAATCTTGTTCGTGATTTTTTCTTGTTCGTGTGTATTGATTTATTCTTGTTGCGTGTGCTTATTTTTTGTGATAACCCCCACCTCATTCATATTTCTATCCTGTTTTATTCTAGGATCTTGATAATACCTCTTTATGATAAATTTAGAAGTGCATAACTATGTAACTTTATTGTTTTAGATATAGACATGAATTTTGACCTTGTTATCAAAATCCGTATATTCAAAGTTTCTTTTTCCATGCTCTTTGAAATCTATCAACATAAAATTGTACATTCCCATACATTTAGAGCCATGCTTTTAGAAAAATCACTGTCAAATATTAATATATTATAGAGTCAAAATGATTTTTATTACTTACATTTGTCGTTATATGCCTTTATATTACATGTTATTGTTTTTATGAAACATTTGTAGTACATTTAATACATTTTGCAAAACAAGAATTTCTCTCATTTCCATGCCTATTGTCTAAGTTCTATTTGATAAACATTCTTAATTTACTTAATTATATAAACTAATGTTCTAAACCATTGTTAGGACCTATTTTGTAATAATATTATGTAATTTATTTCTTCCAATGACTTGTACCCTTCGAATTGTGGATTATAATTTCAATGTATTTACTACGACTTTGTTTAGTATACTACTAGATCTCAGTTGTTTTAACTAATTTTTCCACTTATATAACTTAGTGCGTACCGCATATGTATCGCTCCTGCCAATAGGTAGTATATATATGTAGGAAAAATTTAGTAAGATTGACGAAAATCCCTATTAAATTGTTAATGTCGTGTGTTTCTTTTAAATTGATTATGGGACTTAAGTCTATGTAGTGGGAACCTAATTAGATATGTTGTGCTTTGACTTGAGGGATGCTCTATATCCTCTAGTTTTATACATATTGATTAGTGGTTATGAATAAACATATTTTCTTATGCTATGGAATCTTAGACAACAAAAATATTATATGAAATAATAAACTAACATTTTCCTGTGTTTTATTTTTCATGTGAACTAGATGGATAAGAGTTGGATGCAAAAAACAAATAGATTTTATGAAAAGTATGTCTTGGGTGTTAGATCATTCATTCAATTTGCGAAGGATCATATAGGACTCAACAGTTACATTAGGTGCCCGTGTTGCAAAATTCTTAACATCGATCTCAGAAGTATTGATGAAGTAGAAGATCATATTTTCTTAAAAGGTATATGCACCACCTACACGCAATGGACATATCATGAGGAATGTTCTAATGATATAGTTCATGATGATGTCAACTATGACAATGATGATGTAAATGGTTGGATTGATAATGAAAATCAAGAAGGGGATGAGATGAAAGAAGTGTTGGAATATATGTAGACATGGTTTTTCTTTGATGGTGGTCCAGTTGAAGAGTTTGAAATTGGTAATATTCTTAGGCAAGTTGGTGTTGGGGATGATATAAATTTTAATAAATTAATGAAAGATGAAAAGCGTGAATTATATCCTGATTGCATAAAATTCTTTGCACTGTCTTTTCTCGTGAAGTTGCTCCACTTGAAAGTGATCAGTCACTAGAGTAATGAATCACTCAAGATGCTGCTTGAACTATTGAAAGAAGATTTTCTCAACAGTGAGGTTCTTCCAAAGTTAGATTATAAGGCAAGAAGCATGTTACGTGGCTTGGGATTAGGATACATATCGATCCATGCATGCAAAAATTATTATTATTTATTTTGGAAGGAGCCTAAAAATAAACATGAGTGTCCAATATGTGGAGAGTCTAGATGGAAGGTTAATGATGACACGGGTAAACGTATTCTTCACAAAATACTTCGTTAGTTTCCACTAAAGCCAAGACTCCAAAGACTATTTATGTTGAGAAAAATGGCTGATGATATGAAGTTGCATAAAGAAAAATGTATCAAAGATAATGTATTGAGACATCCAACAGATTCTAGTGCATAGAAAGATTTTGATGCGGAGCACGAGTGGTTTTATTAAGACCCTCATAATGTAAGTCTTGGCCTAGCAAGTGATGGTTTTAACCCCTTTGGTAACATGGACAACTCATACAACAGTGGCTAGTCATACTTATGCCATATAACTTGCCGCCTTGATTATGTATGAAAGAATCGTTTTTATGATGGTGTTACTTATTTTAGGACCTATGGCACTAGGTAAGGATATGGATGTGTATTTACGACCATTAATTGATGAGTTGAATGAGTTATGGTAAGTTGGTGTAGAAACATATTATGCATCCACCAAAATGAATGTTCAGATGCATGCGGCAATTTTATGGACTATAAATGACTTTTCGGCATATGGTAATTTGTCTAGTTGGAGCATTAAGGGTTATGTGACTTGTCCTATGTGTAGCAAAGATACTTCTTCAAAAAGAATAAGAAGTAAGATATGTTATATGGACCAGTGCCAATAGCTAGATCCCAACCACATATGAAGGAATATAAGAAAATTTGGTGGTAAACAAGAGCTCCGGTTAAAGCCCATGAACTTATATCGGGATGATTTGTTGTGACAATTGAATCATGTCAATGATTATATACCAGGGAAACATTCGAGTAATAAAAAGAGGACACGTACACCTGAAGAGCTAAACTTGACAAAAAAGCATTTTTGTTAATGACCATATTGGAAAACATTAAACCTTTGACATAACCTTGATGTTATGCGTATTGAGAAAAAATATTTGTGAGAGTGTGTTGGGAACTTTATTAAATGCAGAGGGAAAAACAAAAGACATGTATAAGGCGATGTAAGATTTGAAGGATATGAAGATAAGGAAGGAAATATATTTAAAGCAGAATGGGGATACATATATAATGCCGCCTACATGTTATACACTTAGTAAGTCAGAGAAATAAGGTTTTTGTGAGTTCTTGAAGTTAGTGAAGTTTCTAAATGCATATGTTTTGAATATCTCACGGTGTGAGAAATGTTGGTGATAGTAAGGTATCGGGGTTGAAAAGCCACAATTGTCATGTTCTATTACGATGATTATTTCTCATTGGGACTCGTGTATATTTGCGTAAGGAAGTATACAATGAAATAGTTGAGTTGGAGAATGTTTTCAAAGATTTGTGTTGTGAAACACTGTATGTAGAAGAACTGAAGAGGTTAGAGAAAGACATTATCATGATTTTATGCAAGTAAGAAATGATTTATCCACCGACTTTTTTGATATAATGGTCCACTTAGCTATTCATTTTCTGCGAGAGGCTATGCTTGGAGTACCGGTGCAATATAGGTGGATGTATCCTATTGAAAGGTATGTCAATATACTCATTATCATATTTTTAGGGTTATTTCGACATAGCATCAACTTTTTAAGTCAAACATGATATAAAAAGTGGGGGTTAGGTCAAAATACTTATTTTTATATATAGTTTATAGATTTAACATGAGGTAATTTTTATCATTGTAAATGCTAATAGGTACTTCGACACATTAAAGGGTTACGTGCGTAATAAAGCTCGATCGGACGGTTCTATAGCAGAAGCCTATATCATTAATGAATTTTTAATATTTTGCTCAATGTACTTTAATGGGATTGAAAGTAAACTCAACCGCCCGAAAATAAATTATGACGGGGAGGAGCGAGAGGAGGGTTTGTATGTATTCTCTCAAAAGGTACGCCCTTTTGGGGCATGTACTTATGACTTTCTCAGAGTGACTGAGATGGAAATGATGCAGTGGTATTCGTTGAATAATTATAAGAAAGTGGCTCCATATATAGAGTAAGTTAATAACTAGGAAGTAATATCAATAAGTATTAATTTTGCAACTGCTACAAAGCTTATTGCTATAACTATTACCATTTTTAGTGATCATATGGAGGAGCTGAAGAAAGAGCCCTTTGAATTTAGAAGAGAGAAGTTGAAAGAATTTCCCTAGCTGTTTGAAGAATGCTTAAGTTTAAGCAAAGATATCATAACATAATATTCATGTATAAATTTAATTATTTTTTAAGTAATATAATTGGTATAACTTATATCATTCAAAATTTGTCTTTAATAAATGAAAAATTTGTACGGCCAGAAGTCTCCAGAATGTACTGAGCAATTATATGCATTAGCATGTGGTTCTGACACACAGGCGAACAAGTATAAAAGTTGCATAGTAAATGGAGTTAGATTTCACACTAAAGACCATGAGAATCGCAGGAGAAGTAAAAACAACGGTTTAGTTGTTAAAGGAGATTATAATGACGAAGAAATTAACTTTAATGGTGTATTGAACAATATTATTGAGTTAGAGTATATAAAAGGAAATCGAGTCCTCCTTTTTGAATTAGAGTATATACCCTAATTACTTTGATATACCCTGGAATTTGCTATCAGTTAACAAATTTGCTACTATTATATAATATTTTATTATATATTGATTTTTGAAATTTTCTATCAATTAGCAATTTCTGAAGTTTGCTATCAGTTAGCAATTTGTTCCTGCCTTTAAATGTTAAACAACATTGATTGAACAATATTGTTACATGTAGTTGGGCATATAGATTTCATTATATTGTTGTAGATACTTTTAAGAATGGAATCTTCCCGTGAGGATGAATTAGGCTATTATGTTTGGCTATTACACTGTTTTTGCATTGTTACATTGTTTCATTTGATCTAATGCAATAAGATATTTCAGTTATCGATTCAGTATAAAATTTGAGGAGAGATTCAACATTGATTTGGATGATCATGCAAAGGAGTGCTTGAAAGAGCTCATGAAAGGGAGAAGTAGGAGTCAATGGAGCAAGTTTCGTGAAATGTATAAAAAAATATGGATCAACAGAGGAGGCTCAAGAAAATATCCTTACTGGTGTGACTAAGGATAATTGGCTTAGTCTATGCGATCTTTATGGAAGTCCAAGATATCATGTTTGAATTATTTTTGATCTTGTAACTTGTAAATATTTTTTTTTATTAAAATATGCATACTTATGATATTTGAAAAATTACTGCAGAGACAATGTATTGTAAATCCGAATAACAGGTCTAAACAAATTGTAAAGCAAAATCAAGGGTAAAATTAATTTGCGATAGTTCGTCATGATCTGGTAATATATCTACTTATTTTATTATATCAATTGAGAATTTTATTTTGCAAGTATAATTATTAATTGTTTATTATTTAATAGCGGAGTAAAGAGGTGAACAATCAAGAGCCAAATAGGATCAAGTTTTATACAACAACACATTGGAAAGATGAAAAGTGGACATCTCCTGAAGCCGAAACGCTCTATGTAAGTCTTATCAATTTTATTTTGAATTTACCCTGTTGGTGCTGAATTACAAACCAACAAACACTGATAGTTTGTAATTACTTTGATATCATTATCTTTGGTATAAAAAATTTACATACTTCATTATGCTTTACTATTTTAAAATTATTTTGTCTTTAAATGGCTTTAAAATTATAAACATCTTGACAGTTTGGTCAAATCTATAATCCTTTTTCTTATATTTTCTTTAAAGAATGAGATGGAATACCTTGAATATGAATCAAAATTTTGAGAATGGTACCATGATGAGCTCAGACGAGATAGCATATAAGGTCTTGGCACAAGACCGGGATAAATTAATGGTTTTGGGTATGGTCATAAATGAAAGGACTCTAGAATTAATATAATGAGATTGAGGAATGCCGAATTGGAAGAGGCACTTAAGAAGCCTATGAAAGTTCAAGAAGAATTGATGGATCGTCAACAAGCTCGTGAGGTAGAGGCAACAATTCAACGAGAAGAGTCAGTGGCATAAAAGGCCTATATGGAGGCTCAACGTGCAATGCTAGATGCTATTTTAGCTCGACAAGAGGAGTCCGGTAAGTTTATTTAGTCGTTGATCGCATCACGTTCCTCATCTTCCAAATGACATCCTTTAGTTTTACTACTCGTATGCTTTAAAATGTTCACATTCGTAATCGATTATTATCTCTTTAATTATCAACTTTCCCCCATTTTTATAACTTTTTCATGGTGAAGACGAATCATATCCTACTTTATCTTAGCTAATGACTTGTATTCTCTGAATTATAGATCTGACGTGATGAGAAGTTATTTTGGGGAGCCATTAACTTTTGGCATTTGACGTTTGTAAATGGAATCTTATGCTTCTACATCTTTAACTAGTTTAAGTTAGTTTTTTTCACCATGGACATTTGTCATTTGTAAGGGGATAAAATGTGGGACTTCTACGTCCTTTAACTAGTGTTTAGGTTACTTGATAATGTATGTGTACGTGACTTAATGTGGATCTTATTTATGATATTTAGTTATTTTGTGGATTTTAACAAATGTATTTTTTTAGATGGTAATTTATTTAAATTTGGTGGTATACATTAATCTATCAAATTCATTTTCAAAATAAAAATATATATTTTGGACATTCCGTTACCAAAATGAATGTTTTAGTACTTAAATATACAATTGATAAATGAAAGTGCGGTTTAAGATTTGATAATTTATTATTGAAAAATTAATGATTAAGAATCATTCTTCAACAATTAAATTTCGTAGCAAATAGATCTTAAGGGAAGGTACAAATTTCGTAGCTAAAAGTTTCCGATGCACTAGTTCACTGATAGAATTGGCAACAAAATGAAACTTTTTAACAACGAAATGTTGAACAATTAGCTAAAAAACAAATTATAAATTTCGTAACTAAAATCTTCTAACACTAGTTTACTAATAGAATTGGCAACGAAATGAAGACATTTTACAATGAAATGTTGAATAATTAGCTAGAAAACAAATTGTAGCCTAAATATGATAATTGTCCACGAATACTATTTCGTGGCAAATGACTGAAACAATTGGAAATCAAAGTTAATTTCGTATCCATATACATTCAGCAACGGGCCATTGGCCACGAACTCACTAAGAAATAATTTTCGTTGCCAAAAACTATCAGCAATGAAATATATACTTTTTGCTACGAAAAAATTCGCAGTTATATGTACGAATTGTTGTAGTGGGTTGAGGATTTCAAAGATGATTCACAAAAGTATTTAGGAGAGATGTGTGAATCAAAAAGTGTTCTTCCCTTTTTTAAAGTGAAGAATTTATGCAACAGGTCTGTCATTTGCGTAAATGAAAATTCTTAAAGAAAACACTACACAAAGCAGGTATTTATAGAAGAATGGAAAAATCGAGGTTGTGTAGGCTCATTCGAACAAGACTGTACTATTATTTTGACGATATTATCATCTCATTTGAACGAAATTGGTCTCACTTCTAACGACCCATAAAAAACCAAGATAGTATGCCCTCGATCGAAGCACATTTGATCAAGGCTTCAAACGACATTTGAACGAGACACAAGGTCGTTCGGACGAGATTCACATCTCGTTTGAACGAAGCAGGCAAGAAATAAAATATTTTTAAGTTGAAAAAGAAGCCTTATTTTGTAAAAACATTTTAATTAAAAATCTCCCAATACTATATGAAAAATCAACGAAGTCTAAAGTGACTATTATACATAAGTTATGTGACGTCGTGGAGTATAAGGATGATGATGGTGGAGCATATTAAAGATAAAGTGACCCACGTTGGAGATGAACTACGTGATGATTGATAATCAGATTCGTCTTATTGAACGTGAGAATGTGAAGTACCATGGTGGAAGTAACGGGATATGACATACTTGATGTATTTAAGATTTTATGGATAAGTCGTAGATCTAGGGGAAATGTCAGAAATTTTTTGTAACACCACGTATTTTTATGATATTAAATAATTATGATATTAATTTTTATTGTTTAATTATTATTGTTGAATTAATTAAATTAAAAAGGTGATTGTGGTGACAATTATTATGCAACACAAATAAATAAGAAAAAAGCAATCACCAAGCAAGAATATGGAATGTAAAATGACAATCACACAACAAAGGATGTACGTGGTTCAGCAAAGATGTGCCTACGTCCACGGTGGTGCAGTCGATGTTATTTCTATATACTCCAGGGAGTGATTACAGAGAATACAACTTGTCCTTTTGTCCCGAACTTAAGGTTCAATATATACATGTACGTTTAGGTGAGTGGGGGAGTTGGATTCCCCCACGTCCTCCATCTCTCCCTATAACCTCCCTTAATGGAAACGTGGGAAGAGACCGGATCACAATCAAAATAGGAAGTGGGGGGCCTGGACTTTGGGCCGCCAGAATTGGGCTACTCGTCCAGACCCATGGTCTTAATTTTGGGTACCCACAATTGCCCATAAGTTTGTTGGGCCAAGTATTTGGGCTCAATAAATTTAAATGATTAGCCATAATGGCTTTTTTGCAATTCTTCGAAAACTGTGAAGCTGATTTTGGCGGCACCCGCTTCGTATCTTGTGCACTATGATTAGCAAAATTTGAAGGTTTTCTGGAATAGCCAATTTTCTACCGTCATTTCAATCTTTCCAGCACTCTTCCATTCCTTGTGAGTTCTAGCACTTCGTACCTTCTTCTCTCAATCTCCATTCTCATCGCTTCCTTGTTGTTTGGGCCCGTGCTTCATCGTTCGAATTGATCTTCTATTTTGTAAGTTTCCTGTACCTTTTCTCTGTATTTTCTCTTTGAGTTTGCAGTTTTCTAGGGTTTTCCAATGACGAAGATTGGCAATAGGTCGGTCTCTGAATTTAGGAAGTTTTATAACATCCCTGAGTGGGTAGATATTGAGTGTTGCGCTTACCCTCCTAGAAATGTTAGAGAGATAGATGACGCCCACTGGATTCATGTTTTGTTGCTTTCCTAGGGGGGACTCACTTTTCCTCCCAACGATTTGTTCTTGCATTTCTTTGGCTATTTCAATATTGTTCCTGCACAATGATCACCCAATGTGTGTAAAATAGTTAATGGCGTACATAGAATAAATCAGTTGTATGGTACTAGATTAGGACTCGCCGAGGTCTGTTTTTGCTATTACTTCTCTCGAACTAGCTCTGGTGTCCTCTATCTCAAAGCTAGGAGCCCTAACAGGCTATTGGTAATAAATCTACCTGATTCCCATAAGGACTATTGGCAAGAAGGTTTCCTTGTTAGAAACTGGCAGTTTTCTCCCCAACTTGAAGGGTTGAGGTCTGAGAGGTTCTCTGTTCCCTTTTATGGGGAAGAAAACATAGGTAGACATTGCTCTATTGTTTTGATTTTTGTTATTTTATGATCTTTCTAACAGTGAGGTCAAAGAACTTGGAACCTGCTCTCAGTGAGGTTCGTCTCTCGAAATTGGTTAAGGCTTGGAATATCAGGGAGCCTTTGGGTGACAGCGAGCATCCCAGGTTTGCTGCCTTTCTGCTCGAGTACAAGAACATTGGCTCCAGCTTCATAGTAAGGCCTATGGACTGTATCCCAAAGTTTGATTCCTTCGAAGAGACTGCTGTGGATCTAGTTGGACGAGGAGGAGAGCAGCTCTGAAAGTGACATCTTAGGTGTTGTAAGCGATTTGCGGGGGGAGAGCTCTAGTAGTAGCAGTTCTTCTGATCGTGGGGAGGTTTCTGAAGCTCGAGAGTCATCGAGCACGTCCAGTAGTTCGAGCGAGGAGATGAATCCACCCCGAAAGAACCTTATTCGGGACGATGATGATGAAGACCATATGCTTCTCGCACAGAGGTCTAAGAAGAAAAAATCTAGCTCTGGGGCTGTTGCTACTGGTTCCCGGTCCTCTTCTCAGGAGCAGGAGAAAAAGAGGAAGGAAGAAGAGCAGGTAAGGGAGAGGGAGAGAAAAAAGGAAGAAGAGAAGAAGAAGATGGAAGAGAAGAGGAAGATAGAGGAGAGGAAGAAGAAAGAGAATGAGAGAGAGGAGGAGAAGAGGAGGGCGAAAGCGAGGACGAAGGCTGGGCAGGCCTTAGTCTCGGTGTCCGCATTGCCCGAGGGGCTTTTGTTGTAATTTCCCCTCAGTTAGCCCCCGCTCTGCTCGAGAGAGCTGTCCTCCCAGCTGATCGTCAAAGGGCGGTAGGGTCCGAGCAATTGGCCCTTCAGGCTAGTCAAATGCTAGCTTTGGTAAGATTTTTCCCCTCTCCCATGTTTTTATGAATTTCATCATTTCCCTCTTCTGATGTCTTCTTTTTTTTTTGCAGTTTGTGACTGACTTCGCCGTGCTATATCGCTCACGCGATGAGCTGATGAGGAAAAATAGCGAGCTGGAGAAAGAGAATGCTACTTTGAAGTTGAGCGGAACCGAGCTCGAGGCTGGTTTCAAAGCTGTTGACGGTGCTCGGATATCATCCGACCTGGCTCTTGCTACTGCCAACAAGGATAAGGACGTGACAGTCAAGGATTTGAAAGAGCTACGACAGGCCTACGACCTGGTTTGCTCGAGCAAACTTGCTATTGTAGAGGAGAACAAGGTTCTCTCTGAAGGGCTGAAGATGAAGGAGTCTGAGGCTGTCACTGCCAATGAGGACTCATACAATTCTGGTTGGGCTGCAGCATACGAGGATGCTAAAGTTTAGATAGGTTATATTAGTCATCTGAACTTCAAAAAGGGCTGGAACAAGGCCCTTTTGGCTACTGGCGTCGATATCGACCCTCCCCTGTTTGACGAGCATGACATGGGTCCGAAGCTAACCATTGATGAAGTCCCTACCCCAGCTATTAAAGGTGCTGACCCTGCCCCCCAGATGACCCCTATTGATGCTTCCCTTGTTATGGCGACAGAGATTACTCCTGCCGAGGGCGGTGCTCCTCCTGATGCCGACAAGGGGAAAAGGCCATCGACCTCTAGGCAACCTGAGGTTCCTAACTAATTTCCTGCTAGGATTACTTTGTATTTTTGCTTTTTTTTCAGTCTATAAACTTTCTTTTTACTGTTCGATGTAATTTCAACCTTCATTAATGAAAAGGATTCTATTTCTCAGTGCAGTGATTTGTCTCTTTCTCTCCCTTGTCTTTCTATTTCTTGTAGTCAATTGATGTGGATGATTACATTGCTACTACTTCCCAATTGGGAAGGATGTTGGGGCCCAATGTGAGCTTCGAAGTTCGTCACACCTTTGTGAGGGTCTGCAAGTCTCTGTGGCTGAGAAATAAGCGCTTTATAGAGAAAACTGAGCTCGTCGCCAAGCTGAAAGACATGCTTCAAGAGATGGAGGACATTGGTGCCTCAGTCCAAGAGGACGTCAACGTGCTGAGGACGAATCTATTAGAGGCCTCCGAGATCAATCAAGTTAGGGAAGTTCTTCAGCAGGAGAATGAGGCTCTGAGGAGAGAGGTCTCACGACTTAGGGAGCATGCACCGAGCATTTCTCTAGCAGTATTACAGGATTCCTCATCATCACAAGCTAGAGCTGGTTAGAGTGATATTCCTCCTGTGCTGTGGGGTTCCACTGGTCCATCCGTTTCGCGAGCTGGCAGGAGTACCGTGAGCCAAAATAGGAAAGTGGAAGAACTTCGAGATCGGGAAATGGAAGAGCTTCGTGGTGATGTTCAGCGAGCATATGTGATTGCTACTGGGCTTCAAAGGGATGTCACTCGGTTACGACACTTGTTCAAGAAAGGT
Organism: Sambucus nigra; assembly: GCA_949130495.1. NCBI lineage: Eukaryota > Viridiplantae > Streptophyta > Magnoliopsida > Dipsacales > Adoxaceae > Sambucus > Sambucus nigra. The sequence continues at coordinate 342,699,453 of OX422212.1, read as the reverse complement.
CCTCGACAAGTGTGGGATGATGGCTACGACCAGGGTTGGTCAGATGCTCCAATAAGGCTGTCAGAGTTCGAAGAGCTTTCCTTTGTCAGGGGGTGGCTGAGTGCTTTTAAGGAGCTACAAGTCCCGAGGAACTCGATGCTCTAGTATCGCCATGAGATTTCTTCCTCTACCCTGATGCCTAACCCCTTCCGGAGGGATGATTGATGGATCCCCATTGATTCCATCCCTCGGAAATTATTAGAGTCAGATGCGAATGAGGTTGAGGAAGAGTTAGCTCCTGCTCCCGATGACGGACGAAGAGCTCGAGTGGATGATTATCTCGCTCAGAGGCCTCACCCCCATTGAGATTTTTCCAGTTGTTGTTTTTTGTATTTTTGATAATGTAAATTCTTTGGGCGAGCTCGCCGACTAAACATGTATCACCATTGTTGTAAATATGATGAATTAATGAAAAGTTTGTGTTTTGGGCAATTTTTCTGACTAAACAAGTGCATCATATTCTTCATATTCTTGCTTCTTTGTGATCTTCTAAGTTTGTTTTGTCATGCAAGTGTCCTCCCAGTCTAGTATAATACCGAGATACCATTGTGCACCACTTTACCTTTTAGGTTGTGTCGTCACACTCCCTTAGGCCTAAGTGGGGAAATTGGCGAGGACACACCTGATGTTGGATGCTTTATCCGATCAGGATTTTATTCAACCAAAGAAGGTTTGATGACAAGTATGAAATTTGGTCATATTGCCTAAGGATCCTTTGTAGGGCTTCATATATTGCCAGGGGCAATGCTAAGAGGTCCTTCGTGTTTCATAACGATGACCTGAGGAGGGATATTCCCCTGATATAGTGTAGTGATCAATGTGTCTGTTATTTGGTAAAGATGTGCGATAAATGCAACTGTTACTTATCAGAATGTAGCCAATTAAATAACTTTCATTAATGATAAGGGAAATGAACTTCTAGTTTTATAACAAAAGAATAAAAGAAAGATCTAAAAATAGAATCTCTTGAGATTGGCTGCGTTCCATGCTCATGGTATTTCTCTTCCTTCCATTGTTTCCAAGTGATAGGCGCCCTGCAGATCGTCTCTTGTTATCTTAAAGGGTCCTTCCCAGTTTGGACCTAGCTTGTCGTCTGATGGTTTCACTGCGCTGCCCAGGAATTTCCTTAGAACGTAGTCCCCAACTTGAAATGCCCTCGGGTTAACCCTTTTATTGTAATGCCTCGCGAGCTGTTGCTGATAGCTCGCTAGTTTCACTAGGGCTAGCTTTCGGCGCTCATCGGCTAGGTCGATCTCAGTGAGCAATGCTGCATTATTATGGCCCTGGTCGATAAGGTTGGACCTCATTATTGGCAAACCTGCTTCCATTGGGATGACTGATTCCATGCCATATGTCAGCGAAAATGGGGTTTCTCCTGTTGCTCGCCGAGGAGTGGTTCGGTATGCCCATAGGATATGGGGTAGTTCATTTACCCATGCGCCTTTGGCTCGCTCTAATAGCATCTTTAATCCATCGATCACAATTTTGTTGGAAGCCTCAACCTGGCCATTACTCTGAGGGTAGGCCACCGAACTGAAGTGGTGTCTGATACCGTGTTCGTTACAGAAATTCTGAAAGGAGCCGCTTTCGAACAGTGTTCCATTATCTGTGATGATCGTTCTGGGGATGCCAAAATGAGTGATTATATTCCTCCATATGAACCTTATCATATCAGCGTCTCGGATGTTTGCCAGGGGTTCTGCCTCGATCCATTTGGTGAAGTAGTCAGTCGCAACTAATAGATATTTGCGATTGCCGATGGCGGTAGGCAGTGGTCCCACGATGTCCATTCCCCATTGGGCTAATGGCCATGGGCTGGACAGGGATTTTAGATCGCTGGTGGTTTGGTGGACTATAGGAGCGTGAAGTTGGCATTTCAGGCATTTGCGAACATATACCGCAGAGTCCCTTTGCATATATGGCCACCAATGGCCTTCCTTCATTGCTCGAAAAGCTAGAGACCTTCCTCCGATATGGCTTCCACAGACTCCTTCGTGAAGCTCGTGTAGCATTTGCTCGACATCCCCTGGGTGGACGCATTGGAGGTAGGGACAGGAGAAGGATTTCTTATACAAGTTGCCTTCTGGGGATATGTGCAACCGAGCAGCTTTGACTCTTATCTGGTGGGCAGTCTTCTTATCATCCGGGAGCGTGCCATCCTTTAAATAGTCCCTTAAGGGGTCCATCCAGCTGGGGGCTGATCCCACCTGGAGTACCAGTTCCACATTTGGTGGCTTGCTATTGCGATTAATGCTCGGACGAGTGAGGAAATCGATGGGGATGGTTATTTTTAGGTCGGAGTCAACTGCCAAACTCAGGGCTTCTAGGGCATCAGCATGACTGTTTTGCCCCCTGGGAAACTGCTGGATGTTGATCTCTTCAAAGCTCGACATTAGTTTTTTCACTAAGGCGAGGTAAGCTGCCATCCTTTCATCCTTTGCATTGTAATCTCCACTTATCTGATTGGAGACTAGTTGGGAATCACCGAACACCTGTAAATGTTTTGCTCCCAAGGTGTGAGCCTTTTGGAGGCCGGCTATTAAGGCTTCATACTCTGCTTCGTTATTGGAGGCTGCAAATATAAGCCTGGTTCCTTGTTTAAGGACTGTGTTCTCTGGAGTAATGAGGACAATGCCTACCCCTGCCCCCTTTGAGTTGGAGTCTCCATCAACAAACAGTTTCCAGGTTTCCTCTGTTACTTGGTTCTCCTCTTGCCTTGTTGGTCGAGGTTGGTCAGAGGGTTCCTCGCTCGTGAATTCGGCTATGAAATCAGCAAGGATCTAGCCCTTGATAGCTGTCCTTGGTTGAAATTGGATGTCAAATCACCTAAGCTTGACTGACCATTTAGACAGTCTGCCCGACAAATTCACTTTCCTCAGGATTGCTTTAAGGGGGTGCGATGTTAGGACGATAATAGTGTGGGCTTCAAAATAATGCTTTAACTTCCTCGAGGCTACTACTAGTGCAAAGGCGAGCTTCTCCAGTGGTAGGTACCTCTGCTCGGCATCCAGTAGGGTCTTGCTCGCGTAATAAATGGGGTACTGGATTCCTCCAACCTCGTATATTAACGCAGAGCTGACAGTGTGGTTGGAAACGGAGAGGTACAGGTACAGGTACAGAGAATCTGTCTGTTGTGGTATGACGAGCAGTGGTGGAGAGCTTAAGTAGGCTTTAAGCTCAACTAATGCTCGCGAGAAATCTGGGCTCCACTCTGCCGTCTTGTTCCCCTTTAGAAGATGGAAGAAAGGCTTGCACTTCTCGGAGGATTTAGAGATGAAACGATTTAAGGCAGCGAGCATACCAGTGAGCTTCTGTACGTCCCAGATTGTGCGAGGGGGTTATACCCTGCTAATGGCATCGATCTGGTCTGGGTTAGCCTATATGCCTCTCTTACTGACCAAGTACCCAAGAAATTTTCCTGACTGGACACCGAAAGAACACTTGCCTGCATTAAGTTTCATTCGGTACTTCCTGAGGATTTCAAAGGTGTTTGACATGTCTGAGAGGTGATTTTCCTTTTTCTTACTTTTAACGAGCATGTCATCAATGTAGACCTCCATGGTGTCTCCCATATGATCCTTGAATATTTTGGTGACCAACCGCTGATAGGTTGCCCCTGCATTCTTGAGCCCAAAAGGCATGACCTTGTAGCAGTATAACCCAACCGTCGTGATGAACGCCGTTTTGTCCTGGTTTGGGGCATATAAGGGGATTTGGTGATACCCCGAGTATGCGTACAGAAAACTCATTCGCTCGTGAGCTGCAGTGGCGTCTACTAGTTGGTCTATCTTTAGGAGGGGGAAACTATCTTTAGGGCACGCTTTGTTGAGGTCAGTGAAGTCGATGCAAACTCTCCACTTACCGTTGCTCTTCGGAACTACTACTGGGTTGGATAACCACTTTGGGAATTGTACTTCCCGTATGGATCCTACATCCAGCAGTTTTTCGACTTCTTTTTTGACCGCTTTAGCCTTCTCGGGTGCAGTTCGTCGTGCCTTCTGCGTGATCGGCTTGAAGGTGGGATCGACATGAAAATAATGACATACCACACTAGGATCGATTCCAAGCAGCTCGTATAGTTCCCACGCGAAAACATCTACGTTGTGTCTCAGCAGAGTTGTCAATTCCTTCTGTTCCTGATCGGTGAGAGATGCTCCAATAAAAAAGACTCTATTACTGTCACCATCTCTAGCAGTAACTTCTACCAGGTCCTCGACAACACGCTCGGAGGGGAGGAGCCTGGTCTCCTCTACTCCAGGTCTTCCTTACTTTAATTGCTATTTATAAGGTGTTGGACCTTCTTCAACTTTCTCGCTGGGCTGATCGGCCTTCTTCTCTGGCTTTGCTCGGATGGCTGCTATGAAGCACCTTCTTGCCATCGCTTGGTTACCGTGGATCTCCATTACTCCTCGCTCGGTTACATACTTGAGTTTTTGATGGTAGGTCTAGGAGACTGGCTTTATCGCATGAAGCCATCCCATGCCGAGGAAGGCCTAGTATGGCGAGTCGATGTCGACTACCAAAAACTCGATCATCTTGGAGACGTTTCCAGCGCGCACCGATAGTACAATATTTCCCAGGGGCATAGTTATTTTTCCAGCGAATCCAACTAAAGGGACAGTATCTTCCTTAAGTTCAGTGACGCTTAACTTTAACTTTCTGAATAGGTCGAGATACATTACTTCGGACAAGCTTCCTTGATCGACGAGCAACTTGTCGACGTTAAAGTTGGCTATCCTTAGGGTAATGATCAGGGCATCGTGATGTGGGGTTCTCACTCCCACCAGATCTTCATCTGTGAAGACAATATGCTTGTTATAGTTGACGTCATCTTCTCGTCGACGCTTTCCTGACTGTGATTTTGCTGGATCAATCTGAAAAGCCTGCATTACCATTGTGAGTTTCTTTATCTCCATTCGAGCTGAATTTCCTTGTATTTGCTTGGCATCAGATGCCTCGTGAATTACCACAAACTCATATCTAGCGTCATCTTCCATCACGTTGTCAGGTCTTGCCTCTCTATTGGTAGCCACTTTCTCTGCCCTTTTCTCCACAAACTCGTTCAAATGCCTAGACTGGGCCAGCTCCTCAAGGTGATACTTAAGAGCTTTGCAGTGCTCAGTCTTATGTCCTCCCTCTTTGTAAAAAGCGCATCTTAGCGCGTTGTTCCTCTTTGAGGGATCTCCTCCCATCTTCCTGGGCCACTTGATGAATGGATCATCTTTGATCTTCGCGAGAATTTTGTAAATTGGTTCTTTAAAGACGGTGTTGACCGCCTGGAATGCTTTTGACGCATCATTGTTCCCTCCGTTCTTGGAGCCATTTTTTCCCCCGTTCTTTCCTCCTCTCTTCTGGTTCTCAGCTTTGTCACTTCCCTTGGTAGTGATTTTAGCTCGACCGTTTTCTCCTGTACTGAGGCGGGTGACATCTTCCACCTTATCATACTTCTCGATGCGAGCCATCAGGTCGTTAATAGTCATAGCCTCCTTCTTCGTCAGGGACTGGTATAGAAGGGAAGAACTAGGGAGCCCAATTTTAAAAGAGGCCACTGCCACTTCCTCTGTGCAATCCTCGATCTCATTGAATAACTCCCAGTACCTCTTTGCGTAGTCTCGGAAGGTCTCTTGAGGCGTTTTCTTCATTGTCAGCAAAGCATCTATCCTTTTGGGATGGGATCTACTGGTAATGAATTGGGCTGTAAAAAGTTAGACCAAGGATTTGAAACTCCTGATTGACCGGTGGGGGAGTTTTTCGAACCACTTCTGCACTACATCATGCAGGCTCGAAGGACATATTCGGCACATCAGCGCGTCCCGGTGGTTCCAGAGGGTCATGGCCTGTCGGTACTGCCTGACGTGATCAATGGGATCAGTCTTATCGTCATAAATCTTGAACCTTGGAGTGGCAATTTCTTGGGGGCTTCTTCTTCCTCAATTTCCCTCGTGAAAGGTGACTTCATCTGGGTTTCGAGAGCTCGCCTAGCGAGTTCTCGGGTCGATCTGGTATCGTGGTGGGCAGGATGTTGGTCTATCTCCCTGCGGACAAGATTTCGTATGTTCTCGTCGCTGCGAGCAGGGCTCTGGTAACGGCGAGCTCTTTGCAGCTGCTCGTGGAGGTCATCGTCTGACTCGTCTCCCTCGACCTTTTGAGATCCTCGCCTAGGGATCCTTCCTCGGCTGCGAGACTTGCTCGCCTGAGGGCTAGGAGTGAGGTATGGACGCCTCCTGTTATCATGATGAATCTCTCTCTCCAGTCTTTCCAGTCTTCTTTTCAAGCGAGCATTCTCAGCCTCGTATCTGCGAGAAGACTCCCTCTGCTCGTGGAGCCTTACCTCGTATGCATCAATCAATCTGGATATTTGGGTGGACCTCGCTGGTCCTTGGCTTTCTTCTGAGGCTGGCCTTTCCAAGCGAGCCCTCTGATCTGAACGTCGAACTTCAGACCTAATGCTGCGAGGAGCAGGTGGTTCTTGAATATCCCCTGCTTGGGGGGCATTGCTGCTGTGACCAGACATTTTAAACTCCTCTTTTGGTGTGGGCTTTTCTCAGGGAAGATAAACCTTTCCCACAGGCGGCGCCAATTTTGGTGACAATTATTAGGCAACACAAATAAATAAGAAAAAAGCAATCACCAAGCAAGAATACGGAATGTAAAATGACAATCACACAACAAAGGATGTACGTGGTTCAAAAAAGATTTGCCTACGTCCATGGTGGTGCAGTCGATGTTATTTCTATATACTATAGGGAGTGATTACAGAGAATACAACTTGTCCTTTTGCCCCGGACTTAGGGTTCAATATATACATGTACGTTTAGGTGAGCGGGGGAGTTGGATTCCACCACGTCCTCCATCTCTCCCTATAACCTCCCTTAATGGAAACGTGGGAAGAGACCGGATCACAATCAAAATAAGAAGTGGGGGCCTGGACTTTGGGCCACTATAATTGGGCTACTCGTCCAGGCCTATGGTCTTAATTTTGGGTGCCCACAGTGAGAAATTAATTTGTTAGTTAATTAATCCAGATTAAAATAATTATTAACTAGCGTGCCAAGGGTTGATACTTATTGATGAAAATTATGGTATATTACTATGTGAATATGTAATATGGAATTATGAAATTTTATAAATTGTCAAGAGCGGAAAATATGACAGTTTGATATATTAAGACGGGACGCGCGTGTGAGTCATATCGAGACTAATTTAATAGATTAAAGAAGTGATTTATTTTTAAGTAACTCTTAAGAGTGCTCCATTGATTCCGAAAGGGTCGAGATAGTCAGAAAACTCTACTCGGGTATTCTATTTGGACTCCGAAATATTTTTAGGCCTAACCGGCAACTCGTAGGGGTATTTTTTTTCCTTGAAATTTTTGGGGAAACATTATGGACGAAAATTAAAGAAAATAAATAAGGTAAACGTGGGGGAGTCAGTTCCAAACCTACGAGAGAGAAACGAGAGAGACATAGAGGAGGGAAGAAGGAGTCCATAAGTGTTCTTGGTGCATAACTCAAGGACTCGCATCACAAATCCCACCAAAGCATAGATCGAAAGATGAGGAACACGTCTATGCCAATTTCATCAACGTATCAGAACATCATAATCGAGGCAAGTGTTTATTGCTTGCTTTATTTAGCAATAATTGTGTTCATATTAGACTAGGTAATTACCCCATTATTATGAAGATGAATATTGTTGAAAATTTGGGAGAATTAATTATAAATTATGACTGATTTGAATAAAGTTTGATTCCCTCATGTAGAAAGGATTATGTCCACAAAATTATGATAATTTGATGATTAAATCTGGGCTTAATTTGGAGTTTTGCATATAAATTTGAGAATTAGGGTTGATATATTAATTTGGGGATTTCGAATTTATTGATGATAAGTGATGATTTAATGATGATATATTGTTGGAAATCATATATAAATGTTAGGTAGTTGATGGGAATTGAATGATTGGTGTTTGGGTTGATTTCTTTAGAGGTTTTAGGCTTAAAAATGGAGGAAAACGGAACTGTTAAGGGTGTAGAATGTAACAGGTTTGGTGGGGGGAGAAGAATGTTGAATCTCGTTTAAACGAGACTGAGTTTCGTTCGAATGAGAAAGCTAATGTCCTTCAAACGACATCTGACCTCGTTCGAACGACAAGTCAAAAAATATGAGAAATTTCCAGTTCAGTCCAAATTCAAGTTACACAGTTATTTTGAGTGAGGAAAACTATCATTTGATGATTATTAGCCTAGTGTAGAATTGTTAGGGGATAGTCATAGAGTAATACCTTATATATTTTGGAAAAGTGAGTTAACCGTGGAAATTTAGAAAGGGAGAATAATCTAATTAATAATATTATAAGTAGTAATGAGAGAATACTATGTACGGAAAATATATGTATGGGTTGGGTGAATACCTAATAAATTTTTAATAGGATGTGTGAATGCCTATTATATGATTGTATTTGTGTGTATAGCATACCTACACTGCTTGCTATCAGTAGGAGGTTTCGTGCAGTGGACAATCGTATCCTGGGTGACCCAATGGGGGGATATTTGACTTGTACCCAGAGCATATGAACTTGAATACATGTTATCTGTTACATAGGATAGTTTTGACGGTTGAATGGGAGCGTAGGTATGTACGTGACACATTTAGATGGTGAGTACGCTCACCTCCAATATTTGTGTTATGAGATTTATGGTTCGTGAGAGACGCCGAGCCAATTGTCCTTTATGCAGTAAGCGATGCACCGGGACATGATAATAGAGTATGCATTGCGGCAAGTGGTCTTAACTAAGGGGTGCGGGATTAGTATATATATATATAGGGATGATGTGACTATATGTATATATATTATGTGCTTGTGGATATTTCTACTTTGTGAAACTAGTAGATACGTTAATAATAATAATTTCTTTGCGCCAAGCGGTATTAACCAAGGGGTGCAGGTGTAGTATACATATGTAGGGATGATGTGACTATATATATGAATAAACTTGAGAAAATTCTACTGTGTGAAATTAGTAGATATAGTAATAATGAGAAACAAAATACTCTTAGTTGGTAAAATATTAATCGGTCGGACGGTGAATAATGATGTTTAGTTACGAGGGATAAACTATTACAATAACGTATTGTATGGGAGATACGAATATTCTACTAGTGACGTAGATGATGGTATGGTGACTTCTAACTAGTTAGGTTGGGTAGCATATGTAATAGGGAGTAAATGTACGTTAGGCGTGCACAATAAATGAGAGGTTGGAATCTCATGTGAGAGTTTGAAAATAACATGCACATAATACTTGCTTCATTGCAGTTTTAAATGCTTGCTAAAACAAATATTTTTATAACTCGGGCTCTGATCCATTTCTTGCTATTCCCCTCTCTTTTTGCTATATATATATATATAATTTATCAGGTGCCCAGCCATAGGGTTGCCACCAGACATAGACGTATGGATCATTTGGAAAGCTGCAGCTGTTGTGGAAGCTGTAGGTTATTGAGATTAGATGCTCCTATCTTTCCATTCAGTTATAGTTAAGACATTTCAGCTAGGACATGTGCCGCCCGCTTCCAGTTTAGTTATTCAGAGGTTGTAATTTTATTAGTAGCATTTCTTCTATTATTGGATTGAGTAGTATTACACGTTTGGTTTGAGAATTCGAACTAGAATGTTTTATACAATCTTATTTAATTCAGTAATTATTTTATGTTTAGTATTTATTTTATTCTGGTGGAATGCAGATGTGGGTACACAGATTTGGAATAACGGGCCTGGACGAGTAGCCTAGTTAAAACGGCCCAAAGTCCAAACCCTTCGCACCTTAACATTAATTCAGTTATGACTTAGTCTTCTCCCATGTCTTCGAATAGAGGTGTTCCAAGAAAAGATGGTAAACGTGGGGGAGTCCAACACCCCCACTACTTGAAGACATACATGTATATAATAAACCCTAGGTCTGGGGCATAAGAAACGCACTGTATTCTCTGTAAACACTCCCCGGAGTATATAGAAATAATACTGACTACACCACCATGGACGTAGACATTCTTGCTGAACCACGTACCTCTCCTGTTGTGTGATTGACATTTTGTATTCCATATTTTATTTGGTGATTGCGGTTCTCTTATCTATTTGTGTTGAATAATAATTATCACCACAATTGGGGCCGTCTGTGGGAACGTTTATCTTCCCTGAGAAAGCCCAACCAACAAAGAAGATTGAAATGTATGGTCACAGTACTAATGCTCCTCAGGAAGGAGATATCCAAGAACAACCTGCTCCTCGCAGGATCAGATCTGAAGTTCGGCGTTCAGATCAGAGGGCTCACCTAGAGAGGCCAGCCTTAGAAGAAAGCCAAGGACCAGCGAGGTCCACACAAATATCCAGGTTGATTGAAGCATATGAGGCGAGGCTTCGAGAATATAGGGAGTCTTCTTACGAGCACGAAGCTGAGAATGCTCACCTCAAAGAAGGTTAGAAAGAATGGAGAGAGAGATCCATCGTGGCACCAGGAAACGTTCGTATAGCACTCCTAGCCCTCAGGCGAGCAAGTTTCGCACCGAGGAAGGAGCCCCAGACGCAGGTCCCAGAAAGTTGAGGGAAACGAGTCAGATGATGACCTGATCGAGCAACTGCGACTAGCTCGTAATTATAGGAGCCCAACTCGTAGCAACGAGAACATACGGAGTCTGGTCCGAAGGAAGATGGACCAACACCCTGCGCATCACGGTACCAGATCGACCCGAGAGCTCGCCAGATGAAATCACCTTTCTCAAGGGAAATAGAGGAAGAGGAAGCCCCCAAGAAATTTGCTATTCCAAGGTTCAAGATTTATGATGGTAAAACTGATCCCATTGATCACGTCAGGCAGTACAGGCAAGCCATGACACTCTGGAACCATCGAGACTCACTGATGTGCCGAATTTTTCTCTCTAACCTGCATGACGTGGCGTAGAAATGGTTCGAAAGGCTCCCCCACAGGTTCATTAGAAGCTTCAAGTCCCAGGGCCAAACTCTTTATGGCCTGCTTCATTACTAGTAGCTCCCATCCCAAAGGATGGATTCTTTTCTAACAATGAAAAAGACGCCTCAAGAGACCCTCTGAAACTACGCAAAGAGGTACCGGGAGTTATTCAATGAGGTCGAGGACTGCTTGGAGAAAGTGGCGGTGGACTCTTTCAAAATCGGGCTCCCCAGTTCTTCCCTTCTGTACCAGTACCTGACAAAGAAAGAGGCCATGACCATCGACGAATTGATGGCTTGCATCGAGAAATATGCCAAGGTGGAGGATGTGACTCGCCTCAGCACAGGGGAAAACGGTCGGGCTAGGATCGCTGCCAAAAGAAGTGAAAAAACTGAGAACCAGAAGAAAGGAGGAAAGAATGGGGGAAAGAATGGCTCCAAGAACGGAGGCAACAACGATGTGGCAAAAGCATTTCAGGCGGTCAACACTGTCTTTAGAGAACCAAATTACAAAATTCTCTCCAAAATCAAAGACAAACCATTTATTAAGTGGCCCTAAGACTAAGCAATGCAAGGCTCTTAAGTCCTACCTCGAAGAGCTGGCCCAGTTCGGGCATCTGAACGAATTCGTGGAAAAGAAGGCAGAGAAAGTTGCTTCCCATAGGGAAGCAAGGCCTGACAACGTACTCGAAGACGATGCCGACCATGAATTCGCAGTAATTCATGGGGCATCTGATGTGAAGCAAATTCAAAGAAATTCAGCTCAAATGGAGGTAAAAAAGCTTACAGTGGTGATGCAAGCTTTTCAGATCGATCCAGCGAAAACACAATCAGGAAAGCGCCGACGAGCAGATGACGTCGACTATAGTAAGCATATCGCATTCACAAATGAATATATGGTGGGAGTGAGAACCCCCATCATGATGCTTTGATCATTACTCTCAGGATAGCTAAGTATGACGTCAACAAGTTGCTCGTCGACCAAGGAAGCTCATCCGAGATAATGTATCTCGACCTGTTCAGAAAATTGAAGTTAAGCATCGCCGACCTAAAGGAAGCTACTATCCCTTTAGTTGGCTTCGCTGAAAAAATGACTATGCCCTTGGGAAAGATCGTGCTGCCAGTAAGGGCAGGAAATGTCTCTAAGATGATTGAGTTTCTGGTAGTTGACATCGACTCGTCATACCAGGCTATCCTCGGCAGAGGATGGCTGCACGTAATGAAGGCAGTCTCCTCGACCTACCATCAGAAACTCAAATATGTGATCGAGCGAGGTGTAATGGATATCCATGGAGATCAAGCGATGGAAATAAGGTGCTTCATAGTAGCCATCCGCCTAAGACCAGAGAAGAAGGACGATATGCCCAGCGAGAAAGTTGAAAAAGAAGAAGGTCTGATACCTTCGAAATAACAGTTAAAATACATGAGGCCTGGAGTGGAGGAGACCAGGATCTTCCCCTCTAAACGGGTCATCGAGGACCTAGAGGAAGTTACAGCTGGAGATAGCACCAATGACAGGATCTTTTTTATTAGAGCTTCTCTCACAGATCAGGAAATGAAGGTGTTGACGATTCTGCTAAGAAGCAATATAGACGTTTTCACATGGGAACCATACGAGATGCCTGGAATTAATCCTAGTATGGTTTATCATCAGCTTCACGCCGACCCCACCTTCAAACCAATCACGCAAAAGGCACGACGAACTACACCCAAGAAGGCAAAAGTCGTGGAAAAAAGTTGAGAAGCTGTTGGATGCAAGATCCATACGGGAGGTCCAATTCCCCAAATGGTTATCCAACCCAGTACTAGTTCCAAAGAGAAACGGGAAGTGGAGAGTCTGCATCGACTTCACTAACCTTAACAGGGCGTGCCCTAAAGACAGTTTCCCTCTTCCAAAAATCGATCAACTAGTGGACGCCACAACAGCTCACAAGAGAATGAGTTTTCTGAACGCATACTCAGGGTATCATCAGATCCCCTTGTACGCTTCAGACTAGGACAAGACATCATTCATCACCACCGTTGGATTGTATTGTTACAAGGTCATGCCCTTCGAGATAAAAAATGCAGGGGCAACCTACCAACGGATGGTCACCAAGATGTTCAAGGACCAAATGGGAGACACCATGGAAGTCTACATCGGGGATATGCTCATCAAAAGCAGGAAGAAAGAAGACCACCTCTCAGACCTATCAAGAACCTTCAAAATCCTCAGGAAGTATGGAATGAAACTTAACGTAAGCAACTGTTCTTTCGGTGTCCAGTCAGAAAAATTTCTTGGCTACTTGGTCAGTAAGAGAGGCATCGAGGCTAACCCAGACCAGATCGATGCAATAAACAGGGTATAACCTCCTCGCACAATTTGGGACGTACAAAAGCTCACAGGCATGCTCGCTGCCTTGAACCATTTTATCTCAAAATCCTCCGAGAAGTGCAAACCGTTATTCCATCTCCTAAAGGGAAACAAAATAGTAGAATGGAATCAAGTTTGCTCGCGGGCCTTAGACGAGCTCAAGGCCTACCTTAGCTTACCACCACTGCTCGTCATACCCCAGGATACAGATTCCTTATACTTATATCTCTCTGTTTCCAACCACACTGACAGTTCTGCATTGATGTGCAAAAAATCAAGAACCCAGCAACCCGTTTATTACGCGAGCAAGACCTTATTAGAGGCCGAGCAGAGGTACCTACCACTGGAGACGCTCGCCTTTGCACTTGTAGTGGCTTCAAGGAAGTTGAAGCACTACTTTGAAGCTCACACTATCATCTTCCTTACATCACACCCTCTTAAAGAAATCCTGAGGAAAGCGGATTTATCGATCAGACTGACTAAATGGTCCGTCGAGCTCGGGCAATTTGACATCCAATTCCAACCAAGGAATGCAATCAAAGGATAGGTCCTTGCTGATTTCATAGGCGAATTCACAAGCGAGCATCCTCTCGACCAATTTCAACCTGTGAAGCAAAGAGAAAATGACATAACAGAGGGAGTCTGAAAATTATTTGTTGACGGAGCCTCCAATTCAAAGGGGGCAGGAGTAGGCATTTTTCTTGTCACTCCAGAAGATACGATCCTCGAACAAGGAATCAGGCTTGGATTTGAATCCTTCAACAACGAAGCAGAATATGAGACTTTAATAGCCGACCTCCAGAAGGCACATACTTTGGGGGCAAACCAGTTACAAGTGTTCGACGACTCACAATTAGTCTCCAATCAGATAAGTGGAGACTATAATGCGAGAGATGAAAGAATGGCAGCCTACCTCGCCTCGATAAAAAAGCTAATGGCCAGCTTCGAGGAAGTCAATGTCCAGCAGTTTCCCAGAGGACAGAACAACCATGCTGACGCCCTAGATGCCCTAAGTTCTGTAATCGATTCCAACTTAAAAAGAACAATCCCCATCGATTTCTTAGCTCATTCGAGCATTAACCGTAATAACGAGTTGCCAAGCGTGGAGCATGTGCTCCAAATTAAGTCGGCACTCAGCTCGATGGATCCTTTAAAGGACTATTTGAAGTATGGCGCACTTCCAGATAATAAGAAGATCGCTCACCAGATAAGAGTCAAGGCTGCTCGCTTTCACTTATCTCCTGAGGGCAAGATATATAAGAGATCGTTCTCCGGTCCCTACCTTCAATGTGTTCACCCGAGGGATGTCGAATAAATTTTACATGAACTCCACGAGGGAATCTTTGGAGGCCATATTGGAGGAAGGTCATTGGCTTTCCGAGCAATGAAGGAAGGCTATTGGTGGCCATATATGCAAAGAAACTCTGCAGTGTATATTCGCAAATGCGAAAAATGCCAACTTCATGCTCCCATGGTCCATCACCCCGCCAGCGATCTAAAATCACTTTCCAGCCCATGGCCATTCGCCCAATGGGGAATGGACATCATAGGACCTCTTCCTACCGCTGTCGGTAATCGCAAGTATCTGTTGGTCGTAACTAACTACTTCACCAAATGGATCGAGGCAGAGCCACTGACGAACATTTGAGACGCATATATGATAAAATTCATATGGAAAAATATAATCACCCATTTTGGGATCCATAGGACCATTATCATTGACAATGGAATGCAGTTCGAGAGCGGATCCTTTTAGAATTTCTGTAATGACCATGGAATCAGACACCATTTCAGCTCTGTGGCTTACCCTCAGAGTAATGGCCAGGCCGAGGCTTCCAATAAAACGGTGATCGATGGGCTAAAGAAACGGTTAGAACGAGCCAAAGGTGCATGGGTAAATGAACTATCGCATATTCTATGGGCCTACCGTACTACCCCACGCCCAGCAACGGGGGAAACCCCATTCTCACTAACATATGGAATGGAAGCAGTCATCCCATTGGAAGAAGGCTTACCCACTATGAGATCCACCTTTATCGAACAGGGCCAGAATGATGCAGCATTGCTCGCTGAGCTTGACCTAGACAACGAACGCCGAGAGCTTGCCTTGGTGAAACTAGCACGCTACCAGCAACAGCTTGCAAAGCACTATAACAAGAGGGTCAAGCCACGGACATTCCGAGTTGGGGACTATATCCTAAGAAAAGTCTTGGGCAGCGCAGTAAAACCATCAGACGACAAGTTAAGGCCAAATTGGGAAGGACTATTAAAGATAATAAGAGATGATTTGCGAGGAGCCTATCACTTAGAAACACTGGAAGGCAGAGAGATACCTCGAGCATGGAATGCAGCTAATCTTAAGAAATTCTATTTCTAGATTCTTCTTTTGTATTGTACTTATGAGACTGAAAGCTCATTTCCTTATCATTAATAAAAGTTATTTAGCGGTTACATTCTACGAAGTATCAGTTAACTAGTATATGAACTTTATAACTCACACACCTTTTCCAAGTGACAGGCACACTAATCAATACACCATAGCAGGGAAATCACCCTCCTCAGGTTTTCGTTGTGAAACACGAAAAACCTCTTAGCATTGCCCCTGGCAATATATGAAGCCCTACAGGAGATCCTTAGGCAATATGGCCAAGTCACAATTGGTCACCAAACAATGTTTGGTTAACAAAATCCTGATCGGATAGAGCATCCAACACTAGTTGTGTCCTCGCCAATTGCCACACTTAGGCCTAAGGAAGTGTGACGACACGACCTAAAAGGTAAAGTGGGGCAGAATGGTATCTTATAATCATACTGGACTGGAGGGACACTCACTTGACAATGAAAACTTACAAATCTAAATAGCCAAGAGAGGCCCAAGATTATTAAGCAAAGTCTAAAAGATGTGGAAAATATACAACACTAGTTTAATCGGTAAATTCGTCAGAACATAAACTTTATATTACGTCATCATATTTACAACAAATACAACTCATGTTTAGTCGGCGAGCTCGCCAAAAACATCAATATTACATTAGAGTGGCAAAATCTCAATGAGGTCGAGGCCTCTGAACGAGATAATCAGCCACTTGGGCTCTTCGACCATCGTCGAGATGGGGAACTAGCTCCTCCTCGACTTCATTCGCATCCGGAAGAACATCGTTTGGTCCAGCTCCAGCTTGTGATGAGGAGGAACCTCGTAATACTGCAAGAGCGATGCTCAACGCATGCTCCCTGAGTCACGAGACTTCCCTCCTCATTCTCTTGTTGAAGAATTTCTCCAACCTGGTTGATCTCAGAAGCATCTAGAAGCTTTGCTCTCAGAGTATTCACCTCTTCTTGGACTGAGGCACCAACTTCCTCCATCTTTTGGAGCCTGTCTTTCAATTTAACGATGAGCTCAGTCTGCTCTATGAAACGCTTGTTCCTCAATTACAGTGATTTGTAAATCCTCACAAAGGTATGACGAACCTCAGAACTTACATCAGGACCAAGCATTCTTCCCAATTGAGAAGTGGCTGGTATATAATCATCAACACTAATCAACTACAAGCAAGAAAAGATCAATAAAAGATAGAATTATTCAGTACACTAAAGGAAAAAGTCTTCTCATTTCATTTATACGAAAAAGATCAGAGTACATTGAAAAAGCAAAAAGGAAAATTACAAACAAAAATATAAGAGTAACCCTAAGGGCAAATTAGCTGGCAACCTCAGGCTGCCCAGAAGAAGCTGGCTTCTTCCCCTTGTCAGCAGCAGTAGAAGCACCTCCCTCAGCAGGGACAGCCTCTGTCGCCTGAGCAGGAAGGGCATCAGCAGGAATTGTCTGGGAGGCAGGGTCAACACCTTCAATGGCTGGGGTAGGGGCTTCATCCACAATTAGCTTTAGGCCTGGATCATGCTCTTCGAACAGAGGAGAAGCAACAACCACACCAACAGCTAAAAGGGCCTTGTTCCAGCCCTTCTTGAAGTTCAGATGACGGATGTAGCCTATCTGAACCTCAGTATCTTCTTACGTAGCAGCCCACTCGACGTTATATGAGTCCTCCTTAACGGTGGCTGCCTGAGACTCTTTCTCCTTCAGCTGCTCGGTCAGCACCTTGTTCTCCTCCACAATAGCCAACTTTCTCGAGCAGACCAGATCATAGGCTTGCCGCAATTTGTTCAGTTCTTTAACTGCTACCTCCCGCTCACGATTGGCTTTAGCAAGAGCAAGATCGGAAGATGTCCAAGCAGCATCAACGACCTTCAAACTAGCCTCGAGCTCTGTACCCTTCACCCTCAAAGGATCATTCTGCTTATCTAGCTCACCATTCTTATTGATCAGCGCATTGCGAGAGTGATAGAGCACAACAAAATCAGTCACAAACTGCCAGTAAGAGAAGATATTAGAAGAAAGAAATATACAAAAATTGGGAAGCATTAGAGAAGGGAAATTGACTTACCAAGGCTAGCCTCTGGCTCATTTGCAGAGCTAACTGGTCAGTCCCCACCGCCCTTTAGTGATCAACAGGAAGGACTGCTCGCTTGAGCAGTGCAGGGGCCAACTGGAGAGAAGTGGCAACTGAGGCCCCCTCCGGCAACGCGGACACAGGCACTAAGGCCTGCCCATCCTTTATCCTCGCCTCCATATTTCTCCTCTCCTCTTCCTTTTCCTTCTCCTTCTCTATCCTCCTCCTCTCCTCGACCTTCTTCTTCTCCTCAATCTTTTTCTTCTCTTCTTCCCTCTTCCTCTCTCTCTCTCTTTGACCTGCTCTTTTTCCTTTCTCTTCTTCTCCTTCTCCTGAGAAGCAGATCGAGAACCAGTAGCAATAGCCCCAGTGCTGGACTTCTGCTTCTTCGACCTCTGAGTGAGAAGCACATGATCATCATCATCCTCATCTCGGATCAAATTTTTCCTTGGAGGAACCATTTCCTCGCTAGAACTACTGGACGTGCTCGAAGGTTCTTGGGCTTCAGAGACCTCTTCCAAATCAGAAGAACTATCACCACTGGAGCTCCCCTCGCCAAAATTGCCTTCAGCACCGCCTCTAATATCACTCTCAGAACTACTCTCCTCTTCGTCCAACTGAATGAGATCGACAACAACTTCTACAGAGGTATCAAATTCAGGAATACTATCCACAGGCCTCACGATAAAACTAGACCCAATATTCTTATACTCGAGAAGGAAAGCGACAGACCGGGGATGTTCACCGTCAGCTAAGGGCTCCCTGATATTCTAAGCTTTAACCAACTCTGAAAGCCGAACCTCACCGAGGGTAGGCTCTAAGTTCTTCGACCTCGCTGAAGAAAAAACAGGAAAGAGTCAGAAAGATCACACATTAATAAAGAAATTGAAAGGACAGAGCAAAGACTACTTATATACTCTTCCCCATAAAAGGGAACAGTAAATCTATCAGACCTCGACCCCTCAGTCTGGGGGCAGAACTGCTAATTTCTATCAAGAAATCCATCTTGCCAGCAATCCTTGTGGGAATCAGGTAGGTTTACTACTAATACCCTGTCAGGACTCCTAGCTTTGAGATAAAGAACACCAGAGCTAGTTCGAGAAAAGGAATAGCAAAAACAGACTTCGGCGAGCCCTAATTTGGTGCCATAAAGTTAATTTATTCTATGGACGCCATTGATTATCTTCCATACATTGGGTAAACACTGTGCAGGAACAATGTTGAAATAACCAAAGAAATGCAAGAATAAATCGTTTGGAGGAAAAGTAAGCCCCCCTTGAGAAAGAAACAAAACGTGAATCCAATGAGCACCCTCTATCTCTCTAATATTCGTAGGAAGAGAGGCGCACTCAATCTCTACCCACTCTAGGATATTGTAAAATTTCCTAAACTCGAACACTGATCTATTACCTATCTTTACCATTTGTAAACCCTAAACTACAAATTCAAAGAAAACACAGAGAGAAAGAAAAGGAGACTTACGAGATGAGAGTTTGACTTGGACAATGCAAGATCATAAGCTCAAATGACGAGGGAGATCGAAAGCGAGGAAAATGAAGACCTGGAGAAGAGGGCGCAAATTGCTAAAACTCGCAGAAGATTCACAGAAGATAGAAGAACACTAAAAAGCTTGAAATGGCAGCTACTAAACGTTGCCCAAAGTGACTTTTAAATGTTGCTATCATCGCGCACAAGACACGAAGAAACTACCGCCTAATTCAGTCCTCAAACTTTGGGAAGAGTTACAAAAGAGGCATTATGACAAATCATTTAAATTTATTGATCCCAAATTGTGGCCCAACAAACTTAGGGGCAATTGTGGGTACACGGATTTGGAATAACGGGCCTGGACGAGTAGCCTAGTTAAAAAGGTCCAAAGTCCAAACCCTTCACACCTTAACATTAATTCAGTTATGACTTAGTCTTCTCCCATGTCCTCGAATAGAGGTGTTCCAGGAGAAGATGGTAAATGTGGGGGAGTCCAACACCCCCACTCCTTGAAGACAGACATGTATATAATAAACCCTAGGTCTGGGGCATAAGACACGCACTGTATTATCTGTAAACACTCCCCGGAGTGTATAGAAATAATACTGACTGCACCACCGTGGACATAGGCATTCTTGCTGAACCACGTACCTCTCCTGTTGTGTGATTGACATTTTGTCTCCCGTATTTTGTTTGGTGATTGAGATTCTCTTATCTATTTGTGTTTAATAATAATTGTCACCACAGCAGATAGTTTTTATTTTAATAATAAAAATTTATTAACGGATTATTTGGGTATAATTCAAATTAAATGTTTTGACACTTAGCCTAATTATTCATTCGGTGATAAATAAAATAAAAATTATTTTCTACAGTAATGCTAAGAATGAACCAACCGGTCACTTCAGCTTAATTTAATAAATGACTGATCACCCGGTATTTAATTAGACGGGGGGTCACAAGTTTCCCTTAAAAAATTCAAATTTATTAGGTTATAATTAGTGAGTCCAAGCATTGGAATATATAATAACCAATAATGAGATGTTTAATTGCACCTTATACGAAGCAATTTGTTAGTTGATTATTAGGAGCATTTTGAATTTACCCACAAGTTTATTATTATGATATATTTTTAAACACTATTATGTTTGTGTTTCGACTATAGCAACTATTTTAACCTTTGGCAACATACAAAGTGTCCTAAAGAGACGAAACAAGTGTCGGTCAAAATTTTCAAGCATGAAGGAAAAATAAAAGTGACTAATAATTGTGAATAACTGGGTATAATGCCGAAAGACGTTATCCGTTATTTTATGATGAAAAACATTTATTTCTTTGTAAAAACAATCCATATTCTTGTTTTATATAATAAAAGTTCTTTTATTTCGTAAAAAATGCATTTTTATTATGCAGTATCCAAAATATGAAATTGAAAAGTCAATTTTCTAATTCTCAGAATCCAGTTTAACCAAAAAATTGTCTTAAAGTCCTTGGTAAACATATGATATATATGTATTTTAGCTAACTCTTAACGAAAAAATTATACGTCCACAATTGCAAAAGACAAAAAGTTATAAGTAGTTACATAAATTAGTGGTCAAATGTACGCAATTTGACAAAATTAATTATGCTTAGACTAAAAACAAATAACGAATGTTCCAATTCCCAAAATTCAAACAACAATAACTTCAATTCTGGTATGGATTCATCATGCCCATACTAATACATTAGTCAAAGAACACTTGCCACGTGATTGTTCCATCAAAATTGAATGATGCCAATTACCCATCTTGGAGTAAATCCATGATTCATGCTCTCATAACCAATAAAAAAATTGGTTTTGTCAATGGATCCATTCAAACCCCTTCAAAAACAGAACAATAGACATAATTTGCTCTTTGGAATCAATGCAACAGTATGATTTTGTCATGGATCGCTCACTCGGTTGAGTTGGATCTAGCTAAATGAGTTGTCCACGCTCAAACTGCCCATCAAGTATGGAAAGATTTCAAAGATCAATTTTCACAAAGGCATTCACCAATAATTTGTCAAATCTAGAAGTATATTGCCTCTCTGTCACAAGGCACTATGGCAGTATCAGCTTATTTCACAAAACTCAAAGGTCTTTGGGAGTAATTAGAGACAAAAGGACTCTTCCCATCCCTTAAGTTTGTGGCATATGCGACTTGGACATCCTTTACATTCTCGTCTTAAATTAGTTTATCCATTACTTTCTTCCATTCATATTTCTTTTAATAATAATTTTAATGTTTGTCCCATGGCAAAAAAAATAAGACCTCCATTTCCTTTAAGTTCAATATCAACTCATGCTCCATTTTATTTATTACATTATGATATTTAGGATCCTCACAAAGTTTCCACACACTCAGGGGCACGTTTATTTCTTACCATTGTAGATGATTTTACTAGATGCACGTGAATTTTTTTGATGCAATATAAGTTTAGCACTTAGAACTTTTAAAATCCTTTATTGATTTTGTTCATACTCAATTTCATGCCAACGTTAAAGCCATTCAGGTAGACAACGGGGATGAATTTTTGACTATGAAAGATTTTTTTCCAAACTAATGGAATCGATACCAACGAACTCGTGTTTCCACTCCATAACAGAATAGAGTTACCGAATGCAAGCATTGTTATATTCCCAGCGTAGCTCGTGCATTACATTTCCAATCTCACTTGCCCCTTACTTTTTGGGATGTATGTGTCTTGACTGCTGTCTACATAATTAATCGATCACTCTCACCACTATTGTCCACTAAATCACCGTATGAATTGTTATACAAACGTCCACCATCATTTGATCAGCTGAAAGTTTTTGGTTATCTATAATATACAATAATTGTTCATCCTAGACATAAATTTGATCCCCGTGAAAGACATTGCATCTTTATTGTCTACCCCACTGGTAAAAAAGGCTACAAACTTTATGATTTAGAGACTAAATTTTTTTCATCAGTCGTGATGTCAAAATTTGAAACAAACTTTACTTTTTTTTTTCTCTCTCCAACCAATCACATCATAATTATATTTTTGCCCAATTTTTTTATTGATGTACCTGAAAATAGGCCACCACCATAATTACCTATCAGTGAAGTTCAAATAGCCCTATAATGATAACTCATCCATCCAGTGGGCCCACTCACATGATACACGAGATTCCACTACTCCGGATCGAGACCCCCTACACCAATCCATGGCATGACATAAGTAATAGCCCTACCCTACCCATGTCCCTTATGCCACTCACTTCCACTCAATCTGACGCAACACTTATAGCCAATCCTAATCTTTCTTCACAATCTTCAGGCCTTTCAAATACTAAATTATTCCCCCTACAGACATATTCTTCCATATAGCCACTTTCCCCTTCCGTGCCAATTCATTCATCCTCAGCAACTTCTAGCATGACAACATGACTAGAATATGTCCAACCAAGTATATCAACCTTCCCCAACACCTTGTTCTGCTTAAGGTAGTCATTATCCCCTTCTTCATTTTATTCTATATTCTCATTTGTCTTCTTCCTATTGTTCTTTTCTCTCTAACATTTCAAACCACACCGAACCCACATCCTATGCTTAATCTATCCATAATCTAAATGATAAGAAGACATGAATGCAGAATTATAAGCATTGCAATAAAATAATATAAGGATTATAGTTCCTTTACATGTTGGTCATAATCCCATCAGATGTAAATGGGTCTAAAAAATTAAATACAATTCCGATGGCACCATTTAGTGATACAAATCACATTTTTTTTGCTAAGGGGTACACTCAGGCTGAAGGAATCGATTATCTTGAGACTTTTTCACCAAGCACTAAACTCACTACTCTCCGGTGTCTCTAACTGTTGCTGCCGCTCACAAATGGTTTATCCACCAATTAAATGTCTCTACATAAATTTCTATTTACATGAGGTGGTGTACGTGGATCCTCCTCATAGTATTCACCGATAGGGGGAGAACACTCTATATTGGCTTAATAAGTCCCTCTATGGACCCAAACAAGCTTCCAGGAGCTGATTTTCAGATACCATTCAAAAAGTTGGTTATCAGCAGTCCAAAGCTGATTATTCTCTTTTCACCAAGGTTCAAGGCACTTCATTCACTGCAATCCTTATCTATGTTGATGAGATACTTCATCAGGAATAATCTTCAAGAAATGGAACGTCTAAAAACATTCTTTCTCAAATTCTTCCGCATAAAAGATCTTGGTGATTTGAAATATTTTTTAAGCATTAAAATTTCTCGTTCGAAGACGGTATGTTCATGTATCAAGAAAATGCGCACTATATGTTTTGCAAGATTCAGGAATACTAGGTACACGCCCAGATAAATTTCCAATGGAACAGAACTTGAAACTCACACCCACAGATGGAGCATTATTGATTTATTTCACCGTCACGAGACCTGACACAGTTTATTCCATTAGAACACTAAGTCAGTTTATGCATGAGCCTCATAAACCTCATTGGGATGTCATAATACGGTCCTCAAATACATCAAAGGCGCACCCGATCAAGGTTTGTTATTTTCAGTAGCTAACAATCTGGCCTTAAAAGCATTTTGTGATTTAGATTGGGGGTGGTTATCGTGCTACAAGAAGGTCAGTTACACGATATTATGTTTTTCTTGGAAATTCTCTTATCTCTTGGAAATTTAAGAAACAAACTAATGTTTTTTGATCATCACTAGAAGCCGAATATCGGGCTATGCAAACACCTGTTTAGAACTAACTTGGTTGAAGTATATATTGCAACGTTTAAGAGTTCCACAAATAGATCATGTGTTGTTATACTGTGATAACCAGACAACTTTTTTCATTACATAAAATTTCGACTTTCTTGAACATACAAAACACATCGAAATAGATTGACACAAAGTTCGAGAAACACTACAAGCTGGAGTTATTAGTCCTTCATATGTAACTACACGTTTCCAGTTGGGAGATGTATTTACAAAAGCTTTGGGGAATGATCAATTCATGATACTGTGAAACAAGTTGGGACTTCATGATATTCACTCTCCAACTTGAGGGGGAGTATTAATAATTATATTTATGTTGTAACATTTTATTATTATTGTAAAATATTTACCTACTTAGAATAGGTCCGTCTAATCCCACCTTTCTCTAGAATTGGTTAGCAGTGGTTAGTAAAAATCCCACTAAAGGTGGATTACGATTTTCCAGTCTAAAGGGACGGCATGATAGAGTAATGAGTCTGTATATAGTACAATTTTGATGTTTAATCATAACAAACATTCTACCCATTTTATATTGTTTATTCTTTACAAATCTAAACCTTGGCTTTGCTCATTCTTCAAAAAGTTCCAAAATTTTCAAATCATTGTGGTGAGACTCGTCAAACTGATCTATGCAAAGCGAAGATAATACATATAAATCAGTGAGAGACCTTCAGTGATTTATATTATTCTCTAATTTCGGTATCGATAACATCACCTTTGGTGGTGTGTTCTATTGGCTTTTCGTCAATGTCTACGTTTTGAAAATCATATAAGCATCAACGTCATATATATATAAAGAGAGAGAGATGTGGCAAACGAATGAACACATAGGAGATATCATACTATCAATTATCAACATTTGTTTATAAGAACCCCAAGGGTTATTAAAATTAGTGACTGGATGTAGCTGTAAAACCAAGCACCCATGGTTCGAAACATATCAGTCGTATCTTGGGACCACAGACCGCATGAATTAAATATTTTCTTTGCAAGCCTTCTTCGGGGTGAAGGGATTAGTTCAAAGTGCACGTAAGCTGGCTCGGGACTACCATTCATAACAAAATAAAATTGTTTATGAATATACTTTTGGAAAAATTGGACATAAGGTGTCCAAATTTTCTAGACAGAATTTTGAGCAACTTTGAGCTCAAATTTAGGTGGGGTCCACACCACGATAATTATGGGACCATATACGAACACGTTCTCCTCTGCAAGGAGATTAATGAAGTATATTCACATGTCCAATTCCATTAAGTTATGAATGATAAATATGTCCCCAAAGTGACTCATAAAGCAATGAAAATGAATTGGGTATGTTTTAACTCTTGTCCCACATTGAAAGAGTAGTGAAAAATTGATGAGTTAATAAAACCCAAATGATAGACTAAGGCTTGGATGCCTTGGGGTATCTAAACTCTTTGATGGGGAGACGACATACACTATGCATGTGTAGGGCTTGGCACAGTCATTTGCTTTGCTATAAATACAATAGTTCCCCTCCATTTTTAAAACAAATGAAAAAATTCCCTCTCCCGTTTTCTTCCAACTCAAAATGTTGTTGTCTCTAGAAAAAAAATTCTACATCACTGCATTCATATCATCTACTTCTGTTATGTTGTTTGGTTGAGTGAAAAACACAAAAATTGTGTTCGTTCAAATTAATTATCGTTGTGATACATAATTAATTTGGAAAATTCGTTCTTTATTAAGAGACAATATTCATCAACCTCAAAGCACATTGGAGGGAATAAATTATCTTAAATACACTGTGAAAATTCACAGGGCTCAGATTCTTTTCTATTTTTATTATTTTTCTGCAAATTCAAGTAATCTTTATTTTCTGTAATTTCGTTTTATTTCTGTAATTATAATAATAATTCGTAATTTTGTACTACTGTATTAATTATATAATAGACATAACATTTACTACTCTTATTTATTTTGACTGATAGTAAATACAATTATATATGCTAAACTCTATTTCAGGATTCTTTTCTTGATTCCTTATGTTATCTGTATTTTCTCTTTGGAATAATTATTTTGAAATTATAGTCAAAATTTAGATACGAATTTGAATACTTGAATATCTTATTCGATCATGAGAGAGAGGGAGAGAGATTGCAATGTTTTTCTTTTATTTTGAAGAAAATGGAGTTTGTTTAAATATGGGAACCGTAAAAATGGTGAGGGGGTACTTTTGGCATTAAAAAATATAGGTACTGCATTTACAATTGAGAAGTCGTGTGTACTTTTTGTGGGATTAGAAAATAGGCAAACTCGTTTATACATTGCTTCTATTATACTGTTAACTAGCATTCAGGCCTGCACGATGCGCAGGCGATTTTTAGATCGAGATTCAAAAGATGACGAGCATGTTGCAAATATAATTACAATTAATCCAACTTTAAGTATTTGCATGTTGTAAATATTATACAGTTAACTAGAATTTCCAATTGGCAAGCATGTTGCAAATATAATTACAATTAATCCAACTTTAAATATTCACAGCATGCTTCTTAAGATTAATTGTAATGTATCCCATTCAAATTCAATACTCTTTGTGTTGGGTATCGAGAACAGACCGTCACAACGGAGAGAATCCCATAAGCTTCAACAAATTCATTTACTAAAATATGCCATTAAGAAAATAGAGCGACATC
Source organism: Sambucus nigra (assembly GCA_949130495.1). Taxonomy (NCBI): domain Eukaryota; kingdom Viridiplantae; phylum Streptophyta; class Magnoliopsida; order Dipsacales; family Adoxaceae; genus Sambucus; species Sambucus nigra. The sequence goes on along the minus strand of OX422212.1, from coordinate 342,672,726 downwards.
TAACAAAAATTGTAATGTGAAATTTATAATCGATTTTGTAAGGTGCCATGATCGATTTTCAACACCTCCAATGATGAGCAGTACATCTGTCGGTGGAGTCAATAACTTCAAAAAGTATAACAATAAGATTTGAACAAATGAGAGAGAGACTTCGAAAATTACAACAATAATATTTGAACAAATGTGTGTGTGTGAGAGAGAGAGAGAGAAAAAAACGTACCGAAAAAACTACAAACCTAGATATGCAAAACAAAAATGCAACTCAAAATGGAATGTTCAAAAGGGTTGTACCCAGGGACGGAGCTATTCAGGGCCCAGTGGGGGCTTGAGCCCCTACTGTTTTTTTTTTAAAAAAATGATAGAAATGCAGGTACATAAAAATGTTTGGTGCTGCATGATCTTCAGTAGCTAAATCGGAACTGGTTCTTGGGTATTGTGGATTTAATGTTTGGTTTGTTGGATGGTTATGGGAGTGGTTGTTTAGAGGTGTTGTTGGTGGCTTTACTGTTTTGAGCTATGTTTGGCTATGGAGGTTGAAGATGTTGTAGAGATTCTCTCTCCCCCCTCAAAGCGGCAGATGTTGTCTTGAAAATAAATGGGTACGTTTTGTTTAATGTTGTTGTTTGAACTGAGATGATTCTCATTGGCTAAAGTTGCGGTGGCTCAAGCGTTCGAGAATGCTCTAGGGTAGGAAATGGGTTAGCAGGCTAGTCTATTTCGAGAATGCAGTGTAGTTTTTTTTATATAAAATATTAAATTTGAGTTTTGTTTGTTGTGTTTATTTAGTATATATGTTAAATTTGTTTGATTGGTTGGGTTTGCATTGATGTTTTGCTATTAATTTTATGAACCTAATTTAATGAATCTAATTTTATGTTATGCTATTAATTTTGGAGGATATTTTTGTTAAATAATTAAAAATATCCTTAAAAAATTCGACTTGGGAGCTCCTGCCCTTGAACTCTCGGAAATCATCGTTAAATTAGCCCCCACTAATGAGAATTTCTGGCTCCGCCCCTGGTTGTACCTACTATGAAGAAAAAGTGGAAAATAAGAGAGGATGAACATATCAATAGATGTTGATCGAAGGGATAGAAACGTAATAAATGAGGAGAATCGCATTTTCATTGTAGAGTTGAATCGTGCTATGTAATATAGCTTTATGGGGTGTAAAAAACATCCTCCTAAAATCTTGGAGCTTCTCTCTCATGCGACACTAGGGCTTGCATGGCAATCATAGCAAAGCCTCATTCTTCAACTGAAACTTCATTGAATTCGAAACCTACCCTTCTTCAGCTCCTAATTTTTTGGACTAGATCGTTTGCAAGTGTAGTTGCAAACACTCCTAAAGAAATTACTCTAAAAGAACCCACAACGTACGAAGGATAATCTGCTATTATCTTTTCTGATGAACATATCCAAAACCTTACTGCACCTTTCAATTTCGATCATTGGAAAGTTCTCTTATGGTAGACCTTCACTTGACATCAACAGAAAAACTCTTCTCATTTTCTCTTTTAAAGCATCTTTCTCGGTAGGTCTGATTGACTCCAAGCATATCCTAATTCGATTGAACAGTGAGGAAGACTTCATCAGGATGTGGTTACGCGATCAATGGTACATCGGTTAGTATCCTATGAGAACTTTCAAATGGTCCCCCTCTTTTAACATCGATCAAGAAAGCCCTATCAATCCCGTCTGGATCGAATTTCTAAATCTTCCTTTCAATTTCTTTGCTAAGTCCTCATTGTTCTTAGTAGCTCAACTAATAGGAAAATAGGATAAATGAATCATCCAAGTCTGGATAGAATATGTGTTGAACTCAATCTCTTGAATGACAATCCTGATCGTGTTTGGATTGGCTGTGGAGAATCAGGTTTCTGGAAAGTGTGCTATGAAAATGTCCCAAATTTTTATAACCATTGCATTAAAAAGGAAGATAATATTGATGCTTGTATGTTCAAGAACCCTGAGAAGATGCCTATGAACCTCCCTCCAAAGCTCATTAACAAACCCCTATCTCAATCTAACAAGGAAACCCAAATCTCAACATGGCAAGTCAAACAGAAGGAAAAAACTCAACAAGGAGCAGCCATTGTTCTTAATGAAGAAGATAACACCATACTCCAACAACCCTCACCTATCAAATCCAACCAATAAAGCCCCAAAACTCCCTATCCTTTCAAGAATCGTACACAGACTATAGCAAAGCACATAGAAAAGATTCATCACTGTGAAATCAGTGCAATAGATGTCATGGGAGTGGATTACTTAAACATATTGCCTAAGGCTAATGATCTCCCAAAGCTTATAGTAAAATTCAAGACCCCATTTTCAAAAGATTAACCAGATCTGAATCAAAGAAAACCTCATAAACTTCCTTTGCTTCTTCTAAATGTTGAACTTCATATGCTGGAATGCTAAAGGTATTGCAAATACCTCAATAAAAAGAATAATCAAGAAGATGTCAAAATCATATAACCTTCCTGCAATTTCTTCGCTTGAGCCAAAGGTAGATAAAGATACAATTCATTTCCATCAATTCAAATTGAATTATGAGGAGAGTCTGTGCAATACATCAGGTAAAATTTGGCTCTTATGGAAATTTGGCCTAAATGTTTCTCTTATTTATGATTATGATCAATTCGTTACTGTCAAAATTGAGCACCCTCATTTTAAAGATCCAGTCATTATCTCCATTATTTATGTTAAATTCATAAGAGTTGAAAGGGATCCTCTTTGGGAAGATTTAGAACAACTGTGTAATCAGTATGAGCATCTCCCTCACCTTATTACAGGGGACTTTAATGTTGTTGCAAACCAAGATGAAAAGATTGTGGGCAATGATATAGATTTCCAATAAGTGCAAGATTTTAGAGCAGCATCAGCCTTATCAGATCTTGGTTACATAGGATCCAAATTTACACGGAACAATTTTAGAACTAAAGATGCTCTTATTTGGGCTAGACTAGATTGAGGTCTAACTAATGCCTCTTAAAATCCAACTTCCCTCAAACTTCAGTCCAACACTCATCCAAAAATTGATCTGATCATTCTCCCCTCCTATTTTCAATTAAATCCCACTTGGATAACTATCCTAAACCTTTCAAGTTCCTTAAATCTTGGTGCTCCCACAAAGATATTGAACTTGTTATCAATAATTCTTGGTCTATGCCAATACGAGCCCATTCTATGGAGTTGTTTGCTAAAAATCTTAAAAAGCTCAAAACTGTTCTAAAGGAGTGGAACTACTCCACCTTTAAAACCATTCTTCAAAATGTCAAAGATCTTGAAGACTGCCTTCTAGTTAAGGAACTAGACTTTGAAGCTTTACCCTCCACTACCAATAAGATTGATATACAATGTGCTAGATCCGAATTGAATAAAGTTATAAATATTGAGGAAGACTTCTGGAAATTCAAGTCCCACCTGAATTGGTTTAAGGATGATGACTCTAACACCAAATTCTTCCATTTTATTGTCAAAGCTAAACACATCAAACTCCTCATTTATATAATCAAAGATGCTAACAACAAGTGTATTGAAGATCCAAAAGATATCTATGAGGAGTTCATCAACCATTTAAAAAACTTACTGACCTCTGAAACCTTTATTAATCAATCTCGTCTCTTGAACCATATTCCAAACCTCATCTCAACCTCAGATAACTACCTCATTTCTGACTCTCCTAATGAAGAGGAGATCCTCCAAGCTATAAAATATTTTAATTCAGATAGTGCTCCAGGTCCTAATGGCTTCAGTGGTTTCTTCGACATAAATTTTTGGAATATTATCAGATCAGATCTCATCTCTGCCATCAAAATCTTATTTGCAGGTGCTCTGTTCTAGTCAGTTGGTTAAGCACAAACATCATTCTTATTCCCAAACTCTCCCGTCCATCCTCTTGCTCTCATCATAAACCTATAAGCCTATTTCTCCATAAAAATCATTGCTAAGATTGTTAATTCTAAACTAAGCTAAATCATTCCTTCTATCATCTCCACCAACCAAAGTGTCTTCACCAAAGGCAGCAGCATTCTAGATAACTTGTTGTTATTTGAAGAATTATCTAACAATATAGGAAAGCAAGTCTATGGATCTAATGTAATTGTGACTGTTGACATGGAGAAAGCCTATGATAGGCTATCTTGGTGGTTCTGATTCAAGTTTTGAGAAAATTTAGGTTTAGTGAAGGTTTTATTGATCAAGTTTGGAGACTCATCTCCAACAATTTTTTCTCAATTCTGGTAAATGGTCAACCATGTGGCTTTTTCAAATCTTCAAGAGGCTTAAGACAAGGAGATCCCCAATCTCCTACCTTATTCATCATTGATGTTGAAGTTCTTAGCAGGGGTCTAGACCATCTCACGAGCTTTAATTCAATTATTCCTTATAGTCATCCATCAATTAGTAAACTTATCTCTCACCTTAGCTTTGTTGATGATGTTATTATCTTTATGAATGGCAATAAAAAAAACATTGCTAGATTTATCCAATTTCTCTCTGAATATGAAAGATTCTCAGGCCAATTAATCAAGAAGTCTAAGAGCAGCTTGTTAGTGGAAGGCCAAAAAGCTACCTCCAAGAGACATTCCTAAACAACTTCCCATTAAATACCTAGGTTCCCCTTTGTTAAAGGGAGAAGAAAGGCACCCTATTTTTGTGATTTAATTGAGAAAATTAGATTCAAGATCTATGGATGGGAATCTAAATTCCTCTCTCAAGGTGGGAGGCTTATCCTTATCAGGTATATCCTATATCTTCAATCCCTTTCTACACTTTGTCTGCTTTAAATCCTCCTAAGTTGATTATAAACAAAATCATTAAATTCTTGCTAAATTCTTTTGGAATGGAAGCAACCCTGATGATAATAAATTCTAATGGGTCAAGTGGGAGGAGATGTGTTCTCCAATTGCATAAGGAGGCTTAAGCATCGTGAATTCAATGAAGTAATCAATGCAAGTAGTGCTAGACAATACTGGAATCACATAAAGAAGTCAAGTCTATGGTCCACCTTTATGCACTCCAAGTACAAATGTAAGCTATTTTCAAGGCACAATGGTTATTCTACCATTAAAATAATTTGAGCTATCAAAGACAAGGCAGAGAAGCTTATTGTGGAAGATAAAGGCGGGCTCATCTGGATTCTATCCACCTCTTGTGATTTCACTTTTAAATCACCCTATAAGGCTTTGAGAAATGTCATTCCTTCATCTATGAGTTGAAAATTTATTTGGGATCCCCTATGCCCCACCAAAATCTCAGTTTTTACTTGTAAACTTCTCAATCATGCTATTCCAGTTGATCTTCAACTTCATAAAGTAGGTATTAAACTTTCTTCCCAATGTAGAAATTGCAAAGCTGACGAAGAATCCGTAAATCATTGTTTCCTTTCATTTCAAACCTCATACAACATCAGGTGCTACTTTTGTCATATGCTTTCTTATAAGCTCAATTTCAACTCTTATAAATCTATGCTCATTTCTTAGTGGCTCTTGAGACCAAATAGGGACTACATGAAGTTCCTCCTTATCAACTTGCCCACATTCATTATGTGGGAGTTATGGAAAGCTGAAAACTGTATTTGAGGAAAATCTTACTAATAAGATTGACATAATTTCTAATATTATAGAGCTAACAAGAAACTGTGTAAGCTCGGTCTATTTCTAAAATGTCCCTCTCAATGCATACCTATTATTACACTACACCAAATTTGCACTATTGTCACGGTCATTGACCTTGACAAATTGGACTTGTCAAGATCAATGACTGTAACAATTCGGGGGGAGACAATTTTTTTTGTCACGGACGTGTCACGGTCATTGACCTTGACAAGTTCGTTAGAATTGTCACGGTCGTGTCACGGTCATGGACCGTGACAAGTTTAGTCACGGTTAATAACCGTGACAAACCCGTGACAATATTTAAAAAATTTATCACGGTCAATGACCGTGATAATTCTGAACAAAATTTAAAAAAATTCTGCTAGGCGGTATGACCACTGCCACTGCCCAACAGTATATTTCTACCTGTTATAACAACGTTGGTTGTACCTATTCAAACATCATATATCCTAATAAACTAAAGATAGTGAAAATAAATATTCATGACGATATAATCCAAATATTCAAAATAGAAATAATATACATGACGATATAATCCAAATATAATTAAAATGGACAAACTTAAAAATAATATTACTACATGTCTTGGGTAAATGTGAGGAGGTGAGTTGGCCACACGATATACGAATTGACACACCCACTAATATACATCGTGCCGCATTGTTCGCGCAACCACAATAGGGAGTTCTCCTTCCCGGGTATCACATGCGTGACGAGCACTTTGGACTCGATCCCTTGAAGCGCATGTCCATGAACTATTCCACCCTCGATGATATTCGGGTCCCTCAACACCCGCCCTATCCGCTGGCCATCAAATACATCCAATATGAACACGCTCGGCCAACCAAGTGTCGACATCGGTCTGGGGAAGGGAGCCAAATAAGGAAGTGGATCATCGAAATACGCACGTGACAGTGAAGAAGCAGCGAGGTCCACATCCTCGTTCTCCCGCACCTCCTCCTCCTCCTCCTCTTCCTCCACCGCCTTCTCCTTCTCTTTCCCCTTCCCCTTACGGTCTCCGCCCAACGTACGCTTCATGAATGCGTACATATCTTGGACCGTCGCCTCCAAACAGGACAGCTTCGCGTCGTGTGAATCCACCGATCGAGCCAATCCGGTGTCACTCGTCTCCAATCCGATGATCCTAGATTTGGCCACCCGCGAGCTCACCCCCCTTGTCCTCCCCTTGCGATCAGAGCCAAGCACTTGGCTGAGTGCGTCTGTGGACAAAGACGCCTTGTCGGCATCAGACTGCGACTCATGCACTTCCTTAAGCTTTGCCTGAAACGACAAAAAGCACATGATTAGTAAAATAAGTAAACTAAAAAATTATAACGTAATTAACAAAAATTAAACTGTCGGATTACTTACAATCGTGGCCGCGGCGCTCGGGGACACCTCCTTGTCCTTCCCCTTCTTCCTCCGAAGAGCCACATAAGTATCGAGCCTATGTGGCTTACCCCCTGGCCCACTCCTTACCCCCTGAAATAAAATAAAGTAAAATTAGTATCGACCCCGCAAAGTAAAATAATGAAGAATAATATATTTCTGTAGTTATAGAAACATTAAATCTTACCTTCATCCTAAGCTCCACCTCGGCGTAAGAGGTCCGACCGGAGTAGTGCACGTCCGTGGTTTTTGCCCGATTTTTTCTCCCCGATTGGCGAGATGCCAATTGTCGATCCTCGATCTCATTGTCAATGAACTTTTGCTATTGTGCCAATGAGATCGGCTCCTTGGGCGGGACGGATCCACGCCATTGGATAATGGACTCTCGTGTTTTCACAAAGTACCGTGTCCGCATATTTTTCATCCACGTCTTGTGTTGCTCCCTCAACTGCTCCAAGACGGAATCGCATAGCTTTGGATCCAAGTTGAATTGTTCCTGTCCAACAAATACAATGTTAGTTGCGAATAAATATAAATATAAATATAAAATGAAATCGAAATTGAAATTGAAATTGAAATTGAAATTGAAATTGAAATATTCATATAAATATAAATATATTACCCCACTACACCAAATCTGCGCTATTGTCAAGGTCATTGACCCTGACAAATCCAACTTGTCAAGGTCAATGACCGTGACATTTCAAGGCGAGACAACTTTTTTTGTCACGATCGTGTCACGGTCATTGACCTTGACATAAAACTCGCGTTTTGTGTCACGATCGTGTCGCGGTCAATGACCGTGACACGTTTGTCACGGTTATAAACCATGACAAAGCCATGACCCTTTTTAAAAAAATTATCACGGTCAATGACCGTGACACGTTCGTGACAACTTTTTATCACGGACTTGTCACGGTCAATGACCGTGACACGTCCGTGACAACTTTTTGTCACGGACTTGCACGGTCAATAACCGTGATAATTCTGGGCAGAATTTAAAAAAAATCTGCTGGGCAGTATGGCCACTGCCACTGCCCAGCAGTATATTTGTACCTGTTATAGCAACGTTGTACCTGTTCCAAACATCATATATCCAAACAAACTAAAGATAATGCAAATATATATTCAAATAGAGACAATATGCATCACGATATAATTCAAATGTAACAACTTAAAACAATTCAATTCAACTTATAACAATTCAATTCAAACTTAAAACAATGTGTGACACCCCGCCTAATTAAATACCGGGCGATCACTCCTTTATTAAATTAAATGAAGGTAAACAGTTGGTTCATTCTCAGCATCATTGTCGATAAAAAAAATAAATTTTCCAATTTAACACCCTAAATAATTAAGTTAAGTGTCAAAACCATTTTCATACATACTTCCCAAATTTTATTTAAAGAAAATCATTTATTTTATTAACAACATTCAATAAGTAAGAATCACACCACATTAAATATCTGCAACATAGTCCAATTAATTTAAAACATTCGTCAATCGAATGTCAACATGCGAAATATAAAGTAACACAATCAAACTGAATAAAACCCATAATAACAATACTGGAAATAACTGAAATACAAATGTCCAATAACAACGGAATAATGGAAAGAGCTACACATGCTCAACTAAATGAAAGTACTAAGAGTGGATCCGAATGAACGAAGTCGTCTAATTAAGAGGCCTGCAACTCCTACCTAAGCTGCAGCGCGTTCCTTCCAAGAGATCCTAAGTAAGACGCCCTTGTGGCTAGGCACCTGTAATACATACATATATATACAAGAGAGAGAGAGAGAAAAAAAACGGGTCAGAGCCCGAAAGTGTGTTTGATTTAAAATACGTTTAACAAGTATTTAAATTGATACAGGCCAATGCAACAACATATTAGAGCAACACTCTCTTGAGAAATTATCACCTCTCTTCTAATGTGCACGCCTATCGTACTAACCTTCCCAACGGGTTATCTTATCATTTTATCATACTAACCTTCCCAATAATTTAGCTTATCTTAACTTACTCAGAAGATTTCAAAACCGAACAATATCATTGTTTAAAAGGATACTTCCAATTAACAGCACAACTCTCGTTTTAGTTTTATTAATTCATAAAGTTTCCCAGTGACACATTATACTTTTCAAACAAGTATTTCCGATTTATAATCCAGAATTATTTCTCACTTACTATATCACAACAACATTTTAAATTTCCCAAATTCGGATATATATATTAAGCACTCGTATAATATATATATACTAACATCACCAACATGCAAACTATGGTGTAGGCATACTCTGCTATCCAATCCCCATATCGCTCACACTAAGGGATATACAAGTTTGGAATCACTCTTGAACTGTATCAACATATATACACAAAACAAGATTGAGGCGAAGTATAGATTCCAAGTCTCTAAGAGGTCAGTACATACCCCACGCCTCTTAGGACCGTCTGAACTATCGATTCGATAGCCTATACCAAGGATATCTATCTTCTAGGGTACAAGTCAATATCCCCCATAAAGGTCCCATCGAGATAAGACTGTCCCAGCGCGGTAACCTCAGGGATAGCAAGTAGCGCGGGTAGGTTTTTCACACGTATATAATATATGCATACACAACCATATAAATATACCGCTTATCATGATATCAATATAGGTTTCTCTCATCACCCATAATTACGATATTTATCCTTAAATTTTTACATTAAGCATTCTTATAAGGGTTCGTCACTAACCTTAACTCGAAGGGTTTCTCCAACTCATTTCGCGACACTCGTGAACTCTATCCTTACATGTATAAAATTCAGTAGGTGTCTTTATTATGTTCCAACGTAACTCTCTTACGCACCTTACCCTTCAATACATAAATTAATCGATTTATAAGTCATTATCCCAAAAATGTAATTCTTAGTCCACATTAAGTATCTCCAAAAATTCATTTGTATAACCTACTGGTTTCCCCTATCTCCCAAAACTTTGTATGAAGGATGCCCAAGAAATATTTCATGATAAATTAAATTTAACTCATTTAATAAGGGAAATAGGAGTCTGCCAGGAGGGGTCGATCGATCGAGGTCTGGGACTCGATCGATCAAAGCTCTATGCTCGATCGATCGATCAAGCAGGTATCTTGATTTCTGCAGAATTGCAGTTACGGGTTCTACCATCTATCTTCATCCAAATCCATATTTTTCAACTCCAAACGTCCCAAAATTTCTACTACTAACATTATAACATTATACCAGATGTTTTCAACGTAGAGCATGTGTATTTCTATCATTAAACATGGATAATCAACCCAAAATCTTATCTAATCATCAAGAACCCTAAAATTTTCTTAATCATGGTTCTAATCTGTTTTTACCAGAATTTCCTTCCTTAATTACAACAAAATTTCATGGGTTATCTTTCTACATCACAAGGGACTTCCAGAATAAGGTTTAAGTCTTTACTACATGCAAATTCCTATCAAAATTTGGGTTTTCTTCCATGTATTTCATCCCTAATCATTCCTAAACTAATATGGAAATTGCACCAACGAAAATAGCAAGATAAACACTTGCCTGGGATTTTCAGAAGTCTGGAATGCGGCTGATTTTGGTATGGTTGCGTTCCCCCTCTCGCAATCTACGCGTTGGTGGTGGCGGCGGCGCAAACCGTTGAGTTTTGTGCCTTGAAATTGCTTGAGAGCTCTCTCCTCTCTTCTCCAATGGCCGTCACTTGAGTTTAGAGTTTCTAACCCTAGAAGGTAAACTAGGTATCTGATATAACTCCACTAATTTTCGTGGGTTTAATTACCCATAAATGTAAAATGACCAAAATGCCCTCCCGAGTTACTAATTAGGCCTAAAAATGCCCCAAGACCCAAACTACACCCCCGGGTACACTTTTCTGACTATCTCGACCCTTCCGGACGCGTTGGCGCACTCCAAACGACCATACGGGCAACTTATAAAATATTCATTTTTTATTTATCAATATTTAGTCCTGACGCGACACGGGCGCCTCCCGACTCAAATTTTCAAAATTATCATTTTATGCTCTCGTGACATTCAATATAACTAATATTACATATTACTTTGCTCATTAGTAATATTCAACAAATTTCCCATAATTACTAACTCTCGTCACGTTAATAATTATAACATAATTAATTTCCGGATTTTTTTATTAAATAATTCATTCACATTAACTTTAATAAATCCCCAAATTAATATAGCATAAAAATACGGGGTATTACATACTTCCCCCCTAATACTGAAATTTTTTCTCGAAATTCGAAAAATAAGGCATACCTGGTAAAAACAACTCTGGATATCTCTCGCGCATATCTGCCTCGCGCTCCCAAGTGGATTCCTCCACATTATGATGCTCCCACTGGACCCACACAAGTGGAACTATCTTCGACCTCAATCTCCTCTCATTATAGTCTAGGATAGCCACCGGTCTCTCCTCGTAAGAGCTATCAGGCTGTAAGTCAATCTCATCTATCGCAATGTGAGAATGGGCCATATCATCCCGAAGATATCGTCTCAACGACGAGATGTGGAATACATCGTGGATGCGATGTAAATGTTCTGGCAGTCCCAACCTGTATGCAACCGGCCCAATCCTCTCGATGATGGGAAATGGTCCCACGTACCTCGGAGCTAACTTCCCCTTCTTCCCGAATCTCATCACTCCCTTCATGGGAGATACACGCAATAACACTTGGTCCCCCACATTAAACTCCCGGAAGAACCGTTTCGCATCGGCGTAGCTCTTTTGCTTGTCCTGGGCTACCCGAATGCGACTCCTGATCATCTCAATCCTCGCGGAGGTCTCCTGAATCACCTCTGGTCCTAGCAACTTGTTATCCCCCACTTCGAGCCAACAAGCTGGGGAACGACAAGGCCTGCCATACAAATCCTCAAATGGAGCCATGCTAATCGTGAACTGATAAGAGTTATTATAGGCAAACTCTACCAGTGGAAGATGTGGCTCCCAACCTCCTCCAAAATCGAGAACACACATGCGTAGCATATCCTCTAACATCTGATTAGTACGCTCTATCTGTCCATCTGTCTGTGTGTGGTAAGCTGAACTCAGCCTCAACTCAGTACCCATAGCCTCCTGAAAGCTTTCCCAAAAACGTGACACGAAAATCTTGTCCCTATCTGACACAATATTCAGGGGCACCCCATGTAATCTGATAATCTCAGCGATGAACAACTGAGCATACTGACCCGTGGTATAATATGTCCGCACCGGCAGAAAATGAGCCACCTTGGTCAAACGGTCTACAATCTCCCAGATAGAATCGTGGCCCCGCTGTGATGTAGGCAACCCTGTAATAAAATCCATGGAAATACTCTCCCACTTCCACGCGGGTACTTCCAATGGTTGAAGCAATCCTGACGGTTTCTGATGTTCCACCTTCACCAGCTGGCAGGTAGAATACTTGGACACGAACTCCGCAATGTCCTTCTTCATCCCACTCCACCAGTATTGCCTCCTCATATCCTGGTACATCTTATCCCTTCCAGGATGCACCGCAAACCGGGACCCGTGAGACTGGGTCATCACTGCATGACGTAATTTTGCTCCATCTGGAACCACCAATCTCCCATTAAACCTCAAACCCCCATCAGAACTAACAGAATAGGACTCCGCACCCTCGGCTAAAAGTCGTACAATTTTCTCCTGGCAAAACTGGTCTGTGGTCTGGGCCTGTATTACCCTCATAACAATCTCAGGTGTGACTGACATCACAGATATGAAAGAACGTGCTACTGCGTCCTGGTGACCCAACTCCTTCCACTTTGCTTTCCAGACGTCTTTTACCTCGTCTACCGGTCTACGACTCAACGCATCAGCAACTACGTTGGCCTCTTCTGGATGATACTGTATATCGAACTGGTAGTCCTTCACAAACTCTAGCCATCTGCGCTGACGCATATTCAGCTCTCGCTGAGTGAATAGGTACTGCAATGATTTGTGGTCTGTGAACAAACCTAACTTCTCCCCCAATAAGTAGTGCCTCCATATCCTCAATGCAAAAACGACCGCTGCTAACTCCAGGTCGTGGGTGGGGTAATTCTTCTCATGCGGCTTAAGCTTGCGGGAGGCAAAAGCTATAGCCTTCTCTTCCTGCTGAAGTACTCCCCCAAGTCCCCGTAAGGACGCATCGGTGTAAACCAGGTACTCCACACCCGGCTTCGGTAACGCAAGGACTGTCGCTGAAGTAAGCTTGTCTTTCAGCTCATCGAAAGCCAACTGACAAGCGTCATCCCAAACATATGGTACCCCCTTGCGAGTCAGATTGGTCAATGGACCCGCTATTTTGGAGAATCCCCGAATGAATCTCCTGTAGTAACCAGCTAACCCCAAGAAACTACGCACTTCTGTCTGTGTCGTGGGCTGCCCCCACTCCCTCACCGCTGACACTTTACTCGGGTCAACTGCTATCCCCTTCTCAGAAACAACATGGCCCAAGAACTGTACTTCTCGCAACCAGAATCCACACTTCTCGTACTTAGCAACAACTGATGCTCACGTAGAGTCTGAAGAACCTGCCTCAAGTACTCGGCATGCTCCTCCTCGGAGTGTGAATATATTAAGATGTCATCTATGAAGACGATGACAAACTGATCCAAGAACTCTCTGAATACTCGGTTCATCAAGTCCATGAAAACGGCTGGAGCATTTGTGAGTCCGAACGACATTACCCTGAACTCATAGGACCCATATCTCGTCAAGAAGGCAGTATTTGAAACATCCTGCTCTCTAATACGTAACTGATGGTACCCCGACCTCAGATCTATCTTCGAAAAAAAAGTTGCTCCCCTCAACTGGTCGAACAGATCATCGATTCGAGGCAACAGATACTTATTCTTTATCGTGACCTTGTTCAGCTCCCGGTAGTCCACACACAATCTCAGTGAACCATCTCTCTTCTTCACAAACAAGACTGGAGCGCCCCAAGGTGAGGTACTCCTACGAATGAAGCCCCGACCTAACAGCTGCTCTATCTGATCTCGTAGCTCTCGCATCTCTGCCGGAGCCATATGGTACGGTGCGCGTGCTATAGGTCTCGTATCTGGCAATAAATCTATGACAAAGTCTATCTCTCGACTGGGGGGTAGGCCTGGTATCTCCTGAAACACATCGGAATACTCCCTGACAACTGGGGTTGAATCTAAGGGAATCACAACCTCCTTAGAGGTATCCTCCTCTATGTAATACAAATGAGCGGTCGAGCCTCCCTCTGGGCGAGGCATCGCCACTACAAACATCTCTTGCCCCGGAATGGCAAAAATAATGCTCCCACCGAAGCAATCAATCATGGCTCTATAAGCTGTGAGCCAATCCATACCAATAATCACATCATGCTCGTGCATGTATAAGACTAACATGTCTGCAGGTAATACCAAGCTACCAATCTCTACCCCCACTCCTCGGCATATAAAGAAAATAAGTGACCCACTCCCCAGTGCTGAGTCCACTCACGTCACTGTGCTCTCTGCTGTGGCTAACAACCCTAAGGCCTTCGCAAATTGCGTAGCTATAAAACAATGTGTTTCCCCCGTATCAAACAAAACCCGACCCATAGTACCATAGATAGGAAACATACCCTCAATCGCGGGTGGTGCCTGTGGAGCTGCTGCCTGGTGGACGTTATAGACACGTCCGTACTGTAACTGCCCCTGCTGCACTGGAGCTGCTGGAACGGCTGGTAGGGCTGGCACCTGGGCTGGAGCTGGGAGGGTAGGTGGAAAAAATGGTCTCTGAGGCTCATTACGGGCACCCTGCTGCTATGGGGCCCTATCTCCCTCTGGACAATCCTGGCGCCTATGGCCGTGCTTACCACACCCAAAACATCGGCCTCTGAAATTAACTCCCCTCTGTCCCTGCTGACCACGACCCTGCTGGCCATTACCTCCCCGCCACTGGCCCTGTTGGCCCTGATTAGCACGCTGCTGGCCTTGCTGGCCCTGCTGTTGTCCCTGCTGTCGGTGTTGGCCCTGCTGGCCCTACTGATTAGGCTGACCCTGCCTATAGCTCCCATATCCCTGCCTAGAATCACCTGAAAGGGATCGCTTAGCAGGGTCCCCCTGATGGGAACTCTGCTCGTGCTGACGAGTCTGTCCATGAGATGGTGTCCCACTGGCACTATTACCCCCGATCCTGCCCTGTTGGTTGGACTCTCCTGCTCTCTTGCTTCCCTGCAGATGGAAGCGGTGATCCTGGAAATGTAGCAATGCGGTATTGAGTACATCAGTGAACGTACTCAGGGATAGATTCCCAATAAGGTGCTGACGGATCCTCCAAGCTAACCCGTCAACAAACAGCAAAATCTTCTTGCTCTCAGTAGGTGCCTCATCTGGCACAATGGTGAGAAGTCTCGTGAACTCCTCCTCATACTCCGCTACGGTAAGACTCTCCTGCTTCAGATTCAGTAATCTACGCCTCATCTCAGTCTGCACTGCAGGTGGAAAATACTTGCGGTCAAACCGCTCCCAGAACAACTGAATAGGGATCGTGTCCCTCTCCTCCAAAGTGGTAGTGGACTCCCACCACTGTAATGCGGCTCCCACCAGCTTAAGGAAGCCAATAACTTCTTTTGCACGTCAGTGCACTCATACATATGGAGATGCCGCTGGATATCTTTCTTCCATTGGCTAACTGTGACAATATCGGAGCTACCAGAGAACTCAGGGGGATGCGCTTTCTGAAAAGCATCCCGAACCCTCTCCCATGCAGATGGAAGTTGTGCTGGTACTGGCGCCACTGCCTGAACTTGGGGTGGAGCCTGTTGAACCACCGCTAGTGCGGCATTCACCGCCTGAGCAACAATGGTGGCTACTTCATTTGCATTCATCGTGCCTTGTGCCGGAACTGCTGGTTGTTCGGCCTGGGCACGCCTATCCTTCGGACCACGTCTCGGAGGCATCTGAAACGTGAAGAAGTTTATTAGTCTACAGTTATTATCAAATCTCAAATAATTGAAGAGTTAAATGTAAAACAAGAGTACAACAATCCTAAAAATAGGGCTCTATAGCAACAACGTTAAGCTGAAAGCGAAAATAAGTCGTACAGATCCTATAGACACTAGAACCTGATGCTCTGATACCACCTGTGACACCCCGCCTAATTAAATACCGGGCGATCACTCCTTTATTAAATTAAATCAAGGTAAACAGTTGGTTCATTCTCAACATCACTGTCGATAAAAAAAATAAATTTTCCAATTTAACACCCTAAATAATTAAGCTAAGTGTCAAAACCATTTTCATACATACTTCCCAAATTTTATTTAAAGAAAATTATTTATTTTATTAACAACATTCAACAAGTAAGAATCACACCACATTAAATATCTGCAACATAGTCCAATTAATTTAAAACATTCGGCAATCGAATGTCAATATGCGAAATATAAAGTAACACAATCAAACTGAATAAAACCCATAATAACAATACTGGAAATAACTGAAACACAAATTTCCAATAACAACGGAATAATGGAAAGATCTACACATGCTCAACTAAATGAAAGTACTAAGAGTGGATCCGAATGAACGAAGTCGTCTAATCAAGAGGCCTGCAACTCCCACCTAAGCTGCAGCGCGTTCCTTCCAAGAGATCCTAAGCAAGACGCCCCTGTGGATAGGCACCTGTAATACATACATATATATACAAGAGAGAGAGAGAGAAAAAAAACGGGTCAGAGCCCGAAAGTGTGTTTGATTTAAAATACGTTTAGCAGCTATTTAAATTGATACAGGCCAATGCAACAACATATTAGAGCGACACTCTCTTGAGAAATTCTCACCTCTCTTCTAATGTGCACGCCTATCGTACTAACCTTCCCAACGGGTTATCTTATCATTTTATCATACTAACCTTCCCAATAATTTAGCTTATCTTAACTTACTCAGAAGATTTCAAAATCGAACAATATCATTGTTTAAAAGGATACTTCCAATTAACAACACAACTCTCGTTTTAGTTTTATTAATTCATAAAGTTTCCCAGTGACACATTATACTTTTCAAACAAGTATTTCCGATTTATAATCCAGAATTATTTCTCACTTACTATATCACATCAACATTTTAAATTTCCCAAATTCAGATATATATATTAAGCACTCGTATAATATATATATACTAACATCACCAACATGCAAACTATGGTGTAGGCATACTCTGCTATCCAATCCCCGTATCGCTCACACTAAGGGATATACAAGTTCGGAATCACTCTCGAACTGTATCAACATATATACACAAAACAATATTGAGGCGAAGTATAGATTCCAAGTCTCTAAGAGGTCAGTACATACCCCACGCCTCTTAGGACCGTCTGAACTATCGATTCGATAGCCTGTACCAAGGATATATATCTTCTAGGGTACAAGTTAATATCCCCCATAAAGGTCCCATCGAGATAAGACTGTCCCAGCGCGGTAACCTCAGGGATAGCAAGTAGCGCGTGTACGTTTTTCACACGTATATAATATATGCATACACAACCATATAAATATACCGCTTATCATGATATCAATATAGGTTTCTCTCATCACCCATAATTATGATATTTATCCTTAAATTTTCACATTAAGCATTCTTATAAGGGTTCGTCACTAACCTTAACTCGAAGGGTTTCTCCAACTCATTTCGCGACACTCGTGAACTCTATCCTCACATGTATAAAATTCAGTAGGTGTCCCTATTACGTTCCAACGTAACTCTCTTACGCACCTTACCCTTCAATACATAAATTAATCGATTTATAAGTCATTATCCCAAAAATGTAATTCTTAGTCCACATTAAGTATCTCCAAAAATTCATTTGTATAACCTACTTGTCTCCCCTATCTCCCAAAACTTTGTATGAAGGATGCCCAAGAAATATTTCATGATAAATTAAAATTAACTCATTTAATAAGGGAAATAGGAGTCTGCTAGGAGGGGTCGATCGATCGAGGTCTGGGACTCGATCGATCGAACCTTCGATCGATCAAAGCTCTATGGTCGATCGATCGATCATGCAGGTATCTTGATTTCTGCAGAATTGCAGTTACGGGTTCTACCATCTATCTTCATCCAAATCCATATTTTTCAACTCCAAACGTCCCAAAATTTCTACTACTAACATTATAACATTATACCAGATTTTTTCAACGTAGAGCATGTGTATTTCTATCATTAAACATGGATAATCAACCCAAAATCTTATCTAATCATCAAGAACCCTAAAATTTTCTTAATCATGGTTCTAATCTGTTTTTACCAGAATTTCCTTCCTTAATTACAACAAAATTTCGTGGGTTATCTTTCTACATCACAAGGGACTTCCAGAATAAGGTTTAAGTCTTTACTAAATGTAAATTCCTATCAAAATTTGGGTTTTCTTCCATGTATTTCATCCCTAATCATTCCTAAACTAATATGGAAATTTCACCAACGAAAATAGCAAGACAAACACTTGCCTAGGATTTTCAGAAGTCTGGAATGCGGCTGATTTTGGTATGGTTGCGTTCCCCGTCTCGCGATCTACGCGTTGGTGGTGGCGGCGGCGCAAACCGTTGAGTTTTGGGCCTTGAAATTGCTTGAGAGCTCTCTCCTCTCTTCTCCAATGGCCGTCACTTGAGTTTAGAGTTTCTAACCCTAGAAGGTAACCTAGGTATCTGATATAACTCCACTAATTTTCGTGGGTTTAATTACCCATAAATGTAAAATGACCAAAATGCCCTCCCGGGTTACTAATTAGGCCTAAAAATGCCCCGAGACCCAAACTACCCCCCCGGGTACTCTTTTCTGACTATCTCGACCCTTCCGGACGCGTTGGCGCACTCAAAACGACCATACGAGCATTTTATAAAATATTCATTTTTTATTTATCAATATTTAGTCCTGACGCGACACGGGCGCGTCTCGACTCAAATTTTCAAAATTGTCATTTTATTCTCTCGTGACATTCAATATAACTAATATTACATATTACTTTGCTCATTAGTAATATTCAACAAATTTCCCATAATTACTAACTCTCGTCACGTTAATAATTATAACATAATTAATTTCCGGATTTTTTTATTAAATAATTCATTCACATTAACTTTAATAAATCTCCAAATTAATATAGCATAAAAATACGTGGTATTACACAATGTCACTACATGTCTGGTGTATTGTTAAAACTGAGGAGGTGAGTAGGCCACATGACATACGAATTGACGCACCCACTAATATACGTCGTGCCGCATTGTTTGCGCAACCACAATAGGGAGTTCTCCTTCCCCGGTATGACATGCGTGACGAGCACCCTTGACTCCATCTCTTGAAACGCACGTCCATGAACTATTCCACCCTGGACGATATTCGGGTCCCTCAACCCCCGCCCTATCCTCTGGCCATCAAATACGTCCAATATGAACACGCTTGGCCAACCAAGTGTCGACATTGGTCTGTTGAAGGGCGCCAAATAGGGAAGTGGATCATCGAAGTACGAACGTGTCGGTGATGAAGCAGCGAGGTCCACATCCTCGTCATCCTGCGCCTCATCCTCCCGAACCTCCTCCTCCACCGCCTTCTCCTTCCCTTTCCCTTCCCCTTTACGATCTCCGCCCAACGTACGCTTCATGAATGTGTACATATCTTGGACCTTCGCCTCCAAACGGGACAGCTTCGCGTCGTGTGAATCCACCGTTTGAGCCAACCCGGTGTCACTCGTCTCCAATCCGATGATCCTAGATTTGGCCACCCGCGAGCTCACCCCCCTTGTCCTCCCCTTGCGATCAGAGCCAAGCACTTGGCTGAGTGCATCTGTGGACAAAGATGCCTTGTCGGCATCAGACTGTGACTCATGCACTTCCTTAAGCTTTGCCTGAAATGACAAAAAGCACATGATTAGTAAAATAAGTAAACTAAAAAATTATAACGTAATTAACAAAAATTAAACTGTCGGATTACTTATAATCGTGGCCGCGACGCTCGGGGACACCTCCTTGTCCTTCCCCTTCTTCGTCCGAAGAGCCACATAAGTATCGAGCCTATGTGGCTTACCCCCTGGCCCACTCCCTACCCCCTGAAATAAAATAAAGTAAAGTAAAATTAGTATCGGCCCCGCAAAGTAAAATAATGAAGAATAATATATTTCTGTAGTTATAGAAAAATTAAATCTTACCTGCATCCTATGCTCCACCTCGGTGTAAGAGGTCCGGCCGGAGTAGTGCACGCCAGTCTTTTTTGCCCGATTTTCCCTCCCCGATTGGTGAGATGCCAATTGTCGATCCTCGATCTCATTGTCAATGAACTTCTGCCATTGTGCCAATGAGATCGGCTCCTTGGGGGGGACGGATTCACGCCATTGGATAATCGACTCTCATGTTTTTCCAAAGTACCGTGCCCGCATATTTTTTTTCCACGACTTGAGTTGCTCCCTAATCTGCTCCAACACGGGATCGCGTAACTTTAGATCCAAGTTGAATTGTTCCTGTCCAACAAATACAATGTTAGTTGCGAATAAATATAAATATAAATATAAATATAAATATAAATATAAATATAAATATAAATATGAAATTGAAATTGAAATTGAAATTGAAATTGAAATTGAAATTGAAATTGAAATATTCATATTCATATTCATATAAATATAAATATATTACCTGTAGTGCCGCCCAAACAACTAACTTGAGCTCATATGGCACCTCCTTCCAACTCATAAACCCCGGGCCGATGACCGTCTTTAGGAGCTCGAGGGATCTCTCTAATAGCTCCGACTTGTTCTCGATGGTAATCCCAAATTTGCCATATTTCGGGAGCCTAGGAGCCGAGGAGCCCTCGTCACCTCCGCTACCACCGAGCCCTGATGACATCATCATAACCAGCATCATCATCCTCGCCTTAATACCCGAAGTAGACATTTTCTGTAAAAAAAATGTTATTAGTATAGATAAAAAAAATTAGAAGAAGACATGAAAATATGTACAATTACTACAAATAAAAATGAGCATTAATTATTAATTTACTTTCACCCCCTACCCCACCACACACACGCACACGTACACGTACACGTACACGCACACGCACACGCACACGCACACACACAGTAGTGACTGTCTATTTAAAATAATCTCAATGTTAATTTCAGGTATTGAATTTCTACTATTGTTTTGTGCTTTTTATAAATCATACCCCACCCCTACCCACCCCCACCCCCACCCCAACATGTTTACGGGCTTTCATCACCCGTCATAAATTTTTCGGTCCGTGACTTACTCGCCAGTTGTCTTGGGTCTTTTAGTCCCTTAACATTACTTTAAGAATTTTACCCAATCTAAATACCACATTTTCTTTCTTGTTATACACTTGAACACGTTTTGTTATTTAGTCCTTATTAATTTATCTCTGATGTATTACCAGCATCTTCACTTTTATAAACTTTATTTAATTTTCAATTTTAAGGACTATTTTCATCACTTAGTGTTCATCTAAGTTCTAGTATAACAAGATCCCATAAAAATCTTTAATAAAATTCTCATATCTTCTTTCAATTTAAACACACACACAGTAGTGACTGTCTATTTAAAATAATCTCAATGTTAATTTCAGGTATTGAATTTCTATTATTGTTTTGTGCTTTTTATAAATCATACCCCACCCTCACCCCCACCCCCACCCCAACATGTTTACGGGCTTTCATCACCCGTCATAAATTTTTCGGTCCGTGACTTACTGGCCAGTTGTCTGGGTCTTTTAGTCCCTTAACATTACTTTAAGAATTTTACCCAATCTAAATACCACATTTTCTTTTTTGTTATACACTTGAACACGTTTTGTTATTTAGTCCTTATTAATTTATCTTTGATGTATTACCAGCATCTTTACTTTTATAAACTTTATTTAATTTTCAATTTTAAGGACTATTTTCATCACTTAGTGTTCATCTAAGTTCTAGTATAACAAGTTCCCATAAAAATCTTTAATAAAGTATTATCACAAATATAAACTAAGAGTGATAAAATGACTTTAAGGCATATAAATTAATTGTGACAAAGTAAGATTATGGAAACCCCACTTTTCTTTCTATAACTCCTATTTTATTAAACTTTAAATATATGGTTTTTTCCTCCATTAGTATAAGTATATAGCGATTATTTCACACTTAAATCACATATTAAGCCGACCTTCATTTTTTTATGAAATTTTTAGAAAATTACTTATTTATTTTGAATGAAAATAAATTGTTATCCAATATTTTTGGATATTATTTACATTTACATTTTTGGATATTATTTTTGGATATTATTTACATTTACATTTTTGGATATTATTTACATTTACATTTTTGGATATTATTTTTGGAAATTTATAGAAAATTACTTATTTATTTACATTTTTAACCCCCTACCCCCCACCCTGCCCCACCCCTTACCCCCACCCTACCCCCACCCTGCCCCACCCCCCACACACGCATACACACACGCACATATATACACACATACACACATATATATACACACAAACATATATATAAATGGAAGAGAGAGAGAGAGAGAGAGAGAGAGAGAGAGAGAGAGAGAGAGAGAATTAAACCTGAAAGCAGAGAGAGAGAGAGCAGCATCGTCGAGAGAGAGAGAGAGGGAGGGAACAACGGGAGGGAAAAAAGAAGGGGGAAAGGGTTTTTGTGGCAAACATTGTCACGGTCGTGTCACGGTCATTGACAATGACAATTATTTAAATAATTGTCACGGTCAATGATAGTGACAAGTCCGTGACAAGTAAATTTGTCATGGTCTTGTCACGGTCGTGTCAAGGTCAATGACCGTGACATAAAACGCGTGTTTTTTGTCACGATCAATGATCTTGACAAGGGTGGCCGGCTGAAAGGTGACCTTGACAAGGGTGGCCGGCTGAAAGGTGACATCGCGCAACCACAATAGGGAGTTCTCCTTCTGGGGTATCACATGTGTGACGAGCACTTTGGACTCGATCCCTTGAAGCGCACATCCATGAACTGTTCCACCCTCGATGATATTCGGGTCCCTCAACCCCTGCCCTATCTACTGGCCATCAAATACATCCAATATGAACACGCTCGGCCAACCAAGTGTCGACATCGGTCTGGGGAAGGGAGCCAAATAAGGAAGTGGATCATCGAAATACGCACGTGACGGTGAAGAAGCAGCGAGGTCCACATCCTCGTCCTCCTGCGCCTCGTTCTCCCGCACCTCCTCCTCCTCCTCCTCCTCCTCCACCACCGCCTTCTCCTTCCCTTTCCCTTTCCCCTTACGGTCTCCGCCCAACGTACGCTTCATGAATGCGTACATATCTTGGACCGTCGCCTCCAAACGGGACAGCTTCGCGTCGTGTGAATCCACCGTTCGAGCCAACCCGGTGTCGCTCGTCTCCAATCCGATGATCCTAGATTTGGCCACCCGCGAGCTCACCCCCTTGTCCTCCCCTTGCGATCAGAGCCAAGCACTTGGCTGAGTGCGTCTGTGGACAAAGACGCCTTGTCGGCATCAGACTGCGACTCATGCACTCCTTAAGCTTTGCTTGAAACGACAAAAAGCACATGATTAGTAAAATAAGTAAACTAAAAAATTATAACGTAATTAACAAAAATTAAACTGTCGGATTACTTACAATCTTGGTCGCGACGCTCGGGGACACCTCCTTGTCCTTCCTCTTCTTCGTCCGAAGAGCCACATAAGTATCGAGCCTATGTGGCTTACCCCCTGGCCCACTCCTTACCCCCTGAAAAAAATAAAGTAAAATTAGTATCGACCCCGCAAAGTAAAATAATGAAGAATAATATATTTCTATAGTTATAGAAAAATTAAATCTTACCTTCATCCTAAGCTCCACCTCGGCGTAAGAGGTCCGACCGGAGTAGTGCACGTCCGTCGTTTTTGCCCGATTTTTTCTCCCCGATTGGCGAGATGCCAATTGTCGATCCTCGATCTCATTGTCAATGAACTTTTGCCATTGTGCCAATGAGATCGGCTCCTTGGGCGGGATGGATCCACGCCATTGGATAATGGACTCTCGTGTTTTCACAAAGTACCGTGTCCGCATATTTTTCATCCACGTCTTGTGTTGCTCCCTCAACTGCTCCAAGACGGAATCGCATAGCTTTGGATCCAAGTTGAATTGTTCCTGTCCAACAAATACAATGTTAGTTGCGAATAAATATAAATATAAATATAAATATAAATATAAATATAAATATAAATATAAAATGAAATCGAAATTGAAATTGAAATTGAAATTGAAATTGAAATTGAAATTGAAATTGAAATTGAAATTGAAATTGAAATATATTACCCGTAGTGCCGCCCAAACAGCTAACTTGAGCTCATATGGCACCTCCTTCCAACTCATAAACCCCGTGCCGATGACCGTCTTTAGCAGCTCGAGGGATCTCGCTAATAGCTCCGATTTGTTCGCGATGGTAATCCCAAACTTTTTATATTTGGGGATCCTAGGGGCCGAGGAGCCCTCGTCGCCTCCGCTACCACCGAGCCCGGACGACATCATCATAAACAGCATCATCATCTTCGGCTTAATACCTGAAGGAGGCATTTGCTGTAAAAAAATGTTATTAGTACAGATAATTTTTTTTATATATATGTGCCGGAATAGATGTAAAGCATGGAATATTTATTATATATATTATATATGCCGGAATAGATGTAAAGCATGAAATTATTAGTACACAACCCCCACCCCACACCCCTCCCTCCACCACACCCCCTGCCCCCCTCCCCCACCACACACAACCACACACACACATACACACATACACACATAAATATGTCTAAATTAGTTGAAAGCATCTAACGTGGAATAAATGTAAAGCATGAATTATTATTATATATATTATATATGCCAGAATAGATGTAAAGCTTGAAATTATTAGTACACAAAGACACACCCCCCACCCACCCCTGCCCCCCTCCCCCCCCACACACCACCACATACATATACACATACACACATAAATATGTCTAAATTAGTTAAAACATTTAATGTGGAATAGATGTAAAGCATGAAATTATTAGTACACAAAGACACACACCCCTACCCCACCCCCCACCCCCCATCCCTGCACCCACCCCCTCCCCCCCTCACCCCACCCCCACCACACACACGCACACGCACACGTACACGTACACCCCCCACCCCCTTCCCCCCTCCCCCCTCCCACCACCCCCACCACACACACGCACACGTACACGTACACGTATACCCCCCACCACCCCTCCCCCCACCCCTCCCCCTGCCCCCCTTCCCCACCACACACCACCACACAAATATACACATACACACATAAATATGTCTAAATTAGTTGAAAACATCTAACGTGGAATAAATGTAAAGCATGAAATTATTATTATATATATTATATATGCCGGAATAGATGTAAAGCATGGAATATGTGTTATATATTATGTCCGTTCGAATGCCTGAAAATAAAAAATTCCAAAAAAATACACAACTCAAAAAAATTCTTCAATACTTCAAAAGGTTTTTAAAACACATTTTATGAAAAAATTCTCTCAATTTAAAAAACATCTTAGTGTGTGCAATTAGCCAATATTATATCAAACTTCTCGAAAGGATATATCAATCTTCAGTCCTTAAGGTTCATCTGACCTAAACTATAGATTGTTTCTCACTCATAACGAACCAAGTCTATTTAACTTGATAGATTCAAACGTTTTGATACATGAGAGAGCCAATTTATATATAATACAAATATTTACATTTTCAGTAAGACTTTTGCCTACATTTAGTGAACAATAATGGTTCTTTCGCTTTTGTTTGTTAAATACTAATCTTCAAAGAATTTGGCGACATCCACGATGAAAAAAATTGGTAGGAGAAAAATGCTACCAATTTAATGTTTTAATGGGGAAGGAAAGTTCAAAATAACCTGCAATTATTTTTTATCTTTAACCATTGTCAAAATATCACAACGAATTATTTTTTATCTTTAACCATTATCAAAATATTGTAATCTTCCCTTTGAAATTAAAATTAGACACAAATTAATCTAAATTAGCAACAACATATTAACATGTGAATTGTCTAATTCGAATTAATTTAAATTAAATGAGTTAATCTTTATATACATAATCATCAATCAATATTAATCTAAATTAGCTTATACCCATACAAGGCTAATATTATATACATTATCATCAATGTTTTGCCTCTAATATAACAACCCCCTATTTTTCACATACTCACCCACCACCACACACACACACACACACACACACACACATATATATATATATACACACACACATATATATAAATGGAAGAGAGAGAGAGAGAGAGTTGTAAAAAGGAGGGAACGACGGTGGGGGGAAAAAGAAGGGGAAAGGGTTTTTGCTGAAGAAGTTGTCACGGTCGTGTCAAGGTCCTTGACCGTGACAATTTTTTGTGACGGTCGTGTCAAGGTCAATGACCGTGACACAAAACACGTGTTTTTTGTCACGGTCAATGACCTTGACAAGGGTGGCCGACAGAAAGGTGATAATTTTGTGATTTTAGTGTAGTGTTAGTAGATATCTTCAAGATGAAATTTATTCATAAACTTCCAAAGATTGTAGGGGTTAAATGGTCTAAACCTGAAATTGGTTATCTTAAACTAAATGTGGATGGATCTTTCAGTGATAATCAAAATTCCATTGACATAGGAGGAGGTGATTAGAGATTCTAAGGGAGATTTAATTGAAGCCTTTTCAACATCCATTCGTTCTTCAAATAGTCTTCAAGTTGAAGCTCAAGCTATGCTTTATGGTATTCAGCAATGCATCTCAAGAAATTTGGAGAAAGTGTGCATGGAATCAGATTCTAAAACTCTAGTTACCATGAGCCAAGCAAAGTGCAAACCTTCTTGGATTATCTTCAACAAAATATCAGACATTCGGTCTATTTTAGCTCAAAATCAATTCAAAATCAGTCACATTTGGAAGCAAGAAAATTCAGTTGCAGATTGCTTAGCCAAATTCGTCTCATCCTCTAACTTTTCTTCCACTTTTCAGGACTGTTCCTCTCTCCCCAATTCAATCAAAGGCTGCTTGCAGCTGGATAAATTAGGTCTAGCTACAATTAGAGTTAGTAAATAAAGCTTTGTAATGGGAGTAAGTATAAATTCTCAAGTTTCCTTTCAAATTTTCGGTTATTTTTGTCTTTGGCCTATGGAGAGGCTTTTCTCCATAAATAATTTATATAATTAGTGGGGGCTAAACCAAAAAATAAATAAAATAAAAATAAATAAAAATATAGCTTGGTGTCTTCGAGCTCCTTTGTATAGGCCCCCATTTTTTCTTATACTTTGACTGTGTATCATTCTTGTACGCGGGTTCCACTCTATTGGTGGTCTTTCTCTAATCTAGTTTTACTTATCCAAGAAAAAAGTGCCACATGGATAATCTAAACGGAGAGAAAGATTGATTGAAGTCTTTCGTATTATAGCTATAATATAGATTTTTATAGGACGTATAAAAAATTCGGACGAAGGGTGTACAAATTTTTTTTCAAAATTCGAGGGAAGATAAAGCGCTCCATCTCAGCCCGCTGAGGCTCCGTCCCTTTAAAAATAGAGTAGTTCTACACGTATAGAGGATTCGTACATAATCGTTTATACAGACTCACGTGTCGTGTCTATATTGGTCCGTATCTTGGATCCACTCAAGACACTAACCAATACAAACACAATACGTCACTCTATACACGTCACTCTATACAGATGATTTTGTACCAATTCTATGTACAAATAGAATTTTCCTTAAAAATATAGAAAAGTGTAGCTCCTGTTCCATCCGCAAACATGTTCCAAATTATTTTTAATCCTTAGAGGGGGCTTGTTTGATCCCCGCATATCAATTTTCTAACATGGCAAACTACATGAAATGTTACATCAATCTGGGTACGGTAAATACAAACATTCCTAATTTCCAACCACAAAATCTAAACACATCCCGTCATTTTACATCAATAACGATTAGCAAATTGAGGGACGCTCTTCCTTCTAAACACATTTTCATGGTATTTTACATTACGTTAAAATCTTAGAAAATGTATTAGAAACTACGATCGGAATGCAAATCCTAACATGTTTAAAATATTTTTTGTTATTCGATGTAAAATGAAAACATGTTTTAAACATAACGTTAACTCTTCAATGGAAGAAACTCAAAAAACTCGAAAGGTGTGAAATTGGTTGTGTTGGCCACAGAGGACAACTCAGGCGTTTTCTCCAATCCATTTTCGTTGTCATTTTCATCGCTCCGAAGGGGGAACAGTTGGAGGGTTTGATATTCCTCGCAAGCTACCTTGTCGTCCACATTGATCAAGTTGTTAACATCTTCTCTGCAAGGCCCTACAAAGATGCTCTGATCTTGAGCATTTATGACCTTTGGGTCCATTGTTCTTACTGTTGCTGGGGTAGTAGCAGCAGTAGAGTTAATGAGGCTGGCCAGGGTTGAAGATGATAATTGCCTCATGTGCCACGTGTCATTCCTTTCTGCCCAGTTTCTTGTATTTGCATGTTGGGATTTTCCCTTATCGAGTTGGATCCACAAATCTGGACTACAATCTTGTCCTCCTTGTATTGAAGCGCTTCTCTGAAGAAATTAAATGCAGATTACCCAAGTAAATACATATTAACCACTCGGAAAGAGGAGCTTTTCAATTGCATGAGCCTCATGTTGTTTTTTTATTGTACTTTTCTTTTCTTTTCAATGTTTGGGTCAACTTTTACTTTGATAACCAATCTCTGCTTTAAAATATAGACGCATATGTAAAAATCGTCTCTGTTGATATACAAATATATTTAATGTGATTGCATCCTCCCAAAATTGTTGTCTAATGCTCAAGCATGTAATTAAGTAGTCCCATAATTAGTTGTCGCATCATTGTTCGATGCCAAGTTTGGATGTTCTTAATTCAAAATTAACACTTCTGGATGTTTGTTGTTTGACGCCAAAATAGAGACTGCTTTACATATTCCTCGTTTACGTGCGATCTACATGACTCTTTTCCTTCAAATTTATATTGAATGTTAACCAAAGTGAGATTTCATCCTTTATAAGGAAGGCAAGAAAGTGTTTAAATGTCTAAAGAATTAGGCCCGTTTGGTTGCGTAAATTATTTAGTTTTATAAATTGATCAATTTGAAATGAATAGATTGTCGATGTACTAATTTTAAATGGGTTTAAATCTAATTTGTGGTGCGTTTGGAAAAGAAAAATCGAGTTATTTACTTTTGATATATGTGTGTGTGTATGTAGAGAGAGAGAGAGAGAGAGAGAGAGAGAATAGTATAGTGAGAGTACTCTATGAGAGTGGTGCATTTAAGATTCATGTTATAATTATAAATTATGTAATTTCAAGCTTTTAGTGAAATGAACTAATTTAAGTTTTTGTGAATCAACATGAATTGGTTTATTTTTTAATTTGTTCATTCTTGTAACTAAACACTAATAATAAAGCAATTCATGAATGAGTTAATTTTAAATTGACTAATTTACAATTTTGGGGACAACCAAACAAGCCCTTATTGTATAAGTGAACACAATATTTATGGAAAAAGATAAATTGAAACCAGCATCTTTATATTGTAGTTTGGTAAAAGAACTAAGGGTGTGTTTTCTAAGAAACATGAAAAGGACTGAAAAACAGTATATGATTATGAAAAAATGGAAAAACAATTGCAAATAGATGGTGAAACTTTCCCTTGATTTTCCAATTTTTCATGCAAGGTAATTATTTAGAAAGGGGGTAAGCGATATTTTCCATGAAATGTAAGAAAAAGATGGAGTACATGCCCCATAAGGCTATTTGAATAAAAAAAATTGATAAAAGATGATGTATTGTCATTCAAAAATATCCAACTGTTTCAGCTATTAATTTCTTGGTCCTATATCACATATACCATGTCCATCATAACAGTCTGTTTACATACATAACTCAATGACATGAAATATAATATGGAAATTATAATTTTTACTCGGGAAATAAACCTCGAATTGCGTATAAGTCGTTGGGAAAGTCATCCTTCATATGAGAATGAAAAATCTAGATTTGAAGTGACATCCAGGGGCGGATCCAGCCCGGGCCGAAGCGGGGAGGCCGCCCCAGTTCATTTTTCAAAAATAAAATAAATAAAAATAAAAATTTATTTTTATTTTTATTTTTTGGTAAAAAATTAAACCTGGAGGTGACTTGTAATTATATTAAAAGTTCAGGGGAAAATCTGTAATAAACAAAAAAAAACATAACTTAAAATGGTGCTCTCTCTTCTTTCGTACCAAAGTAAAAGAAAAATTCTATATATTTTTACTACTGAAATTATACTAAAATTATTTATACTAAAATGAAATTAAATTTATAATGTGAATTTATAAATTTATTTTGTGTATTGTTTATATGTGTCTGTTTATTTATTTTTGTGTAAATTTATATAAATTTATATGAAATTAAATTTATATGTGAAATTAAATTAAATTTGTAAATATTGGGAATCAATAGAGAAATTTTTTAAACGAAAAAGAGAAGACAATGCACCAACCGTATCTGAAGCTGAGGTTATGTCATCTCCCACTTCAATCAGTGTTGAAAATGAACATGATGCCCAAAAAAGTAAAAACAACCCAAAAAATGCTCGAAAAAACTCGACCCTCCCCCAAAAAAAAATCGCCTCGGGGGCTCCCGGCCCCGAACCCCCGGCAACTATCGAAATTTTCGCCCCAGTTCACACAAATTCCTGGATCCGCCACTGGTGACATCATTGTGGTTTCTTTAGATATCGATTCTGAATTAACAGCCTAAAGGAGGAACTCCTACACACTAGGGAGAAAGCCAAATTTATCTGGCCCTAGCTATGTTTTTTCCATAAACAGCACCCCCTATTCCAAACTAAATATTATGGGGTGCCCAAGTCACCTATCCAAAATGGGAACAAGCACATCAAAAAACCGTAAACCCTAGCTTGTTTCATAAAAACAGTAGCCCTTGAGAAGGAAAATGAGTTGAGCTTTCAGGGCCCTTTTCATTTGCCAACAAATAAAGCTTTTTGTTGCTCCCCATCTCAACCTCCACCTGAATATCTTCTTTTCTATTATAAAAAAATTATAGTTGCGTGAAGTAGTTATCATATGCATATTATTACCTTATTAATTGGTTCTAAATTCGAATTATTTCAGAAGGCAGAGAAAGAGAAGTGTATTAGTCTACCAAGAAAGACAAAGGTAAAATAACTGACCTCTGCAAGAAAACTGCAGTTTGTAGGGGTTGCCAGTTTTTTTGTCTGCTCAACTTCAAAATCTGTCCTTGGTCCTGTTGACAAAAAGAATACAACTTTCAATTACATCTCAAAGAACAAACGGAATGAAAAAAAAAGTATTACATCTCAAGAAGAAAAACAAATACAACAGAAAAAAATAAAATAAAAAATAAAACCCTAGCTGTTACCTGATTCTTTTATATGATCCATGTCTTTGATGTGGGTATGGAATAGTTGATTTGCAGTTGATTCGAGGTGGCGACGTCTTTTCTGACGTTCTCTTGCTTTGTGATTCTGAAACCAATAAAACACATTTTTGCCTTCAATCTTGCCGAATCGACGGAGCTGTGCAGTTATATGCTGAATGTGATGGGTGGAAGGTGTTCGAGTCCCACAACGATACAATTCTTCAAGGATTTGTAACTGCTCCGGAGTTGGATTCCAGCGGGCGCTTACTAAAACCTGTTGTGTATTCAACTGTTGTCTCTTACTTTGCTCTCCCACTGCTACTGAAACCAACACACAATATACCAATGAAACCATAGCATATAACATATACTTACTTGGTCTCAAATTAGTAATAGTGATTTTAAGAAAAGTTATCATTTTCGAAAATTTTCTTTCCAAAAATGATAAATAACTTTGAATGCATAAGCCACTTAAATATTTGTTCTCTTAATGATATTATTTAGGTGGATAAGTTTATAATCACACTTAATTTATATTGTATGTTTTTAAGAAACGACTAGAATTAAAATAAAAGGCTTAAAGGCAGTATATATATTGAGAGAGAGGGAGAGAAATGAAGGATGTTGACTTACTCATATGATGATTGCTAGATGGTCTAGGAACTAACGGTCGTAGTTTTCGTCCGTTGAATGAATCGGCCATGTTGATGAACTCTCCCCAGTCATTGTATCCCATCATCCACAATCTTCTTTTCTCTTTTAAACAGTGTGATGAAATGAAGAAATGGAGTGTTAGTGGAAAGAGTGATTTCAACAGGAGTTTCTTTCTTACAAAATTGGAAGAGAAAATGGGTTGCCTATAATATCTGTTGGTGATAATAAGGAGAGTTTTTGGATAAAACGGGGCTACTATACCTGACGTGAACCGTACTGGGTATTTCGAGTGCGTTTGAGAGTTAGAGATCGAACACTATGGATAGAAGAAAAACGAGAGACAGAGGAAAAATAGTGTTGGTTCAAATTGGAACAAAGTGAGGAAGACATGAGGTTGACTGTGCCATACTATTCAAAGAGAGAGAGATGAGAGAGGTGGGCGTGGAATTCTGCGAGATATATATGGGGAGGAGCAAATGAACAACGACGTTACGATCATGAGGGCTATGATAACCCTAATCACATCTTACATCTCTCTCTCTCTCTCTCTCTCTCTCTCTCTCTCATTTATTGTTGGTCTTCTGTCTCGTGCCTTTCACAGTAATTCTCAATCCGATCTGCCCTCTCCTTCCTATGCATCTTACCCTATTCATTGTCTACCCCATCTTTCTCACTCCATGCTGTAAATGGATATTCAAAAATTCGCATCCGTCTGATATTCGCATTCGAATTTATGAATATATATTCGAAAATATGAAAACGGATACAAATATGGATTCTCTATAAAAATATCTGAGAAAACGGATACGAATATGAATAGTACTAGTATTCGACACGAATAATCCGTATCCGATGCAGAGTATTCATTTTATTGGATATCCGTTTTACCGGATATCCGTATCCGTTAAACATATGTTTAAAATATTACTAATAATATTAGTATTAGTATTACTAATAAAATAATATTAAAAAAAATCTTAATCGTTTATTCCCTAAAATAAAATAAACACATACTCCACTCAAAATAAAAACACCCTAAAGTTATTATTTTATTGGGTATATTATAAAATGTCATGTATTATTATTTTATTGGGTATATTATCATAGAGTTATACTAAAGTTACAATACACCATATCACACACAACATACACCCACTAAAGAACATATACTCCACTCAAAACAAAACAAAAAAACTAACTTCATTTCATTTCTCTTTCGTACAAAACAAGAGAAAAGAAACCCTCATGTGGTTGTTCGTTACTTTCCTTAATTATAAATAAATGTTCGAGAGAAACAAAAAAGAATGTAAGAGAGAAACATAATAGAATATAAGAGAGAAACAAAAAAGTCAAGAGATAGTTTGATTGTGATGAGAACTGAAGTTAACAACATGTATATTATATACAAAATAAAAATGTATACTTATTAAAATAAAAATATCAGTATGTTTTGAAGACAAAAGGTCCACGAGGTTATCATTATCAATAAATTTGATTTAATCTAAAAGGTGCATATTTATTTTTACTGTCATGAAATGCGACTGTTATTTTTTTTATGGCTTTAAGCTTATATGGTTGTAAAGTATGGATAGATTTAAGCCATATTACCATTATGGAATGATACTATTATTATGGAATCCATAATTATTGATGTTAGGAGGCAGTAATTTTGTTATATATTTATTTGGATTGGATTGAATTTCATTGGATTGGATATTTTAATAGTTATTTTTTGTGATGGCTAAATAATGTAAACGGATACAGATATTATCCGAATTCGAGGTATCCGAGCGGATACGAATATGGATAGTTGTTTTAACTATCCGGGCGGATACGGATACGGATAGTACATTCAGATAGCGAATACGGATATGGAAAACATGGTATCCGATCCGTATCCGTCCGTTTACCACCCCTATCCATATCTATACAAATACAAATCCCCCGCCCTTTGAACTTCCTTTCCTGCCCTCATATATCAAATATTTTGTAATAGAATCCAATATTCTCCAAGTTTATGTACATGATTGTAAACTGGGATTCACCTTACACTATTTCAATTAAGAAAAGTTTTAGTCTTCAATAAATTTTTAAGTGATGCATAATTTGATAAATCAGTCAATCAATTAGACATGCTTCTTACGTATAATGTGCATGAAAAATATCGTATTAATAGGATATGGATAAGGGCTCGATCGGTATGCTCACATTTTTTTAATTTAATTAATTATTTAAGAAAAATTATAGTAAACCCCATGAATTATAAATGTCTTACGGTCCACCCAAAATATAAGGAAGTTAACATTTTTTTTCCTGCATAATAATATGTGTTTATCAAATATCGCTTTACATTTTAGGTGCACTCTAAGAAATCTATAGTTCAGGGAGGTTTATTGTGGTTTACCCATTATATAATTTAAGTTTAAATCATACAATCATAATGAGACAATACTAGGTCTCCAAAGAGTTTTATTTTTCATATGCACATTCACATGAGATATGAATCAAACTGTTAATTTTTTAATTTAACCATCACACAAAAACTTGTTAAAGGGTGTAAATTTTGTTTATATATATATATATATATATATATATATATATATATATATATATATATATAGAGAGAGAGAGAGAGAGAGAGAGAGCGGTTCTCATGCATACCCCAATTTGCATACCGCTGGCGCGGACCAATTTTGATAAAATAGCAAAAAAAATATTTTTGATCTAATTTTTTTTTTATAGTTTCTAAACATTTCAATAGGACCATAAAAAAAATTCAACTCAAAATGATTTTTTTTGCTATTTTAAAAAAATCGGTCAAACTTTGTTAGTTTTTAACAACTTAAAAACTGACAAAGTTTGACCGATTTTTTTAAAATAACAAAATAATTAATTTGAGTTGAATTTTTTTTTATGGTCCTATTGAAATGTTTAGAAACTATAAAAAAAATTAGCCCGAAATTATTTTTTTTACTATTTTAAAAAAATGGTCCGCACAGAGGGTATGCAAACTGGGTATGCAAGACATCCTTTTTGTATATATATATATATATATATATATATATATATATATATATATATATATATATATATATATATATATATATAT
This sequence comes from Sambucus nigra, assembly GCA_949130495.1. Taxonomy (NCBI): domain Eukaryota; kingdom Viridiplantae; phylum Streptophyta; class Magnoliopsida; order Dipsacales; family Adoxaceae; genus Sambucus; species Sambucus nigra. The sequence goes on along the minus strand of OX422212.1, from coordinate 342,637,458 downwards.
ATATATATATATATCATACCGATGTGATTGTGACGTTGTCCTTTTACGTTCATACATGATGGAATGATATCACTCATGCATGATATCACAATTCTCAATGAATAATACAATGAAAGTAAAATTATCAACAAATAATGAATCAACATGAATATGATAAAAACTAAGAAAAACATAGAAATTAATAAAGCACTTATATATAGATGAAAAAGTAGGGAGATAAAGATTTACATAGTTTACCTGACAGCTCAAAGTGTACCTGATATCTCGAAGGCACCAACCTCGGCCAACATGAGGGCCGAGGTAAGAAGGGATCAAGGCCGATGACCAGCAATCTCGTATGAACATAAGGTCGGCTACGATCGACGTTACTCATTACCCCACCATCAGGCATCAGCCGAGGTCCTCATAACTCATTGGCAGAACTATCCATCAGGTCGTCCACAACCGACATCAATTCTACCTTTTACATCAACCTCGGTTAGGAATCAGCTGAGGCTAACAAGGACTCATGGGTTCTGTAATACCCCGCCTAATTAAATACCGGGTGGCCAGTCCCATACAAAATTAAAACAGAATATATAGTTGGCTCATTCTTAGCATCACTGTCGAAAACATTTACAACTCACCCAATACCCAATTAAGCTTGTGTTAAAAACTTTCTAAATTTTAATTCAACCAAAATCCATTTTTAGTTTACGAATAACACTACACATATTATTCTACAATACTATTAACCGAACAAATAACACAAAAGAATTTAAATGCAATTGGAATAAACATTCCCAAATAATAATCCAAAACAGTAATCCCAACAATAACAAATGTATTAAAATGACGCGAATACAATAGTATTTGACCCCGATAGGAAAACATAACTGAATCCTTTGGGCGACATGACTTAAATAAAAGAACACTGTGAATCAAATGAAGATAGGCGTCTAAGAAATACTCCATAGCTCCATAGCTCGTCATAATCCGCTAAGGTTGCCGTCCCTGCTGCTGGACACCTGATATAGAAGGTATAATAGAAAAAGAATATGCAAAGAAACGGGCCAGAGCCCGATGTGAAAATAATTTTGAAAATAGCAAGTATTTAAAAAGTGCAATAAAGCATTTATTATGTACATGTTAGCATCCCACTCTCACTTACTATTCTCACCTCTCAACTAGAGTGCACACTTAACGTTTTCTATTAACCTCCTAGTTAATGGTTCCTCTTTTCTAGTTTCATAATATGATTCCATTCCCATATCATGACCCCGTATGTCCCATACCATACGTCATATAATCATTCATATACTTTTCCCATTAAGCTTTTTCAATACATTCATTAACTTAATTCAATTCTTTTTCTCTATTCACCGTCATCTACAATTATCACGCAGTAGATTTAACTAACCACTATACATACATACATGTAATTCATTATATATATACATATATAATACGGCACCCCGAGTCACAGCTGTGGTGCATGCATTACTCTGCTATCACGTCCCAATATCGCTGGTCGCCGAATAGGGGACTAAAGTTCGGTAAGAATTCCTCGAACCAGAAACAACAACATACAAATTGGAGGCGAACATAGTTCTCGTATCCATGGGTCATTCACATACCTACGTTCCCACAGTCAGCGGACTTATCAACTCCCCGATAAGTCTTTCATAGATCTATGTTCTTGAGCGACAAATCAAAGATCCCATGGATTTATCAGGCATTATATCTTTTAAATCCCCCGTATTAAAATATTATGTCTTTACTTCTTAAATTCAATTATCCCCGAGCCTCACTCATTACTCAAGGTTAAAATGGGTTTTTCCTCAACATATATTCAGTAAGAAGTCACTAATACCTTACTGGTCCATATCGTCATAACTCCCTAATTACTACGAATTAAACTCTCCCTTTAATTAAGGTTAAAACTGATAGTTTCAAATCTCTTATAAACACATCTTCTATCAACTAGGATTGAATACCATCATCACATGTGTTGATGTAAAAAATTAGATCACTCTAATTATTCAATCACAGATAAATAAATGAGACAAAATATTTTTAAAGTGGTTCAGCCTTATAAGAATGGCCTACGTCCATTGTTTTGGTATTGATGTTTGTATGGGAATTCTCGATTACAAATTATCTCAAGAAATTCCGGTCCAGGGGTCCTGGATTCGATCCGGGGGTCAGATCCCCCTTTCAATGAGGATTGTACAATGTATTTATAGCCCTGGGGCTGTCATGTGAAAGGGTGATACATTAAATGATGTACATATGAAAGGGTAATACATTCAATGCCCTTTATGTGTGTGCGTTTGAATGATAAGCATTTAATGAACCAGTTGAACTGTTGGTTATCCAGCTATTAATGCTTTGTTCGAGGTGCAGCTCGGATCGCCTGAGTTGCTCGGATCGCCTAAGCTTCTCGGTACTCAAGAGTTCCTCGGAGAGGCATTGTTCCTCGGAGCAGATGAGTTCCTCGGGGAAGCAGTGTTCCTCGGGGAACTAGTCTTCCTCGTTGTAGTCTTATTCCTCGGAGCGTGTGGGTTCCTCGGAAGTGTTTGTTGTGCCATGTAGATAGCCACGTGTCTTCATATGATTGGTCCATGTCAGCAGATTAAATTTGGTATCAACAGAAGCCCCCAATGTTTCATAGTTCAAAATTTGAGGAGTATGGAACATTCTTTCTCGGAATATGGTAGCTTTAAATGGTCTTCCTGATTTTTAGGAATGTTTCCCTTGTATTTATTTTTCCTTCCAAATTCATAGAATCATGCTTTTTTGGACTTTTCTGCGTGCTTCGATTCCTGCGTTGCTTTTCGTCTTTTTGGCCGCTGTTGCCCGCTTTGGTTCCCGCGCCACTTTTCATCTTTTTAGCCGCCGGTAATGTAATCATCCTTTTTGTAATCATTACTTCCCTGGTTCCCAAGGTAAGGTATTTAAACTTCATAGACACTCCCATTGTCTTCTATCTTTTCAAATTTTCATCTTCGAGTTTTTCATTGTCTTCTACTCTCTTGTGTATTCATCTCTTCCATCTTCTGTCGTCATCAGCTCTACTCTTTTCCTGTAAGATCTTCTTCTTTCTTCTTCATTTCTTTTAATCACCATGGTTTACCCTGTTGAATCTCTTGACAAATTTCGATCTGATTTTTCCATTCCCTCTTGGGTTGTCTTGGAAGAGCTTTCTGAGCCTTCTAATTATTTCAATTTGGCTGAGGGACATTGGTTCCCCAGTCTCTTTTTTGATGAGTGTGGATTTTCTTTTCCACCAAATCCTCTGTGTTTGGAATTTTGTCAGTACTTTGATGTTGTTCCTGCACGAATAGCCCCCAACATATGGAGAATAGTTAATGGGGTGCATAAATTAAATCAAGTGCATGGAACTCGTATAGGAATTTCGGAAATCATGTACTGCTATAGATGGGCAGTTAATGATAATATTTATTATTTAAAAACTAGGTTTATAAATAGAGCCTTAGTAGTCAATCTCCCTGATGCCAATAGGGATTATTTTGAACACGGGGTTGTCGTAAAAAATTGGCAACACCCTTCATTAACCGGAGATGAGGTTTACCAGGGTCCCAGATGCCCTCCTTATGGCAATGGGATAGGTTATTTTTACTTTATTTTATTTATTTTGAAATCATGATTGTTTTGTGTTTGATAAAATGTGTCACTGATAACAATGTTTGTTTATTTGCAGTTGATAGCAAGAGAAAGTGCCCAAAAGAAACAGATGTCAATATAAGGCATTTGGGACTTATTTGGGGTCTGCATCAAAGGGTTGCCGACGAGCACATCAGGTCGGCTTTGTATCTGCTCCAGTACAAGAGCTACACAACCTCCTTCACTGCTCGTCCAGTGATCAGTGAAGCAGAGCCAGTACCAGCCTCTGCAAGTTCTTCGCCTGAATCTCATATTCCTTTGAGCGAGAGGATGAAGAAGAGAAGGCCTCCCACCTTGTTTGAGAAATCTGCCTCCGGTTCTGGTGAGGCAAAGAGGAGTAGGATTGATGTCCCAAGGGAGGGGATAAAGAAGACTGATGCAGCTCCTCCAACTGCTCCTGCTAAAGTTGTCGAGAAGCCCGCAGTGGCTCCGAGCAGCTCTACTGCTCCTGGAGAGGTGATTGTGATATCACCGACCAAGGATTCATCCTTGGTTGAATCTGTAAATGTTCCCCCGAGGAGGCTGAAGAAAATCTCCTCGGTACATTTGGCTGACACCATTACTCAGCCCCCAGCTGCTGGGACTAGAGCTCCCACTTTTGTTCCCCCGAGCTCTGCCATGAGCTCGGTAAAGTCCTTGACCATTCCCGAGGTCCAAGGTACTGAAGATAACCTTACTCGGGACATGGTTACTTCTTTAGCTGCTCGTCATCTTGCTTCAGTAAGTCTCTTTACTTTAAAATTTTCATATTTCCTTTGTCATTTCCGTTTCTAACTTGCTTTCTATTTCTGTTCACAGTTGACGAGCTGCTTTAACATAATCCTGAAGAAGGATAAGGCAATTAAAGCTTCATGCTCCTCGTCCAGCGTGGAGGGAGCTTTGGAGGAAGCTAAAAAATCTCTGGCAGATTCTCGCCAGACATATGCCACTGATAAGGCTGTCTGGGAGAAGAAGCTTGCCTCCACCGAGCAGGATAAAGCTCGAGCTGTTGAAGCCTCCAAAGTGTTGGAGAAGAAAAATAATGCCTTGGAGAAGGCAAATAAAGAGCTCGAAGAGAAGCTCAAAGCAGCTGGAGAGCTGGAAAATAAACTCAAGGCTGCCGAGGAGGATTTGGCCAAACTTCATGAAGTAGGTCGGCAGAAGAAGGAGGCAGAAAATAAATTGAAGGATGTTGAGAACCTGCTGTCCGAGAAGCTTGCCTTGGAGAAGACCAAGAGGAAAGCTGCTGTGAAGAAGTTCTTCAGCTCTGGCTGGGACAAGGGGTGGAACAAGGGGTGTGCTTCTATGGTATCTCAAGTGGACTATGGCAGTCTAAAGTATTTTAGGGATGGATGGGTTGCTGCCCTTCAGGAAATGAAGGTCGACGAATCATCCGAGCTCTTCCAGCGACATATCCCTGGTCCCCCTCCTACTCCAGAAGAATTAGAAGAGGACGAAGCTACCTCTGAGGAGTCTTCAATGGTGATGGGAGATCACCCCCCAACCATCCAATATGCTGCCGATCAAGTCGTTTCTTCTTCTGAGCAACAACTGGTGCTTTCCGAACAACCCACAGTTCCCTCCGAGCAACCTGCTTCCCCTTCCCAACCTCCCGAGAAGGTTTTGGGAGATAAGGAAAAGGTGTAGTGTTGTTTGGGCTTATCTTTATGTTTTTTTTTCTTTTGTCAAATGTAATCCATAACTTGTAACTCTGAACTATATGATCTAATAAAACTTAAATTTTCTTGCATATTGTTGTCTATCTTTCATTCATACTCTGCTTATTCTTCTTATTGATGATTGCACTTTCTTTCTCTGCTAGTTTCTGGCCAGGATGGATCTGCTATCTGCCCATGATACAAAGTTGCTGCAACAGTGCAATGAGTACTTTAAGGCTGGTCACACAGACTTGAGTGCTGCACAAGTTGCCGACATCCTTGGTCATGATGCTTCAGAACAGGCAGTTGAAGCATATCAGTACCTGAAGTGTCTACTTGACCGAGCTGTGGCCAATAATGTGGCTTATTATGAAATGATCGAGGATCTCCAGTGTACCCTCGAAGTCCTTCAGAATCAGTACAAGGAATCAACTGCCCTATTGCATGAGGGGTATGAAAAGAAGTACAAGCTGATCATGGCTGACAAAGGCTACGGGAAGCTTTTTGCTGGGTATGATCTGAGGGAGAGAACTTTGAAGGGTGTGGTCGAGGAATGCAGACAGATTGCTGAGTTGATGGAAAAGGAAAACAACAATTTGCAGAAAGAGCTATCACAGTTGAAGTCTGCAGCCTCTTCTTCAACAACCCTAATCCCAGTGACTGACGAGGGATTTTCATTCTTAGAAGTTGAGAATGCCAAGTTGAGGGACGAGTTAGAGACTTTGAAGAGTTCTGGCACCTCTACATCTTCTCGCGGTCGAGCAGGAGTTCCTCAGGAACGAGCAAGAGCATCTCGGGTCCTTGTCAAGGAACAGAGAACTCAATCTGCGTTAGAGAACCAAGCTTTCCAATTAATGGCGAAGAACCAGGCTTTGTCTGATATGTTAAAGAAAATTAGGGACTTGGAAAAACAGCTCTCTGCGCAGAAGTCAGTCCTGGAGAATAAGGAACTTTTCATCAAGAATCTCCACGAGCAGCTGGAAAGGCTAACATATCAATTCCATAAACAGCCTAGGGAATTCTGGATGGCTGGATACAACGAAGCACTATTCCACTTGGACGATCGTATCCAGAATGCCAACAATGAGGGCTACAAAACAAGGCTGGCTGAATGCCTTAGGTGTGCTGAAGCTCGAACAAGGACACTATCTGTGGGACTATTATGATCCCAGGTTGCTCGACTTGCTTGTGCCACCGTACAATTTGGACATGGAATGGATCCCAGCTCGTGTCATTCCTCAGACCTTAATTTCAAAATACCTCGGTGACTATAATTTACATTCTCAAATTGAGGTATCTCATCCCGAGCATCTATTAGATCGACCTTCTGTGATGAACGTCAGGATGCTGAAGGATTTGAACTTCATCAATTCTCCTCAGTCTTTAAATGATCCGCCTGCTGGCGAGGAACCTGTATCAAAAGCTGAGGGGAAAAGAACAATAGAATAAGAATTTTTGATGTAATAGTTAGTACACATTTCAATACCGATGTACTTGTAATTTATTTTGAATTTAATGAAAGACTTTCATTTTTATTTGCAAATCTGATCAAGTACTTTTATATTTGTGTATGCATATCTGTTAAAAGATAATAATATTGTGTTGTTTCTTGACCAAGTCAGTAATAGTTAAAAAGTTACAAGTATCAACCAATCAACGTTATTAAATTATGCTTGTCGACCAACTACGGTTAGTGAGAGTTTATCCCCGACTAACCATACTTGGTAAATTTTTGTCTTTTTCATAAAATGTGTCCGGCCAACCAAGGTCGATAAATTCTCCTCGTCGACCAACTACAGTTAGTGGGTTTTTATCCCCGACCAACCATACTTGGTACAGTTTGGAATATTTGGTTTCCTAGCCAAACAGGTTGGCATTTTTAGGAATATTTCTCCTCGTCGACCAACTACAGTTAGTGGGTTTTTATCCCCGACCAACCATACTTGGTACAGTTTGGAATATTTTGTTTCCTAGCCAAACAGGTTGGCATTTTTAGGAATATTTCTCCTCGTCGACCAACTACAGTTAGTGGGTTTTTATCCCCGACCAACCATACTTGGTACAATTTGGAATATTTGGTTTCCTAGCCAAACAGGTTGGCATTTTTAGGAATATTTCTCCTCGTCGTCCAACTACAGTTAGTGGGTTTTTATCCCCGCCCAACCATACTTGGTACAGTTTGGAATATTTTGTTTCCTAGCCAAACAGGTTGGCATTTTTAGGAATATTTCTCCTCGTCGACCAATTAGAGTTAGTGGGTTTTTATCCCCGACCAACCATACTTGGTACAGTTTGGAATATTTCGTTTTCTATCCAAACAGGTTGGCATTTTTAGGAATATTTCTCCTCGTCGACCAACTACAGTTAGTGGGTTTTTATCCCCGCCCAACCATACTTGGTACAGTTTGGAATATTTCGTTGAGTAGTCTGCCGAGCTTTGCCGAGTAGGGCGTAGCACTAGTATTCCCCGAAAAAATTTCAATAAACAGAGAGACTTGCAGAATATTTTCATTTTATTCATACTGATGGAATTGTGTTACACATACATCACTGATAATACTTGCGTTGGTGCTCTGCATTCCAGGCATTTTTAAACTCCTCGCCTTCTAAAGTTGCTATTCGATAAGTTCCTGGTCGAACAACTTCTGTAACTCGGTATGGTCCATGCCAGTTTGCCTCCAGTTTGTTATGATTTTGAATTACTTTCTTCAGCACATAGTCTCCTTCTTTCAGGTCGCACTTCTTCACCCTCTTGTTGTAGAACAAAGTTGTTCGCTGCTGGTAAGCAGCATTTCTAATGGCTGCTTCTTCTCTGACCTCCTCGAGCATGTCTAAATCAAGTCTTCTCATTAAGTCGCTGATAGGGGAATTGAGATTCAGTACCCTATGTGTTGGGAGGCCTAACTCGGCAGGTATGACAGCTTCACTTTCAAACGCCAGCATGTATGGTGATTCTCCAGTTGCTACTCGGGGAGTAGTTCGGTAAGCCCAGAGTACTGATTGTAACTCGTTGATCCAGTTTGCTTTCGCATCATCCAATCTTTTCTTCAAACCGTTCAGCAGCGTTCTGTTTATCACTTCAGTTTGTCCATTGCTTTGAGGATGGCCTGGTGCTGAATGAACCTTCAAAATGTTTGACTGCTGACAATAGGCGACAAACTCCTCGTTATCAAATTGTGTTCCATGGTCTGTGATGAAGGCATGAGGTAGACCATATCGACAAATGATGTTCTTCCAAACAAATTGGTACACCTTCTCGTACGTCATGTCAATGAGTGGCTCAGCTTCTACCCACTTAATAAAATAATCCACTGCGACGACGAGATACTTGAATCTTCCTCAAGTTGTTGGCAGTGGTCCAACCAAATCTATTCCCCACATGGCAAATGGCCAAGTAGAAGTTATGGGTATCAACAATGCTTGTGGAGTTCTTCGGATGGAGGAGAAACGCTGGCACTTGTCACACTTCTTGGCATAGGCTATACAATCAGCCCTCATCGTCGGCCAGTAGTATCCCTGCGTCATCACCCTCTGCAAAAGCGTCCGACCTGCTACATGTGCTCCACAAGACCCTTCATGGATTTCTTAAATCAATTCTTTCACCTCGGAGGGGTGTACGCATCTTTGCAAACCTGCCATAATTCCTCATCTATATAAAACACCATTAGTTAATACATACCGAGCAGCTTTAAATTTCAATTTCTTAGCTGCGAGCTTGTCAATTGGTAATTCTCCCTCCTCGATATACGCCCTGATGGGGTCCATCCAAGATGGTCCTAAATCAATGGTGATAAAGTTCATCGTCAGATCTTCATCTATACTCCGACCAGCTAACACTTCAATTGGGATTGTTCGTCATAGCTCGGTGCGAGTAGCTGATGCTAGTCGAGCTAAGGCGTTTGCTCTCGCATTCTCCATTCTCGGTATTCTGACCAGCTGAATAGCGGCAAATTCTGACACCAGGTCCTTTGCCTTTGCATGATATCTGATCATTAATTCTCCTCTAACTGCATATACTCCCATCATTTGGTTTACAATCAATTGAGAGTCACTGAAGATCACAACCTGGTGCGCCTACATAATTTTTGCCAAATTAAGCCCTGCAATCATGGCCTCATATTCAGCCTCATTGTTGGAAGCTTTGAATTGGAAACGCAAGGCGTATTCCATGTCGACCTCATCCGGAGTGCTCAAAACTATCCCCGCGCCACATCCTGCAGTGCAAGATGAGCCATCTACATATAGCCTCCATATAGGTAACTCGTCATCAAATTTTGAATCAGTTAGAGTTCCTCGGTGAAATATTTGCTGCTTCATTTCATCCTCCCTGGATTTTTCTCGCTCCTCGTCGATCATCTTTTCTTGCCCTTTTACCAACCGGAGTTGGTCTGAGCTCAAAATTGATGATCCTGTAACATCCACTCGCCCTTTTACCAATCGGAGTTGGTCTGAGCTTGTGTCTGTTGATCCTGTAACATCCACAGGTTGATCAGCGAGCAACTTTGGTTCCTCGAGGGTATCATCTGTCAGAGTTCCTCGATGAAATATTTGTTGCTTCTTTTCATCCTTCCCTGGTATTACTTGCTCCTCGTCGATCATCTCTTCTTGCCCTTTTACCAACCGGAGTTGGTCTGAGCCCGAAGTCAATGATCTTGTAACATCCACTTGCCCTTTTACTATACAGAGTTGGTCTGAGCTAGTGTTTGTTAATCCTGTAACATCCACAGGTTGATCACCGAGTAACTTTTGCTCCTCGGGGGAATCAGGGTAGGTGAACTCTGCTATAAAATCTGCTACAGCTTGCCCTTTTAGCGATGATCTGGGTTCATAGATTATATCATATTCACCGAGCTCTATTGCCCAGTACATCAATCTTCCAGATTTTTCTGGCTTATGAAGGGCTTGTCTCAATGGCACATCGGTATATACTACTATAGTATGAGCCTGGAAGTATGGCCTCATTCTCCTACTCGCCTCAATCAGTGCCAGTGCCAATTTCTCCAGCCTTGGATATCTGATCTCTGCTCCTCGGAAGGCCTTACTTGTGTAGTAAATTGGCTTTTTCACTCCATTCTCCACTCTGATCAACGCTGAGCTAACTGCATTCTCGGACACTGCAAGGTACAAATACAATTTTTCTCCCATCACCGGCCTGGACAACAATGGAGGTGCTCCCAAGTATTTCTTCAAGTCTTGAAAAGCCTTCTCACATTCATCATTCCACTCAAAATTCTTTCTGAGTGTCTTGAAGAATGGGAGACATCTATCAGTTGCTCGTGACACAAATCTGTTGAGTGCCGCTACTCGTCCTGTGAGACTCTGTACTTCCTTCTTCGTCGTTGGAGATCGTAGCCCTAATAGAGCTTTGATCTTTTCAGGATTTACTTCAATGCCTCGTTGATTGACAATGTACCCGAGGAACATGCCTTCTCGTACTCCAAAGATGCACTTCATCGGGTTTAGCTTCATTTGATATTTATCTAGCTCATCAAAAGTCTGACTTAAGTCAACAAGATGATCAACAGCTTTCTTGCTCTTTGTCAGTATGTCGTCAACATAGACTTCCATATTGTCACTGATTTGTTCAGCAAATACCTTGTTCATCAGCCTCTGATATGTCGCACCTGTATTTTTCAAACCAAAAGGCATAACATTATAACAATAAGTTCCCCTAAGGGTAATAAAAGAAGTACTCTCCCTGTCTTCAGGTTTCATTTTGATCTGATTGTAACCAGAATAAGCATCCATAAAGCTCAGCAACTCGTGTCCCGAGATAACATCCACCAGTTGATCAATTCGGGGCAATGGAAAATGATCCTTTGGGCATGCTTTGTTGAGGTCGGTGAAGTCTACACACATCCTCCACTTGTTCTTCTTCTTCTTTACCATCACCACATTAGCTAGCCAATCTGGATATTTAACATCTTCAATGAAACAAGCTTTCTGGAGCTTCTCGACTTCCTCCTGTATAGCTTGATTCTTCTCGGGACTGAATACTCTTCTTCTCTTCTTTACAGGCTTGATCTCCTTATTCACATTGAGTTCGTGACATAAAAAGTTCGGGTCTATCCTAGGCATACTTCATGACTCCACGCAAAAGTTTATCTTCTTCTTCTAAGGAAAGTTATCAATTCCTGTTTTAATGAGGTATCCAACGATGAACCTATTTGAGTAGTTCGCTCAGGGTGCTTGTCGTCTAGAATGATATTTTCAGTAGCTTCCATCACTTGACCCTTCACGAGTTGTGACTCATCCCGAGGATCCAAGGTTTCAATTTCTGCACCTTCATCCACTTGATAGGTAGTAGTCTTTTTCTTTGATTCTTCCAGTTCTTCTTGTTTGGCGGATGAATAATAGCATTCCCGAGCTACTTTTTGATCACCTTTCACAACTCCTACCCCGAAGATTGTTGGAAATTTTAGGCACTGATGCACTGTAGATGGTACATCTTCGAACTTCTTCAACCCTACTCTTCCCATGATGATATTGTACGATGACTGGACATTCTTATCCATCACAAAGAAACGTATTCTTTCTGTCCGACAAGCAGGCCACTTACCAATGAATATATCCAACTTGATCGTCCCAAGTGGAAATACTTTCTCGCCAGCAAAACTGATGAGGGGTCTGTGATAAGGCTCCAGCTGAGATAGCTTTAGATTCAAACTATCGAAACACGAGTAGAACATAATGTCTGCCGAGCTACTGTTGTCGATCAGCACTCTTGAAATCATTACCTCCTTTATTCTCATCTTGATCACCAGTGGATCATCGTGAGGATATAGAACACCTGCGAGGTCGTTCTTTGAGAACCCGATGATCAACTTCTCTTTGTTCACCTTTCTCGGGCGATCCTCTTCGGCTAGATTTATTCGCTGAATGTATGAGCAAGCTTGTGCCTCGCCGAGGTAAGCTTTTCTTTCTGCAGTAAGGTCTCCTCCTCCTGCATCTCCACCTATAATAACATTACAGTCAAATAATCCAAAGCGTATTGAAAATACCTCTCGTTCTGGATGTTTTGGTTTCTTGGGAAGATCGGGGTCATCCTCGGGATCATCTTCATAGTTTCTTTTCTTTTTCTCCTCTACTCGACGAGGAGATCTAGACCTCTCTCTAGTTCGGTCGTTGTTTCTTCTTTCACCTCCCCGATCAACATACTTTGCTAGCTTTCCTCGTCGGATGAGTGTTTCAATCTCATTCTGAAGAGCTATGCAATTTTTGGTCATGTGGCCATGATCCTTGTGGAACTCTCAATATTTGTCCCTATTCCTCGTGTCAGGGTCTGACTCTTTGGCCAGTTTAACTCCTCGATGTTCTTAATTTCTTCCAGGACGTGGTTGATATTTGCCTTCAAAGGTGTGTAATTATCAAATTTCCTCAAGACCTCCCACGACGACCTATTTTTGGATTGTTTGTCACCACCATTGTTCTTATGTTCTTTCTTCGTAGCCTTATCACCTTCCACCTTGGTTTCTTTGGCGTCCATATTCTTCTTCGCAGACATAGCCTCCTCGGTATTCATAATCTTAGATGCTTTTCCCATTAGGTCTGACATGGTTCGAGGTGGATCTTTGGCCAAAGTGTAGTACAACTTGTTTGGCAGTAGTCCACTCATCAAAGCGGTAATCGTTGTCTTCTCCTCATAATCAATGACTTCGAGTTTCTCGTTATTAAAATGAGTTATATAATCTCTGATACTCTCACCAGCTTTTTGTCTAACACTTAACAAATATGCTACTCGTTTAACTGGCTTTGCTCCAAAGCAGAAATTCCCAATGAATAACTCGGCCAGTTGTAGAAAAGTTGAAATCTTACCCCGAGGAAGATTATTATACCATATCTGAGCAGATCCGGTAAGAGTTCCCGAGAATGCCCTGCATCTCATCTCGTCTGGGACAGCATAGATGTCGGCAGCAGCTTGATATTGTTCTATATGAAGGACAGGGTCATTTTTCCCATCATACTTGGGAGTCACAACAGGTGCTTTGAACTTTGATGGTGTTGGAAAATCAACAATGTCCTCGACAAAAGGTGTTCCTCGAACAAAGGTTCTTTATAGAGGGTTCTTGGCCTTAGACATATCCCCTAATCTATCCTCCAGTCTCTGAATAGATCCTTTCCATGCATCATTCCCTTCCTCGGGCCTATTGGTTCGAGCAACTGATCGCGTTGAAGTGGCTTCCTGGGATTTATCTCGACGAGCAGCTGGTCGGTCATAGGATCTATCTTGACGAGCAGCTGATCGCGACTGGGCAGATCCTTCCTTTAAATATGATGGTCGTCGAAAGCTCCTCGACGCTGCATTAAGAGGACTTTTGTTCCTCCTAGGGCCTAATCGGTCGAAAGGCGAAGCCCTACTTAATCTTTCCAATGCGCTGGTCCTTTCCGGGGAGAGGGTGACACGTTGTTCAGTATCTGTGGCTCGCACTGACGAGGTTCGTCCAGGTTGATAAGAAAAATCTTCAGATTCATCATTGCGATATGAATTAGTACGCCTAGTACGCGAAGAAGACGCACGGGTATCTCTTTGAATGCTCCGTGGTCCAGAATGGGCTGATGCACCGCCATGGAAGGTTTGGATGAGTTATCGTATCGTTTCTTGCATGAAGGTCTGGCCCTGAGCCAGATTTGACATTATTCCAGTCAGATCTGGAACAATTGGTGGAGCAGATGGATTTGGAGGGGTTCCAGCGTTTCGATTGCTGGATTCAGGAATATCAGCCATTAGTAATGGATTGTTTTTGGTGAGAAAATGATATTACCAGTCGATTCCCACAGACGGCGCCAATCTGTTGATGTAAAAAATTAGATCACTCTAATTATTCAATCACAGATAAATAAATGAGACAAAAGATTTTTAAAATGGTTCAGCCTTATAAGAATGGCCTACGTCCACTGTTTTGGTATTGCTGTTTGTATGGGAATTCTCGATTACAAATTATCTCAAGAAATTCTGGTCCAGGGGTCCTAGATTCGATCCAGGGGTCAGATCCACCTTTCAATGAGGATTTTACAATGTATTTATAGCCCTAGGGCTGTCATGTGAAAGGGTGATACATTAAATGATGAACATATGAAAGGGTAATACATTCAATGCCCTTTATGCGTGTGCGTCTGAATGATAAGCATTTAATGAACCAGTTGAACTGTTGGTTATCCAGCTGTTAATGCTTTGTTCGAGGTGAAGCTCGGACCTCCTGAGTTGCTCGGACCGCCTAAGCTTCTCGGTATTCAAGAGTTCCTCGGAGAGGCATTGTTCCTCGGAGCAGATGAGTTCCTGGGGGAAGCAGTGTTCCTTGGGGAACTAGTCTTCCTCGTTGTAGTCTTGTTCCTCGGAGCGTGTGGGTTCCTCGGAAGTGTTTGTTATGCCATGTAGATAGCCACGTGTCTTCATATGATTGGTCCATGTCAGCAGATTAAATTTGGTATCAACAACATGGATCAAAGTCTATAGTGTTTCTTTCACACTATATGATTTATCAACAAAATCAACATCCACGCATCCTATAACATCTCTCCACTCCCGACGTCGTTAAGGTTCGTGAGCGGAGCGTCTCGCAAAGAGAAATCCAAACAAAGAACCCCTCCAATACACTACTACTTAACTTTGTCGATCGTAGAAGTCCGCCAACTTCAAATACATAACCGGGATAACCTCATCCCCTCTTTCAACCAAATGTGGTCTGAACTCCCATCTCTATCCAGGAGCCATACCACTAAGCGCTTGTATTAGACTTAGTCCTTGCGCAATCGATAATGAGCTTAAACTCGGTCCTTTATATTCAAATTGTAACCCTAAGGCACCCAAGTGTTATATTAAATCTCCCCTAGTGGACCTATCCGTAATCCTCATGAATACCAATTAGAATCCAACACATGAATCTAGCAAGAGAAATTTCTTCCAATATAATTATCATCATTCTAATCAATTAAATCCCAATCAAATTAATTCTAATCTTATCTAGGGCCTACTGATCTTTTCTAAGTCCCATAATATCCAATTAATAATCACCAAAGATTTACAAAAGGTTTGGGATAAGAACCAACATTAAAAAGAAACAACTTTAACAATTCTGGGGAGGTCAATCGATCGAAGGCAGGGGTCGATCGATCGATCGCCCAGGTATCAGCCCAATTTTCTGCATTTCTTATACTACGGGTTTCATCATTTTTAATCATTCAAACCTTCATATTAACAACCCAAATGACTTATAATCCTTACTACATGATATATCAACATATATAAATGATTTCTAATGATTTAAACATCCTAGAATTACCAAGAGATTGAATTAAAAGCATTTACTTATCCTCCTTTTTTTCTAGAAAATTATAAACATGATATTTTCAAGAACACAACAATGATTTTCATAATTTCTTCAACAGATGGATGATTATTTTGTGGATTACTATCTACCTACAACATGAGTTTGATTCCTCTATAACTCCATTAACAACTCAATCTTTTCATCTTCCAAACATGAAAAATCTCATCTTTTCATAACTATTCTAACATGAACAATATACAAACTTAGATTGCAATTATCAAACACTTGCCTCTAATGAAGGTCTGATCCTTTGGTGTAGTATATCACAGGTGGTTCTCCCTTTTTCGGCCAACTTCCGGTAGTGGTTGGTGGTGGTGACCTTTGGCCTTTAGTTCTCCTCCTTTCCAAGCAAGCTTCTCTCTTCCCAAGCAACCTTTCACTTTCTCTCAAAAGATGAGCTCTCAATTTTGTGTAGAAGAGATGAATGAATCCACGTACAACTAATCTCCAAATATTTATAATAAGACAAAATCCAAAATCACTATTCATCCCCTTGTAAAAATGATCAAAATGCCCTTTTGGGCTCTCTTTTCATTTCTAAATGACCCGAGACCCAAAACCAGCATCCAAATAGACTTTTCTGACTATTTTAACCCTTCCAGATGCAATGGCGCACTCGAAATGACTATAAGGTTGATGTAAATATAAGTTTCCCATTTAATCTCACAAATTAGTCCCGACACGTCCCATACCGCGTCCGACTAAAAATTCAAATTACCGAATTAATAACTCACAGCAATATCAATAACATCACATTCATATATTACCTAAATATCTTTAAGTAATATTCAGAATCATTCATTTTAATATCCACAATTCTGATAAAACCCAAATGAATTAATTTATAATAAAATCCAATTAATCCATTAATTTAAAATATAACCCATTGTAAAAATCATTAAAATTACGGGGTATTACAGGTTCAACCACCTTTCATCGTCATCATCGGTCCAGGACGATGTTCCAACTATACCTGCCTAACCCCGGTCCAGGCCGACACTTCCCCTCCGGTCTAACCTTGACTGCTCTACCTGATCGAGATCATCATGAATAACCTCGGATAAAGCAATAGTCAGACTTAACCAACCCCGTACTCTTCCATGTCGAGGTTGCACTCGTCATGGGCAAGGCCAAGCATTTACAAGCATATGCAAGGATAGGAACACGTGGACAAAATCAGTTGTAACCGAATTAATCCCCTCACGTGGGGGAATATTTCATCACCATTCTCTACATGTGACAGTGACAGATGTCTTCATCAGATCGGCTAGATCAACACACACATGCTCATTGCATGTATGAGGGGTACACTACACCCCCCAAACACTATATATACTTGTCTTCTCTTACCTTGAGGGGGTCGGTAATGGACAACCCAAGCTGAAACTCTATCCAATTACACAGTAAAGAGAGAAAAATTGAGAGATTGTATCGATGGCCATCAGTGCCTTATTCCGGTGACCTTATTCACTCACTTGCACAGTGGATGTAGGCCAAATTGGCTGAACCACTTATATATTGGTGTTCATCCACTTCTCCTCATCTCAATCTCTTATTTTTAGTATATACTTGAGCTTCCATTATTATCACTGATTTGAGCTTACAAACACCTTGACTGGTGGTTCTATTTCTAGCATCATCATTTTGGCACTGTCTGTGGGAACGAGAAGCTATCTCTTCCTCATTTTTTGCTTAACCTCACCGGAGACTCCGGCGGTGAACCAGGCCTCACCCCTTGCGTGGAGCTGTTTCACCATTGAAAGAGGTCCTTTAAGGTATTAAGCTCATCTTCTTCACAGTCTCTTTAGTTTTAACATATGGCATCAGAGTTACCACCACCTCCTCCATCATCTGCTGCTGGAGGACCTAGTTCCAGCCAGGCACCACCCCGTCCGAAATGGCTAAGGGGGCCGCGGCCTTGAAGTCCTTGGCTGTGACGCAACAAGCGATGAAGGAGTAATTTGCACAGCTTAGTCAAGATATGATGAGGCCATCTGGGGTCTCACAGGAGATGATTACTCCGGCGGCTGCACAGCCCCATCCTGAAGCCAGGGGACCACCCCAGGCATCGTGAAAAGACCAACCTACTCCTCAACGGAGGGGGGGCATTGCTGACCCTAGGTGTTTAGGCCTTGGGAGGCAAGTACACCCTTGCCCTGAGGATAGGTATGACGATATGGAGGCAGAAGATGCTCCAGAGGGCTGTTGAGAGCCGTATGAGGTTTCGAACAACACTATACGTCCTATCCACCAAAGCTGAGATTGTGGGGACAGAAGAGATGGTGGTCCCCAACAGAGAGGATCAACTTTTGATCACTTGAGCAGAGGGTCAGCCTTTAAAAGGCTCGTCTAGTAAATAACCTGGGGCAGAGGTTATCCAGGTCAAGAAGTGCAGCAGGGTCACAAAGGGAAGATGGGGAACATCGGCCTCTTCGTGGCCAACCTCATCATGGCCGACCTGATCAAGGTCGAGACAGGGATCAAGAGGAGGTCAACAACCGATGTTGTGCTGCGACTGGGGAATCCTCAGTCCACCCCTTTGAGGTAGCCGGGGACGACCTCGGTCAGGCTGATATTGCAAGACCATTAAATGACTCCATCTAACGTCTTGAAGAGAAGATATGAGACCTCATCAAAAGCCGAGACCCACTGCAAATAAGTTTCTCAGAGGGCTCTCCATTCGTGGCTAGGATAGTGAGCTTCCCAGCCCCTGCCAAGTTCAAACCACCTACGGTGTCTCTCAAGTATGATGGTAGTACTAACCCTGATCATCACATTGAGATGTACCAGTCTGTGATGTACATTTATTCAATCATAGATGAGATGAAGTGTCGGGCCTTCTCTAGGACTTTAACAGGAGTTGCACACATCTGGTTTACCTCTCTTCCGAAGAACTCAATTGAGAACTTTAAGGGCTTAGCTGAACGGTTCATTCTCAATTTCTATTTTGGGGTAAGACCTCAAAAGAAGACCACCCATCTGTTGTATGTCAAGCAAGACAAGAATGAGAGCCTAAGATACTACATTTCTAGATTCAACAAATAATAAATAAAGGTTGAAGAGTATAAAGAGAATATAGCAATGACAACCCTAATTGGGGGACTACATAAGGGGAAGTTACTATGGAAGCTTGCGGAAGACCCTCCCAAGTCTATGGCAGAGCTATTGGCAACTATAGGAAAGGTAATAAACGTCGAAGAGACTATGACAGCGAAGTATGAGGATGAGAATGGAAGTAGTAGCGGGAGGTTACAAAGAAAAAAATATGAAAAGAAGAGGTCTGCAGATGAAAAGTTTGCACATTATACTCCTCTAACTATGAGCTACGAACACATCCTCAACGAGATTAAGAATGACTGGTCTGTGAGATGGCTCGAGAAGTTGAAGGCCCCTCCGCGTAAGAGGAACAAGAACCTATGGTGCGAGTTCCACTAAGACCACTACCATGTGACAGATAAGTGCTTCGCTTTGAGGGATGAAATCGAGAAGATGTTGAAGTCCGAAAATTTGAGGAAGTATGTCGATGTTAAGGCTCCTAAGAGGGGAAGAGATGACTCTAAAAAGAAGAGAAACGATAGATGTCGATACCCTAGCTCGAAGAGACGATGACTCCGATGGTGATGATGAGGACGCTTTAGACCTCCCATCGAAAGACGACAATACCCCTGTGAAGAGGGTTGGTATGATCTCCTTCGGAGTTAACACCATATGTGGAGGACTCGCAAGGGGTGGCTCTGAAGTAGCTAACTGTAAAGCCCATGTGGCGGAGGCTAAGTCAGTGGCGAAAGTAGAGGTTGCAAATCTGGCATCTTCAAAGGCCAAGCAGAAGAGGAAGAAGGTGGATATAGATACTCTTATAGTAGGGTTCTCCTGACTCGACTTCAAAGGTATCTTAGCTCTGAATTATGACCCTTTGGTAATAACAATAAGAGTTCATGGATGTGAGGTACAAAGAATCCTCATAGACGGAGGAAGTTCAGCAAACGTAATGTTCTGGCCCTGTTTGAAGAGCCTAGACCTCAGTAGAGCTAGCCTGGTACCCTATCATCATCCATTAATGGGCTTCAGCGGTGAAAAGGTCCATCCATTGGGTATATATGAGATGGATGTACAAATGGGAGACGAGTGGCCTAAGAGGTTAACCCGAAAGGTTAATTTTTTCGTTATGGATGAGACCATCTTCTCGGCTTATAAACTCATCATAGTAAGAGTAGCCCTTAAGGAGTTTGAGGTCGTGTCATCAACGGTCCACCAAATGCTAAAATTCTCGACCCCCCTATGGGGTAGGGGAAGTGCAGGGTGACCAGACTATAGCACGAGAATGCTACTTCAAATCGGCTGAAGAGAAAGAGGCCTATAAGAGGGTAACTACCACATATAACATTGACACACTTGATCCCATGGACGAAACAAAGTTAAAGCAAGGAGAGGCCGCGAAAGAGGTATAATCCATCATCCTCAATGAGTACGAACTGGAAAAAACCATCCAAATCGATAAGGCCTTGAAACTAGAGATCAATAAAGAGCTGATAAGATTCTTGAAGAAGAGGAAGAGTGTCTTCCCTTGGAGCTACGCAGTCATGCCTGGCATTGACCCAGAGGTTATATGCCACAAACTCAACGGGTAGAAGATGATAATCCAATCAAACAAAGATGAAGAGTTTACTCCAGGAAAAGTATGACGTTATCAGGGAAGAGGTCTGAAAGTTAAAAGAGGCAGAATTTATCAGAGAGATCATATACCCAGAGTGGTTGTTAAATGTCGTCATTGTGCCCAAAGCCAACGAAAAATGGAGGATGTGCGTAGACTTTAACGACTTGAACAAGTATTCCCCTAAATACAACTATCCCTTACCTCGAATTGATTAGATGGTAGATGCCACGGCAGGGCATGATCTTATGATGTTCATGGACGCGTATTCAGGCTATAATGAGATCTTCATGGATGCTGAAGACTTAGAGAAGACAACCTTCATCACAAAAAAGGGGACCTATTGCTATAAGGTCATACCTTTCGACTTGAAGAATGCAGGGGTCACGTATCAACGTCTTGTAAATAAGATGTTCGAAGATCAAATTGACAAGACCATAAAGGTATATGTAGATGATATGTTGACTAAGAGCTTGAAGGCCTACACCTATATAGCAGTCCTGGAGAGAAATTTTGACACCATGGACTTATATAGGATGAAGCTCAATCCTGCCAAGTGTGTCTTAGGAGTAAGAGATGAAAAGTTTCTTGGATTCATAGTAAACCAGAGGGGAATAGAGGCCAAACTCGAGAAAATCAAGACTTTGCTTCATATGAAGACACCAAGAAGTATAAAAGACGTTCAGAGGCTCACTAGAAGAGTAGACGCACTCAACAGATTTGTTTTCAGAGCCATGGACAAGCGTCTTCCGTTTTTCAAGGTGCTCAGAAAGGCCTTCGAGTGGGATGAAGAGTGTGAAAAGCCCTTTAAACAGCTCAAGTCCTACCTCGAATCGCCCCTGCTCTTATCTCGGCCCATCATGGGGGAGAAGTTGTATGTTTACCTAGCAGTCTCAGAGTCAGCTATCAGCACAGCCATAATACGGGAAGACATTGGGGTACAGAGGCCTGTATACTTCAATAGTAAGGCCCTTCAAGGGTCTGAATAGAACTATCCTCGAATGGAGAAGTTGGCCTACACTTTGATACACGCTTCCAGGAAGATGAAACTCTATTTCCAAGCCCACTCTATGGTCATCCTCACCGACTCCCCACTAAGGCAAGTCCTCCACAATCCTGAGAAGTCAGGTAGATTGATGACATGGGCCATCGAGTTGGGAGAGTATGACCTTATTTACTAACCCAGGGTGGCCATTAAAGGGCAGACGCTCGCAGACTTTGTTTCTGAGTTCACATGGGAAGAGGCCGAGGTTGAGAATAATCCAGAGATCACAGAGGAATCAAATAGTAACATCTTTCGAGACTCGGAAGAGGTTGTATTCGACAGAGCAGGAAAGGAGTAGCTGCGAATGAGGAAGACAGGTACCTATTCAAGTAAGGAACCCTGTCAGAGGGTCACTTCTCTTCAGATGAATATGTTTGGAACCTTTTTGTCGACGGGTCTTCTTACGAAAGTGGAAGCGATGCAGGGCTGATAATATCAGCTCCGGATGGTACCGACGTTGAATATACGCTAAGTTTCAACTTTAGGGAATCGAACAACGAGTTGGAATATGAGGTCTTGGTAGAGGGAATCTCCTTAGCAAAAGCCTTTAGAGTTGGCCAACTCCTACTTCACAGTGACTCGAGGTCAGTTATCAACCAGATACTTGGAGTGTGTGAGGCCAAGGACGATAGGATGGCGAAATACCTGAAGAGGGCAAAAATGTTGCTAGAAGGCTTCGAAGAGGTAAAGATAAAGAGAGTCCCTTAACAAGACAACAGTCATGCAGATGCATTAGCAAGGCTGGCTTCAGCAAGAAGGACAGTACTAGTAGAGATCCTGCTCAAACCGACCATTGAGGAAGAAAAGGTTTACAGCTCTTGCCTCAACCTGAACTTAGGAGACTCATGGATGGACCCCCTTATCAGATATATTAGAGAGGGAGAGCTGCTAGAATCCAAGTTAGAAAGGAGGAAGTTGAGATACAAAGCTGTAAAGTTACCCCTATATAAGAAAGGATTTCTGCTGCCCCTTATCAAATGCGTCCATCCCACAGAGGTCCCCCACATCTTATAGGATATACACGGGGGTTCTTGCTCCATTCCCATAGGAGTAAGACCTTTGTCCGAAAGGATAATTACGCAGTGATACTAGTGGCCGACCTTGGCTAAGGACACTACAGCCTACGTGAAGAGGTGTGACAAATGCCAGAGATTCTCCACTATGCCTCATCAACCTCATCAACCTATGACATCGATCAGTTCCCCTTGGCTATTTGCGGTATGGGGGATTGACTTAGTTGGACCATTGCCAAGGGCTGCGAATAATTACTGATTCCTGATAGTAGCGATTGATTACTTCTCCAAGTGGGTAGAGGATGAGCTGATGATCACGATTATAGAGCAGAAGACCTTCTAGAATATAGGGAAGAGCATCATATGCAGATATGGCCTTCCGAACACCCTCATCTCAAACAATAAAACCCAGTTCAAGAATTCTTCATTGGAGAAATACTGTGAAAGGGTTGGGATTAAGCAATTCTTCTCTTCTCCTGGCCGACCTCAGGAAAATGGTCAAATCGAAGTCACGAATCGAACGATCCTCGATGGAATTAAGAAGAGATTGGAAGAAGATAAGGGGAGATGGACACACGATGTTTATACTGTGTTATGGGCCTACAGAACAACGGCTAGGACACCAATGGGAGAGACCCCATTTATGTTAACACATGGCTCAAAGGCCATCATAACTACAGAAGTTGGGCTCCTCAGTCACAGAATTTAGGCTTACGACCCCAAAAAGAATGGAGAAGAGAGAAGGCTTGACCTAGATTTGATTGAGGAAAGAAGGGAAGACGCTGAGAGCAGACGGGAAGCCTACCAGCAGAGAACAACCAAGTTCTACAATTAAAGGGTAAAATCAAGACCTATAGCTGTAGGGGACCGATGTTGAAGAAGATGTTACAGAAGACAAACAAGCTTCATCTAAATTAGCATGACCTTTATAAAGTGAATGATGAGGTTGTACCCGATACCTACAGGCTAGAAAATCTCGAAGGGGAACCTTTCTCCAATCCATGGAATGCTGATCATCTGAAGAAGTATTACATATGATGTTGCAATTATTTCTATGTAAATGTATCATTTTATGAAGCAAATATTAATGAGAAAAGAAGTTCCTGTGTCAATTCTTTGTTTCATTATGCTTTAGTAGTGAAAAATCTGAGGTGAAACATCATATTTGGATGACCTCAGACCTCCAACATCATTAATTTGGTGAAATTTATGGGGATAACATCTCAATTTGATGACCTCAGACCTTAAACATCATAATTTGGTGACAGGGTCTGAGGTGAAGCATCATATTTGGATGACCTCAGACCTTCAACATCATTAATTTGATGAAATTTATGGGGGTAACATCTTAGTTTGATGATCTCAGACCTTAATAATAATAATTTGGTGACATAATCAGAGGTGAAATATCATATTTGGATGACCTCAGTCCTTCAACATCATTAATTTGGTTAAATTTATTGGGGTAACATCTTAGTTTGATGACCTCAGACCTTAAACATCATAATTAGGTGATAGGGTCTGAGGTGAAACACCATATTTGGATGACCTCAGACCTTCAACATCATTAATTTAGTGAAATTTATGGGGGTAACATCTTAATTTGATGACCTCAGACCTTAAACATCATAATTTGCTTATAGGGTCTGAGGTAAAACATCATATTTGGATGACCTCAGTCCTTAAAACCATTAAGTTGGTGATAAATTACAAGGGTAACATCATAGTTTAGTGATGAAAACACCATTATATTGAGGCTTTGGACCTTAAAACACACCATTTCATGACATATAAAACCATTCAAAGAACATTCATAAAAAGAATCAAAATCCTCTTCAGAGGATGATATAACATGAAGAAGTTGAAAGTACAAGTCAAACTGTGTAAGGAAATGTTATGAGGGGTTATAAACGACTGCAGATATAAAATAAAAATTACAACTCAAGCTTCACAAATCATGGTCTAAGTTTCTGTAGCCACAAGGCTGGTAACCTCGGCCTGATCGTTTTGGACGACATTGGTGACCTCGGCCCCATCATCTTGAGGATTGGCATCCTCAGTCGGTGTAACCTCTAATTGTGCGGTCTCTGCAGGAGCAGTTGCTTCCTCCTCAACCTCTTGTAAGGCCTGAGCGAACTGAGGGTTACCATAGTCGAGACCAATGAAGATTGAGGATGTCAAACTCCCTGACTCTTTTTCTTTGAAGGCCGCTCATTTTCTAGTAGCTTTAACACCTCTTTCGAGGTATTCAAAGCTAAAGCTAATAAATTGGTCAGAGACCTTGTACTCTTCCAAGATCTTCTCAGAGGCATCCTTAAGGGCAGATTTCACTGCAACATCAACTTTTTATTGGAGGATGTCGTCCTTGGCCTTCAAGGCAGAGGTGTGGTCTTTCTCAAGCTTTTCTATTTCCTTCTTCCTCTGCTTCACTTTATTCTCGAACCCCTCCAGGACAGCCTTCAGACGTTCCACTTCAGCATTTAGAGTATCCTCCACCTTCTGGGCATCTCTTCCCTTCTGAATCAGGGGAAGCTTCCTCAGGGTCCAATCAATAAACTGGTGCATGGACAGGATACCCTATAACACAAAGGCAGATGTATGAGATCGAGATAGCCCAAGACAATGATGAGGTTATACTTGGGCCAAAAAAGTTAAAATCTATACCTCGATAGACCTATGAAGGTAAAACTCAGCCAGCAGAGGGGTATCTATATAGCGTATGAAATGCTTATCAGCATCGGTCATCGCAGAGCCAATGGCATCCATCGCTTGCAAACTATGACCTATGAGGCTGTTACTGATCTTCAGCTGCTCCAAATGAGCAGCCAAGGCATCATCAGACGAGATGGGGATGGCACAATCACCCTTTTGGGCTTTGATATGCCTCTGATCCTCTAGGGAAGTGGTGGAGGGTTTCCTCTTTTTTATAGCATCGGCCTTAGAAGTGCCGACATTATGCTTAGACGAAGGAGGAGGAGGAGCATTGAGCCTAACTTTCTTCACCGTCTTGATAAGGCTGGGAGCAGACATCTCCCATAAGTCATCTGAGATCCCTTCGATGCATTCTGCACAAAAACATGTGAGTTAGTAAATTAGAGACATCAAAATATCAGAGGTACAATTTATGAAAAATAACACTTACGAAGCTCGAATAAAGGACTTCCCCACAGGCCAGTCTCAGAGAGGTAGTAGGGGGTCATCAGATGCTCGTACTTGACCAGCCAACCCAGCTCCCCCTGATCTTGAAGGTATTTGATCTTTTGTAGGTTATCCTGTCTTAACCCAAAGTCATCTTTGGCAGCTAGTGACAGTTTTCCCCACCTCAGAGGGGTCCTCGGCTCTAGGGATGAAGAGGGGGCACAAGTACCAAATTCCCATGCCCTAGAGACGAAGAAGTATAATATTTTCCAATTATGATTTGAGGTTTGGGTAACCAATAACATCTTCTTATCAGACCTCCTAGCTAGGAAGTGGTAGTAGCTCAAGTGGTTTTAGAAGAGGAGGGCACGTAGCACCCTGTGAAGACCCTTACAGGAAGGTCTGAATGATGGACTTCCCTCCATAGGATGATGGCCCCAATCATCACCCTCCTAGCATTAGGGGACAATTGGTAAGGGGCCAAGTTAATATGGGATAATATGGCCCTAATTATTGGATAGACGGGGAGACAAAGTCCTAACTTAAACATCTACTTATATACGTAGATTTACCCATCTCGGCCACCAAAGGCCCTCTCATCCCTGAGAGGTCTCCTAAGTTTGATAGAAGGACCTATGAAATAAATATGCCTAAAGGCTAAGAGGTCAAACTCATTGACAGTGATCTCTTTCTCAGTTGACTCCGAGACATCAATGTCACTCTCGTGACCGTCATCCTCATCCTTAGCAACGTCGGCCTGGGCAGGCTTAGGAGCACCATCAGGGAATCTCTGAGCAAACTCAGCCCCTGTGGCGGCCGACAGAGGAATAACATCAATAGGTGGTGGGACAGCCACACTCGACCCCACAACTTCAACATTAAAAGAGGTCCGTGAAGTGATGGAACCATTGTGGGACGAGGTGAAAATTTGGACCTCAGTCGGCTCAGGGACCTTATCTTGCCTAATGGAGAAATCCATTGCCTCTTGGAATGAATCTACGGACATAGGGTCTGAGGTGGATGACTCAGACTCAGACATGGGAGGGGGATCAATTAGATACTCTGATGGCTCAGCAGTCTCAGCTGGTTCAGGGTATACCACCTTCAGAGGTGGGGGGAAGATAGGTCTGAGGGGAAAGGCCTCAGCCCTACGAGCTTCCTCTTGTGCTAGCTCTATTTGCCTGATTTTGGCAAAGGTCTTATCTCTAAGAGAAGGGAAATCATCAATAAATTTATAAAGAAGTTTGAGCATAGGAAGATGACCTTACACTTGGACCCTAAACAAAAAATAAAAAACTGGATGCAAGCTAAACTAAGGATCAAAACCTAGTTTTGACCAAGTTCAGGCCAAGAACAAAGGTCACCAGAAAACTCAAAGTGTCACCCAAAAACTCATACGACCACCAAAAAATACCATCAGTCGCCGAAAAATGCAAGAAATAGATAAATAAGGCTGAAAATGGAAAGACGAGATGGAAATAGTACCCAAGGAAGTGCGAGATGAAGAAAAGGAGGATTAAAAACCAAGGAAAATCTCAAAACTCAGCAACGGTAGAGCTCTTAAAGAGAGAGGGAGCACAGGGATCTCAGGTGGGAAAGTGAGAAGAAATGAGGAGGAAAAAGAAAGAAAAAGGGTTTAAACACCCTAACCATGCTGGCACAAACCCCAAGGCCCATCATTACCTTGGGAGCCCAAAAGGCCATCATAATTCCACTTGCCTAGCACGCAATCCACTTCAACAATTGACACTTGTCAAATAAAGATTGGCACAAAAAGAAGAACATCCTCGGAGTTGCTTACCCTTAGTCACCTATTTACAGGTAACTAAGGGCTAGGTGGTAATTGATATGCTCAAAGTGTACCTGACAGCTCAGAGGCACCAACCTCGGCCATCATGAGGGCCGAGGTAACAAGGGCTCTAGGCTGATGACCAGTAATCTCGTACGAACATAAGGTCGGCTACGACCGACGTTAATGATTACCCTACCATCATACATCAGCCGAGGTCCTCATAACTCATTGGCAGAACTATCCATCAGGTCATCCACAATCGACATCAATTCTACCTCTTTCATCAACCTCGGCTGAGAATCAGTAGAGGCCAGCAAGGACTCATGGGTTAAACCACCTTTCATCGTCATCATCGGCCCAGGCCGATGTTCTAACTATACTTGCCTAACCCCGGCCCAGGCCGATACTTCAACCTCTCCAGTCTTACCTCAGTTGCTCTAGCTGGTCGAGATAATCATGAATAACCTTGGATAAAGCAACAGTCAGACTTAACCAACCTCGTACTCTTCCATACCGAGGTTGCACCCGTCATGGGAAAGGCTGAGCATTTACAAGCATATGCAAGGATAGGAACACGTGGACAAAATCAGTTGTAACCGAATCAATCCCCACATATGGGGGAATATTTCATCATCATTCTCTACATGTGACAGTGACAGATGTATTCATCAGATTGGCTAGATCAACACACACATGCTCATTGCATGTATGGGGGTACACTACCCCCCCAAACACTATATATACTTGTCTTCTCCTACCTTGAGGGGGCCAATAATGGATAACCCAAGATGAAACTCTATCCAATTACACAGTAGAGAGAGAAAACTTGAGAGATTGTATCCATGGCCGTTAGTGCCTTATTCCGGTGACCTTACTCACTCACTTGCACAGTGGATTAGTAGGAAAATGAAAAAATCATTGCAAAAAGTATAATCTCATTATAAACATTTTGCAAGGATGTATTTCGTTGCAAAATTTAACTTTTAGCAATGAAATTTTATAATCCTTGCTTAAAACACGACATAAAATTTTCTTCCTTTTTTTTTATATCCGAAATATTTACTACGACATTTTAATTAATTTCCTTACAAATAAAAACACATAGAGTTAACCAAAAAAATACTTAAAAGTCAATTGACTTTTCATCCCGCTCACTCTCCCGCCCACTCTCTGCCAAGCCCAATTCTCTCTCTCATTCTCTTCTAGGGGTGCAACCGGTACGGTATGGTCGGTAACGACCCCTTAACAATACCAAAACAACATTCTATATGGTAAAACCGTACCGTACCAATTTACCGACCGGTACATCAAAACAAAAACCAAAACCAAACCGACCGGTTTTTCTGTTTTTTCGGTATTTTCGGGTTTTTTTGGTTTCGGTAATTTTGATTTCAATTCAGATTTTTTTCGATAAATGCCAGAATTTCAAATCGGTTTATGCATTCGGTAAATCTGGTATATATTTCGATATACCCATTTCTAGCTGTTACAATTTCTAGCTATTACAATTTCTAGCATTTCTAGTTGTTTGGAACAATTAGAAACATAGACAAACATGTACAATTTCTAGCATTTATAGCATTTGGAACAATTGATTTAAACAGATACGAGACCAAACTAACCGGTTTGCTTTTGTCGAATTCGGAGGAGAGTGAGACGAGACCAAAATGACCGGTTTACCTCCGTCAGAGACGGATGAGAGTGAGACGAGATCAAACTGATCGGTTTGCCTCTACCGAAGTCGGAGTAGAGTGTGATGAGATGAGGGAGCTGGTGCCTGAGGAGAGTGAGCCAAGATAATGAGCCTAAAAAATGAGGGAGCTGTTACCTCAAAAAATGTTCGCCGAAAAGTCAAAATCATCCACACCTCCAACACCGGAAAAACAAACCTTCACCGGAAAAGACAACTCACCGGAAAAGCCAACTCGTCGAAAAAAAAATCATCGAAAAACACGGAGGGAACTCAGATCCGAATACAGCTGGCGCCGAAAAAATGGTCATCGGAAACCCGATCTCAAAACGAAGTAACCACACCAAATCGAAATCCAAATCTCAAAACAAAAAAATGGTGTTCTCAAATAAAAATCCCCAAAAAATTATTTCTCTTGAAGAAGAAAAAAAATGAGAGAGAGAGAGCTCAAACAAAAATGACGGCCACACTTTTTGAGAGAGAAAGAGGTAAAAAAATGAAATGAAAACCCTGAAAAAAGATCTCTACACAAACCACAATATAAAGCCCAAATGAAATAAGGGCAAAACGGAAATATAGCCAACAAAACAAATGGCTCTTTTTATTTTAACAAAATGATGCCTAATTCATTTTGTGTTAAATGTTTGATTAATTAAACGAAATATATGTTTAATTAACATGATTATTTAACACTTAAACCAAATACTCAAATAAATAAATTTAAATTCAAAGAGAATATAAAAACTCACTCATGAGAAATAAAATAAATAGAAGTAGTATGATACCCAAAATAATTTGACACTGCACAAAAAGTTCGGTACGGTATTTCGGTACGGTAATTTTGGTATGATATCGGTACGGTAAATTCGGTAAATCGGTTTTTTGTATCTAAAAACCAAAACCAACCAAATTTTTTACGGTATTTCATAATATGAAACCAAAACCTTTTTTTTCGGGACCAAAACGGTACGGTACGACAAAAACCCGTACCGGTTGCACCCCTATTCTCTTCACCTAATCTCATTTCAGATGTATCACAAAGGAAAAGATAAATATTATGATGGGGGGTGTTTCCGGCGAACAGAGCTTATCGGACGATGGTGGATGATCAAAAGCTTATGTCTGAGACATCAAATGGCGTTGAACCCATTGTGAGCTTTGATGAGATAGGAATTAAAGACAAGCTCCTACGAGTTATCTACCAATACGGTTACGAGAAACCCTCAGCCATTCAGCAAAGAGTACATATTCTATTACCCTGGTTTTCGACTCTTCTTTTCAAACCCTAATTTCTCATTTAGGACTTAGGTATGATATTTCATTAAGTTAATTTTTTTTTATTGTACCGCTTGTTAGATGGAAAATTTCTTGACTTTTGCATTAAATCGTGGCTCTAATTTTCCAGATTCCATGTGATCATTTAAATTTTAGATATGTTCAACCTCTCTATCAAATTCTTTCTCCGCTCGCTTAGCTCGCTCTTCGAATACGCAGAGACATTAAAGTTTACATAGGAGCCATGATTGAAACCGTTTTGAGTATTAGGGAAAAGGTATTTTTAAGAGCTTTGCACCAGGCAAAGATGGCGTCTTTCTGGTTGGAGGGAAGGAGTGGGTTCTGTCCAAAGAATCTTGGGGTTAAGTTACCGAATGAAATTATCTTTTCTAGATGGTGTACACAGGCTTGAAGCTGCGTTCTTGAGGGGCGAGGTTTACTGGTTGAGTTTTTGGTTTGGAGAAGCCTCCAGGCTTTCGGGTAGGTTCTTTAGAATAAGGGGGAGTCTTCATAGGAAGGTGACTGCATTTACAAGCTTCAGTGATTTAACATTGTTATTAGAACAAAGAAGACTAGTTCACACTTTAAGGTTCCACATGAGGGAGGTAATATGGGTTGGGATAAAGTAGGCAGGATTTTTAACAGCATGGATAAGGTAGTGGGTTGTGATATGGTTCAACATGCTACTGTAGTGAGTTCCTATAGAATAGAGGGGAGGTTATACATTAAAGTTGTGAGAAAGGAAAACATCAAAGTTGATCACTCTTTGAGGTCGAATCTTATTGTTGAGGATGAGTCGTGCCTTTTTAGAGTTCAGTTCTCTAATAGAATAGTGATAGGGAGATTTGAGGAGTATGCCTCAACTCCTCCTTCCTCGGAGAAGGTGAAACTATTGGCATTAGACACGTGGAGACACATAAGAGAGACATACATGTGGATGCTACATGAACTCTATATTTGTTCATGTTTTCCTCTAAGCGTCATGCGTAGATTATTTTGGAGAAGGAATTGATATTTTTTGGCGAATCTCTTTGGTTACAAAAGTGGCATCCTCTAGCTGGCTATAGGGGATCCAACAGTGATACTAAACTCTCTTGGGTTCGCATTATGGGTTTGTCGATTCACTTATGGGGGGAAGAAATCTTTTTGGCCATCGATAACTTTTGTGGCGGATTTTGTTAGGGTGGATGAGGCCACTTTGAAGGGGTGGAGCTAAAATGGACCAAACTTCTTATTAAAAATAATAAGTGTTCTCCGGGGAGTATTGAGATAGAAGTGGGTGGGTGTATGAGTTGGTGGTTTAGTCTAAAAAGGTTCATACGCAGTTTGTAGATCAAGGTGTTATATCTAGTGGGGTCAACTTAACACCTGAGGTGACTAAAACTTTTGGGCTCATACATAAGATGGAGGCGTTTAGGCATACGAATCAAGAGAGGGCATCATGATCCCGAATCAAGAGGGGAGTGCTAGGGGGAGTGACGAAAAAGGGTGGGACGAGGACCCGGTGGGTTGGAGGGAGGACATGCTAGAAGATATTAGCAAAGATTTGGGGGTCGATTTCAAGGGGTTTGAGAGAGAGGCATTGGATTTGTTCGAGAAAATCGATAGAGGTGTGAGGGTGAGGATGGGGATAAGGAGGGTGAGGTAGGGGTGATTTAAAGTTTCCTAGTCTTATGAAATTACGTATTATTTTGTGGAACATTAGGGGGTTGAATGATTTTTGCCAAAAGGGGGTTAGTTGGGGGGGGGGGGGGGGGGTCATTGCTAGGTAGAAACCCAACATTTTGTTTTTACAGGAGATGAATATGGATAATATGGATGATTGTTGTATTAGATCCATCTGGGGTGGTCGGGGGGGTTAAATGGGAGAGTTTGGACACTGAGGGGGCTTCGGGGGTGGGGTGGGGTGGGGTAATTGTATGGAATTCCACAGTGCTTGACTTGATTGGGATCTAGAAGTGTGGTTGGTCCCTCTCCTGCCTGTTCAAAAATATAGAAGACTGGCTTGATTGGGAGCTTGAGGGTGGTTGTTCCCTCTCCTGCCTATTCAAAAATATTGAATATGGGCTTACTTGGAGTTTTCTTTTTGGGATTTACGGGCTTGTTGAGGACTCTAATATATGGGAGTTATGGGAGGAAATGGCTGGAGTGAGTAGGGTGTGGGATGTTCCAATCTGTATTGGGGGGGATTTCAATGTGGTGCGATTCGCAATGGAGAAAAGTAATGGAGGTAAAAGTGATAGATTTATGAGAGACTTTTCAAAATTTATTGACGAGATGGAGTTGATGGATCTTTCGTTCAAGGGAGGATTGTTTACTTGGTCCAACATTAGAGATAGGCCGTCCATATATCGTCTGGACCATTTTATTATTTGAAAGGGTAGGAAGAGCACTTTCCTGGGGTGTTAGAATCTTTCTTTCCTAGGGTTACATCATATCATTGCCCTCTTCTTTTAGAATGTGGGGGTTGGAGGGATTGAAATTCCCCTTTTAGATTTGAAAATATGTGACTCAAGGAGCCAGACTTTATAGGTAGAGTGGGAGGCTAGTGGTTAGGTTACGTTGTGGAGGAAAATTCTAGCTTTAGGTTGGACACAAAACTGGGCTTACGGTGGAACATAGAGGTGTTTGAGAATGTACGCTTGACTGCAACAAGTTACATGGGGGAGGTGATGAGGCTTGATGATAAGGAGTTGGGATCTCATAGGAGGAAAAGAAAGTTTGGGAGGTTAAGAGAGGGGAAATCTGGGTTAGACTCATTCAGGAAGAGATTAGTTGGAAGAAAAAATATAGGGCATCGTGGTTGCATGAGGGTGATTTGAAAACCAAGTTTTTTCACTTAGTTGCCAGCTCACACAGGCGTGGAAATCATACTAGGAAAATCGAGGTGGGGGAGAAGTATTTGAAGATAATAGAGAGGTAAGGGGGCTACTACTGAGTTTTATAAGGATCTTTTTAGGGAAGATGAGGAGTGTCAACCCTCTCTTGATGGGGACAATTTGAAGAGTATTTGTACTTTCGAGGCTGATGGTATCGAGGGTATCTTTACCGAGGAAGACGTGGTACAGGTTCTTAAGTAGATGAGTGGTGATAAGGCGCTTGGACCTGACGAATTCTCGATGGCCTTTTTCCAGCATTATTGGACCATTGTCAGGAGTGATGTGATGGATTTATTTGACGGGTTCTATGATAGGGGTTATTTTATGCCTAGGTTGAGTGCGACTTTTATCACCTTGATCTCTAAGAAGGGTGGTTCTTTTGATATCAAATATTTTCAACCCATCAGCTTGATTGGTAGTATGTATAAACTTCTCTCCCAGGTATTGTCGGTTAGGCTCAGGAAGGTCATTGACCCATTGATTTTTGAGTCCCAAAATGCTTTTGTTAGAGGGAGGCAGATTATCGATGTAGTCTTGGTGGATAATAAATGTGTGTAACACAGGTTGAGTAGCGGGACTCCCAGTTTGACATTTAAAATCGACATTGAGAAGGAATATGATCATGTGAATCAGAATTTTCTTCTGTATCGATTGAGGAGGGTGGGTTTCGATGATCGGTGGTGTCGATGGATTGGGAGGTGTGTTTCGACTGTCAGGTTCTCTGTTCTGATTAATGGGATGCCTGAGGTTTTTTTTCGAGTTCTCGTGGCCTCCGATAGGGTGACTCCTTATCCCCTTTTTTGTTCATTTTGGTCACGGAGGGACTTAATCAGATGATAGGGAGGGTGGTTGAGACTAGGTGGATCAAGGGTTTCACTTTTGGGACTTCGGGTCCTAATAGGGTTACGATTTCTCACCTTCTTTTTGCTGAGGATGCGATTGTTTTCTGTGATGCCAATCAGAGACATGTTCGGGCTCTAAAATTACTTTTTATTTGCTTCGAGGAGGTGTCGGGTCTCCAGATCAATGAGGGGAAGTGCGAGTTGATTTCGATTGGGGGGAGAGGGAATTATGGAAGAGTTAGCCGACATCCTGAGTGGGACATTGGGTCCTTCCACAATACTTATCTTGACCTGCCTCTTGATGCTAAGTATAAGTCTATATCGAGTTGGGACCCGGTCTTGGAGCGAATGCGTGGGAGAGTGGAAGGGTGGAAGAATGAGTTTCTTTTGAAAGGGGAGAGAATGACTCTAATCAAAATCATGTTGTCTAGCCTGCCTAGTTTCTTCATGTCCATACTACCTTTTACCTATTGATGTTCGTAAAAAAATGGAGAATCTCATGAGAGACTTTCTGTGGAGAGGCATTGAGGAAAGTTGTAAGCACTCTCTTATTGGATGGGAGGAGGTCTGTAGTCCAATTAAGGAGGGGGAGAAGGTGTGAGAAACTTGGCTATTATTGATAGAGCTTTGTTAGGGAAGTGGTTATGGAGGTTTCCTTAGGAGGAACACATGTTATGGACAGGAGTTGTAGGGGTAGAGGGGTAGCTCCTAGCATGGACGGGGGAAGTGATAGGGAATTTTGCTCATGGCATGGGTTTGTGTAAGTATATTATGAGGGACTGGGTTGATTTTTTTAGACATACATAGTTTATTGTGGGGAGGGGAGACATGATCAGATTCTAAAAGGATAAGTGGGGCAAAAAGAGGTCTATTCAGGAGCTCTTTCCAGGGATGTAAAACCTGGGAGGGGTTCAAGATGGGCTAGTGGCTGATGATATGATTATTAGTGGGGAAGGAGTGACTTGGAGTCCACATTTCAGAAGAAGGTTTAGGGACTGGTATCTTCAGGCGGCAAACATGTTCTATAAGTGGTTGGATTCGGCCCCTCGTCTGACGGATAGAGAGGATTCCTTATGGTGGAAGGAGGTGGGTCTGGGGTATTACCGATTAGAGGCTACTATTTGATTTTTAGTGGTAGTGAGAATTACAGGGCCCGTTTCCATTGGAAATATATTTGGAAGGTCAAAACTCTGTCGAAGGTCAGATTATTTTTGTGTACAACAACTAGATAGACCATTCTGACGCTCGAGGGTCTATAGAAGAGATGTCATCGTTTGGCTAGTCATTGTTGGTTATATAAGGAGGAAGAGGAGGAGACCAATCACCTTCTCCTACATTGTAAAGTGACGAGAGGCATGTGGGACATTTTTCTTGCACTTACTAGGACCTCCTAGGTTATGCCCGAGTCTGTGAGGGAGCTCTTAGAGGTGTGGAGACTCCCATTGGGGTGGTTGGGTAATAGGCATGTGTGGTGATTAGTTCCTCACTACATTTTTTGGACAGTTTGGAAGGAGAGGAATGCGAGATGCTTTGAGAACATCGAGACTGAGCCTTCGAGAACTCGTTATCGATTTTTTACCACTATTCTTAGTTAGTATAAGAAGAGCCTTGCCTTCATGACTACGGAGTTTCTTGAGTTCGTCGAGAAGCTACACACGGTATTGTAGCATGGTTTTCTGTATATCGGGGTGTTTTGGTTTGTATACTTCCTGTATACGGGTTCTCTCCCTTTGCGTTGGATTTATTATGTCATTTACTTATAAAAAAGTGAGTATTAGGTTCAATTGGTTTTTTATTATAGGAATAAGAATCATCAGATGATGCCTGAGTAATGGCCGACAAATCGTTAACTATTTACAATTACTTGATTAATGTCCATAAAATCGTTAACTATTTGGAATTGTTAATTTTTTGGAAAATCGTTAACTTTTCAAACTGTAAATGGGTATTGATGTACGAATAATTGGCTATGTTATGGATCTATGTATATTTGTTCATTTTTGGTGAATGATCATCTAGTGCTTAAACATGAGTTTGTGATTCTTTGTTTAATTTACTCTTTTAATTCTTCTTTTATTTCCTGTAGTTCATATTTAGTCACATTACAATTCAGAACATAAATTATATTTTTTAATTTCAAGTTGGTATGGTTTTTCAATAATTTTCTTTCAAGGGGGTTAATATGAAGATAATTGGCATAAGTTTTCAGTTCTATGTCCTTAGTTACCATGTTTTATGCAATTTTAGGTATATGTGTTTATGTACTTCTAAGATACCTTAACTGTTAGATTTTTTGAAATCTACGTTACTTCTAAGATTTTCATATATATTGCACATGACCATTCCACATAAAAGAAGAGCGAGAACATATTCTATAAAAACTCAAAATGAGCCTTCATACCTTCTCATTCTCGTAGCTAAGGTGGTTATACACATATAACTGATTGTAAGGAAGATTTTGTAAAGTTCAATAATGTAATACACTTGTGACAAAAAAATAGTCCATCTTGTTATGTCAATTAGATTTAGTATCCCCAATTTATATATATAAATGATTGTAAGGTATACTCTATAAAGTTCAATAATGTAATAATCAATGAGCAAAGTAGTTTTATTGGTTCGTATGGTATACCTTTATATCCCCCCACACCCCCGGGGAGGTGTAAGAAGATGATCACAACTATCTAAAATAAAGACTTTGCATAACAGATGTGAAAGCTTCAATGAGTATCCAAAAATATAACAACTAAGTACGTTAACAAAGGCGAGACAATGACTAATTCAATCCTCTAGGAAAGTCCATATGCACTAAAATTCTTGTGTATGTTATCTACCCGTCCACCTGTTGTACCTCAAAGTCATTACAAAGATTTTAAGCAGTGCATATAAAACAATTAAAGAATGGTAAAAGAATGCAAGCAATTAAACAACTCTCAGTAAAGTGCCAAAAAAATCAAGAGGTTGATAAAAAAAAAATCAACATTAGTGAGAAGAATTAAGATTCAAATATTGATTCACGGAAGAAAAAGAGAATTTATTGAGAAAAAGAACAAGAAAATATAGTTAAAGTTAGGGTGCGTGGTGAGGGTGGGGGGAAGGCTGACAAGTAAAAGTAAAAATATGATTGCATATTTCAAAGCAAGCTCCTAACATGGAAAAGAGAAATCTAGAAGGAAAACATCTTATGAATCTTTTGAATGGCCCCATGATCTAGATAGCTGAACATTGATGCATTATAAGCAAAAAGCATAGAAAAAATAGAAGGGAATATAAATGACACCAATATGTTTAAAGATCTGCAGCTTATTATATACATGGTTAAGAGTGAAAAAATTATCTTTGTAATTCAAACACTAATCTCCTATTCACCATCCGTGCAAAAAAATTATCTAAAATTGGTAGCGAACACGTATTTATATTGAATTTTCATGAGTAAGCTATCATCTAGCCTGCACAGCAGGTTTGAGAAATAATATCTTTTTGGTATTTAATAACATAATATAATTTTGGTCTCTCTTCATAGAGAATTGACACGTGGCAACACCATTAATTGCACATCCAAATAGTGTGAGGGTGACACGTGGCACAGTAATAAAGGCTTAGCTTAATTCCAGTCCCATTCAATTTCTCTCTAGCGCCTCAATGTTTACAATTCTGTGAAAACTAACTTCTTGGAAAGCCAAGAGTCTACAAAATATTGGTAGACGTTTTGGAAAACTAAATTCTTGGAAATCAGTAATAAATGCCATTTCTTTCTCTTTTACACCAAATACTCTTTTTGGTTTTGTGTTACTAAATGTGGGTAGACGTTTCTGTTCCTGACATCCATTTGGAAGCTAAACAACAAGTATGGAAAATGGATTGGATGCATTAAAGTGGAACACAAATACAACTTTTGCATTAGAAGGTAAGGATTTGTGAGATTTGATTTTTATAGATTTGATGGGTTTTAATGTATTGTTTTTGTTTGTTGATCTTTTCTTTTTTCATGAAATTTGATGATAGTGTTTTATCTATTAGAAAATAGTTTTTTAGGTTAAAAATTATTTTTTTTCTTTAGAAAATTATTTTAATTTTTCTAGAAAATATTTTTTTATTGATTTCGGGAGATTTTGCTTTTTGAGGTTAATGTTTTTTAATCCAAATTTTTAGATTTTTTATAGATTGTTGGATGAAGTTTTTTTTTCTTTTTTTTTCCTGAGATTTGATGATAGTTTTTTAACTATCAGAAAACATTTTTTTTGGATAAAATTTATCTTTTATGGAAATCATTTTTATTTTGCTAGAAATATTTTTTTGGATGAAAACAATATTTTTTTTTGCAAGAAATCTTTTTATCAATACTGTTTTTTTATGTTTTTTTTAATCAAGATTATAATTTTTATTTTTGGAAATTGATTTTCTTTTTTATTGTTTTAAATATTTTTTTTCTGCTCTGTCTGTATATTCCAAATTTTCTGCTATTATTGAATATTTCTCCTGAATTTATTATAAATCTGTTTTTTTATTGGAAATCTATTTTGTTATTGGAAATTCATATTTTCCATTATTTTTTTCAAACTTATTAGAATATTTATTCAGTTTGCAAGTTTTTTTAAAAAATAGTTTTTCAATTTATTGAATATTTTCATATATTTTTTTATGTATTTTCAATATTTTCATTTGTTTTTCAATATTAATTGCACATCCAAATAGTGTGAGGCTGACACGTGGCACAGTAATAAACGCTTAGCTTAATTCCAGTCCTGTTCAATTTCTCTCTAGCGTCTCAATGTTTACAATTCTTGGAAAACTAACTTCTTGGAAAGCCAAGAGTCTACAAAATATTGGTAGACGTTTTGAAAAACTAAATTCTTGGAAATTAGTAATAAAGGCCATTTCTTTCTCTTTTACACCAATTACTCTTTTTGGTTTTGTGTTACTAAATGTTGGTAGACAATTCTGTTCCTGACATCCATTTGGAAGCTAAACAACAAGTATGGAAAATGCATTGGACGCATTAAAGTGGAACACAAATACATCTTTTGCATTAGAAGGTAAGGATTTGTGAGATTTGATTTTTATAGATTTGATGGGTTTTAATGTATTGTTTTTGTTTGTTGATCTTTTCTTTTTTCATGAAATTTGATGATAGTGTTTTATCTATTAGAAAAAAGTTTTTTAGGTTAAAAATTATTTTTTTTCTTTAGAAAATTATTTTAATTTTTCTAGAAAATATTTTTTTATTGATTTCGGGAGATTTTGCTTTTTGAGGTTAATGTTTTTTAATCCAAATTTTTAGATTTTTAATAGATTGTTGGATGAAGTTTTTTTTTCTTTTTTTTTCCTGAGATTTGATGATAGTTTTTTAACTATCAGAAAACATTTTTTTTTGGATAAAATTTATCTTTTATGGAAATCATTTTTATTTTGCTAGAAATATTTTTTTGGATGAAAACAACATTTTTTTTTGCAAGAATCTTTTTATCAATACTGTTTTTTTATGTTTTTTTTAATCAAGATTAGAATTTTTATTTTTGGAAATTAATTTTCTTTTTTATTGTTTTAAATATTTTTTTCTGCTCTG
This sequence comes from Sambucus nigra, assembly GCA_949130495.1. NCBI lineage: Eukaryota > Viridiplantae > Streptophyta > Magnoliopsida > Dipsacales > Adoxaceae > Sambucus > Sambucus nigra. The sequence continues at coordinate 342,597,936 of OX422212.1, read as the reverse complement.
TCTGTATATTCCAAATTTTCTGCTATTATTGAATATTTCTCCTGAATTTATTATAAATCTGTTTTTTTATTGGAAATCTATTTTTTTATTGGAAATTCATATTTTCCATTATTTTTTTCATACTTATTAGAATATTTATTCAGTTTGCAAGTTTTTTTAAAAAATAGTTTTTCAATTTATTGAATATTTTCATATATTTTTTATGTATTTTCAATATTTTTATTTGTTTTTCAATATTAATTGCACATCCAAATAGTGTGAGGCTGACACGTGGCACAGTAATAAAGGCTTAGCTTAATTCCAATCCCGTTCAATTTCTCTCTAGCGTCTCAATGTTTACAATTCTTGGAAAACTAACTTCTTGGAAAGCCAAGAGTCTACAAAATATTGGTAGACGTTTTGAAAAACTAAATTCTTGGAAATCAGTAATAAAGACCATTTCTTTCTCTTTTACACCAATTACTCTTTTTGGTTTTGTGTTACTAAATGTTGGTAGACGTTTCTGTTCCTGACATCCATTTGGAGCTAAACAACAAGTATGGAAAATGGATTGGATGCATTAAAGTGGAACACAAATACAACTTTTGCATTATAAGGTAAGGATTTGTGAGATTTGATTTTTATAGATTTGATGGGTTTTAATGTATTGTTTTTGTTTGTTGATCTTTTCTTTTTTCATGAAATTTGATGATAGTGTTTTATCTATTAGAAAATAGTTTTTTAGGTTAAAAATTATTTTTTTTCTTTAGAAAATTATTTTAATTTTTCTAGAAAATATTTTTTTATTGATTTCGGGAGATTTTTCTTTTTGAGGTTAATGTTTTTTAATCCAAATTTTTAGATTTTTTATAGAGTTTTGGATGAAGTTTTTTTTTCTTTTTTTTCCTGAGATTTGATGATAGTTTTTTAACTATCAGAAAACATTTTTTTTGGATAAAATTTATCTTTTATGGAAATCATTTTTATTTTGCTAGAAATATTTTTTTGGATGAAAACAATATTTTTTTTTGCAAGAAATCTTTTTATCAATACTGTTTTTTTATGTTTTTTTTAATCAAGATTAGAATTTTTATTTTTGGAAATTGATTTTCTTTTTTATTGTTTTAAATATTTTTTTCTGCTCTGTCTGTATATTCCAAATTTTCTGCTATTATTGAATATTTCTCCTGAATTTATTATAAATCTATTTTTTTTATTGGAAATCTATTTTGTTATTGGAAATTCATATTTTCCATTATTTTTTTCAAACTTATTAGAATATTAATTCAGTTTGCAAGTTTTTAAAAAAAAATAGTTTTTCAATTTATTGAATATTTTCATATATTTTTTATGTATTTTCAATATTTTTATTTGTTTTTCAATATTAATTGCACATCCAAATAGTGTGAGGCTGACACGTGGCACAGTAATAAAGGCTTAGCTTAATTCCAGTCCTGTTCAATTTCTCTCTAGCGTCTCAATGTTAACAATTCTTGGAAAACTAACTTCTTGGAAAGCCAAGAGTCTACAAAATATTGGTAGACGTTTTGAAAAACTAAATTCTTGGAAATCAGTAATAAACGCCATTTCTTTCTCTTTTACACCAATTACTCTTTTTGGTTTTGTGTTACTAAATGTTGTTAGACGTTTCTGTTCCTGACATTAGGGGTGGCCATAGGCCCGAGGCCCGCCAAGCCCGCCCAATAAAAAAATAGGGCTTGGGTAAGGTAAATAGGGCCGCAAAGCGGGCTTGGCAAAATTTTATAGGCCCGATTTTTTTTCGGGCGGGCTTGGGCATGAGTTTTTAAGCCCGATGAGGCCCGGCCCGGCCCGAGGCCCGAAATATATATATATATATATGTGGGGGGGGGGGGACTTCTATAAATATAAAAACGTATACCAAGTCTTTTCATGTAAAGTGAGAATTTAAAACATATTTTTAATTAAAAAAATTGGTCTTTAAATAAAAAAATAGGTATTTTAATTTTTTTTAAAAATCTTTAATATGGACTTTATATATGGACTTTGTAATATATGGAATTTAAAACATATTTTTAATTAAAAAAATTGGTCTTTAAATAAAAAAATAGGTATTTTAATTTTTTTAAAAAATCTTTTAATTAACCCAATAGGGCCTGATCGGGCGGGCCTGGGTAAAGAGCTTTCAAATCTGGGCGGGCTTGGGATTACATAATAAGGCCCGATCTAGGCCCGAGCGGGCTTTGGATAACACTTAATTTTTCAAGCCCGGCCTGAGCCCGACCGGGCCTGCCCAGGCCCGGCCCACGGCCACCCCTACCTGACATCCATTTGGAAGCTAAACAACAAGTATGGGAAATGCATTGGATGCATTAAAGTGGAACACAAATACAACTTTTGCATTAGAAGGTAAGGATTTGTGAGATTTGATTTTTATAGATTTGATGGGTTTTAATGTATTGTTTTTGTTTGTTGATCTTTTCTTTTTTCATGAAATTTGATGATAGTGTTTTATCTATTAGAAAATAGTTTTTTCGGTTAAAAATTATTTTTTTTCTTTAGAAAATTATTTTAATTTTTCTAGAAAATATTTTTTTATTGATTTCGGGAGATTTGGCTTTTTGAGATTAATGTTTTTTAATCCAAATTTTTAGATTTTTTATAGATTGTTCGATGAAGTTTTTTTTTCTATTTTTTTTCCTGAGATTTGATGATAGTTTTTTAACTATCAGAAAACATTTTTTTTGGATAAAATTTATCTTTTATGGAAATCATTTTTATTTTGCTAGAAATATTTTTTTGGATGAAAACAATTTTTTTTTGCAAGAAATCTTTTATCAATACTGTTTTTTTAAATCAAGTTTAGAATTTTTATTTTTGGAAATTAATTTTCTTTTTTATTGTTTTAAATATTTTTTTCTGCTCTGTCTGTATATTCCAAATTTTCGGCTATTATTGAATATTTCTCTTGAATTTATTATAAATCTGTTTTTTTATTGGAAATCTATTTTGTTATTGGAAATTCATATTTTTCATTATTTTTTTCAAACTTATTAGAATATTTATTCAGTTTGCAAGTTTTTTAAAAAAATAGTTTTTCAATTTATTGAATATTTTTTTTATTTTTTTTATGTTTTTTCAATATTTTTATTTTATTTTCTTCCTTTTCATATATTCTTCAGATTTTCGGTAATTATTGAATATGTTTTTCTATTTTTTTATTAGAAATTTGTTTTTAATTGGAAATCTACTTTGTTATTGGAAATTGATTTTTCTGCAATATTTTTTCAAACCCTATAAAATATTTATTCACTCTATAAAATATTTATTCAGTTTGTTGCAGACTGTTATTGGAAATCTATTTGGTTATTGGAAATTCATATTTTGCATTATTTTTTCAAACTTTTTAGAATCTCTATTCACTTTGCAAGTTTTTAAAAAAAATAGTTTTTCAATTTATTGAATATTTTTAAATTTTTTTTACTTTTTTTCCATATATATTTTTTATTTTTTCTGCCTTTTTTTATATTTTTCAGATTTTCGGTAATTATTGAATATGCTTTTCTATTTTTTATTAGAATTTTTTTTTAATTGGATATGTACTTTGTTCTTTTAAAAATATTTTTCTGATTTTTATGTAGATTTTTTTTAGTATTTTCCTAATTTTAATAGGAAATATATTTTTGTAATTGAAAATCTGTTTTTTTTTTGGATTTTTTTTTTATCAATTAGAATCTGTTTTTTTTTATTGGAAATATGTTTTTTTTTAAATTGAAAATATTTGCTTACATTGTTTCCTTTAATTCTCAAAATGGAAAAACAATGTTAAAATTTATTGCACTGTACTATGTGCTAGCTTATTTTTCACACGTCATTCGTTTAGAAGTGCCTCGAGAAAAATTGGGCACAAATGTGAATGCAAAAAATAAGGATGCAGGTTTTTTTTTTTCTGAACTATTATTGTCAATTAATATCTTATGCAATATTGCAGCTACCCCAGGTAGCCTATGCTTTTACAAGGGCATTTGGAATGCTTAGTGCTGAGTGGTGTTTAAATTTGCACTATTTGTGGCTAGAAATCTTCAAGCAGAAGCTCTAATGCATCTTGGGATCCATATAAGAGTTTTAAGTGATTATTTATTTATTAATTACGCAACACGTTCACACGACTCAAATTTGACACGAAAGTAATGGGTTTGGATTAACCGTATGATCAGACACAAACATACATATGACACAAAATCAACACTAATTTGCCATTGGATTATCTTTATCTTATAATTGTGAACTCTCTACTATCATATGTATAGTTTGTGATTTAACAATAATTATTTAAAGCGCTCGCGCATCGCGCGAGGCTAAAATCTAGTTAGTTATAATAATTAAATGACAAATGAAAAACATTAAATGACACTCGAAACACTAAAAGAGGCTAAAAAATTGATTACATAAATATTAACAACACTGCAGACAATTCGATGGTATTATTTATAATAATTCACATTCTCATCTTAGCATATGGATGTTGCGTCACCAAGCCAAGTCAGCCCAAGAGACCAGAAGGTGACTCAGGCCATCACATGGTCCTTAATAAGTAATATGGTTAATGGTTCCAAGTTTGTTACACCAGTTATCAAAGGAAATGTTTAATCTTGGGTAAATAAAACTATTGCTAAAAAAGTATAATGAACTTAATAAATCCAGTCATATTCAATCTCATAACGTTATTTATTACTAAGCGAATGGATGTGATATTGCCTATAAGGACATATTTTACATAGTCTGCTTTACATTGAGTATGTCGTATACCGTTACACCTATCAAAAGAAAATTCAAGTTCATATGCTCGACAAGACGGATCCGAATATCAACATTCTTCAACAATAAGGCTTTACAAGATTTATTTTGGTAAGGTTTGATTTTTAAGTTCTTTAATGTTTTATTTAAGTATTAGGATATTTTTAAAAATATTTTTAACAAACTGAGGCGTTTTTCTAAGTCGAAATAATTTTTTTCAAGACCTATAGGTGGAGTTTTAAAATAATATTTTTTGATGATTCAGTCGTTCAAATGAATCATCTAATGACATTAGATTTCGCTCAAAAGTTCATTCGAAGGGTCGCTTGAAGCTTGCATTTAATGAAGGCATACTGTATTGTTTTTATTTTGTACGTTCATTCCTGGATCTAACAACATGAGAAGTCGTTCAAATGACCTGCAAATATCATTAAAACAACCCGCTCACTCAATCTTTTTATAAATACATGCTTCATAATTCTTTTTAATTTAAGACTTTGATGAAGACGAAACTGCAATTTGCATAACTTTTAGTCTTCACTTTTAGGTTTCAAAACCTTTTTTTTAATCACAAATCATCCCAAATACTTTAGTGAATCATTTGTGAGCCCAAGATTCAACCTCGTTGAAGTTTCTCTTATAGAGACTACATCTCTACTACTGAATTGGTATCTCTTGAGGGAGTTGCTTGTTGACGACTGCGGTCATTGAGAAGACTCGAGGGTGTTCTTTGTTAAAGGAAGAGCAATGGTTCTTGTGGTTTATTGAGGGAGTCCATTGTCGATCTAGGTTCCAGTCTATGTGAATTTTCTGTACAAGATTCATTGCTGATTTCATTGTGTACTTTGTAAGTTGCGATTTACTGTTCATAGAGAAATAAAGGTTTTACCCGAAAGTTTTTTTTTCCTGAATCTCTATTTGTTAAATTTGCATGATTAATTCACATAAATGCATGTTTTAGGGTTTAATTAATTTGGATAAAAAATTGACATTTAATTAAATAAGTTTAAAATTAAAAATTTGCAAATCCATATATAATCGATATTGCACACCCTTTTTACAAATTGGTATTAGATCAGGTTTTACTAAATTGTTGTGAGATCCTTTTTCCACAAAATTTTGGGAATATCAACTTTTTTAAAAACCTGATTTTGAAAAAAAGTCGTAATTTTTTCGATGGATAATTTGTATAATCAGTTGCCAATTTTTGATGGGACTAATTACACCTAATGGAAAGCCCGCATGAAATATTCCTTAAAAGAAATTGATGAATGTGTTTGGGTTGCTAGTAAAAAAGGGTGGACTCCTCCCACTGTCACCATTAATAATGTCACAAATCTTAAACCGGTGTCTGGATGGATTGAGGATGAATTTAAATGGATCATATATAATTCTAATGGGCTAAGTGCAATTTTTGGAGCCGTCAAACCTGACGAGTTCCGACGCATCATGACATGTACCATGTCAAAAGAAGCCTGAGATCTTCTACAACTTACCTATGAAGGCGCGAATGTAGTGAAAGAGTTTAAATTACAAAATTTAATTACTCAATTTAAAATAATTACCATGCCTGAATCTGAGTGTTTTGATGAGTTTTATGCACATCTATCTGATATTATAAACACTAGTTTCATTCTTGGTGAACATATTCCTGATGCACGAGTAGTTAGAAAGATTTTGAGATCGTTGCCTAAATGTTTTATCCCAAAAGTCACTGTGTTGAATTTCTTAGGAAATTTGATCAATCTTAAGTTAGAAGAACTGGTAGGAGACCTCCAAACATATGAAATTGACATGTTTCCTAACACTGTCAAGCCTAAGGATAAAAGGATAGCACTTAAAACCCAGCTTAGAAAAAGTGAGGAATTGTCCAAGAGAGAGAAGAAAAAGAAAGTGAAAGTTTACGAGTCCGAGTTTGAGTCTGAGGGCGAATTTGATTTTAATGACGTAGCCATGCTTGCTAATTTTTTTAAAAAGTTCTCAAATTTTCCAAAGAAAATTCTTCCAATAAAAAGATTTTTGAGAAAAAGAAAAAGAAAGAATAGGACAAAAAGAGTGGTGAGAAAGAGAAAGAGGGAGAGAAGAGATGTTTTGAGTGAGAGGTCAAAGCGAACAAAACATTTGAGTGTCCCACTATGCTAAAAAGAAAGGACAAGAAAATTGCCATGCCAACCACTTTAAGCGATAGTGAGGAAGGGGTAACTGATTCCGGGGATTAGTCATTACATGGTATGTGTGTCACCTTTATGGCAAGTAACATGAGCACAATTAGTTTCTGCCATGACGATGAGGATACTTGTGCACATGAGACCCCCGATGATGATTTGAGTGTTTCGAGTGAATGTGATAGAGAGTTTGAGAGTGAGGGTGAAAGTGAACTCCAAAAAGTGTTTAGAGATTTATACGTCGAGACCTTAAAGGAGAAGAAGTTGAATAAGGAATTAGGTCTTAAGGTGTTAGATTTGGAGATAGAAATAGAGATTTTGAGGGGATTTGAGGCATCAGCGAGTCAACTCGAGAAGGTGAAGATTACTTTAAGTGAGTAATTGATTGTCATAGGTCGGGAAAAGAGTGAACTTGAAGCCCGTGTGGTTCAACTACAGATATCTTGAACGAGCCCAGTAGGTAAAGGTCACTATAGAGGATACATCTAATATGGCAGGAATGATGCTCCTCGGTCCTGCTTTGGGTAATGTTGAAAGATTAGGAATAGGTCATGGTGGTGCGTCTACTTCCCATGTTGTACCCGAGCCGGTTCCCGAGTTTGTTATAGATCATTATGGATCTGAACCTAACCTACCTAGGCTTCCCATTCGAGATAGGAGAGTGCATACTAGATGTTTTGATATAGGTGTTCCTAGGTCCGTGTATGTTTACTCCCATTGTAAAAAGATAGGACACCTTAAAGAATTCTGTTTTAAGCTAGGTAGTGTGTCACATAGAGTTTTACCATATGTTTCCCCACACGCACCCATGCATGATACTTTGCCTACTCCTGGAGATTACAAGAGAGAGTTTACACACATTCGAGATCAAGTTATGTTTTTGGTCACAACTTCACATGATTTTATGGACGTTGTTCATAGGATGTCACCACTGTTGGAAAACTCCTCTGCACCTAATGGTTGAGGTTTAGACTTGTTTGCTAGCATAGGATGATTTTCATGACGATATTTTAGTCCTATTTCTAGTGTGTACCACTTTTTTATTTATCTTTTTCCATTTATATATATTTTTTGAAAAACCCAAAAAAAAAATTTGTTTTTGAAAAATTTTGAAAAAAATACAAAAAGATTTTATTTTTTAAAATAATTTGAAAAAGTCAAAAATATTTTATTTTGATAATTTTTTTGGGTAAAGACAAAAAGTTTTTTGTATTTTGTTGTACACCATTTATGGATCGACATTTAGGATGACCAAGTCACAACATCATTCCATATCCATGTGACTATTCGATAGTTTTTTGAGACGATACATCATTTCATCCATGTGCTTTATAATATTTGGAGTTATTAAGATGATATTTGAGATTAATTTCTACATGTTTGACTCGTGATTTCCTTTAATGAACACTTGCATAGATTTATTTGATTATTGTACTTGTCTATCACATATTGGTCGAAGTGTTTCCATCTCAATCATGTCTTTTGAAACGAACCATATGCGATAAAACTTGACAATGAAAGTAGTTCATGTAAGAACCGTTTCCCGTGAGAAATTTGTTTTAATATATATATGTGGAAAACGGTGAAGGCCTATGAAAGGTAATCATAATATCCTTTGTGATTAAGCCACCATTTGAATTGGACCTAAAAAAGTGCGGCATTTTAAAAAGTAGCCAAGGTCCAAGGAGTTGAAAAGGGCCAAAAAATGTGTGGCATTGAAAAAAGTAGCCAAGGTCAAATTATTTTAGTTTGATGTGATCATTCAAAAGAAAAGAATTGAATATAAAAATATGATCATTATCTTATATTTGAGGGAGTTTGATTGGAAGTATATTAACGAGTTTTCATGTCCTAACAAAGTCTTGAAAAAGCAATAGATAGTTTTAGACGTTATTGGTGTGGAAATCATTTTAGACTTTGCTTTGTTGATTTGATTGAGTCGATATCATTTAAATTAAACAATTTTTACACCTAATGATGATTGGGAGTTCATTCATTAGGAGTATTTGTATTCATCGTGCACATTTGTTATGTATGTTTGAGTTGATTTAACTATTGAATATGTTCACACCCATTCATTCTGTTTCCACGATTTGGTTATCTTAGTGTAAATTCATGGTGTTTTTTTTATATATTTTCTTTGCTTGAAAAATTAAAAAATCAAAAATAGTTTGTGAGTGCTTTTGAGTTTCTCCTTGCATGATCGTAGTTGAGTTTTTCGTGATGATTTTCATGTTCTGACACCTCATATTTATTTTTGTTTATTCTTTTCCGTTTCTATTTCGGGCTCATAAAAAGGGGGAGAACGAATTATGAATTACGGGGGAGTGAGATTTTGGAGTATGGGGATGTGAGATTTGATTTCTATGTTTATCTCATTTTAAACTCTATACGTCATGAAGGTATTTATTTCTTGTCTCTTGTGTGTAGGTACAATTGAAGATCATTTTTGCACACCTTGCTGACAACAAAGAAACTTTAGAGATTTGAAGATTTAAGTTGAATATTTTGAAGAGGAAGTTTAAAGACTTGCATCATTAGTACCTTTTCACTTTTGGGTTCATAGGAGGGTATTATATTTTAATAGGATATTTAATTTGACAATTTAGATTGTTTTTAGTTTCCACCGACATAAAAATAGGGGGATATTTGTGAGGACATATTTTGCATAGTCCATTTTACATTGAGTATATTGTTTTTAGTATATCGTATGCGTCGAAAGAAAGTTCATGTTCATATACTCGACAAGACGGATCCGAATATCAACATAGTTCAACAACAAGCCTTTGCAAGATTGATTTTGGTAAGGTTTGATGTTTATGTTCCTTAATGTTTCATTTAAGTATTGGGATACTTTTTCTAAATTTTTTTATCAAACTGAGGCGTTTTTATAAGTCGAAATAATTTTTTTCAAGACCTGTAGGCGGAGTTTCAAAATAATATTTTTTGATGCCTCAATTGTTCAAACGTCAAGTGGATGTCATTAAAAATATAGCAACAAGTCGTTCAAATGACTCATCTAACGACATTAGATGTCTATCAAAAGGTCATTCGAAGGGTCGCGTGAAGCTTGCATCTAACGAGGGCATACTGTTTTGTTTTTCTTCTAGTCGTTCATTCCTGGATCTAATGACATGAGATGTCATTCAAACGACCTCCAGATGTCATTCAAATTACCTATAGATGTCGTTCGAATGACCCACCGACTCAAGGATTTTATAAATACCTGCTTCGTAGATATTTATTATTTAAGACTTAGACGAAAACGAAACTGCAATTTGCAAAATTTTTAGTCTTCACTTTTAGGTTTCAAAACCTTTGTTTTTTAATTCACAAATCATCCCCAATACTTTACTGAATCATTTGTGAGCCCAAGATTCAACCTTGTTGAAGTTTCTCTTGTAGAGACTACATCTTTACTGCATAAGTGGTAACTCTTGAGGGAGTTGCTTGCTGACGACTGCTGTGACAATCAGGATATAATTATGATAAATTATATTTAAATCATGCTTATCTTATGTGATATAAATACTTTGTTATTAGTATATCTAATTCTAAGTGATTATGTTTAGTCTAATCCTACTTTCATAAATCGTGAAATGTCGAGTTATGTACGAACACAAAATTTTGTTATTTTAGATAGAAATGTCCCTGTTTAATACGAGTTTTGACCTTTATAGCATAACAATTGACTTGAGGTAAAAACTAGATAGTTGTATATAGGTGAGTTAGGTTTGTAACACAATAAACGGTGCATCAAACAGATATCTGAGTAAGAAGTTAGGCCGAATTTACGAACAAGGGGCAAATCTGTCCATTCCCTTTAAGTGGTAAATTGTCTTTTAGTAAACCAAATGTTTTAATTTGATTGGATGGCTTGGTAGGCAGCCTTGGCTGACCTAAAACTATTCTTCTAACATATTTTTTCAGCAAATAAAACCCTAAGTTCTATTTTGGAGAGTTTTTGCTTTAGGAAAGAGAAAGTAGAAGTTAAGGAAGAAAAGATTGCTAGAAAAGCTAGGAAAATTCCAAGATAATCCTGAAAGTGTTTCCAAGTTATAATTATGTGATTAATATTGTTTTAATCCTGTATTATACTTATTTCAAAGTATATAAATCGTGAATTATCGATTAAAATTCAGTACTCCTTTCTGATAATAAGTAATTGTTCACATGTGAGATAAGTGGTGTTTATATGTCATATTGCTTTGTATTGAAACCCCTTGTATTCAAACTAGCATATCTCTTTGTGTGATTAATTGAACTGAGAAATTACAATTGGATATGAAAATAGACTCATATATTCATATCATATCCGAGAATTAGAATTTAACTCCTTGTGGTTAGGCCTTAGTGATGGTTACAAGTTGGTATATAGTTGTTGTTTGTATATTTCATTTCGGTATGACCTGAGTTTGGTCAAGGTTTTGAGATAGAAAATGAAGCCAAAACATTATGAAAAATTAATTCTGTACTATTTAGTACGTGTAACGAAAATGGGTTGAAAATCATGCTGGATAAAAATTATGACAATTCTTGGAAGTTGAAGGAACAATAGAGGAGCTTGTAGGGAAGATTTCTTGTGTTATAAAGAAATGGTCATAACTTGCCCTAGGAAGCTTGAAAAATTTCACCGTCACTTGTAATGGAAAGTATATTTATATATGTTTTCATATTGATAAGGTAGGACACCTGTATTTATACAATTTAGGAATATAGGATGGTTGAGTATAGAGGACAATAATTTTAGGCCATGCTCGATAACCCATAAAAGAATATTGTTATCTCCTCTTTTCAAAGAATATTTTGAGTACGTGTTTCATGTGTATATACATTGATAAGTATGCTTTCATATTTACTTGGGTTTAGTTATAAATTCCTTATGAGATATTTCCTACTGTTGAATGTCCATAACTTTATCAACATGTATACCATGGTTTTGTCGTTACACATATTTCATGGAATGTGACTTGAGTAGAATTATATTGTTATTGTATAGTCATTGAAAGTTACATAGATATGTTAAGATAATACTTATGATTGAGATTCAGTATTGATTTAGTTGCATTAACAGGTGTAAGGTCAAATCAACCCAGTTCATCTCCACCCGAGGGAAACGTCAATACCTAGTTGACAATGCAATGTGAGTGTACTTACTGAGTTGATTACGGATATGATGTGTATGTATTATACGTTGAGATGATATGGCTTATTAAAAGTCATGAGATGTTGAGATGTTATGGATCATTAAAAGTCAAGAGATGTTGATATGTTATGGCTTTATAAAAGTCAAGATATGTTGAGTTGCTATTGAATTCAGGAGATGTTAGGTTATTAAAACCTATGGATATGATTATTGCCAATGGGCAGGAGATGTGGGGTTTATTATCTCCGGTTATGTATATGGCCTAATTTGGCACACACACACACACACACACACACACACATATATATATATAGAGAGAGAGCGGTTCTCATGCATACCCCTGTTTGCATACCGCTGGCGCGGACCAATTTTGATAAAATAGTAAAAAAAATATTTTTGATGTAATTTTTTTTTTATAGTTTCTAAACATTTCAATAGGACCATAAAAAAAAATTCAACTCAAAATGAATTTTTTTGCTATTTTAAAAAAATCGGTCAAACTTTGTTAGTTTTTAACAACTTAAAAACAACTTAAAAACTGACAAAGTTTGACCGATTTTTTTAAAATAGCAAAAAAATTCATTTTGAGCTGAATTTTTTTTATAGTCCTACTGAAATGTTTAAAAATCATAAAAAAAAATCAGCCCGAAATTATTTTTTTTACTATTTTAAAAAAATGGTCCGCACGGAGGGTATGCAAACTGGGTATGCATGAGATCCTTTCTGTATATATATATATATATATATATATATATATATATATATATATATATATATATATATATATATATATATATATATATATATTGATATGTTGATATGTTAATCTAATACTTTTACTATATAGAGATTTAGTACATTTAGTGAGTTTTTAAACTCACGATTTTATATGTTTACATTTTCAAGTTTTGAAGCTACCACTGCCAGGTCTAGGAGGTTAAGTGAATAGTAATAGGATCTTTTTAGTTTTTTTATACATTGTACTAGTTGTAATTAAGTTAAATGGTATGGGAGTTTTGTATAAATTATGTCTCCTCAAAATGATTAGATTTTTAGTATTCCGCATTTTAACCTTGAAATTGTTTCAATATGTATTACTAAATAAGTAAATAAATAAGAAATGTGGTTTGTGAACTATTTAGTTAATTATATCCTAATGGGGTTAGGGGGTGACAACTTGGTATTAAAGCTTTAGGTTTTTATATTCTAGGGTTAGAGAGTCTAGATGTGGTAGTGGCAAAAATAGCATGGTGTGGGTCATTTTTATTAACTTGTGAGAAATACTAACCATTATGTTAGAAATAAATGTTGTATTCTTGTTTCTGTAATTGTGATTTGTGACAGATAGTAAGATATGGAAGGAGCAAATGTTCATGAGAGGGTGGATGAGGAGTCTTCAAATGCAGTAAACCAACAAAATCCAAATAATGTAGAGGGGGCTCCTGAACAACTTATAGATATACCAAAAATGGCTCGTGCCATGACTTTAATGGTAGAACAACAAAACATGTTTATGACGGAAATAACAGAACAATAAGGCAAGTACTTGGAGGAGAAGACTTTGGCCAGAAGAGAAAGGGAAATACAAAGAGAGGAGAAGAATACTCTGTATGAGAACTTTATCAAATTGAACCCTCCAGCATTCTCAGGTTCTGTAGATCCTTTAGAAGTTGAGGCTTGGGTTAGAGACACAAAAACTATCTTCGGGGTGATGAATGTACCTGGCGTGCAGAAGGTAATTTTGGCTACTTTCATGTTAAAGAGCGAAGATAAATATTGGTGGGAGTCTTACAAACATTTATTGTTTACTCCGTAGGGAGGTGAGGTAACTACTTAGGATTCCTTTATTAAAGCCTTATATGAAAAGTGTTTTCCTTGCATGTATTGGAAGCAAAAAGAGAGAGAAATTTTATCATTGACTCCGGGGAATATGTCGGTCAGGGAGTATGAAACTAAATTTATATCTTTATATCAATTTTCATTACGTTTCTTATACAATGAGGAGGACAAATGCACCAGATTTCAGGATGGATTGAATCTGGTTATCAAGTCTTGACTCACTGAACTTGAAATGGTAGACTATACTTCATTAGTTAACAAAGCTATGATGGTTGAAGGAGATGTTAATGATGCAATAAAGAATAGGGAACAAAGGGGAAAGTGGAGTAGATTTGATCCATCTCAGTAAAAGGAAGGCAATATAGAATACTCGAAATAGGGAAGTCAAAGATTTCATCATGGTAGAGGGTCTGAAATTATGTTCAGAATAGGACACCAAGCAGTTTTAGGGGTACAGGATCGATGGGCCCACAGAATAGACAGCAGGAGAATGACAATGAGCAGTCTAAGCCTATTACATACTATTTTTCCAAAGCTGAGGGCCATATCAGTCCAGATTGCCCCAAGTTAAATGGGGGTAGAGTGTTATCACTGTCATCAAATTGGTCATACCAAAAAGAACTGTCCTATGTTATCGGGAGGGATTCAATCAGCTACTACTAGTCGAGGTTCATCACCTGGAGGCATAGGGAGAGGAGGAGGTAGAGGACAGGCTAGTGGCTCCAGGAAGAATATTTGCTATGACTTTACAGGATGCTCAGGCTACTCCAGAGGTGGTAACAGGTACATTTTCTGTCATGAACAAACATGCTTACATGCTTATTGATCCAGGTTCTACTCATTCATTTGTAGAACTATCATTTACCATGCATTTAGATAGACCATGTTCTTATCTAGATTGTGGTTTATATATTTCTACACATATGGGGGATGTGATGTTAGTGGAGCTTGTGTATAAAAATTGTGTATTGTATGTGGGGGAGAGGGAGTTGACCATTGATTTAATTCCACTAGATATTCGAGATTTTAATATTATCTTGGGTATGGACTTGTTATCTTCCTACCATGCATCGATTGACTATTTTCGTAAGGAGGTTACATTTAATATGCGGGGGGTGGAAGAATTCAAATTTATCGGGGAAAGAAATGTGGTTCCAAACTATCTTATTTCTTCCCTTCGGGCTTGGAAATTTTTAAATAAGGGTTGTCCAGGATTTTTAGCATATATATAGGATACAAATAGGGAATTGCAAAAATTAGAAGATTTCCAGTAGTTAAGGATTTTGCAGATGAGTTCCGAGATGAATTACCAGGATTGCCACCTAGCAGAGAGGTAGAGTTTACTATCAATTTAGTGCCTAGTACAGCTCCAGTTTCTATTTCTCCATATAGAATGGCACATGTGGAACTAAAGGAGTTAAAGGTTCAACTACAATATTTTATAGACAGAGGTTTTATTCGAATCAGTGTATCACCATGGGGTGCTCCGGTATTATTTATGAAAAAGAAAGACGACACCATGCGACTTTGCATTGATTATCGGTAGTTGAATAAGGTAACTATTTGAAATAAATATCCATTGCCTCGTATTGATGATTTTTTGATCAATTACAAGGTGCTAAAGTGTTTTCAAAAATTGATTTGAGATCGGGTTATCATCAATTAAGGGTGAGAGATTGTGACATTTCTAAGACAACTTTTTGTTCTCACTGTGGTCATTATGAATTTTTGGTAATGCCATTTGGGTTAACAAATGCTCCTGCAGTGTTTATGGATTTAATGAATCGGGTATTTCATACTTTCATAGATTCGTTTGTGATTGCCTTTATCGATGATGTTTTGATATACTCACCTAGCTAAGAGGAACATGATTAGCATCTAAGAGTTGTATTGCAAGTTTTGCGAGATAGTCAATTGTTTGATAATTTTAGAAAATGTGAGTTTTGGTTGAATCTGGTAGTATTTCTGGGGCAGGTTGTATCGGGAGATGGAATTTAAGTTGACCCTAAGAAGGTAGACGAAATTGTGCAATGGGAAAGACCAAGAAATGTAACGGAGATAAGGATTTTCCTAGGATTGATAGGATATTACAGAAGATTCATAAAGGGGTTTTCATCTATAGCCTTACCGTTGACTAAATTAACCCGAAAAGAAGTGAAATTTGTGTGGAGTGATGAATGTTAGCATAACTTTGAAAAGTTAAAAAATAGGCTAGTATTAGCTCCAGTTCTCATTGTTCCATCCAGTGGATAAGGTTTTGTGATTTATACTGATGCTTCACATCAGGGTCTGGGTTATGTTTTCATGCAACATGGAAAGGTAATTTCTTATGCATCTAGATAGTTAAAGGCGTATGAACGTAATTATCCTACACACGATTTAGAACTTACGTCTATAGTTTTTTCCTTGAAATTATGGAGACATCATTTATATGGAGAGACGTGTGAAATTTTCACTGACCATCAAAGTTTGAAGTATTTATTTACACAGAGAGACTTGAATTTGAGACAAAGACGTTGGATGGAGTTAATTAAAGACTATGATTGTACCATTCACCATCATCCTGGGAGAGCCAATATTGTTGCAGATGCTCTAAGTCGGAAGTCATTGGGCAGGTTGTCATGTATTCAATGTGCACGGGTTGACAATATTACGGAATTAAGACCGATGGGAGTAGAGTTGAACTCAACTGAAATAGGGGCCTTAATTGCACACGTTACAGTGAGACCTTTACTGGCAGATCACATACGAAATTTTCAAAATAATGATCCATTCCCTGAGAAGAAGAAATGGGAAATCCTTGATGGTAAAGAGAGTGTCTTTGAAATTAAGAATGATGAATCGTTGTGTTATAAAAATAGAATTTGTGTACCGAATTATCCATTCTTAAAGAAGGATATATTATAAGAGTCACATAGTTATATTTACTCTATGCATTCTGGAGGTACCAAAATGTACAGAGATTTGAAAGATTATTACTGATGGAATAGTATGAAACGTGAGATTGCAGAATTTGTAGCTAAATATTTAGTATGCTAGCAAGTGAAGGTGGAGCATCAGAAGCCGAAGGGATTATTGCAATCATTGCTTATTCCGGAATGGAAGTGGAAACATATAACTATGGACTTTGTTACAGGATTACCCCGGTCACCAAAGGGTCATGATTCTATTTGGGTGATTGTAGACCGATTGATGAAGTCAGCTAATTTTCTTCCAGTTAAGACCATGACGCGACTGAAAACGTGTCTCCGAAATGCGTTCACTCTAGGCTCAAGTGTAATCCTGTCGCTCAAGTAATAATCCGACAAGTCGGGTATCGATCCTCAGGGAAAAAGGACAACGAAGTTATGACGACGGAAAAGACGGAGGAATCCTAACCTTAACTCTAAAATAAAGGGAAAATGATTTGATTTTTGGGAGTGATTACAGCTAAGTGCAAAGATGAAATTATAAAAAAAATGCAACTACAATAAGTTACCTAAAATATGAATAAAAAATGATTTTGAAACTTTTGACAAAGTGATGGAAAAAAATGAGGACGGGAATACAATCCCCCAACCCTAGTGTAGTGCTGTGGTAATATTAATCATAAATTTACCTGATTGATCTGACCCGGAATTTAGTACTACCAAGCATTATGTATACGAGGTTCAAGCCCACGTCATACCTAATCTAAGGATGAGTAAATCAGTATCGTAATAGTGATATTCAAATTGCACTCTAAATCATCACGAGTACCCAGAGGCAAATGTGATAGAAAGATCTACAATTATGATGTCACTATGTAATAAGATCATAGTCAATCAATAAATTCATCGGATTAATATTACACACATATACTAACACTTCAGGTTAGGTTCATGTACCCCGACCTTGAGAAATCTAGCCTAACATGTTGAATTCAATGAAAACTTTAATTGAAATGTAGGAATTCATAATTAATCTAAGAAGAATGATAATCAAATGTGGGAACTACTTAGAAATATAAATTACTCACTAAAATTACTCAATCAATCAATGCAACCATGAATGAAAACGATACTCAAAAAAATTACTAAATCAATCTTCAAACCTTGAATTAAAACTGCAATTCCTAGCTAAACTAGGTTTTTTGGAAAAGAAAAATAGGAAAACCCTACCAATTATCCGTCCCCATAACAACAATAAATCGGGTCTTAAATATCCTACCAAAATATCGAAAGTCAACTGCACTAGGAGCCTTTTTAGGAAGAGAGAAGATTTCCATATCTCGAAGGCCGGAACGGTCCGGGTCTCAGGCGGACCGGTCTCCCCCCAAGGCGGACCGGTCCGGGGTAAGGGTGGACCGGTCCGTCTATTTGACTTTCTGGCTCATCTTTGACTCCTCATAACTTTTGTTCCGGGATCCTGATTGGGGTGCCGTTTCTTCCTTTGCACTCGTGAATGAGATGTCTTCAACTTCTCTTTAGGTACCTCATCTGAATTCTGTGTAGAAATTACGCTTTTGCCCTTGAGACTTTTCCTTCTTTCTTTCTTGATTCTACCGATTTCCTTCTTTCGTTTCTTGACATCGAATACCTGCAAAATCACTACAAAATACCAGAAACTCGGTGTATTCATTAGGATCAGTCAGTAGCACAATTATGAGATAAATCCAACTCAATTAAGTTGTTCGAGGTGCTAAAAGTAACTAAATCAAGGGTTAAATTAGGAAGAATTTATGCCTAATCAGACCACCTAAACTGTTGAAAAGTATGCACATATGTACGTTGATGAGATTATCCGTTTGAATGGGTCACTAGTGTCAATAATATCATATAGAGATCCAACATTCACTTATAAGTTTTGGCCTCAGTTACAGAATGCGATGGGAACAAGTTTAAAGTTTAGTACCGCATTTTATCCACAAACCGATGGTCAATCAGAAAGAACGATTCAAATATTAGAAGACATGTTATGAGCCTGTGTATTTGACTTCAAAGGTAGTTGGGATGATCATTTGCCATTGATGAAATTCGCGTATAATAATAGTTATCAATCCATAATTGGTATGGCTCCTTATGAAGCTTTATATGGGAGGATATGTAGAACGCCTTTGTGTTGGAATGAAGTACGGGAAAGGAAACTTTTGGGTCCTGAATTAATAGATATGACGACTGAAAAGATCAAAATGATTCGGGAACGGATAAAAATAGAGCAAAGCAGGCATAAATTTTATGCAGATAAGAGGAAGTATCCACTAGAATTTAAAAAGGGGGATTTTGTATTCCTACGTATTTCACCATGGAAAGGCGTTATGAGATTTAGGAAAAAGGGGAAACTAAATCCAAAACAAATTGGACCATTTGAAGTGCTAGAAAAAATTGGGACCCTGTCATATAGATTAGATTTACCTCCAGATTTATCTCGTTTACATGATGTGTTTCATGTATCG
Source organism: Sambucus nigra (assembly GCA_949130495.1). NCBI lineage: Eukaryota > Viridiplantae > Streptophyta > Magnoliopsida > Dipsacales > Adoxaceae > Sambucus > Sambucus nigra. The sequence goes on along the minus strand of OX422212.1, from coordinate 342,578,618 downwards.
ATGCTTCGTAAGTATTTGGTAGATCCATCTCATCAATTGAAAACACAACCTATTGAACTGAAGGAAGACTTGTCGTACATCGAGGAACTGATGGAAATTATTGATCGTAAGGAGAAAGTATTGAGAAATAAAATTATTACCTTAGTTAAAGTTATATGTATGAGCTATGGAGTTAGAGAAGCAACTTGGGAAATAGAGGAAAGCATGAAGAAATTGTATCCCCATTTTTTTGGCAAGTGACCTTTATATTAAATTTCGGGGACAAAATTTTCTATGGGGGGGAAGTTATGACAACCCGAATATAAGTATGATAAATTATATTTAAATCATGATTATCTTATGTGATATAAATAATGTGTTATTAGTATATCTAGTGCTAAGTGATTATGTTTAGTCTAATCCTACTTTCATAAATCGTGAAATGTCGAGTTATGTAGGAACACAAAATTTTGTTATTTTTGATAGAAATGTCCCTGTTTAAGACTAGTTTTGACCTTTATAACATAACAATTGACTTGAGGTAAAAACTAGATAGTTGTATACAGGTGAGTTAGGGTTGTAACACAATAAACGGTGCATCAAACAGATATCTGATTAAGAAGTTAAGCCGAATTTACGAACAAGGGGAAAATCTGTCCATTCCTTTTAAGTGGTAAGTTGCCTTTTAGTAAACCAAATGTTTTAATATGATTGGATGGATTGGGAGGCAGCCTTGGACGACCTAAAATCCTCTTCTAACATATTACTTCAGCAAATAAAACCCTAAGTTCAGTTTTGAAGAGTTTTTGTTTGAGGAAAGAGAAAGTAGAAGTTGTGGAAGAAAAGATTGCAAGAAAGGCTAGGAAAATTCCAAGATAATCCTGAAAGTGTTTCCAATGTATAATTATGTTATTAATATTGTTTTAATCTTGTATTATACTTATTTCAAAGTATATAAATCGTGAGTTATGGGTTAAAATTCCACACTCCTTTGTGATAACAATTAATTGTTCACATGTGAGATAAGTGGTGTTTATATGTCATATTGCTTTGTATTGAAACCCCTTGTATTAAAACTATCATATATCTTTGTGTGCTTACTGGAATTGAGAAATTACAATTTGATATGAAAGTAGACTCATATATTCATATCACATCCGAGAATTAGAATTTAACTCCTTATGGTTAGGCCTTAGTGATGGTTGCAAGTTGGTATATAGTTTCTGTTTGTATATTTCATTTTGGTATGCCCTGAGTTTGGTCAAGGTTTTGAGAGAGAAAATGAAGCGAAAACATTATGAAAAATTAATTATGGACTATTCAGTACATTTACTGAAAATGGGTCGAAAATAATGGAATGTTATGATGGAGAAAAATTATGAAAATTCTTGGAAGTTGAAGGAACAATAGAGGAGCTTGCAGGGAAGATTTCTTGTGTTATAAAGAAATGGTCATAACTTGCCCTAGGTAGCTTGAAAAATTACACCGTCACTTGTAATGGAAAGTATATTTATATATGTTTTCATATTGATAAGGTTGGACACCTTTATTTATACAACTTAGGAATATATGATGGTTGAGTATAGAGGACAATAATTTGAGGCCATACTGGATAACCCATAAAAGTATATTGTTATCTCCTCTTCCCAAAGAGTATTTTGAGTACATGTTTCATGTGTATATACATTGATAAGTATTATTTCATATTTACTTGGGTTTAGTAATAAATTCCTTATGAGGTATTTCCCATGGTTGAATGTCCATAACTTTATCAACATGTATACCATGGTTTTGTCGTTACACATGTTTCATGGAATATGACTTGAGTAGAATTATATTGTTGTGGTATAGTCATTGAAAGTTACATTGATATGTTAAGATAATACTTATGATTGAGATTCAGTACTAATTTAGTTTGATTTATAGGTGTAAGGTCAAATCAACCCAGCTAAGCTCCACCTAAGGGAAATGTGAATACCTAGTTGACAACCCAATGTGAGTGTACTTATTGAGTTGATTATGGATATGATGTGTATGTATTATATGTTGAGATGATATGGCTTATTAAATGTCATGAGATGTTGAGATGATATGTGCAATAATCCTTTCTTTTGAGTAATTTATTTTATATTAATTTTTCCATGAGAGGTAATTATATAAAATATTGGATAATGGGGTAAATATTGTTTTAAGTGAATTAAAAGATAGTATTTACTAAATTTTGCATATTTACTGTTACGTGAATGTAAATAGCATTATGTTATGATTCATGGTGTCATTGTTATTTAAACGACATTTATGGTTTAAATGAAGTTGTAACTTGAAATGATTTTTATTATTTTGGATGCCAGTTTAGAGGGCGCGGTTAGTCCTGAAATAGTCGAGATAGCCAAAATAAGTGCTATATTGTATTTTTGAGTTCGAGGAACTTTTTACACGTTATAACTTAATTATGTAGTTATGAGTCATTTTAATGGTGTATTAACATTTAAAGATGGGAATTAATGCTAAAGGCACGATTAAGTCTTGCACCCCTCTTTTTTCTCAAGTGTATGCTTCCTAAACCTAGAAAGAAAGAGATAGAAAGAGAATTTGGGGAAAAGAGGAGAAAGGAGAAGAATTGAAGAAATTGGGTTTGATCTTGCATCTACCGTAAGGGAATCTGTCATAATATATGATTTAATGTGAATAATTTGCTGTGATAGTTGTGTAGTTGAAAAATTAAAACAAATAGTAGGTTTTGATAAATATTGATGTTTAACCCTTGGATCTTGTTGTTTGTATGATTTAAGTTGGTCATGAGAGTTTGTTGTGGTGTAGAGAGGTTGTGGTTGTATGGTTAGTTGATGAGAATGAAAGAATTGTAAGAATAAAGGGTTGAGGTTTCGGATCTAACATTAGAGAAGAAGAGAGAAACATGGGTCTGATAGGCGCGGTCGACTGTGGTCCCAGAACCGGTCGACCGGGCCTTAAAGGGGAGGCATACTACTTTCTTCGATAAGTATAAATTCAGAGCGCGGTCGATCGCGGTCCCAGAACCGGTCAACCAGGCCTTCCAAAATGAACTTACTACTTTCCTTTCTAGGCAAAACCAAAGAGGCGTGGTCGACCGCGGTCCCATGATCGGTCGATCGGTCCCCTGTTTTTCACCCTTAAATGCTTAATTTGTTCTATCTTATTTCTTTTAAGATAGGGACTTAGGAACCTTCTTGAATGAATTAAAACTAGAGTATTAGAGTCTAGTAGTAGGTATTTAAGAATCTAAGTAGAAATGAGAGTTGGGGCTTAGTTCGGGAATTAATTTAGTTACTTAAATTGGGGGAAGATAAATGATTCTTTATTAGAATGAACTAGTCTATACCTAAGGAGAATTAGAGTGAGTTAATGTCGACTTTTAGAATTGTGTTGAAGAATATCATGCATGAGGGGTTATAGATGGAATGTTAATTAAGGGAGATTTATATTGGGGATAATTAAACATTAAGGTCTATAATGATGACAATAAGTGCTTATGGCTCCGGATAAAATGTAAGGCATACTTGATAAAGTAAATAACTTGTGAATGATAAATTTGCATATACACACATCTCTAAATGCTATCATAGGGGAAGTTACGCCTATGAGGTGAAGTCCCCTGGCTAGTGAATACAGGGCGAATATAGTCCTTGGCCATAGGACCGATTATTATATATTGTGTGATTATTGTTCGAAGTGACGTAATTTCGGGTGTGGTTATGACTCACTGTCGAAGATATATGGCCGCTTACCGACGTCACGAGATGTAGGATGCCCAGGTTGTCTTGGTGATAGGCCCTGGAAGATGATAGCTATTTAGGGGTGCATCTAGTGGGGAAGCTCAGAAGGACGATCTTAGAATCGTTATATGTTGTGCAATATAACTATTCTTATTAAAGTGGAATCTTATTGATTATACGACACTTTATGAAATAAATTTCTTTGAATACGTTTCCTAATGAGGAAAGGAACGACGAAATGAATTGTGTATCAAAGGAAATGAAATCTCATTAAGTATTATATTATCAATTTTATCCTGCCTAATTGAATTGTGATACGTTTATATCTCTTTGTTTTGCATGAATCTTATATTCGACCAAGTGTTCCAATGCAAGGACGCCCGTATTGACTTTTCCATTCTAGTGTCCTAGAGCTTTAACACTTTGCGGATGCTACGGGATATTTGATATAGACGCTTCCATCTTTTTGTATTCTAGTTATGATCGGATGTACATTCAGGCGTGTTGCCCAAGTTTTGTACTTGTAGTATATATGTGATATTGTACTTTAATACTCGTGTAACCCTGTTGTATATGTCTGTTAATCGACAATTTATTCGGTTATTTTGTTGAATATAGTTGCCAAATTAATACCTGTCTTTATTTGCATCCACTTTATTTTCAATTGGATTGTATAAATATTTTTCTTCAACTTACAAATAAAATTTTTGACAGTCCATTTTCTAAGATAATTGGTGGTTATCTCGTATACTATATTATATAACCGTGTTGCTAAGAATGGACCATCTATGATTCCTGTAATTATTGGTGTATCAGGCTGGCCACCTCTTACTTTAATATGCGGGGTGTCACAGATGGTATCAGAGCATCATGTTCTAGAGTCTTTAGGATCTATGCGTACTTATCACGTTCTACCGTAGCGTTCTTTGATATAAAGCCCTATTATTAGTTTTATTTTGTATGGTTGCGATCTTCCGTGAAGTTAATTTTTCTACATGGTATTCTAATTCTGATTTTTTTTCATCTTAGATGCCGCCTAAGAGAGGTCGCCCTACAAGAAGAAATAGAGTTGTAGAGGATGATGTAGGTCCTCCACTGCCACAACAAGGGACTATTAATGCCGCTGATGTAGCTAATATAGTTGCCCAGGCGGTCAATGCTGCGATGACTGCCATAGTTCAACAATTTCCCCAAGCCCAACAATCGAGGGCTCAGGAGGTACAAGTCCCCGCGAGACCTTCTCCATGGGAAAGAGTCAGAGAATCTTTTTGAAGGTTCATCCCCTAACATTTTAGAGTGGTTCCGACGTGATAGTAGCTAACCAATGAAAAAAGGATATGCAGTGCCATCTTCGTATGGTAGACTATAGTGAGGACCAAAAGCAAATCCTTGCTATCTTTAAGCTAGTTGGAGAAGCGTTCCACTGGTGGGAGTCGATGACCACTCCCGAACATAGGGATACAATGATGATATCTGACTTTTGGGTTTTGTTTGATCGAAAATATTTTCCTCCGGCAGTCCATAGGGAAATGAGGAGGAAGATTCAAGATGTAGTTCAAGGTGAATGTGCAGTGGCAGAGTATAAGGAGGAATTCACTCGTTTGGATAGTTTTGTGCCGGATGAGGTAACTCCAGAGGAGAGGAGAATATCAAAGTTCATTGGAGGCTTACACTGGAGGATACGACAACACTTGCTGTGCAATCCATCTTTATAAACTTTCAGGGATGTGAAGAATGCCGCGTTACTTCATTGTCAAGATCATCAGTTGCATGTTCAAGGTAGTAAGAAATATTCAGTTATGGGTCAAACAAGTAAGCTAGGAGGCAATGGTGCAGGAGGAGGAGCACTACCCTCGTCCCAATCATCGGGAGGTAAGCAAAAGGAAAGGGACACCCAGCAAGGGGATTTGTCCAAAAGGCAGCGTTTCAGAGGATTTAATTTTAGTGGCGGTAATTTCAAGCACGGTCAAGGTGCCCAGCAACAGCAGCAGGTAGGTCAGGAGGGTCGGGGTAACAATGGGGGTCGAGGCCATCCGGGCTAAGGCTTTGGGTAGTTCATAAATAATAGGGGCCGTAATCAAGAAAATATGGTGGGTCGTTGCTTTCAATGTGGGGAGCCGAGTCATTATAGGAAGTCTTGTTCGCAGTTGATTGGGGGACAGTTTCCTAGAATTCCACAACATTAATAGGCACAACTACCACCATAAGGTCCCAATCCAGTCATCCTCCCATAACAGGGACAACTACAGTATGGGCGTTTTTACCACATACAGGATGCTATGCTTCCTCCAGCCCCGCCCGCGCCGCCAGCTATTGAGGGTAAGTTTCCTATAAAAGGGCATATGGGTCATGTGTTGTTGGATACGGGTGAGACACACTCGTTTATTTCTCGAATTTTTGCTTAATCGACGGAGCTAATTAAATCTGCGGAGGGTATTTTCACTAGTGTCGAATCTTCTTTGGGTGATGGTTCGCTCATTTTCTTTGTTTGTAAACAAGTAGATATAAATCTTGGTAACTTGTGTTTTGAGATTAATTTTCTCATCCTTGATATGTTCGGGTATGATGTAATCATGGGTATGGATTGTCTAGTAAAGTATCGCGCGATAGTAAATTGCTATGGGAAAAGTATAGTCTTTACCATTCCTGGGCAAGAGATGTTTCTTGTGGCTATGCCTCTTTCGGAGGGGGGTTCTAGCACGTATTTATATTATATTAGGAAGGAGACTTCTTGTGATGTAGTCGTTTCCTTATATTCAATTTCTGTTGTTAGAGAGTTTGTGTATGTTTTTCGAGAGATATCGGGTTTTCCTCCAAGTAGGGAGACTGAGTTCGTGATTCATTTAGCACCGGGAACGCGACCGATTGCTAGATCTCCATACCATATGGCCCCTATTGAGATGAGTAAGTTAAGAGATCAGATTCAAAAGTTGTTAGAATAGGGATTTATTAGGCGTAGTACGTCGTCGTGGCGAGCTCTTGTACAGTTTGCGATGAAAATAAATGGTTCCCTCTGGTTGTGCGATGATTACCGAGAATTGAATAAGTTACCATCAGGAACAAATACCCACTACCTCGGATTGATGATTTATTCGATCAACTTAGGGGAGCATCATACTTCTCTAAAATAGACTTGAGGACTGGGTATCACCATCTGCGGATTCGAGAACAGGACGTGTCCAAAACTGCATTCCTAACTAGATATGGGCCTTATGAATTTCTGGTTATGCCCTTCGGGCTAACCAATGCTCATGCAGTGTTTATGGACCTTATGAATAGAGTGTTTTGGGACTTCCTGGACCAGTTTGTTATCATATTTATTGATGACATCCTAGTTTATTCTCAAATGGAGTCCGATCATGCTACTCACTTACGATTGGTCCTGCAGACGTTGAGGGATCATTAATTGTATGAAAAATTTGAGAAGTGTGGTTTCTGTCTAGAAAAAGTACAATTTTGGGCCACATTGTTACCACTGAGGTTATTTCAGTAGACCCGAGTAAAGTTGTAGCGGTGAGGGGATGGGGTCAGCCCACAACACCTACAAAGATTCGTAGTTTTCTTAGTTTGGCTGGATCTTACCGCCGATTTATCAAGGGATTTTCTAATATTGCTAGCACTTTGATAAATATAACTCGCAAGAGAGTGAGGTTTGTTTGGGATGATTCTTATCAACTAGCTTCTGAGGAGCTGAAAGATAAGTTGACTTCTGCTCCAGTACTTACATTACCGAGGCCGAGGTTGGAATATTTGGTCTTTACTAATGCATCTCTACAAGGATTGGGAGGTGTGTTACAACAAGAGCATCGGGATATTTCTTATGCTTCTCGTAAACTAAATCCCCATGAAAAGAGTTATCCAGCTCATGATTTGGAACTTACGACGGTTGTTTTTGCCTTGAAGATTTGGAGACATTACCTCTTGGGGGAGAAATTTAGTCTTTTCACGGACCACAAATCGTTGTAATATTTATTTTCACAGAAGGATTTAAATATGCGACAACGTCGATGGTTAGAGTTTGTGAAAGACTACCAATGTGATATTCATTATCACCTAGGTAAGGCGAATGTGGTGGCAGATGCGTTGAGTCAGAAACTCGAGGGGGAGTTAGCCATGTTATGGAAGGCTACATAAAAGGAGCTCAGCCAAGAGGACGTTGTTACTAGGACATTTATATCGGTGTTGACCCTTACGCCTACTATAGGACATTTATATCGGTGTTGACCCTTACGCCTACTATAGTGGCAAGGGTTGTGGAATCTCAAGGAAGGGACAAAAGTTTTCAGGATCGTATACACCAATTGTTAACCGAGGGAGAGGAACCCTACTCTATAAGTTCTAAGGGTGGGTTACATTTCCACAGGAGACTTGTTGTCCCGAACGAAGGGGATTTGAGATGAGCCGTAATGACAAAATCTCATGGGTCCAAGTTTATAGTACATCCTGGTGGAGACAAAATGTACCAAGACATGCGCCGTCAATACTGGTGGGTGGGTATGAAACGTGAAATTTTTGAATTTGTTTCCCAATGCACTACTTGTCAACTCGTGAAGGTAGATCATCAATGACCGCCGGGATTATTACAACCCTTGGAAATACCGGTATGGAAGTGGGAAAGCATCTTGATGGATTTCATAATGGGATTGCCAATGTCACAAAGCGGTCATGATTTCATTTGGGTGATTGTCGATCATTTGACCAAGTCACCACATTTCGTACCGGTACATACAGATTATAATGCAGATCGCTATGCTCGGCTATTTATTACAGAGATTGTTAGACTCCACGGGGTGCCAATTAATATATTCTTCGATCGAGATAAAATTTTTGTTTCCCATTTTTGGTGAAGTTTCCAAGAAGCTATGGGAACTGAATTGAAGTTGAGTACCTCCTACCACCCTCAAATAGATGGGCAGACAAAAAGAGTCAACCAAATGATGGAGGATATGATCACAACGTGTGTGCTTGATTTAAAAGGAGATTGGGAACAGTACCTTACCTTGGTCGAATTTGCTTATAATAATTCGTACCAATTCACTATCGGGATGGAAACCTATGAAACATATTATGGACGATCGTGTAGATCACCAACTTGTTGGTTGGAAGTAGGGGATAATAAATTTCTTGGACCTAAAATGATCCGGGATACTTCTTCGAAGATTGAACTTATTCGTAATCGCATCCCATTAGCTCAACATCGTCAAAAGAGTTATACTGATGCTAATAGAAGGCATGTCTAATTGGGGGTTGGAAATCAAGTTTTGGTGCAAGTATCGCCAATGAAAGGTATAACGCGATTTCGGAAGAAAGGGAAGCTTGCTCCATGCTATGTAGGCCCTTTTCCCATTATTGCTAAGGTGGGACCAGTAGCTTATCAACTTTCCTTATTGGAACACTTACAACATATTCATGATGTGTTTCATGTTTCATCCTTGAAAAATTACAAGAGGTGTGAAGGAGCTCAGTGGAACATTCCATTGGATGATATCGACTTGCAGCCCGATATTTCATACGAGGAACAACCAGTTGCAATCTTAGATAAGGGGGATAGTAGGCTAAGATATAGAGTGGTGACCTTGGTTCGGGTCCAATGGGGGCATCACAATACCAAAGAATCAACGTGGGAACGTGAGGACGATATGCGAGAAAAGTATCCATATCTCTTTTTGCAAGGTACACCTAATTTTGAGGGCAAAATTACCTTATAGGGGGGGGGGGGGGGGGAGTATGTAATAACCCTTAATTTTGAGTAATTGATTTCATATTAAATTTGCCATGAGAGGTAATTATATAAAATATTGGATAATGGGGTAAATATTGTTTTAAGTGAATTAAAAGATAGTATTTACTAAATTTTGCATATTTACTATTATGTGAATGTAAATAGCATTATGTTATGATTCATAGTGTCGTTGTGCTTTAAACGACATTTATGGTTTAAATGAAGTTGGAACTTGAAATGATTTTTATTATTTCAGATGCAAGTTTAGAGGGCGCGGTTAGTCCCGAAATAGTCGAGATAGTCAAAATAAGTTTCATATTGTATTTTTGAGTTCCGGGCACTTTTGACGGGCTATGACTTAATTATGTAGTTATGAGTCATTTTAATGGTGTATTAACATTTAAATATGGGAATTAATGCTAAAGTCACGATTAAATTTTTCACCCCTCTTATTTCTCAAGTGTATGCTTCCTAAACCTAGAAAGATAGAGAGAGAAAGAGAATTTGGGGAAAAGAGGAGAAAGGAGAAGAATTGAAGAAATTGGGTTTGATCTTGCATCTACCGTAAGGGAATCCGATATTTCAGCTTAAGGCAAGTTTTTTACTTGCTAGTATAGGATTTAATGTGAATAATTTGTTGTGATAATTGTGTTGTTGGAAAATTAGAACAAATAGTAGGTTTTGATAAATATTGATGTTTAACCCTTGGATCTTGTTGTTTGTATGATTTAAGTTGGTCATGAGAGTTTGTTGTGGTGTAGAGAGGTTGTGGTTGTGTGGTTAGTTAATGAGAATGAAAGAATTGTAAGAATAAAGGGTTGAGGTTTTGGATCTAACATTGCAGAAGAATAGAGAATCGTGGGTATGATAGGTGCGATCGACCGCGGTCCTAGGACCGGTCGATCGGGCCTTAAGGGGGAGGCATACGGCTTTCTTTCGTAAGTGTAAATTCAGAGTGCAGTTGACTGCGGTCCCAGGACCAATCGATCGGGCCTTCCAAAATGAACTTACTACTTTCCTCTCTAGGCAAAACCAAAGAGGCGCGATCGACCGCGGTCCCATGACCGGTCGACTGCAGTCCCATGACCGATCGACCGGTCCCCTATTTTTCACCCTTAAATGCCTAATTTCTTCTAGCTTCTTTCTTTTAAGATAGGGACTTAGGTACCTTCTTAAATGAAGTAAAACTAGAGTATTAGATTCCAGTATTAAGGTATTTAAGAACCTAACTAGAAATGAGAGTTGGGGCTTAGTTCGGGAATCAATTTAGTTACTTAAATTGGGGGAAGATAAATGATTCTCTATTAGAATGAACTAGTATATACCTAAGGAGAATTAGAGTGAGTTAATGTCGACTTTTAGAATTGTGTTAAAGCATATCATACATGAGGGATTATAGATGGAATGTTAATTAAGGGAGATTTATATTGGGGATAATTAAACATTAAGGACTATAATGATGAAAATAAATGCTTATGGCTCAGGATAAAATGTATGGCATACTTGATAAAGTAAATGATAAATTTGCATATACACACCTCTCTAAATGCTATCATAGGGGAAGTTACGCGTATAAGGTGAAGTCCCCTGGCTAGTAAATGCAGGGAGAATATAGTCCTCGGACATAGGACCGATTATTATATATTGTGTGATTATTGTTCGAAGTGAGGTAATTTCGAGTGTGGTTATGACTCTCTGTCGAAGGTATACGGACGCTTCCCGACGTCACACGATGTAGGATGCCCATGTTGTCTTGGTGATAGGCCCTGGAAGATGATAGCTATTTAGGGGCACGTCCAGTGGGGAAACTCGGAAGGACGGTCTTAGAATCGTTATATGTTGTGTAATATAACTATTCTTATTAAAGTGGAATCTTATTGATTATACGACACTTTATGAAATAAATTGCTTTGAATACATTTCCTAATGAGGAAAGGAACGGCGAAATGAATTGTGTATCAAAGGAAATGGAATCTCATTAAGTATTATATTATCAATTTTCTCCTGCCTAATTGAATTGTGATCACTGTTATTGATATCACATGAGGTTATGATTTTTGATTGATAAATTAGATTCCTTATCATTACTTATGGTGAACGAAACAAGCCTATTCATGATGATTAGATTGTCCATAACTATCATGCATTTTATTCACATGGTGATCATATAAAACCGGGCCCTGATCCGTTTATATCTCTTTGTTTTGCATGAATCTTATATTCGACCAGGTGTTCCACCGCAAGGACGCCCGTATTGACTTTTCCATTCCAGTGTCCTGGAGCTGTAACACTTTGCGGATGTTATGGGATATTTGATATAGACGCTTCCATCTTTTTGTATTCTAGTTATGATCGTCTGCACATTCGGGCATGTTGCCCAAGTTTTGTACTTGTAGTATATATGTGATATTGTACTTTAATACTCCTATAACCCTGTTGTATATGTCTGTTAACCGACAGTTTATTCGGTTATTTTATTGAATATAGTTGCCAAATTAATACCTGTATTTATTTGCATCCACCTTCTTTTCAATTGGATTGTATAAATGTTTTTCTTTAACTTACAAATAAAATTTTTGGGAGTCCATTTTCTAAGATAATTGGTGGTTATCTCGTATACTATATTATACGACATTGTTGCTAAGAATGGACCATCTATGATTCCTGTAATTATTGGAGTATCGGGCTGGCCACCTCTTATTTTAATAAGAGGGGTGTCACATTATGGCTTATTAAAAGTTAAGAGATGTTTAGATGTTATGGCTTTATAAAGGTCAAGATATGTTGAGTTGCTATGCGATTCAGGAGATGTTAGGTTATTAAAACCTATGGATATGATTATTGCCTTCGGGCAGGAGATGTGGGGTTTATTAACTTCGTATATGTATATGGCCTAATTTAGCACAAAGATGTATATATATATATATATATATATATATATATATATATATATATATATATATATATATATATTGAGATGTTAATATAGTACTTTTATTCTATAGAGATGTAGTACATTCACTGGGTTTTTAAACTCGTGGTTTTATATGTTTACATTTTCAGGTTTTGAAGCTGCCACTGCCAGGTCTAGGAGGTTGAGTGAATAGTAGTAGGGTACCTTTAGTTTTTTTATACATTGTACTAATTGTAATTAAGTTAAACGGTATGAGAGTTTTGTATAAATCATGTCTACTCAAAACGATTTGATTTTTAGTATTCCGCATTTTAACCTTGAAGTTGTTTCAATCTATATTACTAAATAAGTAAATAAATCAGAAATGTTATTTGTGAACTATTTTGTAAATTATATCCTAATGGGGTTAGGGGGTGACAACTGTGGTCATTGAGAAGACTCGAGGGTGTTCTTTACTGAAGGAAGAGGTGTGGTTATTGTGGGTTCTTAAGGGAGTCCATTACCGATCTCGGTTGCGGCCTGTGTGAATTTTTCGTGAGAGCTTCATCGCAAATTTCATTGTGTACTTTGTAAGTTGCATATTTACTGTTCCTAGTAGAATACAGGTTTTACCTATTTTTTTTCCCGAATCTCTATTTGTTGGATTTGCATGATTAATTCACATAAATGCATGTTTTAGGGTTTAAATTTTTTGGATAAAAAATTGACATTTAATTAAATAAGTTTAAAATTGGAAATTTGCAAATCCATATATAATCGATATCGCACACCCTTTTTACATTACCTACTCTATGAGTTAATGCTTAGCTAAGTACTTGTTGCACGAGACCAATAGTTACAACATGGGGGTGCTATTCTTCCCGATACAATAACTATGTTTGTTGCTGGATTTGGAAGAGATTCTACCAGTATTTCATTTTAGGAAGATGTGTATGGTTTCTATATGTCATGTATTGGCAAGGATCATATTGAATATATTGCTCGAGTTCCTATAGTTAACGATGTGGATGGGAATGTTATAGTGACTAGTGTTGGGGTTCTTCATACATTTGATTTGGTGATAATGAAAGCGGTAGAAATGGATTTTACGGAAAGTGTTATGTTGGAGGCAATGCTGGATGCTTTTAACAAACTCCACAAATTTAGAACCTAATATAACTTGGTGTTATGGAGTTGTATTGTGGTTTAATACTAGTTTTACTACAAGGTTATGAAAGTAAAATCCCACCATCTTGACCTCATCTTCATACACTCCCAAAACACACTGATCACAAAATGTACTTACTTTATGGGAACCAATTGCTATAGCATCAGGAAATCTTCATTGCGATAAGTCTGGTGCCGTTGGTAGCAATGCATCTTGGGCAGTGAAAATACATGCATGCATCAATATTACCTATGCTCCTCAGCACATCATTGACATTTCCCAAGAGGTGGCATCAGTTAGGATTGATGGATAAAAACACAATTGTTCGATTCAAATATTTAATTTATATTAGGGTTTTACTGGACAATTTTTTGTCTCTTTTTAAATATTTGACACGACCATCGATTTTTGTTCTCTCTGTCCTTTTCTTTATTTTGTTGGTTGTGGTTGTAGTGGGGGGAGATAGTAACTGACTATTGTATATAAAAAAAACTAGTAGTATATGATTTTGAATTAATGTTAAACTGTTTTCCTTTCCATGATGATACATACTAAATTTCGTTCTTTTTAGTTTAAGTTCAAATTGTTAAATAACATCATTGAAATTTTCTCATTTCTTTCTTTGTTTTGGATTATATTACGTTGTCTATATAGAAATAATCTCAATGAGATTTTTTCTTATCTATTTCAGATTTCCAGTTATTTTAATGAATATCTGCTCAAGCAGCTAGTTGTGTCATGTTTAGAATGATGTTAAATTGCTCTCTCTCTTTCTCTATTTTTATGAAAGAGACTGAGTTTAAGGTACCATTTGATGAATTTGTAATGATCTTTATTCTTTATCTATAACTAATTTAACCAATTAGGTAGTTCATGGTTGGGTTGAATGAACACGTGAAATTTGAACATTCAGTAAATGTGATGATTAAGAACCAAACCAATTTCTAAAACAACAATATGTGTGTCCTTGTTGGAATCTTGGTTTTAGTAATTCTCAAGAATACACAAGTTTTAGGTTAAATTGAATGTTAAATGGAGAAAAGTACGAATAGAAACATAATGCCCCTTATAAAGGCACAAACATCTAGAAAGAGGCACGAACACCACACTGTGGATCATTAGGACATGTCTAAACCAATCTTGTCCTTATCAGACACCTAGTTTAACAAAACAACTAGTATAGATAAGTTTCAGATTAAAAAAATGTGTTGTTAGGGGGTGAAATTTTATAATAACAATCAAATGGACTGAAAAAAAGGCACGAGTACCTCAATATGGACCATTGCAGTGTGTGAATTGACACTGTCCTTATCGGATCCTCGATTTATTAAAATGACAAGTAGTTTTTTAAAGATTTAGCGAATGTTATTCATTTTAAATGAGTATGTAAACAGTAGGACACGAGATATTTAAAAGGATGCCATTAGAGGGAGAAAACCCAAAATGACCCCCAAACAACCCCGTAAAAGGCACAGACACCTCACACGAGATCGATGTAACTCGTAGGAACTGATCTCGTAGTCACGGGACTCCCTTTTTAAGAATATGATGATAATTTGGAAATATCTAGAGTTAGGTTCAAAAATATGCGTTAGAGGGTGAAAACCTAAACCATCCCCCAACAACCCTATAAGAGGCACGAACACCTCGCATGTGACCATTGTAACTCATAGAAACTGACTACATAGTCACGGGACTCCCAGTTTGAGAATATGATGATAATTTGAAAATATTGCGACATAGGCTTAAAAACATGTCGTTCAAGAGTAAAAACTCAAAATACTCCCTAAATGGCTTGCTCAACTAGTCGCTCAAATTTGACTTAGGATTAGCTTGAAGTATATCACTTTTTGTAGAAAAAATATGATGCTTGCTCTCCTAGTCGCTCAAATCCTAAGTATTTTCATTGGGGTGGGACAAAGTCTTTTGTCCAATATTTGTAATAAGATAGGGTAATTTTTTAACACATAAAATTTGTTATATTATAATTTATGTGGATATATATACTTATATATTTTATTTTCATATGTTAATTGGCAGGTGAGGCATATGAGAAGCCGAAATGGAAAATTGAAGTACTTTAGGATACTCATTGGACAAAAGAAAACGAGTGGATTAGTGAAGAAGCAGAGTGTAGACACCACATTATAGTATTCTCTTAAGCATCTCCTTAGGTCCCTAACACTTCCTCCTTCACCATAAACCCTAGGTCATATTGCGAGTACCGATCTAGAGGCCACTAGGCACTCTCGGGTCCCGTTAGGGCTCTGAATCCCCTTTCGAATGGTCCACCCCGTGCACGAATTAGTCTTATGGTTCGGACGAACGGTCCATTTTACTATCAAACATCGATTTGGAGACCATAAGCACTCCCTGGCCCCATTTTGACCCTAATAACCTTCCTCGCCCGATAGAAATCCCAATTAATCTTCAAGGGGATATGATTCCCCTTTCCAATGCTTCGTCCTGTACGTGACTCGGACTTATCGCTCGGACGAACGATTTGTTCCCCTAAAAATTGATCTAGAGGCCACTGGGCGCTCCCGAACTCCGTTTGACTCATATCAACTCTTCATCTTGAACGAGAATGAATGAATCCTTAAAAGTCACTGAAAACCCTTTCGAATGGTCCACCCTGGGCGTGAATCATCTTTACGGTACAGACGAATGGCCTATTTTACTCTGAACGATCATCGATTGCTTTCAGGCCCCGTTTGACTAGGTCAACTCTTCCAACCAAACGAGATAAAATGAATTTTTGAAAGGGCTCCAAATACTCTTTCCAATGGTCCATCCCATGCACGAATCGACCTTACAATTCAGACAAATGATCCGTTTTCCTCTTAGAATCTCATGTTCAAAAGACCATCGAGCATTTTCGAGCACCGTTTGACCAATGTCAACTCCTGAACCTAAGAGCATCCCAATGGATTCCTAAAGGTCTCTGAATACCCTTTCCAACGATATGCCTCGTGCGTAATTTAGACTTATCAATTGCATTTTACGACCGTTTTTTAAGAAATCTGCATGAGGTTGTCGAATGGCAAACCCATTTCCCTACCTATCGCCAATATGTCTGGGGATGCCTTATTATAGGCAGGACAAGGATAAAGATGATCGACACTCCCTTGACCTTATATACGGAGAGCATGATCTCACATTGAAAGGGACCCCAGAAACATCCCTCTTAGTGATCTCAGCAATATTCTTTCAAAGTCAGCGTGGTTTCTCTACTAAAATCTTTCCTCGATATTCCATCCCCATCCCTTTCATACCTAATTTAGGAAAATCCTTTCCCTCTCCTCCGAAAAACTTCATCCATTTGCAAGTGAAGTCTTTTCAATAATCAATATTAACCTTGAAATCTCCAAATAAGGTCCAAACATTATTCTCTCTCTTTTAATTTCATATTTTTTCATTAGTTATTTAATCCTTACTTTAGCATTTCATCTTTGTTAGTCCATACATATTAATAATCTAACGTTTTATTAGTAGTATTGCACATAACATATTTTCTATAAAAAAACAAAGAAAAGAGGTTTTGTTCATAAATTTTTAAACGGGATTCCTCACCACATTTTCTCAAATCAAAATATCCTTTTGATACACACACACATCAAAATAAAATCTTTAAGGAAGTCAACCTGAATTTACCTTTCCTCGATGCCATAAAGAAAATTCTCACCTACACTAAAGTTCTCAAGGACTTATTGACGGTGAAAAGAAGGCTAAAGGTAAAGAAGAATGTGTTCCTAGTACAAATTGTGAGCTCTGTTTTACTCAATGATCTCCCACCAAAGTTCAAAGATCCAGGTGCACCTACCATTTCCTGAATCGTAGGAGAGAACTGAATTGCAAAGTCCCTAGTCGATTTAGGGGCAAGTGTCAATATCCTCCCCTACTCCATCTATATGCAAATTTATTTGGGTGACCTCAAGCCCACAAAGATCACTCTCCAAGTTTCGGATCATACCGTGAAGATAACAAGAGGTATTGTCGAGGATGTGATAGTCCAAGTTGACACCTTCTACTTCCCGGTAGATTTTGTCATTTGGGACAAGGAGCCCTCTTTCACCTCAGGTAACCATATTCCCATTATCCTTGGGTGAACATTCTTAGCTACGGCTAATGCATTGATTAACACTCGAAATGGGCAAATGCAACTCACTTTCAGGAACATGACCTTAGAAACAAACATCTTCAACATCGCTCAACACGTGGGTGATGAGGACTATTTTCACGCAGTGGATCTTATTAAGGAGATCGTAGAGGAGAACATTAAGGAAAATTTTAGTGGAGATGATTTAGGAGCATCCCTTATATCGAATAGTGAGAGTGAGGGGACGTACACTGACTTCAAGATGGAGATATAGGTGTTGAGACAGATATTAGATGAGAGAGAGTCATATTAGGACGTGAGAGATGTAAATTTGGTTTTCAAATTCGAGGAACTACCATCGAGGGAGTCGTGCACGGTTCCCTTTGATGAAAAATTTTCTACCCTAGAATTAAAGAAATTACCCTCCAATGTCAAATATGCTTATTTAGGAGAGGATGAGACATTTCCTGTGGTTGTCTCCTCTAGCCTAGATAAAGAGCAAGAGGGTAAATTGCTGGAAATTTTGAGGAATCACCAAAGTGCTTTTGGTTGGTTCATAGCATATTTGAAAGGTATAAGTCCCTTGATTTGTACCCATAAAATCCACCTCGAGGAGGAAGTGAATCCTTCGAGGGAAATGTAAAGAAGATTGAACTCTACCATGAAAGAGGTAGTGATAGATGAAATTATTAAGATGTTGGACGCTGGGATCATCTACCCAATAACAAATAGCAAATGGGTGAGTCCTATATAAGTTGTCCCTAATATTTCGAGTATGACTGTGATTGAGAATGCCAAGGGTGAGCTAATTCCCCAACGTACCACCATCGGGTGGTGCGTTTGCATTGATTACCGGAAACTCAATGCGAGCACTAAGAAAGACCAATTCCCCTTACTATTCATCGACCAAATGCTAGAGAGAGTAGCGGGACACCCATACTATTACGTCCTTGATGGTTATTCCGGATATAACTAAATAGAGGTAGATGTACTTGACCAAGAGAAGACGACTTTCACATCTCCTTTTGGAACGTTTGCCTACAAGCATATGCCATTTGGATTGTGCAATGCACCCGTGACTTTTCAAAGGTGTATGTTAAGTCTCTTTAGTGACATGTTTGAAAGATGACTTGAAGTTTTTATAGATGACTTCAACGTTTTCAGTACCTCTTTTGATCTTTGCATAGGGAATCTAGAGAAAGTAATTGTCCGGTGCATGGAAAAGAACTTGGTGCTGAATTGGGAGAAGTGCCATTTTATGGTCACTGAAGGAATAGTTCTTGGACACATCATATCGTCCAAAGGTATTAAAGTAGATAGGGCTAATATAGCTATCATAGTTGAGTTACCCCCATCGAAATCACTAAAAGATGTGTGTTCTTTCCTGGGTCACACGGGGTTTTATAGAAGGTTTATCAAGGACTTTATCACCACCGCTAGACCCTTGAGTAACCTTATTATGAAGTACTCCCGATTTGAGTGGAACGAAGCATGCCAATGTGCTTTTGATAAATTGAAAATCATGCTTGTTTCTGCTCCCATCATGCAAGATCCGTATTGGTCTTTACCATTCGAGCTTATGTGTGATGCGAGTGATTTCGTGATAGGGGAAATTTTAGGCCAAAGGAAAGATAAAAAAGATCATGTCATCTACTACACTAGTCAGACTTCAACCGAGCCTCAACTCAATTACTCCACTGTGGTGAAAGAATTGCTAGCGGTAGTGTTTGCCTTAGATAAATTTCACTCGTACCTCATTGTTTCTCCCATCATATGCTTCATAGACCACGCGGCTCTAAAATATCTCCTTACTAAGAAAGATGCAAAAACGCACCTCATAAGGTGGATCTTACTCCCACAGGAGTTTAATCTCTCTATTAAAGGTAAGAAATGAGTAGAAAATGTCGTTGCTGACCATTTGTCTCGGCTTTCGCCCGACATGCCTAGTGATCCCTTACCCATAGACGAATATTTTTCGAATGAGCAATTATTTGGTGCCTCTTCTCTCCCTTAGTTTGTGGACATAGTTAACTATCTTATCAGGGAAGTCGTCCCTCCCAATTGGACACCGTAAGAGAAAAAGAGGTTTATTACTTAGTCACACATGTTTTTTTATGATGACCCTTTCCTCTTCAAATATTGTGTGGATCAATTCATTCGACGATGTGTATCGGATGATGAGATACCAAAAGTTATCCAATTCTGTCATTCGGAAGCTTGTGGAGGTCATTTTTCAAAGAAAAAGACGGCTGCTAAAATCCTTCAAAGCGACCTCTATTATCCCACAATATTTCGGGATGTTAGCAATTTTTTTCAAATCTTGCGATAGATGTCAACGGTTGGGAGCCATTACCCGACAAGACATGATGCCACTAACCCCCATACTCATTATTGAGATTTTTAATTGTTGGGGTATTGACTTCATGGGACCTTTTCCCCCTCCTTTGGATTCCTATACATCCTCATTATGGTAGACTACATTTCGAAATGGGTCGAAGCTATAGCTACCAAAACAAATGACAACAAAGTGGTGATAAAGTTCTTACAAGAACACATACCCTCTCTCTTCAGTGCTTTGAAGGCGATAATTAGTGATAACGGAAAGCATTTTTGCAACAAGACGTTTGAGAAGCTTTTGAGAAAATATGGGGCCGTCCACAAGGTTAGAATGAATTATCACCTACAAACGAATGGGCAAGACTAGTTGCCGAATCGTTAGATCAAGAACATCCTTAAGAAGACCGTCGATCCTAACTAGAAAGATTGGTCCCTTCGATTGAACGATTCGTTATGGGCTTATTGTACTTCATACAAGAACCCCCTCAGGATGCCTCCATATCTCTTTGTGTATGGAAAGCATTTCTATCTCCTCGTGGACTGAGAACACAATACTTATTGGGCCATTAAGAGGTTGAACTACAACTT
The DNA here is from genome assembly GCA_949130495.1 of Sambucus nigra. NCBI lineage: Eukaryota > Viridiplantae > Streptophyta > Magnoliopsida > Dipsacales > Adoxaceae > Sambucus > Sambucus nigra. Next base: position 342,558,077 of record OX422212.1, on the reverse strand, counting down.
GGATACGGCCGGTGAAGCTCGCAAGCTTCAATTGAATGAGTTGGAAGAGATACACAATAATGCGTACGAGAACGCTAAGATATCCAAAGAATGGATGAAAATTGCACATGATAAGATTATTCGACGCAAGGAGTTTCATTCCGGACATAAAGTGCTTTTCTATAACTCTAGGGTTCATTTATTTTCGGGTAAATTGCGATCTAGATGGACTAGCTCATTCGTCGTGAATAAGGTATTCCCCAACGGAATTGTGGAACTAGAAGATCTGAAGGGTGAGATACATTCAAAGTTAACGGGAAATACTTAAAGCCATATTTAGAGGCATGTGTGGATGAAGTTGACACCATTTGGTAGTCGATCCCCATTTATGAGGTTGAGTGAGCTGTAACGAAGAGGTTGTACCACCCTCGACACGTACGGGGTTAATTCTTGTGTATAGTAGCTGTGAGTCAGTTAGGGTAGTTGTATTCCATAGGTTAAGTCATAGGAGGTTGGTGATAGGAATGAGAGCACACATACCGAGAAAACTATAGCGTTCGGAGTAAGCGTTCAGAGGTTTTAGGTTGATCATCCGTAGGAATAAGAGTAGGAACATCCGATGTTTGAGAAAGGAGAGCATTCAAAATTAGGGAAAAAAATATCCCTTCTAGGAACCCAGACCGGTCCGATCCTAGGAACAAGGACCGGTCCCTTTTTAAGAAATTCAAAAATAAAAAAATACCCGGTCCAATCAGGTCCTGGGAACCCATATCGGTTTGATTTCTGCAACCTCTTATCTTCCCTAGGTTCACCCCCCTTTTCACCCAATCCCTCCATTTACCTCCCAATTCGTCCCCTACCACTCTCCCCATCCATTTTTGCTCCAAACCCATCCCCCCTTCCCTCCCAAACCTTTTCCCTCCAAAAATAACCACCCACCTCCTTTCCCCATCTATAAATACACCAACCTCTTCCACCACCACTCTCTCACTACTCTTTCCCTCTCACTATCCCATACACCTAATTTTCCTTCAGTCAACATGGCCAACCAATCTCCTCCCCAAAAATATGACTCCATTGAGATTCTAAACGATGATGGGGTCACACACTGCTCCCTTCAAGAACGACTATAGTGTGGGCGCTTCTTCATCCTATCTTGCAAATTACACATGGAGCATGCAGTTATGTCGCCCGAGATGCCCAATTCCGTCACTAATCTCTTCATGGCGAAGGGTTGGTGTCATTTCCTTAACGAGCCACACGGAGTGGTGTGGGTACCACAAGTAGGATCTTTTTATGGCTCCCTAGTTCGAACCAAGAATAACGTCTCTGAGGTGTATATAGGAGGCATTCGCATCCCATTATCCTTGGACATTCTCATCCAGAAATTAGCTACTAAAGACGTTCCAAGCCCTTTACCATACACATATACCAACCCCATCCCTCCCCTTGATAAGGACATATGCATGTCCTGCATTGCACCCGACACATCGTGGGCTACCGAGATATTCTCGGTGGGCCGGTTAAGTAACAAGGCACGCTTCACTTTTCAAATTTTATGCGTGAATATACTCCAAACTTCCAATGACTTGACTATGCGCCTGCATGAAGACACTTTTTTTATCACCTCTTTGACCCCAACACCCCGATCCACCTGGACCAAACCATTTATAAAGACATGTTATATGCGTTCGTGGACCAAAAGGGTAAAACCCGTCTCCCGTATGATCGACTCATCACTTTCATCCTAGAGGACGCCGGCATTGAGCCTCCCACCGATTTTCCTCACCTTACCAACCCTCTTGGGCAGGGCAGACGTACAAAAATTCAAAAGAAATAGGAGATTCTATGGGCACGAAAGGCAAATCATGATGATTAGGACGATGATGAGGGTGATGGTGATGATGATAAGTCCGATGATGATGAGAATGATGAGGAAGAGGAGGCGACTGCAGATATTGAGATGGGGGAAGGTGAGGAGGATTATGATGAGGATGTTGATTCAGATTTTGAGCTAGTAGGTGCAAATTTTGACAGACGCCTTTCGTCGGTGGAGACGCGCTTAGACGATTTCCTCACGTAATACCAGCGCAACACCAGCATGATGCATCGCCTTCAAGCTGAGATGTATCGTATATCTATGGGTATGCCACCAACGACATACTTTTATGACCCATATGACCCGAATGCGCCCGGTAGTTCCCACCCACAGCCCCAGTGAAGCCCATGTTTAGTGTTTTTGACGTGTTGGTTGTGTTTGTGTTGTCTTTATGTTGGCTATAACAGCAGGTTGTTGATTTCTCCTATCCTCTTGCAACACATGCTTGTTCTCAATACAAAAATATGCATTTTCACTATTTGTTCATTTTATTTCTTCGCACTTTTAACTCACTCTTAGTTGGATTTTCGTCATCTTTACTTGAGGACAATGCAAAAGTCTAAGTTGGGGGGGGGGGGGGGGGGGGGGTGACAAGTGCGTATTTTTAAAACTTCACAAATCTTTAAAATGCCAAAAAAAATATTAGAAAATTTCTAAAATTTCTAAAAAAAATGAAATTTTTTGAAAAAAGCCAAAAATATTTTTCTTCAAAATAAATAAAAATTGGAATTTAAAAGCTTTAAAATTGTCACAAATTTTTATCTCAAGTTGTACAAATTCAAATGCACAAAGCTGAAATTGACCAATTGAGCAAAAATTGACGACTTAACGAATAAGTGTGGAGATTAACCAACCCGGTGAGAATTCGAGCCTAACACTTTTTGAGAGTATTTTCAATCAATCCGAGTTATTGGTTAACTCAAAGTTCATTTTAGCATTTTAAAAAGTCGTTGAGGATCTCAATACCTTTGCTTTGAATGATTACGGGAAACGTGTTCGATGTTGTCTCGAAAAGCGTGCTATATATATCTCTAAACTTAAATTAATCTGAAGACGCATATGGTAAAGCATTTAGTAATTTGGACAATGAAGCAGGCCCTCGTTTGACACTGAAAAATATTGACCAGAAAAAGTAATGAAAATTTTATCCCTTTTGCCACCCCAATTGAACCTAATAAATGTTTTCCTTTCATTTGATAACCCGAAAAATCCAATTGGCCCAAAATTGTGAAAAGTGAAAAGTCAGAAATAAAGTTCGGAAAAAGCATAAAATGGGGCAAGAATAAAATAGTAGAAGTATGCTCAGCAAAAAGAGCAAGAAGAATAAAAATGTCAAATTGCAAAAAAAATAAAAAAAAAAGAAGAGAAAAATGAGCAAAAGCCCAGAAAAAGCACTAACGGACATCATAAGGACATTTTCCAATTCCGAACTTTCCAAGCATTCCTATTTTACCCAAATTTGTAAAAGAGATTACATGGAGTGATAAGATATGATGTTGCCCGTTTACCTATGACCGTAATCCGATGAAGAGATCCACCTCAAATATTTCGTCTTTCAATTTTGTGTGCATGACCTTATGTCCATTGCATTTACTCTTTATATCGCGCACACCGAGAGAAATAGCCACATTCAGAGTGATTCGTTTGTGAGATCATCCCGTGAGCATTTGAATCAAAATGAATGTTTGGAAAGTAGCGTAATGATCAATCAGTAGAAATTTATGGTTTGATTTTCGTCTTCACACTCACACGATGATTTGAGAATATGATTTTAAGGTGACTATTTTTCAGGGGAGTTTAAATTGTCCCATTTTTAGAAAGTTTGAATTTTCTTGAGTCAAAAATGAATTTTGTGGGTATATTCACTGCAAACCCTCATGAGACACAACTCGTCCAACTAGGGTAACCTAGGGGTTTAAAGGCTTGTTGTGTGACACCCCGCCTAATAAAATACCGGGTGATCAGTCCTATATCAAATTAAAATAGGAATCCCAATTGGTTCATTCTTAGCATCACTCTCAAAAACCTTTTTAAAACTTACTAACCACCTTGTATTAAAAAATCCGGTGCCAAATTTTATCTTATTTTATTAAATAAAATCAACAACATGCGGCAAAATGTAATATGAGCCAAGGAGAACAACTAAGTCCAAATCAACTGAATAAATATGTAAACTACTTGCCGAATAAACTGTAAGGACATTTTTGTCCATTATAAATTTGTTATGTCATGCGCCTTTACACCATTGAAGAAATTCAAGATTCATATCGTCATCAATGGATCCAAATATCAAAGAAGAAGAGGAATCAGAATTCTGCACAGCCGGACCGGTTCGCCCAGAGAAAACGAACCGATCCGACCCCGGACCGGTCCGCCCACCTAACGGACCGATCCTCTTGCTGAAAAGCCAGTACACCCCGGACTAGTAGCGAACCGATAAAGGCCAAAATAAAATGAACCGATACGCCCCCTCGGACCGATCTGCCTCAGACCCGGACCGGTCCGCCTCGGATAATTTCGAACAGATCGTGTTCATATTTTTTAGGCTAAAAGTTTCTTTTATAAACCCACTACGGGGAGTTTGTTTTTAAGACTTCTTCACACGATTTTCAGAGTCCATAAACTCAAGTCTTCATCTTTATGAGTTCACAAACTCATGTTCAATTCACACATCCTTGCCATATCTGTGTGAATCACTTTGCAACCCAAGAACACACTTTTGTTGTTCATACCCTTGTGGAGAAGACCGACCTTCTTCTTCATTGCTGCCCTCCTAGAAAAGGAAACTTCCAGCCGCCGACTACAGATCCGAAGTCTGAGGGTAATTCTGTGTCACCTCTGTATTTCATTGTAATCCGTGTAAATTGTACTTTACAAAATTATAGTGAAATAAATGATTTTGCCCCTTTGGGGGATTTTTCCTCATTTGTGTGTGTTTGAATGTTCTTGCATGATTTACATCTTATTCAACTACACCTAGATGCATGATTAGGATTTAATTGGGTTAAACTGTGTTTAATTATATAATTTCTTAATTTGAACGCACGCGCATCTCTTTCAAATTGGTATCAGAGTAGGTTACGCTAATTTATCGCGTATTCCTTGTTTCCGCAAAATTTTTCTAAGATATCAATTTTCTGAAAAATTGATTTTTGAAAACGAGTGTGTTCATTATGGAGAAGTTATATAATAAAATGCCAGTTTTTGATGGGACAAATTATGCATATTGGAAAGCCCGTATGAGATCTGCATTAAAAGCCATTGATGAACGTGTCCGGATTTGGGTTGAAAGAGGGTAGACACCTCCCTCCGTCACTGTTGATAATGTGATCAATTTAAAACCTATCACTTTTTTGACTGAAGACGAGTTTAGATGGTCATAATTTAATTCTAAGGGTCTGAGTGTTATTTCTGGGTCTGTCACACCTGATGAGTTCAAACGCATAATGATGTGCACCACGTCAAAAGAGGCATGGGATGTTTTACAACTCACCCATGAAGGAACTAATGCTGTGAAAGAGTCTAAATTGAAAATTTTGACAACTCAATTTGAAACAATCACCATGCATGAGACTGAATGTTTTGATGATTTTATGCTAGGCTTTCTGACATTGTTAATACTAGCCTTAATCTTGGTGAACATATTCCTAATGCTAGAGTTGTAAAAAGATTCTTCGTTCTTTGCCTAAGTGTTTTATCCCTAAAGTCACTGTGCTAAATTCTATGGGTAATTTAAATACGCTAAAATTGGAAGAACTTGTAGGAGATTTGCAAACTTATGAAATTGATATGTTCCCTAAAACTGCTAGGTCTAAAGATAAGGGAATTGCACTTAATGCCCAAGAGAGAAAGAGTGAGGGGTCGGCTTGAAAGAGAGTAGAGTCATCTAGAAAGAGAGAGACGGACACGTCAGATTTTGATTGTGATTTTGACTTATTTGGCTCTGTTTGCATAAAATTTCAAAAGGATTCTCAAATTTTAGAAAAATGGCAATTTTAAAGATGAAAAGAAATTTGAGAAAAATAAGTTTGAAAAGAAAAATGAAAAAGTTTTTAAAGATCCTCCTAAGAAAGAAAGTGAGAGATGCTTTGAGTGCGACGGTAGGGGTCATAGAGCCTTTGAGTGTGCCACACGTCTGAACAGAGAAAAAGGTAAAGCTGTCATTAATGCTACCCATAGCGACGATAGTGAGGTCGAGTTGGTGGATTCAGGAGATGAGTCACCGCCTGAGTGTAACTTCACCGCATTCATGGCTAGTCATGTGAGCACTCCTAGTTCTCCTCACGACGATGTGGATGATGCATCATAGGGACACCTCGACAGTGAGATCGATGTGAGTGAGGGGGAGGATGACACAAGTGAGAGTGAGAGTGATATTCAACGTGCCTACGCTGAGTTATATTCTGAGTCATTTAAAACTAAAAAGCATAACAAAGCGTTAGTTCTTAAGATCACCGGCTTAGAGGAAGATTTAAGAAAAGCGAGAGAGAGAGAGAGTCCTCCACCTGCATCGCCCTGAGAGAGAGAGAATCTGCCTGTGTTGAGAAAGAAAGTTTGTTTAGAGAGAGAGAGAGAGTAATTTTGAGAAAGAGATAGGGCTTGACTAAACAAGTGGCTAGTCTTACGAGTGAGCTCCATTCCTCCCGTGGAGACTCGGAAGAAACTTGAAGCCCTTATTGCTCAGCTGACTCATGGTCTTGAGAAAGCACGGGAAGTCAAGGTACAAATCGAGGACAGATCTGGGAAAATGGGAAAGATGCTCCTCGGCCCTGCTTTAGGTTTTGGTGATAGGAAGGGAATTGGTTATGATGGTGCCTCCACCTCCCAAATTGCACCTGGACCATTTCCTGAGTTTACTACGAATCCTTATGGCCATCGTCAAAAACCTCAAAGGAGAGTTCGACCAAGAAAAGCAAACCAAGTTCCGCCTTTAACTGTGAGATTTTATACTTATTGCAAAAGAAAAGGCCACCTCAGGGAGTTTTGCTATAGCATGGGTCGGACACGACGTACTGCTGCTCCACCATGTCATACTAATGAGTTTTCTAGTCTGAGAGAGAGAGTTGAGTTCTTAGCTTCCACATCTCAGAGTTTGATGGAAGAATTCCGACGGATGTCTTTGCCGTTAGTAAATGCTTCTCACATTCCAGCTAAAACCAACAACAACAATGGCAAACAAAAGGTCACCACTTCTTGGGTACCTAAGAAAGATAAAAAGGCTTTTGTTGTTCATGTTGCTCTCACCTCACAGTGGTATTTTGACAGTGGGTGCTCCAGACATATGACAGGTGATGTCTCATTTTTTACATCTCTTGAGGATTATCAGGATGGCAGAGTCACCTTTGGAGATAGGAGCAAGTCTAGCATTGTAGGACGAGGTACTGTAGAGTTACCAGGATTTTCTAAGCTAGCGAATGTGCTGTACGTCAAAGGTTTAAAAGTAAACCTTCTCAGCATTAGCCAACTGTGCGACACTGATTTTGCAGTAAAGTTTGACCGGGACGCATGTAATGTCTACAATCAAGCCTGTAAACTTTTGATGCAAGGGGTGAGGACCGATGATAATTGCTATGGGACTGAGCCCACATCCTCACTTATCTGCAACAGTGCCACGATCACTCCTATGGATTGTGGCATCAACGTCTAGGTCACGTGAACGTTAGAGATTTGACTCGTTTAGCTAAAAAGGACCTAGTACGTGGCTTACCATCTCTTGGAAATTCAACTTCGACGGTTTGTGGACCCTGTCAGTTGGGAAAACAAATTCTTAGTCCCCATAGGAAGTTGCATTCCATTACCACTTCTCATGTTCTTGAGTTGATTCACATGGATCTTATGGGTCCTACTCGTACTGAGAGTTTGGGTGGTAAGAGGTATATCCTAGTGATGGTAGACGATTTCTCCAGGTACTCCATTATAGGTTTTCTGAGAGAGAAATCCGATGTTGTAGAGTTTTTAATGACCAAGTGTCGTGTCCTGCAAAATCAACACGGAGTCACTATTAATAGGATCCGTAGTGACAACGACACGGAATTTAAGGAAGCAAAGGTAGATTTGTATTGTGATAGCCTTGGTATTAAACATGAGTTTTCTGCTGTGAAGACTCCTCAGAAAAATGGGATTGTTGAGAGAAAGAATAGAACGATCCAGGAGATGGCTAGATCTATGCTTCTAGGTCATAAAGTTTTTAGGAGATTTTGGGTAGAGGTAGTGTCTACTGCATGCCACACGGCGAATAGGGTTTATCTGCGTCCACACACACTTCGGACACCTTATGAGTTATGGACTGGTAAGAAGCCCAACCTGGCATATTTCTGTGTTTTGGGGAGTAAATGCTACATCCTACGGGATAGAGAGAAATTAGGAATGTTTGACTCCCGGAGCGACGAGGGAATATTGTTAGGCTAGTCATCGAATAGTAGAGCGTACCGGTTTTTAACCTGAAGAGCTCTAAGGTTATGGAATCAATAAAAGTCACCGTGCAAGATGATGAACCTCCGAAGTCTATTGATCCTAACCTTCAGTGTGAGGATGAGGATTGTTCTGACAGTTACCTGTTCCTCTTCCACACCCTGTGGACCCTATTCCTGTGTTAGGGGACACACCCTCTTGGGTTCGCAAGAGTCATGACCCTTCTGCCATTGTTGGTGATCCCACTCTAGGGGTCAAGACTCGTGCTCAGCAAGAGAACGTTGTTAGTCACCTTTACTACACGTCCAAAGTTGAGCCCAAGAATCATAAAGAAGCACTCAAGGATGCACACTGGATATCTGTTGTGCAGGATGAGTTGCTTCAGTTTTAAAAGAACAATGTCTGGGAACTAGTACCCCGACCTAGTGAGACTAACGTGATAGGTACCAGGTGGATTTTTAAGAATAAAATGGATGAAAATGGAACCATAATCAGAAACAAGGCTAGGTTGGTCGCTCAAGGCTACACACAGATAGAGGGTGTAGACTTTGGGGAGACATTTGCTCCTGTTGCGAGGCTTGAGTCCATCCGTCTTCTACTCGCCATCGCATGTCATCTGCACTTCAAGTTATATCATATGGATGCCAAGAGTGCCTTTCTGAATGGCATTCTACAGGAGGAGGTTTATGTGGAATAACCAAAAGGGTTTGAAGACCCTAAGCACCCTGAGCACGCTTTTTATCTGAGGAAATCCTTGTATGATTTGAAGCAAGCACCCCGTGCTTAGTACGAAAGGCTTACTTCTTATCTCTTAGCCCGTGGCTTCAAGAGAGGAAGCGTAGATATGACGCTGTTCGTTAGGAGAGATGACGGTGCTATTTTGGTTGCCCAGGTTTATGTGGACGACATAGTCTTTGGATCCACATGCTCCCAACATGCTCACCACTTTGAGGAGGAGATGAAAAGTGAGTTTGAGATGAGTATGGTAGGAGAGCTTACTTTCTTCCTTGGTCTCCGGGTTCATCAGCTAGAGGATGGGATGTTCATCTCCCAATCCAAGTATGCTAGAGACCTCGTGAAGAAATTTGGTTTAGACTCCGCTAAGCATGCACGTACACCTATGAGTACTTCTATCAAGCTTAGTAAGGACACTTCAGGCAAGGACGTAAAGCAAACCTTATATCGAAGTATGATCGGTAGTCTTCTCTACTTGACTGGCAGTCATCCCGACATAGCCTTTAGTGTTGGAGTCTGTGTGCGATATCAGGCGTCCCCGAAAGAGTCACATTTACTTGCTCTAAAATGTATTATTAAATACGTGAGTGGGACTCTCTCATACGGTATTTGGTATTCCATTGATACCAATGATAGTTTATCCGCCTACTCAGATGCCGATTGGGCCGTGAATGTAGATGGTTGTAGGAACACTTCAGGTGGGTGTTTCTATTTTGGTTCTGCTCTTGTCTCCTGGCCGAGCAAGAAGCAAAATTCCATCTCTTTGTCCACTGCGGAGGCTGAGTATATAGCAGCCGGGAGTTGTTGCATGCAACTCTTATGGATGAAGCAAATGCTGGAGGATTATGGGATTTCACAGGACACCATGACCATTTCCTGTGATAACACAAGCGCGATACACATATCCCGCAATCCAGTCCAGCATTCATGCATAAAGCACATCAAGATACGTCAGCACTTTATACGTCAGTTAGTTGAGGAGAAAGTCGTATTCCTGAGTTTTGTTCCCACCAACCGTCAGTTAGCCAATATTTTCACAAAACCTTTAGATGCCCTTAGATTTTAGAGTCTTAGGAAGTCTTTGAGTATTTGCACAGTTGATTGAGGAGTTGGTTTATGTCTAAAATAGGATGCTTTTTCATGTTCATATCATATGTTTCCTATTTCTAGTTTATTTTATATCTATCATTGCTTTGTTGTACAGCTATTTATTTATTCTTTTGAAAAATCCAAAAAGATTTTTGTTTTTGTATATAAAAATTTTAGAAAATCCCAAAAACATTTTTGTCTTTTGTTTACACCTTTTATGGATGAACATTTAAGATAGCCAAGTCACAATTTCATTCCACTTATCCATGTGACTGTTTGATAGAGATTTGAGACGCTACATCATTTCATCCATGTGCTTTACATTGATTGGAGTCTTTGAGATGTGATTCGTGATATCTTTTCTACATGTTTGACTCCTATCTCCTTTATTGCACACATGCACGGCTTTATTTGATTGTTGCACTTGTCTATCACATGTTGGCTTGAGTGTTTGCATGTCAATTCTGTCTATACAACTTACAATATGCGATAAAACTCGACAAAATTGGAATGCATGTAAAAACCGTTTTTGTGCGACTGTGTGTTTAAGAACGGGGAGGGGCTGCGAAAGACATTCATCAATTCTTTGCGCAAAAGCCACCATTCAAAAGGACCTAAAAAATGGAGCAATTTTATTATCCGGGGTCCAAAGAGGTTAAAAGAGCCCAAAAAATTTAAAGGCAATAAAAAGCAATTCATGCCACATATGGGCCATTTAGGTTTGACCTTCAATTCTCCAATGTTTGAGAATTTAGAAAGCCTCTATTCAAAATATATATCAAAGGGAGTTTGATTGGAGAATATAAACGGGTTTGCACTTCCTTGAATAACCTGAAAAAGCATGAAATAGTTTTGGACGTCATTGGTGTGGAAATCACTTTGCGCTTTGATTTGTTGATTTGATTGAGTCAATGTCTTATATTTCCACCTTTTTACACCAAAGGAAGAATTTAAGTTCATTCGTTAGGAGTATCTGATATTCATCGTGCACATATGTCATGTTTGTATGAAATGATTATCCTATCGAATTTTATCACACCCATTCATTTACGCCATCATCGACTTGGTTGTTTTGTGTTTGTTCATGGTGTGTTCTGGTTTGTTATGAAATTTTTTGCAAAATTCAAAAATAGTTTTTTATTCCTTGTGATACCCTTGCTTTGATTGTTTTCTTCTCATTTGTCTATTTGGGGACATCCTAAAAAGGGGGGAAAAGAATTATCATATTTTGGGGGAGTTCTAAAGTATGCTTTCATCACTGATTATCTCATTTCACACACAATACGTCACTTGGTATTTTACTTTTTCTCATGTGTGTAGGTACTACATGGATTATCATTGGATTGCACACCCTGATGAGAAAAGATTTGAGATTCCTGAAGATTCGAAGAGCAAACATTGAAGTCTTATTCATTTGTATCGTTCCAGTTTTGGGTTCATGGAAGGGTAGACTTGTATAGGCATTTTTGTTGGTTGATAATTCGGATGTTTATTTTTATGTATGTACCGGCATAGACATAGGGGGAGATTTGTAAGGACATTTTTGTCCATTATCAATTTGTTATGTCATATGCCGTTACACCGTTGAAGAAATTCAAGATTCATATCGTCATCAACGGATCCGAATATCAAAGAAGAGGAGGAATCATAATTCTACACAACCGGACCGGTCCGCCTAGAGAAAACGAACCGATCCGACCCCGGAACGGTCCGCCCACCTACCGGACCGATCCGCTTACTGAAAAGCCAGTACACCCCGGACTGGTAGCGAACCGATAAAGGCCAAAATAAAACGAACCGATCCGCCCCCCTCGGACCGATCCGCCCCCCTCGGACCGATCCGCCTCAGACCCGGACCGGTCCGCCTCGGATAATTTTGAACAGATCGTGCTCATATTTTTTAGGTTAAAAGTTTCTTTTATAAACCCACTACGGGGAGTTTGTTTTTAAGACTTCTTCACACGATTTTCAGAGTCCATAAACTCAAGTCTTCATCTTTATGAGTTCACAAACTCATGTTCAATTCACACATCCTTGCCATATCTGTGTGAATCACTTTGCAACCCAAGAACACACTTTTGTTGTTCATACCCTTGTGGAGAAGACCGACCTTCTTCTTCATTGCTGCCCTCCTAGAAAAGGAAACTTCCAGCCGCCGACTACAGATCCGAAGTCTGAGGGTAATTCTGTGTCACCTCTGTATTTCATTGTAATCCGTGTAAATTGTACTTTACAAAATTATAGTGAAATAAATGATTTTGCCCCTTTGGGGGATTTTTCCTCATTTGTGTGTGTTTGAATGTTCTTGCATGATTTACATCTTATTCAACCACACCTAGATGCATGATATATAATTTCTTAATTTGAACGCACGCGCATCTCTTTCATAAACCATCGGCTACAAACCACAATGTAAAGAATACTCCAACAACTAAGTAAATAAAACAAAACACTGAAACTGAAAGTAACTAGGGAAAAATCCCCGAAATGATATCTGAATCTGATAATAGATCCCGAATCTAGAAATTAAGAAACGAGGCATTTATTCAAACTCCTGCTACATGTCCCTTGAATGGAATATCAGTCCTGGCGTCCCTGGGGTGGACACCTAAAAGGTTTTGGAAATAGTTTTATAGCAAGGGTTAGAACCCAAAACATTTTAAAAATATTTAGCAAGTGAATTAACTGCAGTAATTACAAATGCATGAATGCACTTCATATTTAAGTTAGTGTTGCCCTCTCTTGAGTACATACTCACCCCTCCACTAATGTGCACACCTAATGGTTACCTTAACCCCACCTAGTTATACTACCCCGTCCAACTAGTCCTGGTATAATCTCCCCTTGCCATACTACTCTAAACCAAGTATTATTATTCACAGGTTATAAATTATCTCTCACGGTAACTTAATTAATTTCTTTAAAATAATATCATATAACTGTGACACAAGTTATATAAACTAAATACATTACACTCTGTATTATTACCCTCATATAATATTTAATACCATTATACACGTATCTTTACTACAACATCCACACAAATGACATATGTATATCCATCCTTCCGAGTATACCCTCGCCGGATGATTTCCTCTAAACTGCTATCATACCAGGTGTGCTCACTTAACCTAGTTACCCCAAGTCGAAATCTCTCACGAACTTGGCCAAAAACATAAACATTGGAGGTGGTCATATTTTCTTCCTGAAAATGAGATAATCCCCTCACCCATAAAACGGATGCTATGACCTAGGGATATACTCGACCTACTCCTCAAGCTAGGGGATTCATCCACATCACGTAACATCCCTTGATAGCACTGGAGTAAATAATTTAATTAAGTATCTAGCTAGTGATATATATATATATATATATATATATATATATATATATAATCGCGTACTGAAATCCGTAACATTAACTTGTATATTCTCGAGTGTATGGTCCTACTCTAATTTAATTAATTTATCCATTAATGAATTTATTACCTCGGTGTCACTCAACCAATATACCTGTACTGGCTCACTTGGTCCGTATCTTAATATTTTCCCAAAGTCTTTCACTCATCTATGGGCATCTCCAAATTAATCCAAATTTATTTCTTCCTAAAGATGTCGGTCTCGTGCACCCTTTTTTAGAAAAATCATTATAAATCCAAAACAAATAAGAAAAATACAAGTCCGGTGCCCACGCGACCGTGACAAAAAGATCTACAATTTCATGTTTTATAATAATTAAAGGGTTAGGTCGATCGATCGATAGACTAGATATCCATCTTCTTCCCCGATTCTATTTCCACCATTTTTAATACCTCAAGATTTTTAATTCTCCGTCCCACTGTTATGCCATCACAACCAACAATATTGTCTCATGGGAAAAGGTTCTAAACATCCTATAGACCTTAAATTCTTAATTGATTTTCATAATTTTGAACTTTCCCGATTTGGGTATATTCAGGATTTTCTTCATTTGATCTAAGTTTCTACATTAATATTTAAATTCGTCATCAATTTCTACTGGGTTCAACCTCCGATACCGATTTCTGTGTTCCAGAATCATATATCACAAACCATAACACCTTTAATTTCATTCAATTGTGAATTCAACTGAAAACCCAATTTCTCAATAATACCACCCCAAAAATGGACAATTTCAATACACATGTTATAATATGAATTGATTATCACATATTTAAGAATCATAGTAGTTAACCACTTGCCTTGAAAGTTCGTAGAGTCTGATCTATTGGTGTAGATGATGGTTTGATGAAGAACACCCAAATCTCTCTCTAGATTAGTCTCCAAAAGATCCCCAATTACTCCTCTTTCCTTCCTTCAAAAACTTAGGTTTATGATTTATGAAATCTGTCGTTAGACCATTTTTCTCTTAGGTTAAATCACACTAATCCCATTTTTAGTCTAATGGGCCAAGCCGCGTGGGCCCGATTATGCCGAAAAAATTCCTGAGACCCGATTACTAACCCGGGTACTCTTTTCGAACTATCTCGACCCATCTGGACTCAACCGTACACTCAGAATTGTCATCCGAAATACTTTGTAACATTCTCCGATTTCGACCTCAAAATGTGAAACAATAACAATTCGAATCATTAAACCTAAATTCACCAAATATAAATAGTTCTACCCACTCATATAAATTCTCCAAATCATAAATTTAAATAGTTTTATTTCGACCAAAAATAATTAAATATTAAATCCTCAAAATTACGGGGTGTTGCATGTTGCATATGCTAAATACAATCGTTTACCCGCGAAAGAGGTATTCTATCCTTAGTTAGAGTTTGACCATACTTTTGATTCTTTTACATTGCTCAGGATGATCAAAGTTCAAAGTTAGGGGGTTTGATTAGGCATAAATTCTTCCGATTTATCCCTTTAATTTGGAGGCTTTTATCATCTCGGGTGATGTAAAATGATTTGATTTATCTTATATCTTTGATACTAACATCTTCTAACAAGTACCCCAAGTTTTGTGTATTTCTCACAAATTTTGTAGGTGTTTAATGCATGAGAGAAAGAAAGAAACTGAAAGAAAAGTCAAAAGGGAAAAAGAGTAACTGGTAGCTGGAATCTGGATGAAGACCCAAAATGAAAGTTGAAGACCTCGAGTCAACATGCACGTAGGAAGAAATGACATCCAAATTTGATTCCCAGAGCAAAAGTTATGAGCCTTGAAAGATGTGAGATAATTATGAGAAAGTGATGAGAAAATGAAGAAAAATTGACCCACGACTCGAACCGATCCGGATTTCACCATAAACGAACTGATCCGTTCCCTTGAAGTCACTGTATTAGATTGGTGAAGCGGACCAATTCGGGTTCCATAAAAAATGAACCGGTCCGTCCCCTTAAATTTACTGAATACCATGCGTGAAGCGGATCGATCCATTATAAATAGAAAATGAACCGATCCGGCATACATCAGACCGAACCGAAATGTCAGGCTGGACCGATCCGAAGGTTAAATTCTGTAATTATCCTATTTTTTATCTTGAGTCTTACATGTCTAAAACTCTTTTAATTTCACAGGTTATTTATTTAAAACTAATCCTAGAACACGGGGGAACTTCTTTTTACATAGTTTTAGAGAAAGAAAGTAGAATAGAACCCTAGAAGCTAATAAATTTCAGTTTTTAATTCTCAATTACAATTTATATAGTAAAGTTGATTTCTTTCTCTTCTCTATTGTTTGATTTGAATAATTCTTGCATAATTAGTTTATTCCCAGTAGGTATTACATCTTTATTCTTCTTTAGAAGTAATTTCATCATGAGTTCAGTTTCATTCACTGTAGAAACCCTTGTTTTTGTTAATTGCACCATGCTAGGCTAGACTTTTAGGGGTTAGGATGTATGAACCCAACCCAATGTGGTTTGCATGTGTGTAAAATTAGTTTCCTGAATTAAGTAAATGATTGAATCATTTTTTGTGGAGATTACAACCATTGTAGGACTTTTGATCTCGTTTTCCCTAGGTAACCGAGATGCTTAAGAGTGCAACGCGCATATAGCTACTACGAAACCTCTATATATGATATGGGCTAAGACCCTCACATATGTAATGCTTGATATTAATAAAGACTCACTTTAAGCAATTATTTAATTCGTAACTAGTTTTATAGCCGGTAAACGTACTAGGGTCGGGGGATTGCATTCTAACCTATTTTTCCCATTTATACTTTGTAAAGCATAATTAGTTTACTCTTGCATGTTTAGTTTCATAAGTAGTTTATTTAATTTGCATTTAGTAGATAGAAATTTTCCCACTTCGATAATATTTTTTGTTTCCTTTTAGAGTCAGGTTAGGGTTGACTGTCTACCGTATCGTCATCACGAGTATTCGTCCTATTTCCCTGTGGATTCGACCCCATCTTACCAGGTTTATTACTTACGCGACACGCTTGCACTTGAGCCTATATAAGCACACACTTTAAACACATTTTTGGTCGCGTCATTCATCCAATCTACTGATTACTAAAATGGTCGATCTTTATCCTATGAACGGCTGAGCGTATTGGAATGCTTAAGCAAGTTATCTGCCCTTGATCATTTAGGTCCCTGAGCAGTTAGAGGTTACCAATGAGTGCCAGTTAGATCTCGTGAGCATAGGGAAATGTCAGTTAGGTCCAGGGCTAGCATTATAGGCTTTGTTCATCCTAAGTAGACTTCTTAAAAATAGAGCTCGGCACATCTGCACAGTAAAGATACCAAAGCTGCCTCAACCAAATATAAATCGGAGGATCACTCTTGGAAGGGGTCCATACAAAGAATGGAAGATCATTTAGGTGAAATGGCTAAGACTATGAAACTTTTGTAGAGGAGTTTTGTGAAAGGATCGCCTTTCATCTATGTTATTATGGATTACCCCACACCTTCTAAATTCAAACCACCCGTGGTCACACCCAAATATGATAGTAAAATTGATCTAGTACTTCATGTAGAGAAATACCAAGATGCTTTTTATGTTTATTCTTTTCCCAACGAGATGAGAAGCAAAGCTTTTTTAGGTACAAACACTGGTCTAGCTTAGATCTAGTATAATAATTTACCCCGAGTATAAATTATGAATTTCATCACCTCGTCGATCTTTTCATTAGAAATTTTTTCTTTGGGGTGAAGACGACTAAAAGAGTAGCTTACTTACTCAGTGTTCTCTAGTGGCCAAGAGAGACTACCAGGGAGTATATCACTCATTTCAATAATGAGAAACTGGAAGTTGTTGATTGTGAGGAGAAAATGACTATCACAGCTTTGATGAGCGAGCTTCACCTTGAGAAGTTGTATTATAATTTAGCAAAGGAACCTCTAAAAATCATGACTGGATTAATGGAAAAAGTAGGGAAGATCATGAATGTCTAAGAGGCTATGGTTGTTTAGCAAACCCCTGGGACCAAATCTTAGGGCCAGAAGAATTATGAGATGAAAGAACAGAAAGAGAAGAAAGATAATACGCCTAAAAACTATGAGGAATACACTCCTAACACTATAGGCATGAATCACATCCTAGAAGAAATTTGGGGCAATAGAAATTTGAAATGGCCTAGAAAGCTGAAATCGCCTAGAAAGCTGAAAGCACCTGAAATCGGAGAAATAAGTCCAAGTATTACAACTTTCATCAAAATCATAAGCATACAACTAAAAATGTTATTTCCTAAAAAAATGATATAGAATCCCTCATTCTCCATGGAAAGTTGACCAAGTTTGTTGATAGAAATGAAGGTCGGGACACGAGAAGAAGGTCAGAACCCCAAGCAAGAACAAAGGTGACAGGAAAAGGAATGAGATGATGATTCTGAAGATGACCCTGATCTGTCAAAGAAACCTCAAAAACCTGAACTTGATGTAGGTATGTTATGTTTTGGTTGTCATTTCATCATAGGAAGAAAAACTAGAGGCAAAGATGGAGTAGCCGAAAGAAAGTCCTACTTGAATGAGGCCAAAGATTTCATCCCTTAGGCAAGTTAATCTAACAGATGAAATGGATGGTTAGCCCAGAAAAGTGAAAAAATATAATATCTTCATCAATTTCTCAAAGAATGATTTGTCATAAGTTTTTACCCCCATGGCGATCCTCTAGTTGTCACCTATTGAGTACATCATGCCAGAGTGGTACAAATTCTCATGGATAATTATAGCTTTATTGATATCATGATCTACAACTGCATTCCGAGCCTAGGGTTAAGAGATAGTAAGCTAGAACCTTACCATCAGCTTTTAATCAGCTTCTTTATAGAAAAGGTGTATCCTTCGAGGACTGTCAAGCCAGAACTATTGATCGAAACTTAGCTAGCAAACAAAAGAGAGAAGATTCATTTCTTTATTTTAGACACAAATGTTCCATCAACTTACAATATGATCCTCGATAGAGTCGGGTTGAAGAAGTTTGAAGCCAAGGCCTCCACCGTTCATCAGTGTATGAAGTTCCTAACTCAGTATGGGGTCGGTGTGGCAAAGGTCAATCAGAAAGAAGCCAGAGAGTGATATTATACCTCCGCTGACCAGTAGGAGATCCATAAAAGCACCAGAATATACCAGATTAACACTCTGGATCCTTGCGAAGAAGATGACCAGTAGGAGATCCATAAATGGTGAATGTGTGTGGAGTTTACTGACCTTAATAAAGCATGCCCAGAAGATCATTTTTCTCTATCAAGGATTGATCAATTGGAATATGCAATAGCAAGTCATAAGTTGTTGAGATTCATGGATTCCTACTCTCGTTATAACTAGATTAAAATGAAACCAGAAGATAAAGAAAGAACATCTTTGATCACCAACCAAGGTACCTATATATACAACATTATGCCTTTTGGGATTAAAAATGCTGGAGCAATATACCAAAGTTGGTGAATAAGGTTTTTAAAGAAAAAATTCGGAAGAATATGGAGGTCTATGTGGATGACATTCTTACTACGAGAAAGGTAGTTGTTGACCACATAAAAGACCTGAGTGAGACGTTTTATTAACTGGAAAAACATCAATTGAAGTTAAATCTGACCAAGTTCATGTTCGATGTACATGGAGGAATGTTCCTAGATATTATTATAAATAAGAGGGTATTGAAGCTAACCCAGATAACATAAAGGAATTAGTTGAGATGTAATCTACAACATACAAAAATGATGTGCAAAAGTTGACTAGGGGAGTGGCTGTCCTAAACCGATTTGTTTCCAGATCAATTGATAAGTGCCTACCCTTCTTCAAAGTACTCAGAAAAACTTTTGAATGGATTGAAGAATGTGAGAATGCTTTCCAAAAGTTAAAGGGTTACTTGGGGTCTCCACCATTTCTCTCTCGAAACATTTTGGGAGAAAAATTATACCTCTATTTAGTTATTTCAGAGTCTACAATTAGATATGATGTAGTCAGATTAGAAGATGGAGTTAAAAAGATAGTGTATTACACCAATAAATCTTTTAGAAGAGCCAAAGTTAGGTATCCATGCCTGGAAAAACTAGCTCTTGCCCCTATTGAAGCTTCAAAGAGGATGAAACCCTATTTTCAATCAGACACCATTATGGTTTACACTGATTTACCACTGTGCCAGGCACTTCATAAGCTATAAAAACCAGGGAGACTAATGTCCTTGGTAGTTGAGTTAGGAGAATATGAAATCCTGTATGAGATAAGGATAGAATATAAGGGACAAGTCATAATCGACTTTATTGTCGAATTCAGATATTAAGAGGTCGTTAATAATCTTAGTTTTCCTACCGAGCAAGCCATTGGAAGAGAGATTAGCTCTAAAGAAAATAGAATTAACATCCGACTAATCAATGATCTCAACTATGCAAGAAATAGCCTAGTGACAAAGGGAACTAATCAAAAAACTATTCTAACAAGGAGTCTTGTGTGAAAGAAACTTTGATGATAACATTCTAATTTAGAAATTGTATGTAAATGGGTCTTCATGTTCTACAGGAAGTGAAGCAAGTTAATCATCAATATTCCTGATGAAATTGATGTGGAGTATGAACTTTGATTCTAGTTTCAAGCCTCCAATAAGGAAACCAAGTACGAAGAATTATCACATGTATGAAGTTAGCCTTATCATTAGGGGTCGAGAAAGTTATGTCACATAGTAATTCCCAGCTCATTATTAACCAATTGCTTCAAATCTACAGAGTCAAAGGGGATCTCATTATTAGGTACCTCTCCAAGACCATAAAAGTCATCTCCAAGTTTTAGACGATCAACATAATGAGAATTCTAAGGATAGAGAATGCTCGAGAAGATGTTTTTTCTCGGTTGGCTTCATCGACCAGGACTTAACTCAGAAGAACCATCCTTAGGGAAATTTTGCAGAAATGTAGAGGTGGAAGCTATGGTCAGTAACATTATGACGGATTTAGGTCCGTCATGGATGGATCCTAACAGAGATTACATTAACAAAGTTATGCTACTTCCTGATTCGATAGAAGCCATAAAATTAAGGTTCAAGGCATCTAGTTATGTGTTAGAGCGAGGAGTCCTATACAAAAGAGGCTACAGTATTTCATTGCTTCGCTATTTTTACCTATTGAGGTACCAGACTTAATCAGAGAAATGCATGAAGGTTACTGTTGATACCAAATTTAATCTGCTGACATAGACCAATCATATGAAGACACGTGGCTATCTACATGGCAACAATAAACACTTCCGAGGATCCCGCGCGCTCTGAGGAACAAGACTACAACGAAGAAGACTAGTTCCCCGAGGAACTCATAAGCTCCGAGGAACAATGCCTCTCCGAGGAACTCTTGAGTACCGAGAAGCTTAGGCGGTCCGAGCAACTCAGGCGGTCTGAGCAGCATCTCGAACAAATCATTAATAGCTGGATAACCAACAGTTAAACTGCTCATTAAATGCTTATCATTCAGACGCACACGCAAAAAGGGAATTAAATGTATTACCCTTTCATATGTATATAATTTAATGTATTACCCTTTCACATTACAACCTCATGGCTATAAATACATTGTACAATTCTCATTGTAAGGGGACTTCGAATTCAGAAGGGAATTTCTTGATAGAACTTATAATCGAGAATTCCCAAACACTCAGCAATAAAGCAATAGTGGACGTAGGCCATTCTTATAAGGCTGAACCACTTTAAAATTCTTTATCTCATTTATTTATCTGTGATTGAATAATTAGAGTAATCTAATTTTTTACATCAAAAGATTGGCGCCGTCTGTGGGAAACAACTGATAATATCATTTTTCATCAAAAATAATCCATTACCAATGGCTGATATTCCTAAATCCAGCAATCGAAACACTGGAACCCCTCCAAATCCATCTGCTCCACCAATTATTCCAGATCTGACTAGAATAATGGAAAATCTGGCTCAGGGCCAGACCGTCATGCTAGAAACAATGCGACAACTCATCCAAAGCCTCCATGGGGTTGCATCAGCCGATTCCGGACCACGAAGCATTCAAAGAAATACTCGTGCGCCTTCTTCGCGTACTAGGCATACTAATTCATATCGCAATGAGGAATCTGAAGATTTTTCTTATCAACCTGGATGAACTTCGTCAGTGCGGGCCACAGATACTGAACAACGTGTCACCCTCTCCCCCGAAAGGACCAGTGCATTGGAAAGATTAAGTAGGGTTTCTCCTTTCGACCGATTAGGCCCTAGGAGGAACAAAAGTCCTCTTAATGCAGCGTCGAGGAGCTTTCGACGACCATCAGATTTAAGGGAAGGATCTGCCCAGTCGCGACCAGCTGTTCGTCAAGATAGATCCTATGACCGACCAGCTGCTCGTCAAGAAAATCCCAGGAAGCCACTTAAACGCGATCAGTTGCTCGAACCAATAGGCCCAAGGAAGGAAATGATGCATGGAAAGGATCTATTCAGAGGATGGAGGATATATTAGGGGAAATGGCTAAGGCCAAGAACCCTCTACAACGAACCTTTATTCGAGGAATGCCTTTTGTCCATGACATTGTTGATTTTCCAACACCATCAAAGTTCAAAGCACCTGTTGTGACTCCCAAGTATGATGGAAAGACTGACCCTGTCCTTCATATAGAACAATACCAAGCTGCAACTGACATCTATGCTGTCCCAGATGAGATAAGATGCAGAGCATTCTCGGGAACACTTACCGGATCTGCTCAAATATGGTATAATAGTCTTCCTCGGGGTAAGATTTCAACTTTTCTTCAACTGGCCGAGTTATTCATTGGGAATTTATGCTTTGGAGCAAAGCCAGTTAAACGAGTAGCACATTTATTAAGTGTTAGAAAAAAAGCTGGTGAGAGTACCAAAGATTATATAACTCGTTTTAATAACGAGAAACTCGAAGTCATTGATTATGAGGAGAAGACAACGATTACCGCTTTGATGAGTGGACTACAGCCAAACAAGTTGTACTACACATTGGCCAAAGATCCACCTCGAACCATGTCGGACCTGATGGGAAAAGCGTCCAAGATTATGAATGCCGAGGAGGCTATGTCTGCGAAGAAGAATATGGACGCCAAAGAAACCAAGGTGGAAGGTGATGAAGCTAAGAAGAAAGAACATAAGAACAATGGTGGTGACAAACAATCCAAAAATAGGTCGTCATGGGAGGTCTTGAGGAAATTTGATAATTACACACCTTTGAAGGCAAATATCAACCACGTCCTGAAAGAAATCAAGAACAGCGAGGAGTTAAACTGGCCAAAGAAAATGAAGGCAGACCCTGACACGAGGAATAGGGAAAAATATTACGAGTTCCACAAGGATCATGGCCATATGACCAAAAATTGCATAGCTCTTCAGAATGAGATTGAAACACTCATCCGACGAGGAAATCTATCAAAGTATGTTGATCGGGGAGGCGAAAGAAGAAACAACGACCGAACTGGAGAGAGATCTAGATCTCCTCATCGAGCAGAGGAGAACAAGAAGAGAAACCATAAAGTTGATCCAGAGGAAAACCCCGATCTTGTCAAGAAACCAAGGCAGCCAGAACGAGAGGTATTTTCAATATGCTTTGGGTCATTTGATTGTAATGTTATTACAGGAGGAGATGCAGGAGGAGGAGACCTTACTGTCGAAAGAAAAGCTTACCTCGGTGAGGTTCAAGCTTGCTCATACATTCAGCGAATAAATCTAGCTGAGGAAGATCGCCCGAGAAAGGTGAACAAGGAGAAATTGGTTATCGGTTTTTCAAAAAATGACCTTGCAGGTGTTTTATATCCTCATGATGACCCGCTGGTGATCAAAATGAGAATGAAGGAGGTCATGATTTCAAGAGTACTGGTCGACAATGGTAGCTCGGTAGACATCATGTTCTACTCGTTCTTCGATAGTTTAAATTTAAAGCTATCTCAACTGGAGCCTTACCACAGACCCCTCATTAGTTTTGCTAGCGAGAAAGTATTTCCACTTGGGACGATCAAGTTGGATATATTCATTAGTACGTGGCCTGCTTGTCGGACAGAAAGAATACGTTTCTTCGTGATGGATAAGAATGTCCAATCATCGTACAATATCATCATGGGAAGAGTAGGATTGAAGAAGTTCGAGGCTGTACCATCTACAGTGCATCAGTGCCTAAAATTTCCAACAAACTTTGGAGTAGGAGTTGTAAAAGGTGATCATAAAGTAGCTCGAGAATGCTATTATTCATCCGCTGAGCAAGAAGAATTGGAAGAATCAAAGAAAAAGAATACTACCTATCAAGTGGATGAAGGTGCAGAAATTGAAACATTGGATCCTCGAGATGAGTCGCAACTCGTGAAGGGTCAAGTGGTGGAAGCTACTGAAAACATCATTCTGGACGACGAGCACCCTGAGCGAACTACTCAAATAGGTTCGTCGTTGGAAGCTTCATTGAAACAAGAATTAATAACTTTCCTTAAAAGCATAAAATAAACTTTTGCGTGGAGTCATGAAGATATGCCTGGGAAAGACCCAAATTTCTTATGTCACGAGCTCAATGTGAATAAGGAGATCAAGCCTGTGAAGCAGAGAAGAAGAGTATTCAGTCCCGAGAAGAATCAAGCTATATAGGAGGAAGTCGAGAAGCTCCAGAAAGCTTGTTTCATTGAAGATGTTAAATATCCATATTGGTTAGCTAATGTGGTGATGGTAAAGAAGAAGAACAACAAGTGGAGGATGTGTGTAGACTTCACCGAGCTCAACAAAGCATGCCCAAAGGATCACTTTCCATTGCCCCGAATTGATCAACTGTTGGATGCTACCTCGGGACACGAGTTGCTAAGCTTCATGGATGCTTATTCTGGTTACAATCAGATAAAAATGAAACCTGAAGATATGGAGAGTACTTCTTTCATTACCCCTAGGGGAACTTATTGTTATAATGTTGTGCCTTTTGGTTTGAAAAATGCAGGTGCGACATATCAGAGGATGATGAACAAGGTCTTTGCTGAAAAAATCAGTGACAATATGGAAGTCTATGTTGACGATATGCTGACGAAAAGCAAGAAAGCTGCCGATCATCTAGTTGACTTAAGTCAGACTTTTGATCAACTAGATAAATATCAAATGAGGCTAAACCCGAAGAAGTGCATCTTTGGAGTACGAGAAGGCATGTTTCTCGGGTACATTGTTAATTAACGAGGCATTAAAGAAAATCTTGAAAAGATCGAAGCTCTATTAGGGCTGCGATCTCCAACGACGAAGAAGGAAGTACAGAGTCTCATAGGACGAGTAGCGACACTCAACAGATTTGTGTCACGAGCAACTGATAGATGTCTCCCATTCTTCACGACACTCAGAAAGACTTTTGAGTGGAATGATGAATGCGAGAAGGCTTTTCAAGACTTGAAGAGATACTTGGGAGCACCTCCACTGTTGTCCAGGCCAGTGATGGGAGAAAAATTGTACTTGTATCTTGCAGTGTCCGAGAATGCGGTTAGCTCGGCATTGATCGGAGTGGAGAATGGAGTGCAAAAACCAATTTACTACACAAGTAAGGCCTTCCGAGGAGCAGAGATCAGATATCCAAGGCTGGAAAAGTTAGCACTGGCGCTTATTGAGGCAAGTAGGAGAATGAGGCCATACTTCCAGGCTCATACCATAGTAGTATATACTGATATGATATTGAGGCAAGCCCTACATAAGCCAGAAAAATCAGGAAGATTGATGTACTGGGCAATAGAGCTCGGTGAATATGATATAGTCTATGAACCCATATCATCGCTTAAAGGACAGGCTGTAGCAGATTTTATAGCGGAGTTCACCTATCCTGATACCGCCGAGGAGCAAAAGTTGCTCGCTGATCAACTTGTGGATGTTACAGGATCAACAAACACAGGCTCAGACCAATTTCGATTGGTAAAAGGGCGTGTGGATGTTACAGGATGTGACGCAGAGATAGTTGTGAGGACTCCGGACGAGAAACAAGAGTTGCTCGCTGATCAACCTGTGGATGTTACAGGATCAACAAACACAGGCTCAGACCAATTCCGATTGGTAAAAGGGTGTGTGGATGTTACAGGATGTGACGCAGAGATAGTTGTGAGGACTCCGGATGAGAAACAAGAGTTACTCGCTGATCAACCTGTGGATGTTACAGGATCAACAAACACAGGCTCAGACCAATTCTGATTGGTAAAAGGGCATGTGGATGTTACAGGATGTGACGCAGAGATAGTTGTGAGGACTTCGGACGAGAAACAAGAGTTGCTCGCTGATCAACCTGTGAATGTTACAGGATCAACAAACACTAGCTCAGACCAACTCCGGTTGGTAAAAGGGCAAGTGGATGTTACAAGAACATTGACTTCGGGCTCAGACCAACTCCGGTTGGTAAAAGGGCAAGAAGAAATGATCGACGAAGAGCAAGAAATCCCGAGGAGGAAAGGAAGCAACAAATATTTCACAGAGGAACTCTGACTGATCATAAATTCGAAGACGAGTTACCTATATGGAGGCTATATGTAGATGGCTCATCTTGTACTACAGGATGTGGCACGGGGATAGCTTTGAGCACTCCAGATGAGGTCGATATGGAATACGCTTTGCGTTTCCAATTCAAAGATTCCAACAATGAGGCTGAGTATAAGGCCATGATTGCAGGACTTAGTTTGGCAAAAATTATGGAGGCGCAACAGGTCATTTTTTTCAGTGAATCTCAATTGATCATAAACCAAATGATGGGAGTATATGCAGTTAGAGGAGAATTAATGATCAGATATCAGGCAAAGGCAAAGGAGCTGGTGTCAGAATTTGCCACTATTCAGCTGGTCAGAATACCAAGAATGGAGAATGCGAGAGCAGACGCACTTGCTCGACTAGCATCAGCTACTCGCACCGAGCTACGACGAATAATCCCAATTACAGTGTTAGCTGGTCGGAGCATAGATGAAGATCTGACGATAAACTTTATCACCCTTGATTTAGGACCATCTTAGATGGATTACATCAGGGCGTATATCGAGGAGGGAGAATTGCCAATTGACAAGCTCGCTGCCAAAAAATTAAAGTTTAAAGCTGCTCAGTATGTGTTAACTAATGGTGTTTTATATAGACGAGGAATTATGGCAGGTTTGCAGAGATGTGTACACCCCTCCGAGGTGAAATAATTAATTGAAGAGATCCACGAAGGGTCTGGTGGAGCACATGTAGCAGGTCGGACGCTTTTACAAAGGGTAATGACGCAAGGATACTACTGGCCGACGATGAGGGCTGATTATATAGCCTACGCCAAGAAGTGTGACAAGTGCCAGCACTTTTCATCCATCCGAAGAACTCCACAAGCATTGTTGACACCCATAACTTCCCCTTGGCCATTTCTCATGTGGGTAATTGACTTGGTTGGGACACTGCCAACGACCCGAGGAAGGTTCAAGTACCTCGTCGTCGCAGTGGATTATTTTACTAAATGGGTAGAAGCTGAGCCACTCATTGACATGACGTATGAGAAGGTGTACCAATTTGTTTGGAATAACATCATTTGTCGATATGGTCTACCTCATGCCTTCATCATAGACCATGGAACACAATTTGATAACGAGTAGTTTGTCGCCTATTGTCATCAATTAAATATTTTAAAGGTCCACTCAGCACCAGGCCATCCTCAAAGCAATGGATAAAATGAAGTGACAAACAGAACGCTGCTAAATGGCTTGAAGAAAAAATTGGATGATGCCAAAGAAAACTGGATCAACGAGTTACAATCAGTACTTTGGGCTTACCGAACTACTCCCCGAGTAGCAACTGGAGAATCACCATACATGCTGGCATTTGGAAGTGAAGCTGTCATACCTGCCAAGTTGGGCCTTCCAACACACAGGGTACTGAATTGCAATTCCCCTGTCAGCGAATTAATGAGAAGACTGGATTTAGACATGCTTGAGGAAGTTAGAGAAGAAGAAGCCATTAGAAATGCTGCTTACCAGCAGCGAACGACTTTGTTCTACAACAAAAGGGTGAAGATGTGCGACCTGAAAGAAGGAGACTATGTGCTGAAGAAAGTAATTCAAAAGCACAATAAGCTGGAAGCAAACTGGCATGGACCATACCGAGTTACAGAAGTTGTTCGACCAGGAACTTATCGAATAGCAACTTTAGAAGGCGAGGAGTTTAAGAATGCATGGAACGCAGAGCACCTACGCAAGTATTATCAGTGATGTATATGTAACACAGTTCCATCAGTATGAATAAAATGAAGATATTCTGCTAAAGTCTCTTCTTTTATCGAGAATTTTTCGGGGAATACTAATGCTACACACTACTCAGCAAAACTCGGCAAAGCTCAGACTGCTCAACAGCAAAATATTCCTAAAAATGCCAACCTCGGTTGGTTAGGAAACAAAATATTCCTAAAAATGCCAACCTCGATTGGTTAGGAAACAAAATATTCCTAAAAATGCCAACCTCGGTTGGTTAGGAAACAAAATATTCCTAAAAATGCCAACCTGTTTGGCTAGGAAACGAAGTATTCCTAAAAATGCCAACCTGTTTGGCTAGGAAACAAAATATTCTCGCAAATGCCAACTTATGTTGGTCGGGAGGTAAGATTATTCCAGAAAGTGCAAAAGTTGCTAACTATGGCTGGTCGGGGATAAAAAAAACCACCAACTATAGTTGGTCGACAAAGAAAATTTACCGACCTTGGTTAGTCGGAAACATTTAAGAGAAAAGTCTACCAACTATGGCTGGTTGGGGATAAAAACCCACTAATTGTAGTTGGTCGACAAGCATAATTTAACGACCTTGGTTGGTTGGAAAAATTTTAAACATTTTTATACTCGTGACTTTATTATTAAGTGATCGATCAATATTATTGAAACTTGAAACTTTTTAATTATTACTGAGTTGGTCGACAAACAACACAATATTGTTATCTTTTTAACAGATATGCATAAATATAAAGTGTTTGATAATTACAAGACAATAGAAATCAAGATTTGCAAACAAAAATGAAAGTCTTTCATTGAATTCAAAATAAATTACATTGATAATGAAATTACAGTTACATTGACATGTATACTAACTATTACATCAAAAATTCCTATTCTATTGGTCTCTTCCCCTCTGCTTTTGACACAGGTTCCTCGCCACCAGGCGGATCATTTAAAGACAGAGGAGAATAGATGAAATTGAGATCCTTCAACATCCTGACATTCATCACGGATGGTCAATCTAAGAGATGCTCGGGATGAGATACCTCGATTTGAGAATGTAAATTGTAGTCACCGAGATACTTTGAAATTAAGCTCCGAGGAATGGCCCGAGCAGGGATCCAATCCCTATCCAAATTGTATGGTGGCACAAGCAAGTCGAGCAACCCGGGATCATGGTAGTCCCACAGATAATTACCTTGTTCGAGCTTCAGCACACCTAAGGCATTCAGCCAGCCTTGCTTGTAGCCCTCATTATTGGCATTCTGGATACGATCATCCAAGTGGAATAGTGCTTCGTTGTATCCAACCATCCAGAACTCCCTGGGCTGTTTGTGGAATTGATATGTTAGCTTTTCTAGCTGCTCGTGGAGATTCTTGATGAAAAGCTCCTTATTCTCCAAGACTGACTTCTGCGCAGAGAGTTGTTTTTCCAAGTCCTTAATCTTCTTTGACATATCAGACAACGCGTGGTTTTTCGCCATTAATTGGAAAGCCTGGTTCTCTAAGGCAGACTGAGTCCTCTGTTCCTCGATAAGAACCTGAGCTGCTCTTGGTCGTCCCCGAGGAGCTCTTGCTCGTCCCCGAGAAGATGTGGAAGGGCCCGACCTCTTCAAGGTGTCCAACTCTTCCCTTAACTTAACGTTCTCAACCTCTAAGAATGAAAATCCCTCATCGGTCACTGGGATCAAGGCACTAGAAGTGGAAGCTGCAGACTTCAATTGTGATAGCTCCTTCTACAGGTTGTTGTTTTCCTTTTCCAGCAACTCAGCAATCTGTCTGCATTCTTCGACCTCACCTCTCAAGGTTCTCTCCCTTACATCGTACCTAGTAAAAAGCTTCTCGTAGCCCTTGTCAGCAATGATCTGCTGGTACTTCTTCTCGTACCCCTCATGCAACAAAGCAGTGGATTCTTTGTATTCAAGCTGAAGGTCCTCGAGGGTGCTTTGAAGATCCTCAATCATTTCGTAATAGGCAACGTTATTGGCTATAGCCCTATCAAGAAGACACTTCAGATATTGATACGCTTCCACTGCCTGTTCTGAAGCATCATGACCAAGTATGTTGACAACTTGTGTAGCACTCAGGTCTGTGTGACCAGCCTTAAAGTACTCATTACATTGTCGTAATAACTTTGTATCATGGGCAGATAGCAGTTCCATCCTAGCCAGAAACTAACAGAGAAAGAAGAGAAATCATCAATAAAAAGAATAAGCAGAGTATGAATGAAAGATAGACAACAGTATGCAAAAAGGTTCAAGTTTTATTATATCATAGTTCCGAGTTACATCTTCTGGGTTACATTTGATAAAGAGAAAAAAAAATAAAGAGAAACCCGAACAACACTACACCTTTTCCTTATCTCCCAAAACCTTCTCGGGAGGTTGGGATGAAGAGGTAGGTTGCTCGGAAGGAAGGGATAGTTGCTCGAGGAGAATAGGCAGTTGCTCGGAGGATGAAACGATTTGTTGATTTTCCTCAGCAGCAGGCTGGATGGCTAGGGCATGATCTCCCATCACCATCGAAGATTCTTCGGAGGTAGCTTCGTCCTCTTCTAACTCTTCTGGAGTTGGAGGGGGACCAGGGATATGTCTCTGGAAGAGCTCGAAAGACTCATCGACCTTCATCTCTTGAAGGGCAGCAACCCATCCATCCCTAAAGTATTTGAGACTGCCATAGTCCACTTGTGACACCATGGCAGCCAACCCCTTGTTTCACCCCTTGTCCCAGCCAGAGCTAAAGGACTTCTTCACAACCATCTTCCTCTTGGTCTTCTCCAAGGCAAGCTTTTCGGACAACAAGTCATCAGCAGCTTTCAGTTTTTGCTCAGCTTCCTCCTTCTGCCGACCTACTTCCTGAAGTTGAACCAACTCCTCCTCGGCAGCCTTGAGTTTATCTTCAAACTCTCCTACAGTTTTGAGCTTCTCTTCAAGCTCCTTATTTGCCTTCTCCAAGGAATTTATTCTCTTCTCCAACTCCTTGGAGGCATTAACAGCCCGAGCTTTTTCTTGCTCGGAGGAGGCAAACTTCTTCTCCCAGATAGCTTTGTCATCAGCATATTTCTGGCAAGAATCTGCCAGAGACTTGGTAGCTTCTTCCAGATCTCCCTCCACACTGGACGAGGAGCAAGAAGCCTTAATCGCTTCATCCTTCTTCAGGATTATATTGAAGCAGCTCGTCAACTGTGAACAGAAAAAGAAAGCAAGTTAGAAATAGAAATGACAAAGGAAATATGAAAAATTGAAAGTAAGAAGACTTACAGAAGCAAGGTGATGAGCAGCTAGTGAGGTAACCATGTCCCGAGTAAGGTTTTCTTCAGTACCTTGGACCTCAGGAATGATCGAGGACTTTACCGAGCTCATGGCAGAGCTCGGGGGAACAAAAGTTGGAACCCCAGTTCCAGCAACTGGGGGTTGAGTGATGGTATCATCCAAATTGACCGAGGAGCTTTTCTTCAGCCTCCTCGGGGGAACAAGAATGGATTCAACCAAGGAAGAACCCTTGGTCGGTGATATCACAAACACCTCTACAGGAGCAGCAGACCTGCTCGGAGCCACTGCGGGCTTCTCGGTAACTTTAACAGGAGCAGCTGGAGGAGCTGCATCAGTCTTCTTCGTCCCCTCCCTTGGGACATCAATCCTACTCCTTTTTACCTCCCCAAGACCAGAGGTAGTTTTCTCAAACAGGGTAGGAGGTCTTCTCTTCTTCATCCTTTCACTTAAAGGAATATGGGATTCAGGCGATGAGCTTGTGGAAGCTGGTACTGGCTCTGATTCACTTATCACTGGACGAGCAGTGAAAGAAGTGCTGTAGCTCTTGTACTGGAGCAGATACGAAGCCGACCTAATGTGCTCGTCGGCAACACTCTGATGCAGACTCCAAATAAGTTTCAGATGTCTTACATTAACATCTGCTTCCTTTGGGAACTTTCTCTTGTTATCAACTGCAAATAAATAAACATTGTTATCAGTAGCACATTTTATCAAACATAAAAGAAACATGATTTCAAAATAAATAAAATAAAATAAAAATAACCTATCCCATTGCCATAAGGAGGGCATCTGGGACCCTGGTAAACCTCATCTCCAGCTAATGGAGGGTGTTGCCAATTTTTTATGACAACCGCATGTTCAAAATAATCCATATTGGCATCAGGGAGATTGACTACTAAGGCTCTATTTAAAAATCTAGTTTTTAAATAAAAAATATTATCATTAACTGCCCATCTATAGCAGTACATGATTTCTGGAATTCCTATGCGAGTTCCATGGACTTGATTTAATTTATGCACCCCATTAACTATTCTCCATGTGTTGGGGGCTATTCTCGCAGGAACGACGTCAAAATAATGACAGAATTCCAGACACAAGGGATTTGGTGAAAAAGAAAATCCACACTCAGCAATAAAAAGGCTGGGGAGCCAATGTCCCTCAGCCAAATTGAAATAATCAGAAGGCTCAGAAAGCTCTTCCAAGACAACCCAAGAGGGAATGGAAAAATCAGAGCGAAACTTTTCAAGAGACTCAACAGAGTAAACCATGATGATGAATAAAAGAAATGAAGAAGAAAGAATAAGATCTTACAGAAAAAGAGTAGAGCTGTTGACAACGAACGATGGAAGAGATGAACACACAAGAGAGTAGAAGACAATGAAAAACTCGAAAACACAAATTTGAAAAGTAGAAGACGATGGGAGTATCTGTGAAGTTTAAATACCTTGCCTTGGGAAATGGTGAAGTAATGATTACAAAAAGGATGATTACGTTACCGGCGGCTAAAAAGATGAAAAGTGGCGTGGGAATCAAAGCGGACAACAGCGGCTAAAAAGATAAAAAGTGGCGCGAGAATCAAAGCGGACAACAGCGGCTAAAAAGACGAAAAGTGACGCGAGAATCGAAGCACGCAGAAAAGTCCAAAAAAGCATGATCTACGAATTGGGAAGGAGAAATAAATACAAGGGAAACGCTCCTAAAAATCAGGAAGACTATTTAAAGCTACCATAATTCGAGAAAGAATGTTCCATACTCCTCAAATTTCAAACTATGAAACATTGGGGGCTTTTGTTGATACCAAATTTAATCTGCTGACATAGACCAATCATATGAAGACACGTGGCTATCTACATAGCAACAACAAACACTTCCGAGGAACCCACACGCTCCGAGGAACAAGACTACAACGAAGAAGACTAGTTCCCCGAGGAACTCACAAGCTCCGAGGAACAATGACTCTCCGAGGAACTCTTGAGTATCGAGAAGCTTAGGCGGTCCGAGCAACTCAGGCGGTCCGAGATGCATCTCGAACAAAGCATTAATAGCTAGATAACCAACAGTCAAACTGCTCATTAAATGCTTATCATTCAGACGCACACGCAAAAAGGGCATTAAATGTATTACCATTTCATATGTATATCATTTAATGTATTACCCTTTCACATTACAACCTCATGGATATAAATACATTGTACAATCCTCATTGTAAGGGGACTTCGAATTCAGAATGGAATTTCTTGATAGAACTTATAATCGAGAATTCCCAAACACTCAACAATAAAGCAACAGTGGACGTAGGCCATTCTTATAAGGCTGAACCACTTTAAAATTCTTTGTCTCATTTATTTATCTGTGATTGAATAATTAGAGTAATCTAATTTTTTACATCAACAGTTACTATGGGTCACACTCAGTTGGGTGACAATTAATACGCATGATAGCTATGCATGGATACTATTGGACGATCATGAAAGAAGATTATATTTCTTTTGCAAAGAAGTGTGATAAATGTTAGAAGTATGCCACGATTCATAAAAGACATGGGGTTTCCTTAACGCCCATTACTTCCCCTTGGTCTTTTGTTATTTGGGGAATAGAATTGGTTGGCCCATTGCCGATAACCCAAGGGAGATTCAAATACCTGGTGGTAGAAGTAGATTACTTCACCAAATGGGTGGAAGCTAATCCATTTGTCGAGATTTCTTATGAAAGAATTTTATAGTTCATATGGAAACACATTATGTGCATGTATGGAATGCCATATACCTTCATCACTAACCATGGCACTCAATTTGATAATGATGAGTTTGAATAGTATTATATTCAATCCAAGATCTAAAAACTTCACTCTGCCCTTGAACACCCATAGTGTTATAGCTAAACGGAGGTTACCAACAAAACCATACTTGATGGGTTAAAGAAGAAGTTAGATGATGTTAAGGTAACTGGATAAATGAATTGTAAAGTGTTCTTTGGGCATACAGTACTATGGCAAGGACAGCTACCGGAGAGACTCCTTACATGCTAGCGTTTGGAACCGAAGCCATGGTACCGTCGAGGTAGGTCAGTTGACTCACAAGGTGTTGAACTTTGATTCCCCTAAGAGTGATCTAATGCAGATATTAAATCTAAGCATGATTCAAGAAGTCACGGAGGATGTTGCATTTTGGATGACTACTTATTAATAAAGGTTTGTTAGGTTCTACAAAAGGAGGGTTATGCAGACTAACTTGAAAGAAAGAGACTATTTCCTTAAGAATGTAATCCATAAGGGAAACAAGTTGGAACCAAATCGGCATGGTCCCTACCACATATCGGTAATTATCGGACTAGGAACCTATCATCTGGAGAAACTAGAAGTAGAGAAATTTAAGAATGCATGGAATGTCGACCACCTCAAAAAGTATTATGAGTAATTTTGAGTTGATGTAATCATTTTACCCAATTTAATAAAATTGTATTGTTTCCTACAAGTTATGATTCCTTTTTATGTTTTTCTTGGGATACGGTGATGATATACATCCCCAAACTATCAAAACTTTCCTACTTTTTTGACTTAACTCTTCCAACCTCAAATTCAAGCTTTTTTAACTTCAAATTCAAACTTTTCCAACTTCAAAAAATTCTTTTTGTAGAAAAGGTTTGAACTTATTTTATGGTTTCGTCTTTGACAGGCCACGAACGAAAAGTTCCATTCAACTCAGTAAACTTTCGAACTTCAAAAAAGAATAAAATCTTTTAGACTTCATGTACGACTTCGTCTTTGATAGGTCACGAACAAGAAGTCCTTATATTGCAACTCGTGATTTAGCTAATCCAACTGAAATGAAAATCAAATTTCCACTACACAGAGGTTCGTGAATCTCCAAATAAGAGTTTTCATGTCTTAAAACAAGTTGAGATCAAAGCAATGAAGTTTCATCATATAAGCTCAAGCGTCTATTAATGCCGTTCTTCTCTCTCCTAATATGTGCATTTGTAATGTAAAAGTTATGAATTATATGTATAGAAGTTAAGAAATAAAGTGAATGATCTGAAGTAATATAATAATTATGAATTTGGAGTAATATTTTAAAAGTTCCAAAATTTTAAAAACATATTTTTTGGTATTTGAGAGTGCTAATGTGTGTTTTAGACATGGGATTCTAGAGGTTTTATAGGGGTGAGGAACGATTTGATTGTTAAAAATAGGACGTGAAAATTTTAGGCTACCTATGGATTTCCATGGGTTTGACATCTTTAAACCAAATATTGTCATGTTCATAAGCTTCTCACATGGATTCCACCTATGGTGAGATTGAATATGAGGTGTCTGTGATAGTGTTAAGTGAAGTTTAGTCCTTTGTAAAAATGAGGAGGTTTAGTGTTTAAAGATCAAGGATTGGAGTTTAATGTTTTCCTAATATATGAACCAGTACAAGGCATTGGTAATGAATATTTCATCTTCTTATTTTAAACATGGTTTACTTAGTATTTTTATCAAGGCATAGGGGAATTGAAATTTTTTATATACTTTATGGGGTGTTGTCAAATACCATAGTTTTGAGGTTCAATCCTGAATATTAGTTGAGTGGATTTTTACTATATTCTTTAAGTTATGTAATTGAATGTAACATAAATATAGATGACTGTGTTAAATACTTAAGCTATGGTTGAAGTTATTCGAGTTGTTACACAATTTTCTCCATGCAATTTTCATTAGAATGATCGATTCCTATGAAATCATTATTAATTTTATTAATTAAATTCCAATTATGTCATTAAATTTTGTTTGTTTAATGATATCTTTAGGAGATTCCTGAATTGGGTTCTATTTTGGTGAATTTATTAGTTTGGTCATATATTACTACTAGAGTTAGTTGGGTTATTAACTAAGCTTAGATCTTTAGTTTTTTTTAGTGCCAGATTTTTGTAAGAGTTCTAATATAATACTTATTCTTCCAAAGTTAGTTTAAATTCTCCTCATCGAAATTGACTATGGTGTGCTTATGATTGACTTTATCATTGCTTAATTTTTTAATTCAGAGTCATCTGGAGCTTTTTGTATTGGTCTCTTCATACAAGAATTATTGAATATATTTATATTTTCATAAGGGTTAATTACACCTATCCTTGAACATTATTTCTATTTTCACTTCACCACACACATGAACTTTCATTTTTTGGACTTAGCCTCCTCAACTTCTAGGAAGGCATTAAATAACCCCCTAACATTAACATCGTTAATGTTTTGGATGAAAAAGTGATCACATGCGCACCACATTATCACTTTGGGGGGTATTTTGGTCAAATTAAAATTAAAAGGGTAAAAGAGTAAAAACCTTATACCCCCCTCTCTCTCTCTCTCTCTCTCTCTCAAGAACCATCAATAGTCGAACACATCTGTAAACATATGCGAACACACATACACACACATAAGAAAACATACACCACATATATACACACACACACACGAACATAGATACACACATAAACACATCATAAAGCTTTGGAAATTTCAAATCAGGGTGTTGATGTTTAAAAAATTCTAGATTTAGAGATTATGGTTTGAAATGGTTGAAAATTTTAGATTTTGGGGGTTTGGGGTTGGAGAATTTCGGATATGGTTTTGGGAGATGGGGTTGCTAGCCGCCGAAGGGGACTGAGATATTGCTACCGGTTTGAATTTTTTCCTGATATATGATCAAAACTTTTTTTTCAATTTTTTTTTATGTTTGTGTTGTTTCAAATGTGTTTTTATTTTTTTTATTTCTTTCTTGAGAATTTGATAATATATGTGTTTTTAATCCTAAATTTATTTTCTTTTATCCATGATTAGTCATTTTATGATTTTCCATTGTTTTCCTATAATATTTGAACTATTAAAATATATTTTTTCAATGGTTTTAAATATTTTTTGTATCATTTTCATACTTTGTAAAAGTTTTTTCGATACTCCCAATATTTTCTCAAAAGATTTTAGTGTTTTCCAATGTTTGTTTCTAACATTCACCATTTCTACTTTTGTTTGTCAAATGTTTTAAATATTTTTATATTTCTACATATTTGAAATAATTATTCAGTTTTTTAATATTTCTTTAATCATTGATTCAGTTTTTCCAAAAATTTAAAACCCTTTCATTTTTTAATGTTTTTATGTAATTTTTGGATTTTTTAATATTTTTTATAAAATATTATGAATATATTTCTTTGCCATTTTTTATTTAATATAATTTTTTTATTTTAAATTTTTAAGTTTTTTCTAGATAAAAAATATAATTTACAGAATTTTGAAATATATAATTGTTATTTCAAAATGTTTTAAATATTTCTGCAATTTTCATATGTTTTAAAAAAAATCCTATAATTTCTAGATTATTAAGTAGATTTTTTAGTATTTTTTTAATTATAATTGGGAATTTGTTTTTAATTGAAATCAATTTTTTATTTATTGAAAATCTACTTTTTATTATAAATATGTTTTTTTTCCTTTTTTTATTAGAAATATTTTTTTCATAAACTAAAAGTCTATTTTTGTGATATCTGAAATTAGCATGCCATTTAAACTATTTAATTATTCATTATAGTTAAATTATATGAATTGTTGCATAATTAAGGAGTTTAGTACTTGTATATTTTATGTAATATTATTATAGTTGACGGTGTAATTCTAGTTCCTTAATTAAATACATGTGAGAGTTATACTAAAAAGTGTTGAAATAATTAATTTTAATATGTTATTAATAGTAACATAAAGTGGGGGTGGTGTTTGCTTGCCCATAAGTAAAGAAAAATGGGTTAAAAGTCTTAATAAGTTAACTTTGAACTTATATATGGTCTTGTTAAGTGTTCTTATGGGAAGAAGAGAAAAAGAGAATATGTGAGAAGGAAGAAAAAAAAAATTAGAGAAAAAGTAAAAAGTTAGGTTTTATACCCGGAAAAATCCTACAAAATCCAGATTAATTTTGAACATAATTCTTCCTCAATTAAAGTTATTGATTGACTTGTGCATATCATTTTTACCGATTTAAACTTTAATTATGGATTCATTTTGTATTAGTGTATTTTAAGGCCCCTATTAACTTGTGCATGCTTATTGGGCTATCTAAGTAAAGATTAAATATGACTCCTACATTAAAAATGCGTTATGAGATGAGAGGAACATAGTTATGTGATTTAATATTTTTTTAATTTTTTTTATATGTCACTCGTTAAGTCCCATCTTAACCAAATATTGATTTTTAATAAGTTATCTATTTAGAATCATATGTTGACCAGAAGTATAGTTGTTTAAGTCAATTTCTAGAGTATGTTGGCATAATTTTTTGTATCAATTTCATTAATTATTATCTAAACATGATTCACTACTAGAAATAGCATTATAAATGAGGCAAGTATTAGGAACAACTTTTAAGTTTCCTTTAAAAAAAGTATAAGGGAGAACAAAATTTGGATGTCCTTTATGATAGAGCTAAAAGGATCGCTAATCTTTTATGCGTCCTTCAAATAGAGTTTTAAGAACATCAAAATTTTGTTGTCATTTATAATAGCTCTAAAAGGACGGCACGATGCTGTTCTTTA
Organism: Sambucus nigra; assembly: GCA_949130495.1. Lineage (NCBI taxonomy): Eukaryota > Viridiplantae > Streptophyta > Magnoliopsida > Dipsacales > Adoxaceae > Sambucus > Sambucus nigra. The sequence goes on along the minus strand of OX422212.1, from coordinate 342,519,558 downwards.
AAATATTTCATTTCCCCCTTTTAGTTTTTCAATCCACCTCTCACTTCTAAAAATGTAGTTCCCTCATATGGCTTGGCAGTAAATTGAAGTATTATAATTTACACAAGTATTAGGGATAATTTTTAAGTTGTCCCTTAAAAAGAATATAATGGACAACAAAATTTTACCAGTCCTTTATAATAGATCTAAAAGGATAGTGCAATCTTGTCCCTTAAAATATTTCATTTCCCCCCTTATATTTTTTCATTTTTCCTCTCTTTATCAATAGGCCGTAGGGAGGTTTTTCTCCACCACTCACTCAAAATAGACCTTGTTCGTCCGTCGTTGAGGCAAACCCCATTTCTTTTCTTCTATCAATCACGCCGGAACCACACCACCGAAAATCTTTCTAGAACCACACCTCCGCAAATCTCTCTCCCCTTCAACGAATAAGCCCTTTTCAATGAACAATCCCTCTCCCTTATACTTCTCTCACCCACCTGCAACCCACAATTACCCAGACCACGACTTCAGCAACAATGATTCCACAACTGTAAGTTTAATTCCTTCCACAATATAACTTCTTCCCCAAATATCATTCTAGGGTTCTTTAATTGGTTTACAGTATTTCATTCATATTTCTATATAAATCCATTTTAATTTTTGTTGAAATACTGCAAAACCATTCTAATGTAAACCCATTCTATTTTTTTATGTAACCCATTTTTATTTTAAATAGGTTTACAGTATTTCAAATATGATGAAATTTCAGGATGAAATACTTTGAACCCGTTTTATTTTTTTTTAATGAGATTCTAGGGTTTTTAATTAGTTACAGGATTTCATTTTAATTTTTATATAACACAATTTTAATTTTAAATATTGTATAGTATTTCAAATAGGATGATATTTGAGGATGACATGCTTCGAACCCATTTTAATTTATATATTTTTTAAAATATGTTCATTTAATTTGAGGATGAACTAGTGTATCTCCATTTTTTATTGTAGAGTTTTTCAATGGGTTCTCCTCTTATTCCACCACCAGTTTATCTCCAAATTCTAGAATTTTTCTATGATTAGGATGATATTTGAGGATCAAATACTGTAAAAACACTATAATTTTGTAACGAGAGGAATAAAACTTCAAAGATGCTTAACTCCCGTAAGGATTTATAACTTGTAGCTGCAACATCTTTCATACTTAAATCCGTTTAGTAACATGTTATTATTCATGGATTAAGAAGATTTAATATCTTGAAAAATGATGAGATGACTTCAACTCATCACTGGACAAACTTAATGGGAGTATCTAGTTGTTGCCACATACATACATTTTTTTTCACAACAGGAGACCTTACTCTTATATAAGGGTTACAAATTTTAATGTTGATTGGGGAATCTATGAAATTTCTTAATGTTGGAACTCGCAAAAATAAGACCAACTTCTTTGTATATATGGTTATATTCATTTTGAATGTATTATCACGAGCTTGTAAAATTACGTTATGAGAATTAATAAACAAGTGTGAGTTTATATTCTATGACTACTTGCATACGGTGAGTTTTTTTTCTCAGATTTAATTGTACTTGAAAGCTCTATATTGCTTCAATTAATTATAGGCTTTTGATTAAGTAAATGATTTGTTATGCACCAAATCTTATTATTTCAGCTTTATTTAATTTCAATTGATACTCATTTAGTTTTTTTCCTAAATTTGAAAAAGAGATTTATTATTATTAGTTTGAGGCATTGCTGAGTTGATACTCATTTCATTTCTACATTGTTTTCGCATATTTTCTGGTTTACAGGATTAAATCTGCAATCAGTTCTCAATGTTCTCTCTACTACTCCCTCTATGTTTGTCCTCTTTTTCAAGAAACTAGCTTTATATGTAAGGGACATCACATCATTACCAAGAATCATCCCTTCAAGGTATATATGCACATATTATATATGGAGTATCATCATTTATTTATTGTCATGCGGTTTTCTGCTTTTGATGTTGTACGATTGATAGTCTTATTTGGATTTAGATCTGTATGATTAATAAGATTACATTTCATTTCGTATACCAGTTGTTATTTAGTGAAGAACACTAGACATGGATTTTGGATCTCGACTCTTAAATCAGACGAATTTTATAATTTAGTAAATACTATTTTCAATGTTGTGTATTAAAGCTATAAATTATTAATTCCACACTTTTTTGGTTCTGTTTTTGTTTACATGCTCCGACACTAATGAATTATGTACGGTTATTTAGTAAGATTTGTTAAGTTATCTGTTTTAGTCATTGTGTTAATGTTCAGATTTGTTCGCCAATAAAATCCTATGCCTGTTTCCAGGATTTTTTTTTGGGGGGGTGGGTAAGTTTCGAGTGGTGTCGGGGGTTCGGGGGCGAGAGTCCCCTAGGCGAATGTTTTTTGAATTAATTCGAGTTTTATACAAACTTTTGGTCTAGAGACAATGAAGGATTTTATAATTTTATAACTTATACTTTTTTTTACATACACATTAGCAACAACTAACATTTAAATTAAATTAATATAACAATTAGGAACAAATAACAAATAACATTTAACATTTAACATTTAACATTTAACATTTAACATTTAACATTTAACATTTAACATTTAACATTTAACATTTAACATAACTAACAACAAATTAAATTAAATTAAATTAAAACTATAAATAACATTTTAACATAACTAACAAATAAGCAAGTAAAAAAAACAAGCTCAAATTAAACAAACAAGTAAACAAAAAATACAAACACACCTCAGTGGCAATTGCCTTGTGTTTCCAATCTTGACGGCTCCAAAGATAGAGTGGGGGTGGACTCATGTTTCAGTGCTCTATTTGTTTGCCATTTATGTTAATCGACCCAGGTAAATAAAATGACTGCAAAGGGAAGAAGAGGTCATTTTAATCCCACCAAAACAAACATCCATTCTCATTGAGATAATTCATATTCAAGACACAAAAATGAAAAAAAAAAAAAACAAGCCACCCATTTTACCTTGCCAGCAAGAAACTTATCATCCCCCCGAACCAGATAACATGAAGGATTATTTTTATCTAACATGGTTAAGAGCAAACCGATATGTGAGTGACTGAGAGAGAGAGAGAGAGAGAGAGATAGAGTTGTGAGGGCGATAGAAATATGAGATGAAAATTTAGGGAAAATAAGAAAGAGGCGTGAGTTATAAAAGGTGTTAGTTTTTTTTTTTTAAAAAATTCAAATTATTTATGTTTTATTGCCCTGAACTTGCGAAAAACTAGTTAACTTAACCTCTTAATTTCTTTTTTTACACATTGCACCCCTAATTTTATTTTATTTTTGAAAATCTGAGGAGAGGCCTTCGCCCTCCCCCCCTAGATCCGTCCCTACTTAGAAAAACTGATTGACGAGTGAGGTATTAGGGTTTATACGTACTTGCAAAAATAATAATGATAAATTTTAAAGTTCTCATGGAAAATGGAATGGAAATAACAAATAAATAACTTTAGAATTAATGTAATATTGTCAGTGGCCCGACCTCCTTTGGTGGGATCAAGGCTATACCTTGGATTTGAAATTTAACACCGCGCTAGATAATTATGTTGGATAAATTTGAAAATTTAATTTAGTATAATATTTAGTTGTTAATTTTATTATTTTAATTGGTGTTTTATTTTTAAACTTAGTTTGGGTTTTATTTTAGATGGAAGAAACATGAGCAAATGGGTGTGACAGATATGGGAGTGCTCAAGTCCCACATTAAAAGATTACCATAAAAGTGATGGTATATCAAATAAAGGACAACTAAGATTCTTAGTTAAATAGTCAAATAAGAGGCTATGATTCCACGCATTGAGATGGTGCTTAAGCACTACTAATCGCGACACGCGGCACGCGAAAGGGCTATTGGGAGACTTAGGGCGGATTGCGGGCTATGACGCTCACTTGGCACTTCGCACATGCGCATTCTCGCTTGGAGCATGGGAGCCTAAATTTTTGACAAAGTAAAACAGGTCAATGGTTATGATTGAACCAATCTGGTCAAAAGGTTTAAAATCCAAAAAGACTTGATCTGAACCGTTAGATGAACTCGTAGCATTTCATGTAAGGGGTGTCCATTTGCTTACAATGGGATGCCTAATTTGAACAGTTAGATCGAATCTACTCCAAACATACATGATCTAACGGCTACTAAGTCTCTACATGATGAGTTGTGACTGTTGAAGAATAGTCACATAACTGTCTTTCAAAAGAGTTCCAGACCTTTGTATTGGACACCAAAATTTGCTAATTTCTCCTCTCTCCATCCTCTATACTTTGTCATTATTAGATTACACATTCAAAGTGTTGTCAATTTGATCAAACAGTATGTAGTTTGAATCAAATAACTATTTATACGCTACATTGTATACTGAAGGAAAATTCAATAAAGCCCATAATGTGCTTGTAATTCTTTCTCAACCGGATCAGGAGAAATTTTGCCTAAAAGACAACATTCCCAAATCGTGCCTTGCAAAAATTAATTAAATTTTTTGTTCTTTCCACACAAAAACTCCAACAGTTTTAACTAAAAATTATATTATTACTCCACTCAAATGGAAGGAATAGTGGCACAATCTATCCAAGTCATGAGTCAAGACTTAATCTGACTCGACCGATTTGAAGGAGAAAATTTCACCCGTTAGTAAGAGAAAGTTATGTTCTTCCTCACATCACTTAAACTATCATATATTCTAGATGAAAAACTTGAGCAAATTTCGGAGTCCAAACCCATAGACACCGAAGAAATAAAGCAGAAGCGTGTGAGGAGGAAAAAGGAAAATTTATGTGTCGAGGAAAAATCCTCAATGCTTTGTCTTAATATATTTATAGCGCTCATCGAATGATTCCGACAGCAGAGGAGTTATGGAAGGCATTGGAGAAAAAATATCAAAACGAGTAAGCAAGCAACCATAAGTTTTTGATTTCAAACTATATGAATTTTAGAATGAACAATGATAAATCTATCGTTGGGCCACCACATGAACTCCAACAGATTGTTGGTGGCCTTAAAGCTGCTAGAATTAATCTTCAATATGAAATTCAAGTAGGGGTGATTGTTTCAAAAATTCCATCATCTTGTAACGACTTTAAGAAGAAAATTAATTATGATGAAAAGACTTAAATAGTGGAATCCCTTCTTCATTACCTTCGTATTGAAGATGATTCTCATATTCGAGAAAATAAGGATGAACAAAGTGAGGGTCATTCAAAAGACAATATGGTTAAGGATTAAATATCCAAGAATACCAAAGACTCAAATTTGAAAGCAAAAAATGATTCAAAAGACAAGAACCAAGGTGCAAATAAGAAAAATAAGGGTAAATGTTTCCTCTGTGATAAATCGAGCCATTATGTTCGAGAATGTCATCTTAAAAAGAAGGCATTTAATGAATAACAAGGGTCGAAGGAAACCAACAATGTTGAAGATCTTATTACTACTATATGCAAAGAAAATTCAATTGAAAATGAAAGTGGATGGTGGCTGGATACTGGTGAAACTATCCACATATGCAAAGATCACTCTTCATTCAAAACATATCAAGATATTGATGAAAAAGAAGTGAAGATAGAAAATAATATTTGCACCAATGTAGTTGGGAAAGGCATTGTGGAATTGAAATTAACTTCTGTAAAGACTCTTACTCTAATTAATGTACTTCATGTACCTGATATGTGTAAAAATCTTGTGTCTAGGGACCTTGTTAATAAGAGAGGTTTCAAACTTGTGTATGAGTTCGATAAGTTTGTTTTATCCAAGAATGGTAAATTTATTGGCAAAAGGGTACTCTTGTAACGGCATGATCAAAATTAATATAATCAGTGATATTAGTTCTGCTTATATGCTTGAGTTTATGTCTTTATGGCATAGTAGATTAGGTCATGTAATATTATAAAAGTATTAAAAATATGACTAATATTGGTTTGATCTTGGATTGTAAATTTGATAACTTTGCTAAATGTGAAATTTGTGCTCAATCGAAGATAATTAGAAACTCATTTAAATTTGTTGAGGGGACATCCAAAATGCTTGATCTTATTCATAATGATGTATGTGATATGAAGAGTAATATGACTCGTGGTGAAAATAAATATATCTCAACTTTTATTGATGATTACTCTAAGTGTGCATATACATATTTTCTTAAAAGCAAAGATGAAGTTTTTGAGAAACTTTTACTTTTTAAAGAAGAAATTGAAACCCACCCTAGTCAAAGAATTAAAGTCCTATAATTCGATAGGGGTGATGAATATTACCTGATTGAGTTTATACATTTTTGTAATAATCATGAAAAAAATCCATCAAGTTACGGTGCCTTATATGCCACAACAAAATGGAATGGCGGAAAGGAAAAATAGGACTTTAGTTGAAATGCTAAATACAATGTTAATAAGTTCTGGTTTACATTTGTCTTTGTGGGGAGAAGCGGTTTCATCCGCATGTTATATTTTAAATAGAGTTCCATTGAAAAACAAGGATATTACACCATACGAATTATGGTTTAACCATAAGCCTAATATTAGACGTCTTAAAGTTTGGGGATGTCTTGCTTATGTAAGAAAACTTGAACTTAAAAGACCTAAATTAGGAAATAGGAATTACAAATTTGTTTCTATTGGATACTCTAGTAACCGTACGACTTATAGATTTTTAAATCTTAAAACTCAAGAAATCACTGAGTCGGTAGATTTGCAATTCTTTGAACATCTAACAAAGTTTAGTACTTTGAATCAAGGTTTAGAAAATAATAATCCGACTGTTAAATCCTCACTTTTAGAAGAATTTCACAGTCAATGTCTTCTTCAAAAACAACGATTGACGTTGAATTACGAAGGAGTAAAAGACAAAGAACTGAAAAACATATGGGCCCGACTTTGTTATTTATTTGTTAAAGTGGATTTAAATGAAACTAAGAATAAAACTAAATTAATTATTAATAAAGACGATGAACCAACAACATTTTATGAAGCGGTAACATCTAGGGTATCTGTATTTTGGAGAGAATCAATAAATGATGAAAAGAACTCAATTTTATCAAATCAAACTTGGGTTATTTTCGATCTTCCCCCCGGAGCTAAACCTATTGGGTGCAAATGGATATTTAAAAGGAAATTTAATCTGAACGGTTCTATAAATAAATTTAAGATAAGATTGGTTGCTAAAAGCTATAAGCAAAAATATGGAATTGATTATTTTGATACATATGTTCTTGTTGTTTGAATCACTTCCATTAGGATATTAATATCACTTGCTTCTATTCATAATTTACGAATTCATTACCTGGACAAGAAAAGAAACTGTATAAACTAGTAAAATCTCTTTATGGCCTTAAACAAGATCCTATGCAATGGCATGAGAAGTTTGATAATATTGTAAAATCCCATAGATATAAAGTTAATGATGCCGACAAATGTATATATAGTAAATTTGAAAACGGTGTTGGTGTTATTATTTTCTTATAAGTGGATGGAATGTTAATATTTGGATCTAGTTGTAACATCCCGCCCGCCCGGAGAGAGCTAACATAGCGCTAAGATCGATGAAACTAACCAAATCCGTAAATAGCAAGGTATAGAGCATCTAAAAACCCACAATAATATAAATCCACTAATCTCAAACTCTTGAATTACAACAAATCTCTCAAATTACATACAACAACTAACTCGAAAATAAAATACAAATCTCCAAAACTCTATACATCAAAATAATACAAATCTTTCCCAAACAATCCTCGCTAAAATCAATCTCCATAGTGCCCCAAAATCCTCCCTAACCTGCCACTAAAAGAAAATATGGGGTAATACACAATACGACAGGAAGGATGCTCGACAAATATATGTTAGCGATGAATAAAATAACATTAGTTTAAGAAACCAATTAAGCTGGTGTTAAAACTAAAATCACATTGGGTATTGGGTGATTTGTTAATGTTTTCGACAGCGATGCTAAGAATGAGCCAACTGTATATTCTATTTTAATTTGGTATGGGACTGGCCACCCGGTATTTAATTAGGCGGGGTGTTACACTAGTCTCAAATATGTTAAAGAAACCAAAAGGTTTCTATCATCAAAATTTAATATGAAAGATCTTGGAGAAACTAATGTGATTTTAGCAATCCAAATTGTGAGAAATGATAGTTCTTTAGCATTATCTCAATCTTATTATATAGAAATAGTTCTTAAAAGATATAATCATTTAGAACTTAAGATAGTTGCTACACTAATGGATCCTAGTATCAAATTAATAAAAAATACTGGGCATGCTATAGACCAACCTAAATATGCTAGTATTATTGGAAGTCTAATGTATGTCATGCATTGAACTAGAACATACCATACATTGCTTATGCAGTAGGTGTCTTTTGTAGACTTACAAGTAATCCAGGACAAGAGGACTAGAATGCAATTTCTAGGGTTCAAATACCTGAAGAGGACATTGGATTATGGCTTACATTATGTAGGATATGCATCTATTTTAGAAGGATATTATGATTCAAGTTGGAACAATCCTGAATCAAAATTCGAGTTAACTACTGGTTGAATTTTTACGCTAAGAGGAGCGACTTTCTCTTATGGATTCAAGAAACAAACATGTATGTCAGATTCAATAATGCAATCTGAATTTATAGCCCTAACAGATGCATGTAAAGAAGCAAAATGGATTAGAAATGTGTTCTATGATATTTCTTTATGGAAAAGCCCACTCATTCTATTATGATAAATTTTGACAACCAAGCCACAATTTATAAAGTTTCGAACAATACCTACATTGGAAAATATAGACATATTAGTTTGAGGCATCAAATTATAAGACGATTACTCAAGGAAGGAGTGATTACAGTCGACTATGTTAAAACGAACATGAATTAACAGATCCTCTGATTAAAGCTATTGTTAGGGAGATGATATATATCTCCTCAAAAGGAATGGGCTAAGGTCTATGAAATAACACAACTATATTTAATAGGAACCCAACTCATATCTTGAAAATATAAATAGAGTTCAATGTGGTACAAACAAGTTAAATTATAGTTATGGAGGAATTTTTATGAAAAAGTTCCATTCCTATGTGCCTAGTGTTGGTTTTTTGCATGTTAGAGGGTGAAGGTTACTTCTTAATAAATCATATAAGTGTGACTCGCATAATCACTAAAGTTGGCTTACCTATATGAGTGTCGAAAGTGTGGTCGCTTTCTATGGAATCAAGACCGATCCTAAAGAACACGGGAAATCAGGATTAGCATAGGGACATAAATGTGCATGCTAAACGAACACTTCTAAACTCGACAATCGGTATGTGTGATGGTTTTGGCTTAGCTCAAAGGGTCCTTGGTTCAAGATACATTCACACAACAACTTGATGAAGCTTTGAGTTATTTACACTGTATGGAAGTTCAAGTCCGTAAGACACTTCCCATTTATGTTCTAGATTTCAGCGATAGTGTCAAAGTTTTCTATTATTGTTTTTGTAATCTATACTTTGTTTCCTCTCTTGTGTATAATGAAATTAGTGGGGGGATGTTGGATAAATTTCAATATTTAATATAATGTAATATTTAGTTGTTAATTTTATTATGTTAATTCGTGTTTTATTTTTAAACTTAGTTTGTGATTTATTTTAGAAGGAAGAAACATGAGCAGATGGGTGTGAACGATATGGGAATGCTCAAGTCCCACATTGGAAGATTACCACAAAAAAGTGGTGGTATATAAACTAAAGAATAACTAAGATTCTTAGTTGAATAATTAGATAAGAGGCTATGATCCCACGCATTGTGGTGGTGTTTAAGCACCACCAATCGTGACACACGGTGAGCAAAAGGGCGATTAGGTTATTTAGGGCGCATTATGCTCTTTAAAGCGTGTCGTCGCTTGGAGCGTGGGGGCCTAAAGTTTTGATAAAGTAAAATAGATCAATGACTGTAATTGAACCATCTGATCAAAAGGTTTAAAATCCAAAACGACTTGATCTGAGCCATTAGATTAACTTGTAGAGTTTCATGTAAGGGGTTTCCATTCGATTATGATGGGAAACTTAATCTGAACCGTTAGATCGAATGTATTACAATAAAAAATGATCCAACAGCTGTTGAGTTGCTATACGAAGAGCTTTGACTGTTGAAAAGCAGTCACATAAATGTCTATAAAAAGAGTTCATGGCCTCTCTCTTGGACACCAAAAGTTGCTAATTTCTCCTCTCTCCATCCTCTATGCTTTGGAATTATTTGTAAGGACATCTTTTTATAAATGTCCGTCACAATTAATTATGTTGTATACCGTTACAATCGTCGAAGAAGTTTAAGAGCAATTTACATCAAGACGGATCCAAATATATCAAGGTTCTTTATCAGAAAACCTCCGCAAAGTTTACTTTGGTAAGGTTTTGTTTTAAATACATTAAGTTTGCACTTAGAGCTTTAGGATACTTTTACAAAATATTTTTTAAGTGTTGGAGCAAACTTTTTTTGTCAAAATTTGAGAATGAGTAATTTTCTAAGTCATGTAGCATTCCTCGATTTTGACGCTCGGGTCATTCAAGAAAGATCACCATCTCGTTCGAGCGACATTGAGATGTCGCGCGAAGTGGTTCAAATGACACGTGTACTTCGTTCGAGCGAGATCCCCTTTTCGTTCTAACGACCGAGGTGATATGATTTTCTATAAATACTCATTAAATGGTTTCGTTTTCATTAAGAAGTCCCAGCGTTTTGAAAGATAGAAAACTACAAATCTGTAGAATTCTTTTTGACTTCTTCTTTTAGGTTTTTCATCCCTTTTGTTTTCAATTCACCAAAATCCCATATGCTTTGGCGAATTATTTTTGTATTCAAGAACACACTTTATTTTTTTTCATTCTTTATGGGGAGAACTATACAATCGGAGATCTGCATCTATTGTGGATGGAGTCTCTATGTAGTTACTCTTGTGGGGAGGATAACATACACTGTGAAGACTGCGTGTCCTTGTGGTATAGCTGCATCTGAACCACTGCTGATTTCTAGCCGTTACTTTAAAGGTTTGACGAAGACACCGCACGTTACTCTTGTGGGCGAAAGAAAGATGGTATGTAAGTCAATGGTCTTGTAAACTTGTTAGAGTTCTAGAAATAAAAAGTTTTACCCTTCGGGGATTTTTTCGAAAATTTGTGTCGCATGCTTTATGTTTTGACACACGCACTCACGTAGTTGCATGTTTAGGGGCTGGATTAATTTGGTTTAAAAATAGACTCTAATTATGTAAGGTTTAATTGGGAACTTGCGAATTAACTTTAATCGGTATCACACATCGTCACATATTTTACAAATTGGTATCAGAGCAGGTTGTGCTAATTTATCGCGTATCCCTATTTTTCGCAAAATCATGTGATATTGTTTTTTTTTTGAAAAATCAGTTTTGTGAAAAATCGCAATTTTTCAATGGAACATTCATTTAATATGATGCCTATTTTGATGGGTCTAATTATGCCTATTGGAAATCTCATATGAAATCACAATTAAAGGCTATTGATGAACGTGTTTGGTTGTTGTGTGAAAGAGGGTGGACTCCTCCCACTGTCACCGTTGAAAATATCACCTCTTTAAAACTCGTGTCAACATGGACTGAAGATGATTTTAAAATGTCTAATTTTAATTCACGTGGTTTAAGTGTTATTCCTGGAGCCGTCACTCCTGACGAGTTCCGTCGAATTATGACGTGCACCACGTCTAAAGAGGCATGTGATGTTTTGAAATTGACACATGAGGGTACGAACGCGGTTAAAGAATCAAAGTAACAAAATTTGGCCACCCAATTTGAGACTATCACCATGTCTGAGTCTGAATGCTTTGATGATTTTAATGCATGTTTTTCGGACATTATAAACGCCAGTTTTAATTTGGGTGAGGTGATTGATAACATGCGTGTCGTTAAAAAGATTTTGAGATCTCTTCCAAAACTCTTTATTCCTAAAGTGATTGTTTTGAACTCTTTGGGAAATTTGAAATCACTTAAGTTGGAAGAACTTGTAGGATATCTTCAAACCTATGAGATTGACATGTTTCCCCAAACCATTAAGGCTAAGGATAAAGGCGTTGCTTAGAAGACTCATTTTAAGAAAAAGAAAGAAAAAGTTTGTGAGTCCGATTCTAAGGAAGATTTTGATTTTAAAGCTACGGCCTTGTTTGCGAAAAATTTTCAAAAATTTCTCAACATGAACAAAAGTAATTCTTCCAATAAAAGATTTTTTTGGGAAAAATAAAGAGGCCAATGAAAGAGGTGAGAAAGATAAGGAGAGAGAAAAATAAAAGGAGAGTGAGAAAAATTTAGAAAGTTTGACGTATTTTGACTGTGGGGTTAAAGGGCATAAGGCGTATAAGTGTGCTACTAGACTTAGGAGAGAGGGAAAGAGAGTTGATATGCTTGCCACACTTAGTGATAGAGACATCGAGGTTTTTGATTCGGGTGATGAAAAAGAGCATGGTATGTGTGTCGCATTTTTAGCTAGTCGGGTTAGCAACCTAGTTTAGATGGAGGTGAGGGGACTAGTTCTCGTGAGACCCCCGGGGAGGATGATTTTAGTATTTCGAGTAAGGGTAAAGGTGAGTGTGAAAGTGAGATCCAAATTGCTTTTAGAGATTTTTATGCTGAGACTTTAAAGATAAAAAAATTGAATAAAGAGTTAAGTCTCAAGGTGAAAAATTTGGAGAGAAAGATTGAGATTTTGGGTGAGTTTGAGGCCAAAGCAAGTCAACTTGAGAAGGTGAAAGTGAGTCTGAGTGAGCAGTTGATTGCTATAGAAGGGAGAAGTATGATTTGACCAACACGGTGACTAGTCTGATGACACGTGTATCCCAACTCGAGAGTGATCTCGAACATGCCCGGGAGGTCAAAGTTCCTTTAGAGAATGCATCTATGAAGGTTGGAAAGATGGTTCTCAATCCTATTTTGGGTAGTGGTGAGAGTTTAGGAATAAGTCATGATGGTGCTTCTACTTTCCAAGTAGTACCCGAGCTGGTTCCCACTTTAGTGTTAGATTGACATGTGTCTCACCTTAAACCACCTAGGCGTTCTATTCCTATTAGAAGAGCGCGTCCTAGAGTTTTTGAGAGAGGTGTTCCTAGGCTTATATATGTTTGTTCCCATTGAAAAAAGGAGAGGACACCTTAGGGAATTTTATTTTAAGTTGGGTTATGATTCACGTTTTGCTACTACACGTGTTTCTGCTACACATGCACCCACTCATGATACTTTACATGCTCCGGGAGACTACATGAGAGATTTTGCACATTCAGGTGAGCAAGTTAAGTTTTTGGTCAAAACTTCACAAAACTTGATGGAGGTTTTTTATAAGTTGGCACCACCTTTGGAAAACCCCTCTGCACCTAACTATTGAGGTTTGACTTGTTTACTAGAATAGGATGTTTTTCATGATGACATTACTTGCCTATTTCTAGTATGTATCATTTTTGTATATTTTTTCATTTTTTTAGAAAATTTTTGAAACATATAAAAAGATTTTATTTTGATAAAATTTGTGAGAAAATCCAAAAAGATTTTTGTATTTTGTTTGCACCTTTTATGGATGAACACTTAGGATGACCAAGTCACAATTTCATTCCATTTATCCATGTGACTATTTGATAGTGTTTTGAGACAATATATCATGTCATCTTTATGATTTATAATGTTTGGAGTTATTAAGATGTAATTAAGTGTTACTTCTTACATGTTTTACTCATGGTTTCCTTTATTGAACACGTGCACAAATTTGTTTGATTATTGTGATTGTCTTATCACATGTTGGTTGGATGTTTTCACTTCAATCTTGTCCTTAAAACGAACCAAACGCGATAAAACTTGATAAAAAGTTATGCATGTAAGAACCGTTTGTGAGTTTGTGTGCTTTATTTGAAAACGGGGAAGGGCTACGAAAGGTTCACATTTGACCTTTGCGAATACTAAGCCACCGTTATATCTGACCTAAAAAATTGAGGAAATTTATTATCTGGGTTCCAAAGAGGTTTAAAAGAGCCCAAAAAAATTTAACGACAATAAAAAGAAATTCATGCCAAAAAGGGGCCATTAGATTTTTGCACCAATTCTCCAATGCTTGAGAATTTAGATTACTTCTAAAAGAAAATATGCATGAGAGAGTTTTGGATGGAATTTAAAACAGGTTTTCACGTCCTTGAAAGTCTTGAAAAATCGTTAAGTAGTTTTGGATGTTATTTCGGTGGAAATCACTTTGACTTTGATTTCTTGATTTGTATAAGACAATGCCATCTAAATTCTACAATTTTTACACCTAAGGATACTTTTGATGTTCATTTATTAGGGGTACACATATTCATCGTGCACATATGATTGATTGAGTTTATTTACCTATCGAATGTGTTCACACCCATACATTCTGTTTCCATGACTTGGTTGTTTGAGATTAAATCCATGGTGTGATTTTTGTATCATTATTTTTTCTTTGAAAAAATTGAAAAATCAAAAATAGTTTGTGGAATTTTTTGAGATATACCTTTGCATACGCGTAGTTTGATTCATGTTTTCTATGCATTTTATCGTGACACTCCATGTCTAGTTCGTTTCTTCTTATCTGTCTATTTGGGGACATCATAAAAAGTGGGGGAACAAATTATGATTTTATGGGGAGTTTTTTCATTAAGGGGAGATTTGATTATATTGATTGATTTATTCTTATATCATTTCAAACTCGATACGTCACGAAGGTTTTTCTTTATCTCATGTGTGTAGGTACAACGATTGAAGATCATTATGTTGCACACCCTGATGAGAAAAGCTTTGAGATTTGATGAAGATTTTTTGAAGAAAAAATTGAGAACTATCAAATTTGTACCTTTTCAGTTTTGAGATTTATGGGAGGGTAGATTTGTATAGGCATTTTGGTATTTTATAATTCAGATGTTTTTATGTATGTTCCGACATATACATAGGGGGAGATTTGTAAGGAAATATTTTTATAAATTTCCGTCACAATTAATTATGTCGTATACCATTACAACAGTTGAAGAAGTTCAAGAGCAATCTACATCAAAACAGATTCGAATATATCAAGGTTCTTTATAAAAAAGCCTCCGCAAAGTTTACTTTAGTAAGGTTATGTTTCAAATACCTTAACTTTGCACTTAGAGCTTTGGGATACTTTTACAAAATATTTTTTAAGCATTGGAGCGAACTTTTTTTGTCAAAATTTGAGAATGAGTAATTTTTTAAGTCTGTAGTGTTCCTCGATTTTGACGCTCAGGTCGTTCAAGAGAGATCGCCATCTCGTTCGAGCGACATTGAGATGTCGCGCGATGTCGTTCAAATGACATGTGTACTTTATTCGAGTGAGATCACCTTTTCGTTCTAATGGCCGGGGGGACGTGATTTTCTATAAATACTCATTGAATGGTTTCGTTTTCATTGAGAAGTCCCAGCGTTTTGAAAGACAGAAAACTTCGAATTTGCATAATTCTTTTTGACTTATTCTTTTAGGGTTTTCATCCCTTTTGTTTTCAATTCACAAAAATCACATATGTTTTGGTGTTCAAAAACACACTTTGCTTTTGTTCATTCTTTGTGGGGAGAACTCTACAACCGTAGATCTGCGTGCTATTGTAGAGGGAGTCTCTATGAAGTTACTCTTATGGGGAGAATAACCTACACCGTGAAGACTGCGTGTCCTTGTGGTATAGCTGCGTGTGAACCACTGCTGATTTCTAGTCGTTACTTTGAAGGTTTGACGAAGACATCGTGCGTTACTCTTGTGGGCGAAAGAAATATATTAGGTAAGTTAATGGCCTTCTAAACTTGTCAAAGTTCCAGAAATAAAAGGTTTTGCCCTTCGGGGATTTTTTCGGAAATTCGTGTCACATGCTTTATTTTTTGACAGACGCACACACGTAGTTGCATATTTAGGGGCTGAATTAATTTGGTTTAAAAGTAGACTCTAATTAAGTAAGGTTTAATTGGGAACTTGCGAATTTACTTAAATCGGTGTCACACACCGTCACATATTTTACATTATCAGATTACAAATTCAAAGTGTTCTCGATTTGATCAAATAGTACATAGTTTGAATCAAACAAATGTTCATAAGTACATTGTATCCTGAAGACAGATTCAATAAACCCCATAGTGTACTCGCTATTCTTTATCAACCGGATTGGGAGAATTTTTTTCCTAAAAGTCAGCTTTCCCACAAGGCGCCTTGAAGAAATTAATTAAATTTTTCATTATTTCCATAGATAAACTCCAATAAATTATTTGTAGTCTTTCTCCAAGTCCAATTTCACGTCGATATTTTCACCTCCTATTATATAAAGCGAGGGTCCATTTCGTGTGATCGGAAGCTCTATCAATTTTTTTTTACCAAAAACAACCTAAGTTCAACTTGAGAGTGGATAAGGAATTATGATTGGTATTATCATTTAAATGGGAATTATTAATGTCGAGTAGTTATCCACTTTTATCGTAACGAACATGCCCTCCACTATTAAGATGTATTTTTCACTTCACAATGTGACTCCCCCCCCCCCCCCCCCACCCACCCACATGTTCACTCCCTTACCTTGCTTTATTTTTATCATATTCATAATATATAGTTTGTTGTGATTGCTTGAGTTTTTGTTTAAAAAAGGATCTCCATACCCAATTGATTTTCCACTTGAGCATTTGATTTTGATAACAAGTTCATGTTTACTTTTTTTTTTGCTTGTGTGAAGGTTCGATTTTTCAGGTGAAGAAAAAAATAACCAGAAATGTGAGTGTGGATGCAAAAACATGAACAATAATTTGGCTTTAAATTTTGTGAAGTCTTTTTTGTCTTAAAACGAATAACAATGTTAGTTTTTCTTTTCCATTTTTTGATTTGTAACCATAATCTATACTTGCTAATATATTTTGTTATTTTCTACAGTTTTTAATTGAAAAAAATACTGTGATTCCTTCTATGAAGGTTCCAGTTTTTAGTTAGGCTTTTGTATAGATTATACTTCTATAAAATTTTAGGTATGAATGAAAACACATAAAACTAATCAAGTTCTTTGAAGTTTGTGAACACTTTTGTTTGTTATTATACATATATAAAACCAAATAAAGTTATTCAAAGTGAAGAATATCAGTAAGAAAAAATTAATGGTTTAAAGTTATATATGTTCTTTCTTTCTCTTCTATATCTAGGTTATTATAATAGGTACTTTCCTTGGTCCTTATGTATTTATACAAGTCTGTCACTAAATTAATGCTTCGAAATATTAAAATGGTTGGTGTTTCGTATAGAGTCTTGAAATATGACATTTAAATGATTTGAGAAGATGAAAATATTTATTATTTTATATAGAAATATCAAAAAAATTATGTTGATTATATTCATTTATTTCCACACTCCTGCATATTTAAGAATTGGAAATAACTTAACACCATTCACTACAAAATATAAATTACATCCATTTCATTATAGGTTTTCATACTTTATGAGTATTTATTTTCTTCTCATTGTGGGTCCATTATTTTGTTTGCATGTGTTCAATTAATTGTTTATATCTCAACTAATCTACTTTCAATTGCAGGATGTATACGGCTCGAACATATAGTATTCTTCCATTATCTTAGCTACATTACTACACAAATAATATTTTTGATATACTAGTTGAAATTTTAATGTGCGATGCACAATCATCGCATGTGCATCATCCGCTAGTGTTTAATAAGTCATGAAACCAAAAAATATTAAGATACTGATTTTCAACTGTTCCTTTTTTAACTTTCATCAATGTTTTCTAGAAACCATGTGAAGTATGCGGTTAGTTTTGTTCATGCACTACACCAAATCCTGCGAATGGTCACACCCAGTGGGTCACGGCCAAGTCCGCGACCAGCTGGTCGCAGACTCGGGCCGTGACCCACTCCATATTTGGCATGACCATATTTATTACCACACTAAATTATCGATGCTCTGGAAGTGGTCACGGACTTGGGCCGTGACCAGGTCGTGACCATCTTGGCGCCAAACTCGCGCCAAAATTCCCTTTAAGCTTGGTCGCGGATGGGTCACGACCCAAGTCCGTGACCCATGGCATGAGGAAGAAGTGAGTACACACATTGAGGGTCACGGCTTAGGGCCGTGAACAATTCTGGGCGTGGATCACGGCTATGGGCCGTGACCATACCTCATTCAAGCACTATAGGTTGGATGAGAAGGGTCGCGCATCACAGATCGAGGGTCACGGCTTTGGACCGTGACCATGTCTTGGTATGGGTCACGGCTACGGGCCGTGACCATACCTCATTTGATAGATGCTGTAGGTCGCGCAAGGGGGTCACGGCCTACAGCCGTGACCATTATTCATCAGTCAGGTCGCAGGCAGAGCTCCAAGGGTGTGGTGTGTTGCGATGGTGGGTCACGACTTTAGGCCGTGACCAGGTCATTCCTAAAAAAATAAAGAGGCGCGCTAATTTCTTTTTTCATTTGCCCGTTTCTCTCTCTCTCTCGCTCGTCAGATGTTGATTTCTTTTTTCATGGCGATTCTCTCTCGTCAAACACGTATTCCTCAGCTTCAACCTACTAGCAGCAGCCGCCCCAGGTCCGCCCTAGCTCCAGCCCCAGCTCTCTCCCAGGTAAATTTTATTCTTTTTCTCCATTAATTTATGTAGATTCCATTAATATATGTATATATAGTTTACATGTCTTTACAATTTATACATAGTATATATAGTATATATTGATAATTTATATGATTTGAATTTGGGATAATATTTTTTATCTATATATATAGTATATATAGATAATTTAATGTAAAAGTAAAAATAGTGTGAGATAATGTTTCTGAAACTTTAGTCTTACAACCTACTAGGTTGTTAATATTAGTAAAAAAAAACTTTGGGTAAGCCAATTTATATCACATATTTAGATTTTAGGATGTTAATATTCATATTAATCGATTTTAGTATATTTGGTATTTTAGTCCTAATTTTTATTTTTATCATTTTTTTTCCTTTTTGTATTATATGGTTAATGGAAAACCTCGTAGAAAGTACATTATAGGAAATGGTTGTAGAGTTGATTACTCAAGTTCCTGAATCTACTAGGTCTCTTTTGAGGCAGATTGAAACTATGCAGGTTCATAAGTAAATTATATTTACATTTATTTCTTGAATATTATGATCTACTATACTAACTTTACAGTCATTTTCTTTGTTTCATGTTTCTGACTTGAGTCCTTTCTGTACTGGATTAACCAGACCCTCATAGTGCCTCTGTAATTAACCTAACCAGACCCTCATAGTGCCCCTGGAATTAACGGTTCAGGGGGAATATGTCGTCATAGTGACCCTCATATTTTAACGACATATTGTCCCTGAAATTAACGGAGTGTTTAAATTAACCAATTATTTTAACGGAGTGTAAATATTTTTTCAGATTTGGTATTTCATAGTGAGTGAGCATCCGGATAGAGGTGAAACGCTACTACCTACACATATCATGGTAAACTTTATGATATTTTTTATTTGTTCATCCAATTTTATAGAAATTGAATGCTCACATACATTATTACTTACCAATTAGATACCACTTCTTCATTACATACGAGTTCTTCTTTACACACCAGGTACCCTTTACTTTAACTAAAGTAGTTATATAATTGATATGCATTATTTATTAAATCTTTTAGATGATAGAAGGAGTACGGGATAATTATTGGTTGTTGGCTTGTTGTTGGATAGTATGTTTGAAGGAATATGTGATAATTAGAAGGAGTACGGGATAATTATTGGTTTGATTGTTGGATAATATGTTGAAAATATTTTAGACTCCCGGTTTCAGAATATGAAGATAAGCATAAAAACATGCCATCGAAAGATGAAAATGTAAAACATCCACAAAACGGTCCCGTAAGAGTCACGAACACATCACAGGGGATCAATGCGACTCGTAGGAACCGACCGCGTAGTCACGGGGCTCCCGGTTTGAGTGTACGACGTAAATTTACAAAAAGTTAGACTTAAGCATAAAAATATGCCATCGAAGGATGAAAACCCAAAATGAACACAAAACGGTCCCGTAAGAGTCAGGAACATCTCGCACGGGACCAATGTGAGTCGTAGGAACCAGTCGCGTATATATATGCAGTATATATATACATATGCAGTGTACTGCAGAGTATATATATACTGTATATATATACACTGCAGTATATAATCTGCATATATGTATATATATACATACTATATATACTATATAATATATACTGCAAAGTATATATATGAAGTATATATATACTCTGCAGTATATATATATATATATATATATGCAGATTATATACTGCAGTGTATATATATGAAGTATATATATACTCTGCAGTATATATTATATAGTATATATAGTATATATATACTATATATACAGTATATATAATGGTATATATATGCATATATATAAAGTATATATACTGCATATATATACTAGTATATATACTGCTTTGCATATATATGCAGTATATATACAGTATATATATTGGTATATATATATGCATATGTGAGTCAAATCAATAATTGGGGGTTTCCCCATCTGCTGAATAGACCTTACTGTTATCTGAAAAAGCACTAATATGTGAGTAATATACAACTTTAAGTTGTAATTATAAATCTATGGTTCAAAGTATCTCCAGAGGCCAAGGCCTCCAATTCTAACTGCCAACAGAGAGGAGTATCCCAGTGGTACACTCGCATAAACTTTGAACCTTGTACTACATTTACATGAAAGTAACAAAAGAAAGTCCTTACATCTTGTTCATGGCGATTCTTTTCATGTGTCAAAAATGGAATTCTAGTGATAGTACGAGCTGAAATCTGCAAGACATACATAACATCAAGCTTAGTTATACAACAACGATTTTATACATCTAAACTAATGCGCTACATATGATAATTCTTTTATAAATTCTGTCAAACCATAATCAGTATTAATAATTTATTCCCTTTCAGAAAAAATAATCACAACTTCAAGGCCATTACTTCACGTCGGAAATCAATAATAGCACACTTAACTGACCCACATCCCTTATTAACCTCTTTGTTCCTTGCTAATTTGTATTTTCATTATAACAACTATCTACATGAGTTTTGTTGTGCCTTGCTAAAAAAATTCGTAGTTTTATTCTTTAATTTCTTATAGCTTTCTAGGTCTTCTTGATTTCTACTATTTTGTCATTCTTTGTAATTGCTTCGTTCTTTTTGTATTATCTATTAGACTTCCTTATTTCAACACTAAGTCTCCTTCTTATAAAAATTTCCCTTTACTCTCCCCTAAGATTTGCTTACTTTTTTAAGCTAAGTGGCCTTTCAAGCATATATAAAGAAGGAAATTAAATCTTCACCTGATCAAGATAAGGCAACGAAGGTGACTTATGAATCTTTCAACAAAACACATCACTTATGAACAAAGGAAAAAATCATGACATTTTTCATAAATCAACAGAATTTTAAAAGAAATATAAGCTACTCTCCTACAAACTGAAAATATGGGAGTGAAAAGGAATAATTATAAGGAATGAAAATCCACCTCATTTTATCTCTCGTATGTAACCAAAGCTTGAGTTATAGTCTCCCCGCTAGTATTAGTTCATTCTCGTGATCATCTTCAGTAACAAAGAAGGGTACGAAGAAGTGCAGATCTTGGACAAACCTATAGATACCATCGTTGATCTCAAACATCTATGTCTTAGATAACATCTTCAATGCGGGATCTCCATCATTCAAAGTAAACCAGTATATATACTGTACATATATATATATATATATATATATATATATATATATATATATATATATATATATATATATATATATATATATATATATATATATATATATGCATATGTTGGAGAATAAAGAAATCTTATTGATATGACTCTCACTAGCTCTATTTGTGTAATTACTTTGCCACATCCCCCAATTATGGAAATTTACAACCCCTAGTTAGACTTAGGCTTAAAAACACGGCGTTAGAGGTTAAAGGGCAAACCCAGTGCACAAGGCTCCCACGGTGCCAATGTAACTCGTAGGAACTGACCCCGCAACCGCGGGACTCCCGGTTTGAGAATACGAAGGTAATTTGTATATTTCTAGAATTAGGCATAAAAAGAGGGCGTTAGAGGGTGAGAACTCGAAACAGCCCCCGAATGGCCCCGTGGGTGGCACCAACACCTCCCACGGGACATTTGTAACTCGTAGGAACTGACCCCGCAGCCGCGGGAGTCCCGGTTTGAGAATACGACGGTAATTTGCATATTTCTAGACTTAGGCTTAAAAACATGGCGTTAGAGGGTGAGAACTCGAAACAGCCCCCGAACGTCCCCGTGGGTGGCACCAACACCTCCCACGGGGCCAATGTAACTCGCAGGAACTGACCCCGCAGTCGCGGGACTCCCGGTTTGAGAGTACGACGGTAATTTGCATATTTCTACACTTAGGCTTAAAAACATGGCGTTAAAGGGTGAAATCCGAAACAACCCCCGAACGGCCACGTGGGTGGCACCAACACGTCCCACGGGGTCAATGTAACTCATAGGAACTCACACCGCATCCACGGGACACCCGGTTTGAGAATACGACGGTAATTTGCATATTTCTAGACTTAGGCTTAAAAACATGGCGTTAGAGGGTGAGAACTCGAAATAGCCCCCGAACGTCCCCGTGGGTGGCACCAACACCTCCCACGGGACCAATGTAACTCGTAGGAACTGACCCCGCAGCCGCGGGACTCCCGATTTGAGAATACGACGGTAATTTGCATATTTCTAGACTTAGGCTTAAAAACATGACGTTAGAGGGTGAAAACTCGAAACAACCCCCGAACGGCCCTGTGGGTGGCATCAACACCTCCCACGGGGCCAATGTAACTCGCAGGAACTGACCCCGCAGTCGCGGGACTCCCGGTTTGAGAGTACGACGGTAATTTGCATATTTCTACACTTAGGCTTAAAAACATGGCGTTAAAGGGTGAAAATCCGAAACAGTCCCCGAACGGCTCCGTGGGTGGCACCAACACCTCCCACGGGACCAATGTAACTCATAGGAACTTACCCCAGCACCGCGGGACTCCCGGTTTGAGAATTTGATGATAATTTGCATATTTCTAGACTTAGGCTTAAAAACACGGCGTTAGAGGGTGAAAACTCGAAACAACCCTCTAACGGCCCCGTGGGTGGCACCAACACCTCCCACGGGACCAATGTAACTCGTAGGAACTGACCCCGCAACCGCGAGACTCCCGGTTTGAGAATACGACAATAATTTGCATATTTCTAGACTTAGGCTTAAAAACATGGCGTTAGAGGGTGAGAACTCGAATCAGCCCCCGAACGTCCCCGTGGGTGGCACTAACACCTCCCATGGGACATTTGTAACTCGTAGGAACTGACCCCGTAGCCGCGGGAGTCCCGGTTTGAGAATTCGACGGTAATTTGCATATTTCTAGACTTAGGCTTAAAAACATGGCATTAGAGGGTGAGAACTCGAAACAGCCCCCGAACGTCCCCGTGGGTGGTGCCAACACCTCCCACGGGACCAATGTAACTCGTAGGAACTGACCCCGCAGACGCGGGACTCCCGGTTTGAGAATACGACGGCAATTTGCATATTTCTAGACTTAGGCTTAAAAACATGGCGTTAGAGGGTGAGAACTCGAAACAGCCCTCGAACGGTCACGTGGGTGGCACCAACACCTCCAATGGGGCCAATATAACTCGTACGAACTGACCCCGCAGCCACGGGAGTTTCGATTTGAGAATACAACGGTAATCTGAATATTTCTAGACTTAGGCAAAACATGGCGTTAGAGGGTGAAAACCCGAAACAGCCCCCGAACGGTCCCGTGGGTGGCACCAACACCTCCCACGGGGCCAATGTAACTCGTAGGAACTGACCGCGCAGCCGCGGGACTCCCGGTTTGAGAATACGACGGTAATTTGTATATTTATAGAATTAGCCATAAAAAGAGGGCGTTAGTGGGGGAAAATCCGAAACAACCCCCGAACGGCCCCGTGGGTGGTACCAACACCTCCCATGGGACCAATGTAACTCGTAGAAACTCTCCGTGCAGCCGCGGGTCTCCCGATTTGAGAATACAACGGTAATTTGCATATTTCTAGACTTAGGCATAAAAAGAGGGCGTTAGTGGGGGAAAACCCGAAACAGCCCCCGAATGGTCCCGTGGGTAGCACCAACACCTGCCACGGGACCAATGTAACTCGTAGGAATTAACAGCGCAGCCGCGGGAGTTCCGGTTTGAGAATACGATGATGATTTGCATATTTCTAGAATTAGGCATAAAAACAGGGCGTTAATGGGGGAAAATCCGAAACAGCTTCCGACCCTCCTCGTGGGTGGCACCAACACCTCCCACGGGACCAATGTGACTCGTAGGAACTGACCCTGCAGCCGCGGGACTCCCGGTTTGATAATACGATGGTAATTTATATATTTCTAGACTTAGGCTTAAAAACATGGCGTTAGAGGGTGAAAACTCGAAACAACCCCTGAACGACCACGTGGGTGGCACCAACACCTTCCACGGAGCCAAT
The DNA here is from genome assembly GCA_949130495.1 of Sambucus nigra. Classification (NCBI taxonomy): domain Eukaryota; kingdom Viridiplantae; phylum Streptophyta; class Magnoliopsida; order Dipsacales; family Adoxaceae; genus Sambucus; species Sambucus nigra. Next base: position 342,494,956 of record OX422212.1, on the reverse strand, counting down.
GTAACTCGTAGGAACTGACCACGCAGCCGCGGGTGTCCCGGTATGAGAGTACGATGGTAATTTGCATATTTATAGACTTAGGCTTAAAAACATGGCGTTAGAGGGTGAGAACTCGAAACAGCCCTCTAACGGAACCGTGGGTGGCACCAACATCTCCCACGGGACCAATGTAACTCGTAGGAACTGACCCTGCAGTCGCGAGCCTACCGGTTTGAGAATACAACGGTAATTTGCATATTTCTAGACTTAGGCTGAAAAACATGACGTTAGAGGGTGAAAACTCGAAACAGCCCCCGAACGGCACCGTGGGTGGTGCCGACACCTCCCACTGGACCAATGTAACTCGTAGGAACTGACCCCACGGCCGCGGGACTCCCGGTTTGAGAATACGATGATAATTGGCATATTTCTATATTTAAGTAAAACATAGCGTTAGAGGGTGAAAACTCGAAACAACCCCCGAACGGCACCGTGGATGGCACCAACACCTCCCACGGGACCAATGTAACTCGTAGGAACTGACCCCGCAGCCGCGGGTCTCCCGGTTTGAGAATATGATGATAATTTGCATATTTCTAGACTTAGGCTTAAAAACATGGCGTTAGAGGGCAAAAACCCAAAACAGCCCCCGAACGTCCCCGTGGGTGGCACCAACACCTCCCACGGGACCAATGTAACTCGTAGGAACTGACCTCACAGCCGCGGGTCTCCCGGTTTGAGAATAAGATGATAATTTGCATATTTCTGGAGTTAGGCTTAAAAACATGGCGTTAGAGGGTGAAAACCCAAAACAGCCCCCGTGGGTGGCACCAACTCCTCCCACGGGACCAATGTAACGCGTAGGAACTGACCCCGCAGCCGCGGGTCTCCCGGTTTGAGAATACGACGATAATTTGCATATTTCTAAACTTACGCTTAAAAATATGGCGTTAGAGGGTGAAAACTCGAAACAACCCCCGAACGGCCCCGTGGGTGGCACCATCACCTCCCACGAGACCAATGTAACTCGTAAGAACTGACCACGCAGTCGCGGGACTCCCGGATTGAGAATACGACGGTAATTTACATATTTCTAGGCTTAGGCTTAAAAACATGGCGTTAGAGGGTGAAAATCCAAAACAGCCCCCGAACGGCGCCGTGAGTGGCGCCGACACCTCCCACGGGACCAATGTAACTCGTAGGAACAGACCCCACAACCGCGGGACTCCCGGTTTGAGAATACGATGATAATTTGTATATTTGTACTTGGTTACTGATAATTTTAACTCATATATGGAATTTTTCAGCTTGGTTAAATTTTTTGTAAAACCACTTGGTTACTGATATTTTTTTTATGTATCCTATCATTTGTAGGATTTTTGCACGCGGATCAAACGAAGGAGGCAATGGTCTACAGCATGAAGATTGTTTATATGTTGTGGACAATCAGGATTTTGTCAGCCATGCGGGCTTTTATTTTTTAGTTTTATGGCCATGCAGGCTTTTATAATTTGATTGTTGAATTTTATGGCCGTGCAGGGTTTATAATAAGTAGGTTTTACATTTACAGGTTTTGGAATGTCAAGAAAATAGAGGAAACTCTGCCCAATTATTTTTTTTGGTCTGTGAATTATTAAGACGTGTAATATTTATAAGTTTGTATATATATTTGTTTATTAACAACGTTCTTGATTCTCAATTTGTGATTTTTTTTATTATTTTGCCAATAATAAATATTTGTAACACCTCGTACGCGTCAAACGTTACACGTAGCAACTGATGGTGCACTCGCAGGACCCCCAGTTTTAGGATTGGACCAAAAAAATACATTTTTTTTTAAATTATAGTTAAATATGGTCATGGACTTTGTACATGACCATTTTTATTTTCCGTCACGCATAAAAATGGTCGCGGCCAAAGTCCGCGACCATTTTTTTCGTCACGGACTTGGGCCGCGACCATTTTTTTTTATTTTTTTTGTCACGATTGTGGGTCGCGGACTTTGACCGCGACCAATTTGTTACGGTTGTGGGTCACGGATTAGGACCGCGACCAATTTTTTTTATATTTTTTTGTCACAGTAATGAGTCGCGGACTTTGGCCGCGACCAATTTGTCACGGTTGTGGGTCACGGATCAGGGCCGCGACCAATTTTTTTTTAATTTTTTTGTCACGGTCGTGGGTCGCAGACTTTGGCCGCGACCAATTTGTCACGGTTATGGGTCACGGATATGGGCCGCGACCCGTCACGACATGGGTCACGGCCTAAGTCCGCGACCATCTGCCGTGACCCCTCTTGTCCGTGACCATTTTTTGGTCACGGACTTGGGCCGCGACCCACGAAAATGGTCACGCCAAAAAATGGTCACGGCCCAAGTCCGCGACCCACTGCTTTGGTCAGGGATTTTGGCCTTGACCAATCGCCAGTTTCGGTGTAGTGATGGTTCATAATTGCATTAAGTTAGTGAAAATGTTATTGTCTTAGGTGTTTTTTACCTCTTAAGTCTAAATATGAACCATTCAGATTTAAGAGGTAGAAAATAGTGTTTGTATTTTTAAATGATTAAGAGGATAACAACTATTTTTGCCTCTGAACGATTAAGGGGTAAATGAGCCTCTGAAGTCTGAATGCATTCATTCATAGGTCCATTTAAATATAAAAACAAACATATTTTTCATATTCAAATTTAAACTTTAGATTTAGATGAAAAAATAAACGTAACCTTAATGTTGACTTACTAACATGACTCGTAACGATGACCAATTTTTTGTATGATATTGTGAGCCAATGTTGTCTCTTATTTGATTATTTCATTACATCTTATATTTTATTTGTGATTAGAAAATTTGATCTAGTCCATTTTTTAGCATCAACAGATTGGCGTCGTCTATGAAAACGTGTGTCTATTATCGTTTTTTATCTTCTACGTCTGTGTTTAAGGGAAAATGAATTACCCTAAAAGTAGTACTAGAAGTGAAGGAAAAACTACTGCCCCATCTTCTCTTCCTAGAGTAGCCAAATTGAATAGAATTCTTGCCAGTATTTCTAGGGGTCAAGATGCCATACAGGAAACCATGAGGAAATTGGCTCGATCATTACAATCTAGGTCTCTAGGTCTTTCTAAGAGACACACGATTCCTTCTCTGGTGAGAGAAATTCCACCTCGACCTCCTAGGCATAACCAATATAGATATTCCAGGTTTTCACATGATAAGTCTTACCGTCCGGGAGTAAGCTCATTATTCATATCCATAGAATTCTATGACATCCATTCTTTTTATCCTAAAAGGCCCATGGTTTGAGAAAGATTGATCAGAGCTTTGCCTTTTGATCATTTGGGATCCCGAGCAAATATGAATTAACACCGAGATTTATCCTGAACCATTAAACACCTAGCTAAACATCGTAAAGCCTCAATCAGGTCTAGATTAAGCATTCAACGATCTGTGTATGCCGAGCAAACTTCTTTGTAAGAGAGCTCATCACAAATAGTTGCTTCGAACATATCCAATGCAGACAATCCTTTATGAAAAGGATCAATCCAGCAATTAGAATATTGCCTAGGAGAAATGGCCAAGGCAAAGAGTCCATTGTAGTGTAATTTTATTAAGGGGTCTCCTTTTATTCAAGTAATTATTGATTTTCCCAATCCATCCAAGTTTAAAACCCAAGTGGTTACCCCTAAATAACATGGTAAAACTGACCCAATTTTTCATATTGAGCAGTATCCGGTTGTAGTTAACATATATTCTAATCCTGATGAAATGAGATGTAGAGCTTTTTCAAGCACCATTACTGGTTCAGCCCAAATATCGTACAATAACTTGCCCCGGGGACAAATCACTAACTTCAATCAGCTTATCGAGGTGTTCATCATCAACTTTTATTTTGGGGCCAAACTAATAAAGAGTGTATCTCATCTCCCGGGTGTCAGGTAGCGAGCAAGGTAAACCACCAGAGAATACATAACTTGTTTTAACAATGAGAAACTAGAAGTGGTTGATTATGAAAATAAAATAGCCATCACCACTTTGATGAGTGGATTACTTCCAAAAAAGTTATACTACGCTTTGGAAAAAAATCCTCCCAAAACCATGGCTGAGCTCATGGCAAAGGAAGGAAATATCATGAATGCCAAGGAAGAAATGGATATAAAGAAAAGTACGACCACTAAGTCTTAGAAGAGGGAGAAGAAATAAAAGAAAGGTGAGAAGCCCAAAAATTATGGAGCATATACTCCATTGATGGTCAGTATTCACCATATCCCAGAGAAAATTTGGCACAACAAAGATTTTTGATGGCCCAAGAAGAAGAGGGAACCACCCAACAGGAGGGATAAATATAAATATGGTTAGTTCCATAAGGATCATGGCCACATGACCGATAGCTGTATTGCTTTAAATAATGAAGTGGAATCCCTCATCTGCCGAGGAAAGCTTAACAAATTTGTTAATTAGCATAGACATCGAGAAATTGGAGGAAGGACAAATTATCCTTATAAACTTAGAGATGACAGGAAGCGAAACCATGAAGATGGTTATGAAGACGATCTTGACCTGCCGAAGAAGCCCAAAAAATTAAGCTTAAAGTAGTTATGGTACGTTTTGGCTCTTTTGATTGTCATGTACTTACAGGTGGAGATGGAGTAGGCGAAGATCAAACCACAGAGAGAAAAGCCTAAATCGTTCATTCCCATCCAAAATTCCTTAGACTATTTATGAAATTGGAAAGTCAATCTCTCAACCTGATAATGCAATTTCTTCATTACTCTATCTTTAGCTTGCAATTGGGAAGATTGAGTAGCAAGTTTCTCTGCTTGAGTATGGAGTATCTTGGACATATCAATAATGGCCAAATTCTTTTTTTTTAATTATGCATCCTAGTTAGCAAGTGTTTACTGGATCCTAGCCTCCTCTGTCGTAGCTTGACCATGTTTAACTTTTGCTTGGGAAGAAGAGGCAGGCTTAGTTTTCTTCTGTGCTTCCACTTCTTCCCTTAGTCTAGAATTTTTAGTTTCTAAAAAGGAAACCCCATCATCAACAGCAACAAAAGTAGTAGAAGAAGACTTCAATGACTTCAATTCATCACTCAAACTGTTATTACTTCTTCCAACAGCTTGACAATGACCCTAGACTCCTTTATTTTGCGATTAAGAAAAAAATATTGCCTTCTGAATAAACATGCATGTTTTTCCAACTTTTGCTCAAAACCCCAACCTTCACTCAAAGCTTTGTACTTCTGTTCATAATCGGTATGTAAAATATCTTTAGTCTCCTTATGATCTTCTTGAAGATCTTATATCATTTCAAAGTATGCAATATTATTGGCTACCACCCGATCAAGAAGACACTTCAAGTATAGGTAAGCTTCTTTATCCAGATCTGAGACATCATCCCTGAGAAAGTTAAATAGATCTTCCTCGGATAAATTCACATGACCAACCTTGAAGAGGTCATTATATCTTCTGAGTAACTCGAAATTAGTATAAGAGAATTGATCCAATTTAGCCATGAACTATAAAGAATTTGAAACAGAGGAAGACAAGTTAAAAGAAATGTTCATTTTCATTAATGGAAATCAAGTTACAAGTACATTGATATGAAACAGAAAGAAAAAATAAAGGTAAAAACAAAATCTTCTCACTAATCAAGTCTACACCTTATTTCTGTCAAAAGTTGCCCTATTTTGGGAAGGGGAAGAGATATGATGAGTGACTTGTGAAGTGACTTGCCCAGAAGAAGGGGAATTAATAACCCAACTACTGCTGCTTGTTGTTAATTGGAAGAGTCCAAGATAAGAGTATAATTTTCTGACCCTCCATCATCCTCAATCTCGTCATCCAAGTGTGAGGAGAACCAAGATCAAGCCTAAGGAATAAATCAGATTCTTGGGGTGTGCCAACCTTTGTGAGTGCTGCCGACCAACCATCCTTGAAGCATTTCTTCTTTGCAAATTCAATCTGAGCAGAGGCAGTGCTGATAGCATTCTCCTAGACTCTATTGAACATAGACTCCTTGGCCTTCAATCTTTTAGACTTATCAGCAGCCAAACTCTTCTGTAGCTCGATAACCTTCCCCCAAGAAACTATAATTTCATTCTCAATAGTATTTATTTTGGTATCCCATTTCTTTTGCTCATTTGTTAGTTCTTGTTGGGACTCAAGTAGCAATTTCTTCGGGCATTAAAATGCCCCTTCCACCTTATTTGAAGAAGAACAAAGGATGTCATCCTTCTCCAACATCTAATTGAAATCAACCAGGAACTTCAAAAAGAAATCAGACCAAGTTAGTACAAGAGAGCTCTCAAATAAGTGAATAGGAAAAAAATAACAACTCTTACCAAAGTAAGGCTTCAATCAGCCCTTTCAAAGATTTTAGAGCAGGGCTTTGTAGAAGCAGCACCCCTATTGTTTGGAAGAGTACTAGAATTTATTAATTTTGTGGCCAAACCAGGGCCCATAGCAAATGGAGAGCCAGTATCAGGCAAATTGCCCAAGTATCGATGGTCGGCACCTGTAGTAGTTCCTTCAACCAGCCTAGAAGGAAAACCCTTCTCCTAGTGCTCGAGCTGGGCTTCATAATTCTTCTTAGCTGGGGGATTCTTACTAACATCATCCTTATTACTAACCCCACTAGCAGCAGATTTTGTGGAGCCAGTAGTGGTAATATCTACCCTAATGTTGGGGAACTTTCTCTTCACCATGGCAATGACAAGAGGTAAATCTGAGTCAATTGAAGATGAAGGACCTGTAGAAGCTTCACCACTACCAATTACATTAGTAGAAGAAGTAGTGACCGGGTCTTGGTCAAGATCAACCACTAAGGAGGGAGCAATAAAAGTTGGACGAGCAACAATGGAAGTAATTTCATCTCTAATTTTTTGGTGAATACCCCAAAGAAATTTCATCTTAGTAAGTATGATATTACTCTATTTGGGACATTTTCTCTTCTCATCAACTACGGTAAAGGGAAAACAAATACAGTTAGTATTGTAAGCAATGAAGTTATCAAGAAAATCTATATAATGGTGTTGTAACCTATCCTATGGCCATATTGAGGGCATTTGGGCCCCTGGTATACTACATTCCATGTCATGAGTGCATATTACCAATTCTTGACAATAACTCCATGATAAAAATAGTCTCTATTAGAGTCTGGGAGATTAGCTACTAAAGCCCTATTTACATCCCTAGTTTTTAAATAAAAAGTGCTATCACTCGTGACCTATTTATAGCAAAACATAATCTATGGGATGCCTATATGGGTCCCATGGAGCTGATTCAATATATAAACCCCATTTACAACTGATAAAACTCAAGACAAAAGGGGTTTGGGGGAAAAGTAAACTCACTTTCAGCAATGAAAAGAGAAGGGAACCAATAGCCCTCAAATAAAGCAAAAAGATCTACAAGCGGATTAGGAAACTCCAAATAAACCCATGAAGGAATGTTCCATTCATTCCAAAATTCTTCTAGAGAAACCATGATTAAAGATGAAGAAAGGAGAAAGAGAAAGTATTCTTACAAAGACTTAAGGATTCAACAAGAACTGAAGGACAGAAAGAACGATCGCACAAAAAACTCAAGAGATAGTATCAAAAACCATAACGTTTGAGGTAGAAGACAACTGGGATTTTACCTCCTTTATAGATTACCTCAAAAAATGACAAAAGTAATGATTAAAGAGATAACGACGATTGAAATTTTAGTGGCTAGGCTAAGAAAGATGTATTTTCCCCCAAAATGATTTGTTATCATTACGAGTAATTGAAAAAATGCCATCCGTGTTATATGTTATCAGCTAAGTTGATAATTTTACAAGTGTGGGAAGTCAGCAGCCGACAAAGTATCAAACAAGTTGCCCATGCTACTATAAAAAATAAATGCTCCATACTTTTAAGGAAGCATCAAGCATGGAATATTAAGGGCTTCTGTTGATTCCAAAATTTACCCACTTACGTGGACCAATAAAAAATAGACACGTGTCATCCACTATGGAAATAATCCTAGTCAGTAAGGAGTAACTGTTGAACCAATGCTTGGAAGCTTGAACATCATACTAGGATATCGACCAACACCAGGAAGCCCGACCAACACTGTCAGCAAAGCGCCAACAGTCATATGCATTATGAATAATATGTACTGATGCAAATGTATAATTTATAAAGGCATTCCATCCTTTAACATTCTGACTATTGATCCCCAAGTGGACTATAAATACATTGTAACCCTTAAAGGGACTGGGATACAATCCAAGTGAAAAATAGGCAATACAAGATAGTGGATGTAAGATTTTTCTTTCATTCGAATCACTTTAAAAATATTATTTATCTCTTGTATTTACGTATTTATCTATGATCAAATAATTAGATCTATTCTAGGTTTTTGCATCAACATATTCCATATCCTACTTGAGGACATCTGGGACCATCATGTACTTCTCTTCTTTGAAGAGGAGCATGTTTTCAATTCTTTGCTATTACTCCATAATCGAAATAGTCTTTATTGGAGTCTTATAAATTGATAACTAAGGCTCTATTTACAAACCTAGTTTTCATATAATAAATACTATCACTAGTAACCCATTTGTAACAAAATATCAACTCAGGGATGCTAATATGGGTACCGTGTATTTGTTTAAGGCTTAGTATCCCATTCACTACTGTCCAAGTATTGGGAGCTACTCTAGTAGGGACGACATCAAAATATTAACAAAATTCAAGAAAGAAATGATTGGGGGAAAGTGAAACCACGGTCAGCTCTGAATAGTGTGGGAATCTAGTGACCCTCTGGTAGTGATAAAACCTCTACTGGTGGTACAGGCATTTCTTACTCTGCCTAATTAGGCATGTCTATTTCTCACCTAAATTCATCCAAGGAATACCCATGAACTATGTAAACCATGATTATAACACAAAATAAAATTCAAAAGATAGGGAAGAAGAAAGGTTACAGAGAAAATTGTGGCGGAAGCAAGATTAGGATGAAAAGTAACGCTCAAAGGTAGAAAGCTTGGAGAAGAAAGAGAGTTTGAAAGCTTCAAAAATAGTGGTGCAAAAAATTGGCAAAACTTTCGTCTCTTATGACTTACCTAGAAAATCGTACAGGTGATGATTACTTGTATCGATGATTGACGTTGTAATGGATGTACATCTTTAAAAGCATGAAAATACCAATATAACCTTTAGCGGTTCATTGACTTTCAAATTATTTGCAAAATTTCCACAACATAATCAACGCATGGAAAATTTTCACAAGTCCCACAAGTCGGCATATGCCGATCAAATTTGAAGAAAACATGCTGCATCCTTTCAATAAAACATAAGGAATGAACTACTGGGGGCATCTATTGATACCCGAAATTATCCATCTACATGGACCAATCAGAAATGGACAGTTGTCTCCTTACGTAACAAAAATCCTAGTAAGCGGCCACTTAATTAGCCTCAAAACTAGTTGCTCAGTAGGAAGCCCGACTAACATAAAGAATGTGGATCATCAAAGTAGATAAATAGTCACCACTTGGAGGTTCCGACCAATACGCTCTTTTAAGGATGATTCAACGTCTACAACTTTGAGGCAAGTGATTAAACTTGCTAAATAATTTATGTGCGTCATTTATTTCATGATTCGTGGATTAAAATATGGATTTTGAGTTAATATGTTAAAAACCTAGATTTTTGGGTTAAATCTTGCATTTGATGTATATATATGGGTTTGAGGTTGGATAAATAGTTAGGTTGTTATATATATAATGAGTTTTGATGTTAGAAGAATATATTTGAGTTGAAGAATGTTGGAGAGAAGATGTTATAGTTGGGTATATATTTCATGGGTTTTGTACAGAAGATGGAACTTTCGATGTTTTGCACACCCGAATTGATTCGTCCCTTTAAGCGTATTGATTCGGCTTCAGGCAATAATGTCAGGTCTATATGACCGAATCGATTCGGACCTAAAACCAAATCGATTCGGCCTAAGGAAGAGTTATAGCTCCTTTGGACCGAATCAATTCGCACAACTAGCGAATCGATTCGCCTTAGGGACTGAAACGTTTTGGACTGGGACGAATCTATTCGAAAATAGGAATATTTTGTGTGGTTTTTCTAGAGTGAGTTTCGCTCTGTTCCGTTCGGGTTTATCGACTCAAAACATTCTAATAGGATACGAGAATTACATTTTGGAGTTTTTTGGTGAGTTTCCTATATGATGAAATATTGGGGTTATATCGGGTTATTTGAGAGAGTATGAATTGAATGTATCATATCAACTTAGTGGGGAATCCTATTAGCATTGGGATTTCTATTTGGAGATAATTATGGGTTAATAAGAGATAGGTAGTGTACGCTTAGTGACATTAAACTTTAGAATTATATCACAAATGCGATAACGTTAATGGTTCATATGATCAAGTGAACCATAATTTGAATTGGGAATGTTTTAGCATAACACTTTAATTATGAAATTGTGCATTTATAGTTATTATGCATTTTAATGCACTTGCTAAAATTTTTTCACACCTCGCGCTCTGACCCGTTTATATTTCTCTCTTACTATACATATATTGTAATATATTATAGGTGTCCCACCGTAAGGACGCCAGTGATGCTTTTCTATCCAGTGTACTCGAAGTTGTAGAAGATGTGGACTGTTGCGGGTTTTGTTATAGAGGCTTCCTATCTTTTGTAGATCTAGTTAGGGATCCAGTTTGTAGATCGGGTTTATACCCAAGGGTCTTATTTGTAGCACTTTTATATATTTCTCCTCCGGTTATTATATTGTGTGTGACCCGACAACATAATCGGGTATTTCCTTTTGTTGTACTTGCTATATTTTATAGGAGTACTTCATTTTATCATCGCACATGTGTATACATTATAAGTTTTAGTAGTTACTATTTTGTTGGTTTGTTGATGTTCATTATATGTTTTAAATTTTTGGCATCCGGTTATTGTAGTATTGGTTAGTTAGCTATGTTTATTTACTATCGACAACAGACGCTGAGAATGATCCACTTGAGATTCCTGATTTAATTTAGTATTGGGCTGGACACCCATTATTATTTTAAGTGGGGTGTCACAGGTGGTATCAAAGCATTAGGTTATAGAGTCTTAGGATCTGTGCGGGTTTTCTGCGTTCTTCCATAAGCGTTCTTTATATAGAGTCCTACTATTAGGACTGTTGTGTTCATTACGCTTATATTTTCTTTTGCGATGTGTAATCACTTGAACGGTATTATGATACAGTTTATCTTATTTCAAATGCCACCAAAAAGAGGTCGTCTGAGAAGGTCAAACGGAGGGGCTGAGAATATAGAACCCCAAATGCCTCAAGGGACTGTGACTGTAGTCGAAGTTTCCAATATTATGGTACACGCAGTAACTGCTTCCATTTCTATGATGGCACATCAACCTGCAGCTCCAGTAGCCCAAGCCTACCCTGGCCATCTGCGTGGGAGAGAGTACGGGAAGCCTTTCTAAAGGGACGTCCTCTAGAATTTTTTGGGGGAGATGATGCAATAGTTCCAAGTTGATTAAAGAAGGTTATACAAAGGCACCTTCGGATGGTTGAATGTAGAAAAAATACTAGCCACCTTTAAAATAACGGGTGCAAATCTCCAATGGTGGGAATCAATCACCACATTGGAGCAGAGAGATGCAATGCCCATAGAAGATTTTTGGGAACGCTTTGACCGAAAGTATTTTCCTTCTGCGGTCCAGATAAAAATGAGAAGGACATTATTAAATGTGTCTCGATGTTATCGAACGGTGGTTTAGTACGAAGAAGAATATACTCGCTTGGTGAATTTTATGGCCGACGAGGTAAATACGGAGGAGAAGTAAATAGTGAAGTTCTTGGGAGGATTAGAATGGAAAATTTAGCAACACTTGTTGGGGAACCCAACATTATTGATTTTTACCTGAAATGACTCTAGTAAGCTTTGAGAAGTAACACGCTCCCGACAGGCAGTCCATAATGTCATCCATCATTGGCATTGTTGGAAATAGTTCACCCAAGTCTTATTCAAAGCCCATCTACACACTCCAGCTGCCTCCTTTTGAGCTAGTCAAGCAGGCGTTGAACACGGACTTCGACTCTCCCGCCCCTTCGACATCAATTCCTGCACTTGACGTCGGGAGTATCATCTTAGTTTAAAAGGGGGTAAGAAATTTAGAGACCTGGGTTCATCAAGTAGGTATGGAGAATATGATGCTAGTGGGGTAAGATGGTATAGGCAAGATTATCAAGGGCCGCTACATCATTTTGTTCCTCAAGACGGAAAGGCACGATTTGCTGATAGATGTTTCTTTTGTAGAGAAATAGGCCAGAGGAAGAGGGATTGTCCCAAAAGAGGTAGTGAGAATTTTTTTTAGGATGTTTTGGATGTAGAACCCCTATAATAAATCATGGGCCAGGTTAGGCAGGAGGACATTGAACAGGAACCCATAGATGAAGAGAGGCAGTTGGAATATGGAGGTAAAATGTAAATTATTTTCCTTTGTGTTTAGGTTATGCTTTGAGGGGTATTGGGAGTATCGCATGTAAGATGTTGATGAGTGGTTAGTTGTTATAACCCTGTTATGTGTAGAATTAACTGGAAGGGAAGAGTGAGCAAGTGGGGCACTTAGACGATATCTTTCAAAAGGAGAAATTATCTTGCAATGTGCTAGTAGAGAGTTACGATTTTGTTCCGAAAATAGGAACTGTTAAAGTTTCTTGAGTGGTAACGGTAAAGCTATCATATTGTAGTTAGGGCTAGATGCATGTATTAGTAATGTTCTAGTTGTGGAAGGGTTCATTTTATGCCAATATTTTGTTATGATGTAGAAGATTTTATTATTGAGCAGGTTCAGGGTTTAGCGAGTTTATTGTTGAGCAAGGAATTTTAGCTCACGGTTGTGTGCGTGTTGAGAACTAAATGTTAGTAATAGGATTTTATTTGTTGACGCCTTATGTCTTGGGCATAAGGTATTTTATTTCTGTGTTGAAAGACATAAAACTTTTTTTACATCATTTTATAGACCTTCGGGCAATATCAAAATGATTCAAAAATATTTTTAAAACTTTAGTCCTGGTTTAATTTATCTCAATCCCTGACAGAGCTGCACAGTAGTGTATTGGGAAGGTTCCTTATTTGTATTTTTCTTGTAAGACCTCCCCCGCATGAAAGTAGCGAATGTCAGGAATTGAGAAGAGTTAAATCTTCGAACATTAAATTTTCTGTTGAAATGTACTTAGTATGTTATAATAGATTAATTTGTTGAGAATTATATCACGATTTGAGGTTAAGTGGAGCTGGGTAATGTTTGTACAATTGAGTTCGGATACAGGGTGTATGGGCGCCCCTATTAACTAATTTGATTTTAAAATAAAATGATTCACCATTAGAAGTGGGAGAGATAGGTATAGTTATTTTGAGGGAATGTGTGTTAGGAGCTAGTTGAGGTTTGTAGTACTAGGCATAACTTAATTTCGAGGATGAAATTCTGTGTAGGGGGAGTATGTAACACCCCGTAATTTTGAGGACTTAGAATTTAATTGATTTGGGAGAAATAAAATTTATTTGAGTATTTGAGAATTTTAAATTTGGCAATTGAGGTCAAAATTTGAGGATATTGTAAAGTTTTTTGAATGATGATTCTGAGTGTGCGGTTGATCCCGGATGGGTCGAGATAGCCCAAATGATTGTCCTTGGGTTTTATTTCAGTTCCAAAATATTTTAAGTTAGTTTGACTCGAATTGCAGTAAACGAGTCATTTAAAGTCTGTATTATCATTTAAAGTTGGGTATCTTGGAGATAAGGGTTATAAAGCCTACATGAGATAACAATCTCATTTTTGAGATTGAGAAAGACCCAAAGAGAGAGAGAGAAGAGTAAAATAAGAAGATAAAGAGGAGAAAAGCTTGGACGTTCGGGCCAATACGCAATTTTGAGGACGATTCAACGTCTACAACTTTGAGGCAAGTGCTTAAACTTGCTAAATAATTTATGTGCATCATTTATTTCATGATTTGTGGATTAAAATAAGGATTTTAAGTTAATATGTTAAAAACCTAGATTTTTGGGTTAAATCTTGCATTTGATGTATATATATGGGTTTGAGTTTGGATAAATAGTTAGGTTGTTATATATATAACGAGTTTTTATGTTAGAAACATATTGAGGTTGAACAATGTTGGAGAGAAGATGTTATAGTTGGGTATATATTTCGTGGGTTTTGTACAGAAGATGGAACTTTCGATGTTTTGCAGACCCGAATCGATTCACCCCTTTAAGAGAATTGATTCGTCTTAAGGCAATAGTGTCAGGTATATATGACCGAATCGATTCGGACCTAAAACCGAATCGGTTCGGCCTAAGGTAGACTTACAGGTCGTTTGGAGGGAATCAATTCGCATAACTGGCGAATCGATTCGCCTTAGGAACCGAATCGATTCGGACTGGGACGAATCGATTCGGAAACATGGCTATTTTGCGAGGTTTTTCTAGAGTGAGTTTCTCTCTGTTCCGTTCGGATTTATCATCTCGGAATATTCTAATATGATACGAGAAGTACATTTTAGAGTTTTTTGGCGATTTTACTATATGATGAAATATTGGGGGGGTTGTATTGGGTTATTTGAGAGAGTATAAATTGAATCTATCATATCGACTTAGTGGGGAATCCTACTTGCATTGGGATTTCTATTTGGAGATAATTATGGGTTAATAAGAGATGGGTACTGTACGCTTAGTGACATTAAACTTTAGAATTGTATCACAAATGCGATAACGTTAATGGTTCGTATGATAAAGTGAACCGTAATCTGAATTGGGAATGTTTTATCATATCACCTTAATTATGAAATTGTGTATTTATAGTTATTATGCATTTTAATGCACTTGCTAAAATGTTTTCACACCTCGCTCTCAGACCCTTTTATATTTCTCTCTTGCTATAAATATATTGTAGTATATTATAGGTGTCCCACCGCAAGGACGCCACTGATGCTTTTCTATCCAGTGTACTCAGAGTTGTAGTGTGGACTGTTGCGGGTTTTGTTATAGGTGCTTCCCGTATTTTGTAGATCTAGTTAAGGATTTAGTTTGTATATCGAGTTTATACCCAAGGGTCTTATTTGTAGCACTTTTATATATTTCTCCTCATGTTGTTGTATTGTGTGTGACCCGACAGAATAATCGAGTATTTCCTTTTGTTGTACTTGCTATGTTTTATAGGAGTACTTAATTTTATTGTAGCACGTGTGTATACATTATCAATTTTAGTAGTTACTATGGTGTTGGTTTGTTGATGTTCATTGTATGTTTTAAATTTTTGGCATCCGGTTATTGTACTATTGGTTAGATAGCTATGTTTATTTACTATCGACAACAGACGCTGAGAATGATCCACTTGAGATTCCTTATTTATTTTAGTATTGGGATGGACACCCATTATTATTTTAAGTGGGGTGTCACAGGTGGTATCAAAGCATTAGGTTCTAGTGTCTTAGGATCTGTGCAGGTTTTCTGCGCTCTTCTATAAGCGTTCTTGATGTAGAGTCCTACTATTAGGACGGTTGTGTTCATTAGGATTATATTTTCTTCTGTGATGTGTAATCACTTGAACGGTATTGTGATATAGTTGCTCTTATTTCAGATGCCACCAAAAAGAGGTCGTCCAACAATGGCAAACGGAGGGGCTGAGAATATAGAACCCCAAATGCCTCATGGGACTTTGACCGTAGTCGAAGTTGCCAATATTATGGTACAAGCAGTAACTGCTTCCATTTCTATGATGGCACATTAACCTGCAGCTCCAGTATCCCAAGCCTACCCCGGCCATCTGAGTGGCAGAGAGTACGGGAAGCCTTTCAAAAGGGACATCCTCCATAATTTTTTGGGGGAGTTGATGCAATAGTTGCAAGTCGATGGAAGAAGGTTATACAAAGGCACCTTTGGATGGTTGAATGCAGAAGAAAATACTCACCACCTTTAAACTAACGGGTGAAACTCTCCAATGGTGGGAATCAATCACCACATCGGAGTAGAGAGATGCAATGCCCATAGCAGATTTTTGGGAACGCTTTGATCGAAAGGATTTTCCTTCTATGATCCAGGGAAAAATGAGAAGGAGATTATTAAATGTGTCTCGATGTGATCGAACGGTGGTTTAGTACGAAGAAAAATATACTCAATTGGTGAATTTTATGCCCGACGAGGTAAATACGGAGGCAAAGCGAATAATGAAGTTCTTGGGAGGATTAAAATGGAAATTTTGGCAACACTTGTTGGGGAACCCAACATTATTGATTTTTACCGGGGTGGTGAATGCGACATTGTTACATTCTCAAGAGTATCATCTTCTTGTAAAAGGGGGTAAGAAATTTAGAGACTTGGGTTCATCAAGTAGGTATGGAAAATATGATTCCAGTGGGGCAAGATGGTATAGGCAGGATTATCAAGGGCCGCAACATCGTTTTGTTCCTCAAGACGGACAGGCGGGATTTTCTTATAGATGTTTCTTTTGTAGATAAATTGGCCAGAGGAAGATGGATTGTTCCAAAAGAGGTAGAGGGAATTTTTTTAGGAGGTTTTGGATGTAGAACCCCTATAACAAATCATGGGCCAATTTGGGTAGGAGGACTTCGAACAGGAACCCATTGGAGAAGAGAGGCAGTTGGAATATGGAGGTAAAATATAAATTATTTTCCTTTATATTTAGCTAATGCTTTGAGGGGTATTGGGAGTATCGCATGTAAGATGTTGATGAGTGGTTAGTTGTTATAACCCTATTATGTATAGAATTATCTGGAAGGGAAGAGTGAGAAAGTGGGGCACTTAGACGATATCCTTCGAAAGGAGAGATTACCTTGCGATGTGCTAGTAGAGAGTTACGATTTTGTTTCGAAAATAGGAACTGTTAAAATTTGTTGAGTGGTAACGATAAAGCTATTATTTTGTAGTTAGGGCTAGATGCTTGTATTTGTAATGTTCCAGTTATGGAAGGGTTCATTTTATGCCAATATTTTGATGTAAAAGATTTTATTATTGAGGAGGTTCAGGGTTTAGCGAGTTTATTGTTGATCAAAGAATTTTAGCTCACGGTTGTGTGCTTGTTGAGAACTAAGTGTTAGTAATAGGATTTTATTTGTTGACGCCTTATGTCTTGGGCATAAGGTATTTGATTTCTGTGTTGAAAGACATAAAACTATTTTTACATTGTTTTATAGGCCTTCGGACAATATCAAAATGATTCAAAAATATTTTTAAAACTTTAGTCCTGGTTTAACTTATCTCAATCCCCAATAGAGTTGCACAATAGTGTATTGGGAGGGTTCCTTATTTGGATTTTTCTTGCAATACCTCCCCCGCATGAAAGTACCGAATGCCAGGAATTGAGAAGAGTCAAATCTTCGGACATTAAATTTTCTGTTGAAATATACTTAGTATGTTATAATAAATTAATTTGTTGATAATTATATCACAATTTGAGGTTAAGTGGAGCTGGGTAATGTTTGTACAGTTGAGCTCGGGTACAGGGTGAATGGGAACCCCAGTTAACTAATTCGGTTTTAAAATAAAATGATTCGCCGTTAGAAGTGGGAGAGATAGGTATAGTAATTTTGAGGGTAGGTGTCTTAGGAGCTAGTTGAGATTTGGAGTACTAGGCTTAACTTTATTACAAGGATGAAATTCTGTGTAGGGGGAGTACGTAACACCCTGTAATTTTGAGGACTTATAATTTAATTAATTTGGGAGAAATAAAATTTATTTGAGGATTTGATAATTTTAAATTTGGCAATTGAGGTCAAAATTTGAGGATATAGTAAAGTTTTTTAAATGACGATTCTGAGTGCGCGGTTGATCCCTGATGGGTCGAGATATTCAAAATAACTGTCCTTGGGTTTTATTTCGGTTCCGAAATATTTTAAGTTAGTTTGACTCGAATTGGAGTAAACGAGTCATTTAAAGTGTGTATTATCATTTAAAATTGGGTATCTTGGAGATAAGGCTTATAAAGCCTACATGAGATAACAATCTCATTTGTGAGAATGAGAAAGCCCTAAAGAGAGAGAGAGAAGAGTAAAAGAAGAAGAGAAAGAGGAGAAAATCTTGGACGTTCGGGCCAATACGCGATTTTGAGGATGATTCAACGTCTACAACTTTGGGGCGAGTGATTAAACTTGCTAAATAATATATGTGCATCATTTATTTCATGATTTGTGGATTCAAATATGGATTTTGAGTTAATATGTTAAAAACCTAGATTTTTGGGTTAAATCTTGCATTTGATGTATATATATGGGTTTGAGGTTGGATAAATATTTAGGTTGTTATATATATAATGAGTTGTGATGTTAGAAACATATTTGGGTTGAATAATGTTGGAGAGAAGATGTTATAGTTGGGTATATATTTCGTGGGTTTTGTACAGAAGATGGAACTTTCGATGTTTTGCAGACCCGAATCGATTCGTCCCTTTAATCGATTTAATTCATCTTAAGGCAATAGTGTCAGGTCTATATGACCGAATCAATTCAAACCTAAAACCGAATCGATTCAGCCTAAGGAAGACTTACAGGTTGTTTGGACCGAATCGATTCGCATAACTGGCGAATCGATTTGTCTTAGGGACCGAATTGATTCGAACTGGGACGAATCGATTCGGAAATAGGGCTATTTTGCGAGGTTTTTCTAGAGTGAGTTTTGCTCTGTTCTGTTCGGGTTTAACGACTCGGAACATTCTAATATGATACGAGAAGTACATTTTAGAGTTTTTTGTGGAGTTTCCTATATGATGAAATATTGGGGTTGTATCGGGTTATTTGAGAGAGTATAAATTGAATCTATCATATCGACTTAGTGGGGAATCCTACTAGCATTGGGATTTCTATTTGGAGATAATTATGGGTTAATAAGAGATAGGTAGTGTACGCTTAGTGACGTTAAACTTTAGAATTATATCACAAATGCGATAACGTTAATGGTCCATATGATCAACTGAACCGTAATCGTAATTGGGAATGTTTTAGTATATCACCGACTAGGATAGTTTGTGTTTATACTTATAGACAAAATAATTATTATGTGCATACAAACATCAATGGTGTGTATGATGATGATTGTATATATATATTTGGTGTATATGATAATTAGGTAGACATACCTAGCATATGCGATCATGGGAAGTTGGCGATGTGGATGAGGCCTCTGTCTTGAAAAGTAGGGTGCATATAGTCCCCAGGTCATAGGCATCCATGAATTGTATTATGAGCTTTTGTATCAGGGGTAAGACGGCTTGGGTATGATTTATCTTATTTTTTGGTGAGGAACTATGACCGCTTCCCATACCTTGTGATTTGATTGTTTACCAGGGCGGTGTGATAATAGTTCGTTGGCTGGTAACCCGGGAGAATGTGAGTAATTCGTGGAAGTTGATATCATTGCAGAGATTATATAAACCCTATAAGTGAATGTATTATGTGTATTTTAAATGCATGTTATGTGTGTTATGTGTACGTGTTGGTAGGGTTGAATGAACGTGTTCTGTAGCTAGGATAATGTTATATAGACCATAAAGGTACTGTGTGTTATGTACCTAGGGCATAATGGATCTCGACGATCAACATTGTCAAGGAGTAGTGTATCGAGGCGGTTCCTTATTTGGATTTCGCTTTACGAGATGTCCCACGCATGAAACGTAGCGCAATGTTGGGAGTGGGGAGAAGTTTAGTCCTTAGTACTCGAGTTTATGTGTTATAGTGAAACATTACTTTGTAAGATAAAAATGTGATATGCGACTATTCTGATGCCAATAACTTGTTCAAGTTTATGATTAGAAACTGATGAATTCTATTAAGTTTTATATATATATATATATTAACTTACAAATTTGGGCGTAAGGTTAGGCAGTGATAGAATTGGAAGTTAGTAGTTACGTTTTAGATAGTGGGTTACACGGGTGTAGATCATGCATAGATTAAGATTGAATTATCCTTAGAATACGTCGAGTAGCTTAATTGAGGTTCATGTGCATATGTTTAGTTGAGAGCTTTAGTCGAGGGGTGAGTTTGAGTTCCAAGAGAGTGCGACTCCACTTTAATTACAAAATTGTGCATTTATAGTTATTATCAATTTTAATGCAGTTGCTAAAATATTTTCACACCTCCGGATCTGACCCGTTTATATTTCTCTCTTGCTATACATATATTGTAATATATTATAGGTGTCCCACCGCAAGGACGCCAGTGATGCTTTTCTATCCAGTGTCCTCGGAGCTGTAGCAGATGTGGACTGTTGCGGGTTTTGTTATAGCCGCTTACTATGTTTTGTAGATCTAGTTAAGGATTCAGTTTGTATATCGGGTTTATACCTAAGGGTCTTATTTATAGAACGATTATATTTTTATCCTCAGGTTGTTGTATTGTATGTGACCCAATAGCATATTCGGGTATTTCCTTTTATTCTACTTATTATGTTTAATAGGAGTACTTCCTTTTATCGTAGCACATGTGTATACATTATCAGTTTTGGTAGTTACTATGTTGTTAGTTTTTTTTTCATTATATGTTTTAAAATTTTGACATCCGCTTATTGTAGTATTGGGTAGTTAGCTATATTTATTTACTATTGACAGTAGATGCTGATAATGATACACTTGAGATTCCTGATTTATTTTAGTATAGGGCTGGCCACCCGTTATTATTTTAAGCGGCGTGTCACACAGCCAAGGGTCTCTTCACACGTGTTATAGACTATCAACCATCACATTCATTATGTACGGGTGTAAATGCTAGAATATATAAAGGCATTCCAACCCTTGATCTCCGGGTCATTATAAATACATTGTATTCCTTTCACAAAAGAAAAGATAGAACAAATTCTAGGTTATTCTTCCTGTAGCAAGAGCACCTAGCTTTCTGTAATCACTCAAATCAAAACAATAATTGTTGACGCAGGCTTTTTCTTCATAATCGAACCACTTTAAAAACTCTGTGTCTCTTATTTTATTATTTCATCACATCTTATATTTTAGCCGTAATTAGAAAATTGGATTTAATCCATTTTTTGACATCAACATTTACCATTACCTGACATGAAGTTATTACAAAATATTAGTAATTTTAGTTCTATATCATCCAATAACTTACTTATTTCACAACATTATCATCTATAGTTGACTTATATTTGAGAATAATTCTTTAAGTTGATCATATTTCCCTATTAGAGTTTATTTTTGATATAACTAATCTTTTCATGGTATTTATATCTTAGGTTATTATATTCATTTGATTTTTTTTACCTCATGTTTCATTTTTTTCAGCTGAAATATTTTTTACTAAGGTGGATATACAAATGGAGAAAAGTATGTTCCCCTACTTTGAGTTAATATGTGATCGAAAATTTTAGTCTCTTAAGTCATCTTTTAGTTCACATGATTTAAATTTCCAATTGTTTTTAGTATGGGAAGTATGTAACTCGGAGTCTATTGACAACTCAGTATCTTCTTGCAATGTCTAAGACCAAAACACTAGTATACCCAGATGTTAAAAATCAATGACGCACATAATTAAGCACCACTTAATCCAATGGATGAGCCATCACCTGCGCCATAAAAGGGCTTCTCATTAACCCTTCATACTCACATAAATCCTCTTATTTCCTTTTTCCTCCTCCTTAACCTCGGATTCATTATTTCACTCTCCAACACAAACGCAAAAGATAATAATATATATTTAAATAAGTGACTTTTTTAAGATATTAAAGATGGAATCGAATAATAGTTCTGATATGAAACAAATTAACTTTATATATTGAACTATAATAATCAGATTCGAATAATGGTTTTGATGCATGAGCTAAGGCCCTAGTGTAAACAGAGTAATTTGGTTTCAATTCATGAGCAGAGGCAACGTAGACTGCAGATTGACTGTATAACTTATCCATGGAAATCTCAATCCCATTCACTTTTCCCCCAATTATTGACATCATCATCATCTTTTCCTTATTCCCATCATATGGGTCCGACCACATGGATTCTCCATTTTCCATTCTAATCTATTATATGCAATATTGCTATTCAAGTTTGATTCCTTAAGATTTCTCCTAATGATTTCCTCCCATGATATCTTATGGCGACCCCTTTCTCTTTTACCCTTTATTTTTAATAATTTTGGTTTTATTATAGGTGCATCTACTTGTCTATGCAACACATGTTCGTACCAACTGAGTCTACATTATCTTAATTTATCACTAATGGGAGAAGCTTCTAGCGTTTCGTTAACGTACTGGTTTTTAATTTTGTCCATTTTAGTAATTCCTATCATCCATCGGAGCATCCTCATCTCACTAACATTGAGACTTTGTTCATGTTTTCTTATTAAATCCTATCACTCTGCTCCATATAGGGTTGTTGGCCTTACAATTATTTTCTAAAATTTTCCTTTTAATTTATCAGTTATCCTCTTATCGCATAACACCCTACTTGCTTGTCTCCATTTCATCCAACTAGTTGATATTCTACTCATAACATCCTCATCAATATCCCCATTACTTTGTAACACTGAACCAAAACATTGCAATTTATTAATTTGATTTATCTCATTTTTCTTCAATCTTTAACATTATGCTATCCGACGCATCATTATTAAATTTACATTCCATAAATTCCATTTTATTTCTACGGATTTTTAGTCCCTTAGATTCTAAGGCTTTTCTCCAAGTATCTACTCTCATCATTAATTCCTCCTTTAAATTGTCTACTAAAACTATATCATCTGTAAACAACATATACCATGTGACATCTTCTTGTATGTCCTTAGTAATCTCATCCAAAACCAAGGCAAATAACTAAGGACTTAAGGTTGATCCTTGGTGTAGACCCACTTCAATCGTAAAGTCATTAGTTTCTCCACATAAAGTTCTTACTCTAGTCTTTGTATTATCATACATATCTTCAATAGCTTTAATATAACTCATATCGATTCTTTTTCTCCTTAAAGCCCATCAAATTATATCCATAGTACTCTATCGTAAGCCTTATCCAAGTCTATAAAGACCATATATAAATTTTTATTCTTACTTCTACATTTCTCCATTAACTGTCTTAATAAGTAAATAGCTTATGTGGTATATCACCCTGGCATAAATTCAAATTGATTTTTTGAAATAGTCGACTCATTTCTATATCTTTGTTCTATAAGATTTTCCCATAATTTCATAGTGTTATTCATCAGTTTGATTCCTCTATAATACTACAGTTTTGTATATCCCCTTTATTTTTATACAAATATATTATTGTGCTTTTCCTTGACTGGTCTGGCATGTCTTCTCCTCTTAAAATTTTATTAAATAAACATGTTAACTTTTTTATCCCTATACTTCCAAGGGTCGTCCATACCTCTATGGGTATTTTACCCGGGCCAACCATTTTATTTTTTCCCATTTTCCTTATTAATATATCTACTTCTTTTTCAGTAATTGGACATACCATTCTTATATTCGATTCATTGTTCTCGAAATCTTTTTTGGGATATTTTTCATTCAATAATCCTTGAAAAAACTCTCCTCATCTATCAAGAATTTCTTTATCGTTAATTAATATACTTCGATTTATCTCTTTAATACGCTTAACTAGACCCATATCCCTTGTCAATCAATGTCTATTCTTTGTTAATTTATATATTTCCTTTTCACCTTTCTTGGTACCTAATTTATTAAAAAGATTATCTAGTGCATTTTGTTGCGCATTTATAATAATATTTTTTTACTTTGCTTTTAAACTTCTTATACTTTTTTAAATCTTCTAGATTTTTACTTTTTTGCCACTCTTTAAAAATTACTCTTTTCTTTAGTATTATCTTTTGCACTTACCAAGTCTCCTTTTTAATGAATTTATTTCCTTTAGGCTCACCAAAAATTTGCTTACCTATTTTCTCGATATCATTCTTTGTTCTTGACTAAATTCTTGACATGTCTGTAATACCCCATAATTCTGCTTAATTAGGAAAATATGTTTTATTTAAATTACATGAGTAGAGTAATTTAATGCGATAAAATACGCTTTATTTAAATTACGTGAGTAGAGTAATATAATGTGGTACGTTTATTTAAATTACGTGAGAAGAGCAAATTTAATGCGATAAAATACGTTTTATTTAAATTACGTGAGAAGAGTAATTTAATGTGATATAATGTTAATAAAGATTAATATGACGATTAAAAAGTTACTAAATGTGAGTAGTAAATTTTGAATGTTGATATGTACGGTCTAGTGATTATATGGACGCACCTGAGTTATCTCAACTGAGTGTCACACGTAGACAAAAATTGAAGATGAGATTAGAATTTTTTTTTCAGAGACCCAAACGATAATTTAGAGTCCACAGATGATTCCGAAAGGGTCGAATTAGTCAAAATAGTGTACCCGGGGGTACTAGTTGTGTGCCGGGTCATTTTCGGGCTAAACTGGGACCATTCGAGGGTATTTTAGTCTCTTTACATTTATGGGTAAGTAGACCTACGAATTTTGAAACCCTAAATCAGATTATAAGAGTTGAGGCTACGGTTAGAAAGAAATAAAATACACCATAGCCATTAGAGAAGAGAGAAAGGCAATTTCCTAAGGCAAAAGAAGGAATGAGGGAAATTCTAAGGAGATTTCACCACAAATTTGTTGGGAAGGAGGATTAAAGGATCAAAATCATCAACCATCATCAACAACCACAAAATCAGACCCTACAAATAATAAGGCAAGTGGTTATTTGCAAAATAAATTGAGTTATAATATCCATATTTAAGCTTTATGAAGAATATGGTTTTTATGATATTTTTGGGAGAAAAACAATTGATTATGACCCATGATTGGTAGGGATTGCATGTAGGACGTTTTTGGATCTCAAAATATTCTGATATCATAGAAAACTAGATGATTAATTCGAACTAAAAATCTGGAATTATGATGAAAGATGTAAAGAATGTATTTTGAGGGTTCTCGAATATTAGTAAGATTTTTAGTTAATTTGGCCAAGATTTATAATGATTTTGTTGTTTTAAATCGTTAGTAATCATCCCAGAACATGTAGGAATGATTAGAAATTGTTGGTTGCAAATATGGTAGACTATCATGAAAGATAGATAGATAGATAAAAATGGTGAAACCCGCATGAAGAAGACGAACTGGGTCTGTCACTGCTTGATCGATCGATCGACCCTTGAATGTCGATCGATCGAGCAGTCGATCGATCGACCATATCCCATCGATCGATCGGCCCTGGATGGAATTTTGAGAATTTTGTGAATAAATTTCCTTTTAATCACCGTCGCTGAATGGGAACCATAGTGATGATATTTTACGTATGAGGAGACTTCATAAATACCAGTAGGTGTACCGTTAGATTTCTTCATAAATGATTGAGTGGGAAATTTGGAGAAATGGACCGACAGGAGAACGATCGATTGAGCCGTATGTTAGGATTGTGAGAATTTAGCTACGGAAAGAGTGAGAGTAAATTCCAGAAAAATACTAGCAGGTTAAAGTTAACTTAACTACTGAATTAAGGGAGGGGTAACTAGGTCCCCTTAGAGTTGCATGAATACTCGAATAAATACAATAGTGAAATAAATTGTAAATTAATGAGTACGATGAATATGAGTAAAATTTATTACGTACGGGCATGATTTGATAGGTCGGGTGTGTACCTACTAAATTATATAAAATTTTGGGTTAAGAGAATTGTACCTAAATTAATTATGTTAGGGTCGATGAGACATTTCGAACTAACATAAAGTTATTATATGTTTGGGGTCAATGAAACATGCCGAACCAAACCTTAAATTGGTGTCGCGATGAAAGAGTCTCGAACCAGAATATGTATATATATATTTAAATATTTGGTGTCGATGGATCATTTCGAACAAACTCTTACTTGGGGTCGATGAATCATTCCGAACGAAGAGTCCTTTATGTGTGATAAAAGGCTATGCTAATGATAACTAATTTTCAATACATGATTGTTTGATAAAATGTATACTATGTGCATAATCTACAGACTTAGAATAGTAGATAATGAGATGAATTGAAAATATCTTAGTAATAATTTATAGGGTGATGAAATTAATACATGAATAAGGATAACGAGTAGTAAATAAGTTACCTACGCTTATAGCACATGAATGATGGATTATTAAAATACTGTGAGTAGGTTATGGAGACTTAGTGAGGGGATACATTCAGTGGGCATTCTAATCTAGTTATCTGGGGTAGTCTAACTAGGTGAACTAAGTATCCTCATTAGACATGCACTATAGAAGAGAGGTGAGGGAGTTCAAGGGAATGTGCGAAACCTTAATATGTGTAATCAATAACTCAATTGTAATAACTTCTTGAAAAATATTTTCAAATGCTTTTAGTACTAACTCTTGCTATGTAAATTTTTTAAAAACCTTTTAGGGGCCCAGCCACAGGGACAATCAACATGATTACATTCCAGGGATTTGGGAGCTGCAGCACGCGTGGATGTTGCAGGGATTGTTTAGACGCTTCCTCTTTTTCAGTTCTAGTGCAGGATTTCAGCTTTAGCATTCTTAGTGGGGACATGTTGTCCTATCTTTACTTTTACAGTTATTCTGATTCTGGATTTTGAGTCGTCTTTTATTGGCTGTGGTTTTCGGCAAGACTTTACATGCATTAAGTTATTTATGCAACTGTTTTATTATTACTAGAATTGTAATGTGTTTGTGTGGATTATTTGTTCTGCTTAAAGAAGATAAAATTCGGCACTCGTTTAATTTCACTTAGGTGGTTAGTAAATTAAAAAGGTTTCGGTAGTGATGCTAAGAATGAACCATTTAAGAAACCTGTTTAAATTAAATTAAGGCTTGATCACCCAAGGTTTAATTAGGCGGGGTGTCACAAATGGTATCAGAGCATCAGGTTCTAGTGTCCATAGGATCTGTACGGCTTACTGGGTTTTAGCATAACAATTGGTTGTATTATATCCCTTCTATTAGGACTGTTGATTCAATATCCGCTTTTGCGTTATCGTACATCTGCTCTTAAATTTTGTATAAACTGTGTACTTATACAATTTGAATCTTATTTCAGATGCCACCAAGGAGACAACGAGCGGAGAGAGATGAAGCCAGAGATGAGGTGAGGGAGGCTCATCAGGAGCCACAAGTGCCAATACCACCACCCCAACCCGAGTTAATTTCCACTACTCAGGTTGCAGTGATAGTGGGTCAGGCAGACGAGACAGCTATGAGGGACATGGCAACCCATTTTCCTCAGCCTCAAGTACCTCTTCCCGTGGCACCGGTAGTTCAGGCTCCAGTAGGACCATTTGCTTGGCAGGGAGTCAGAGAGACATTTCAGAAAGGACACCCACCCGAGTTTCAGGGTAGTACCGATGTAGTGGAGGCGTGCAACTGTAAAAAAAATATCCAGCGCCACTTGCGCATGCTAGAGTGCACCGAGGTACAGAAACAAATGCTAGCCACTTTTCATCTGTCGGGAGTGGACTTACAGTGGTGGGAGTCAGTTACCACCACCGAGGAAAGGGACACTTCGACAATTTCTGAGTTTTGGGTGCAGTTTGACTGCAAGTATTGCCCTCCAGCAGTAGAGTCAGAGATGAGGAAGAAATTCAGGGAAGTAGTTCAGGGTGATCGCTCAGTTGATGATTATGAGGAGGAGTTTACCCGCTTGGCTAACTTTGTGCAAAACGAGGTGAGAGATGAGGAGAGGAAGAAGTCAAAATTTATGGAGGGCCTAACCTGGAGAATCAGACATCATTTGATCGATAATCCGACATTGGTAACCTACATAGATGTCGTCAATGCCTCTTTAATACACTGTTAGGATAACCTCTTCCATGCGAAGGGAAATAAGAGAGGTGAGCCTAGCCAACTGGGCAAGGTAGGTGGAAGTAGCGATAGCAGCACACCGCAGCAGCAAACAATGGGCCAGTTAGGGCAGGATTCCCGATAGGGGAACTCGACCAAAAATTTTAAACACGGGAGGCATCGCTTTGAGAGACAGGGTCAGCAGGGTCCCCAAACACCAGTTCCTCATGGCCGACATGGCCAAGGGAACCAAAATGGAGGACAGCAAGGCTAAGGTCAACAGGGCCAATGTCAAGGCCAAGGGCAAAGACAGTTTCAGGGTCAGTGTTTCACTTGTGGCCAGCAGGGTCACAAGAGTAGAAATTGTCCACAGCCAGACAGGGCACAACAACAGGGTTCCCAACAAGGTTAGCAGGCTCCGTTAGCCCTAGTAGTAGCACAGGCCCCACAGCGAGGACAAATGCAGTACAGATGTGTGTTCAACGTCCGTGATATTCAATTTCAGCCATCACCTCCAACACCGCCGACAGTTGTGGGTATGCTTCCTATTCATGGACTTGAGGGTAGTATTTTATTTGACATGGGGGAGACGCACTCATTTATTACCACTAGATTTTCATGGGCAGCTGGCCTATTAACGACAGCTGACACTCATCTTATGTGTGTGGAGTCATCGATGGGTAGTGGGTCCCTCATACACTCGATTTGTAAGGGTGTGGGAATTATGGTTGGGAGATTGAGTCTAGCGGCGGACCTTCTAGTGATAGATATGGAGGGATATGATGTCATCTAAGCATAGATTGGTTGGAGCATTATAGGGCAATGGTAGATTGTTATGAGAGGACTGTCGTGTTCTCCATCCCGGGACAAGAGATGTTCCTTGTGGCAATACCACTCCCCGAGGGAGGATCGCGAACTCATTTATATTATATTGAGGAGGAGACCTCACATGGGGTTGTCGTTTATCTGGACTCAATCCCAGTTGTGAGGGATTTTGAGGATGTCTTTCAGGAGATACCAGGATTACCACCCAGCAGGGAGATAGCGTTAATTATTGACCTAGCACATGGGACGAGACCGATTGCCAGAGCACCGTATCGCATGGCTCCTTTGAAGATGCGAGAGCTGAGAGAACAGATTCAGCACCTATTAGGACAGGGTTTCATTCATCGGAGTACATCGCCATGGGGTGCACCTGTGTTATTTATAAATAAAATGGATGGTTCACTTCGTCTGTGTGTAGATTACAGAGAGCTGAACAAAGTGACGATACGTAATAAGTATCCATTATCAAGGATTGACGAATTGTTTGATCAGTTGAGAGGGGCTGCATACTTCTCAAAATTTGATTTGAGATCAGGTTACCAATAATTGCGCATTTGTGAAGAGGATGTACCCAAGACCGCTTTCCTGTCATGGTACGGGTCATACGAGTTCAGAGTGATGCCGTTTGGGCTAACTAATGCGTCGACAGTATTCATGGATCTCATGAATAGGGTATTCAGGGAGTTTTTGGATCAGTTTGTGATTGTATTCATAGACGACATTCTGATTTACTCTCGCACGGAGGAAGAACACGCTGAACATTTACGAATGGTTCTACAGACATTGCGGGACCATCAATTGTATGCCAAATTTGAGAAGTGTGGATTTTAGCTTCGGGAGATTCAGTTCCTAGGACACGTCGTATCTAGCAGAGGCATTGTTGTTGACCCCAGTAAGGTATCGGCGGTGAGGGAGTGGGGACAGCCCACGACACCGACCCAAATTCGCAGTTTCTTGGGGTTGGCCGGTTATTATCGTCGCTTCATCAAGGGAATCTAAAAAATTGTCGGACCTTTGATGAACTTGACTCGTAAGGGAGTTCCCTTCATATGGAGTGACAGTTGTCAGTTAGCATTTGATGAATTGAAGGACAAGTTAACATCAGTACCCGTTCTTGCCTTGCCTAGGAGCGAAGTGGAGTACCGAGTCTATACTGATGCGTCCTTATAAGGGCTTGGGGGTGTGTTACAGCAGGAAGAGAAGGATATAGCTTATGCATCCCGAAAGCTTAAGCCACATGAGAATAATTACCCCACCCATGACCTCGAGTTGGAAGTGATCATTTTTGCATTGAGAATATGGAGACACTATCTTCTGGGCAAGCAGTTCACTCTATTCACGGATCATAAGTCACTACAGTATCTGTTCACTCAAAAGGATCTGAATATGAGGCAAAGGAGGTGGCTTGAATTCGTGAAGGACTACCAACTTGATATATAGTATCATCCTAACAAGGCTAACATGGTAGCATATGCGTTAAGCAGAAGACTTACTGTAGAGTTGGCAGAGATTTGGAATGAGAAGTGGAGTGAACTTCGACACGAGGATGAGATAGCTAGAGCATGCATGGCAGTTTTAGCTATCACTCCCGAGAGTGTTATACGGGTAGTGAGGGAATAGGTCGAGGACCCGTTTTGTTAGGAAAAAGTACGACAGTTACTGGCCGAGGGGGCAGAGTCCTACTCCATCAGCTCAGAGGGCGAACTACGGTTTAATGGTAGGCTGATAGTACCTGAAGATGATGATTTGAGGCATGCCGTTATGACGGAGTTACATGGGTCAAAGTTTTTGGTACATCCAGGTGGGGACAAAATGTACCAGGATATGCGAAGATTATATTGGTAGTCAGGTATGAAACGAGATATTGCAGAATTTGTCTCAAAGTGTGTTATATGTTAGCTTGTAAAAGTTGACCATCAGAGACCTTCAGGGATGCTACAACCACTAGAGATTCCCGTGTGGAAGTGGGAGAATATCTCGATGGATTTTATTACTGGGTTACTAACATAACAGAAGGGTCACGATTCCACATGGGTGATAGTGGATCGGCTGACTAAGGTAGCTCATTTCTTACCGGCTCGTACGGATTATGATACGATGCGGTACGCGCAGCTATTCATTTAAGAGATCGTCAAGCTGCACGGAGTTCCTATTAATATTATGTCTGACCGAGACAATATATTTGTGTCACACTTCTTAAAGAGCTTTCAGGAGGCCATGTGCACCTACTTACGGTTGAGTACGGCATATCACCCACAGACGGACGGTCAGATCGAAAGGGTAAACCAGATGTTGGAGGATATGCTGAGGATGTGTGTCCTAGATTTTAGGGGAGGTTGGGAGCCATACCTTCCTTTGGTGGAGTTTGTATATAATAACTCTTATCAATTCACTATTAGCATGGCTCCATTCGAGGCACTTTAAGGGAGGCCTTGTCGTTTGCCCGCCAGTTGGTTAGAGGTGGGGGACAACAAGCTATTGGGGCCAGAGATGATACAGGAGACTTCCTCCAAAATAGATTTGATTCGAGGACGTATTCGAATAGCTCAGGATAGTAGAAGAGTTATGCTGACGCCGGTAGGAGACACGTGGAACTAGATGTGGGCGACCAGGTGTTAATTCGGGTATCTCCTATGAAAGGGATTATGAGGTTCGGCAAGAAGGGGAAATTAACACCGAGTTATGTGGGGCCATTTCCTATCATTGAGATGGTGGGACAGGTAGCTTACAGATTGGGACTCCCTGAGCATCTTCAGCGAATACACGATGTATTCCATGTGGCATCACTGAAGAAATACAAAAGGAGTGAGAGAGCCTTCTGGCACATTCCACTGGAGGAAATCAATTTGCAGCCAGATGTCTCGTATGAAGTAAGACCCGTGGCTATCCCGGATTATAGTGAGCGCAAACTACGATCCAAGGTGTTACCCTTAGTACGAGTATAGTGGGGACATCACAATATGGATGAGTCTACTTGGGAACGGGAGGAGGATATGGGAGAACAATATCAAGAATTATTCACAGCAGGTATTTTCTAATTTCGAGGACGAAATTCCTTTTTTAAGTGGGGAAGTATGTAATACCCCGTAATTCTACTTAATTAGGAAAATACATTTTAAATAAATTACGTGAGTAGAGTAATTTAATGCGATAAAATACGCTTTATATAAATTACGTGAGTAGAGTAATTTAATGTGATATGTTTATTTAAATTACGTTAGAAGAGTAATTTAATGCGATAAAATACGTTTTATTTAAATTATGTGCGAAGAGTAATTTAATGTGATATAATGTTAATAAAGATTAATATGACGATTAAAAATTTACTAAATGTGAGTAGTAAATTTTGAATGTTGATATGTACGGTCTAGTGATTATATGGACGTACCTGAGTTATCTCAACCGAGTGTCACACGTAGACAAAAATTGAAGATGAGATTAGAAAAATATTTTAAGAGACTCAAACGATAATTTAGAGTCCACGGATGATTCCGAAAGGGTCGAATTAGTCAAAATAGTGTACCCGGGGGTACTTGTTGAGTGTCGGGTCATTTTCGGGATAAACCGGGACCATTCGAGGGCATTTTGGTCTCTTTACATTTATGGGTAAGTAGACCTACGAATTTTAAAACCCTAAATCACATTATAAGAGTTGAGATTAGGGTTAGAAAGAAATAAAATACACCATAGACATTAGAGAAGAGAGAGAGGCAATTTCCTAAGGCAAAAGAAGGAAGGAGGGAAATTCTAAGGAGCTTTCACCACAAATTTGTTGGGAAGGAGGATTGAAGGATCAAAATCATCAACCATCATCAACAACCATAAAATCAGACCCTACAAATCATAAGGCAAGTGGTTATTTGCAAAATAAATTGAGTTATAATACCCATATTTAAGTTTTAGAAAGAACGTGGTTTTTATGATATTTTGGGGAGAAAAACAATTGATTATGACCCATGATTGGTAGGGATTGCATGTAGGACATTTTTGGATCTCAAAATATTCTGATATCATAGAAAACTAGATGATTAATTCGAACTAAAAATCTGGAATTATGATGAAAAATGTAAAGAATGTACTTTTAGGGTTCTTGAATATTAGTAAGATTTTTAGTTAATTTGGCCAAGTTTTATAATGATTTTGTTGTTTTAAGTCATTAGTAATCATCTCAGAACATGTAGGAATGATTAGAAATTGTTGGTTGCAAATATGGTGGAATATC
This sequence comes from Sambucus nigra, assembly GCA_949130495.1. Lineage (NCBI taxonomy): Eukaryota > Viridiplantae > Streptophyta > Magnoliopsida > Dipsacales > Adoxaceae > Sambucus > Sambucus nigra. The sequence goes on along the minus strand of OX422212.1, from coordinate 342,462,102 downwards.
ATGAAAGATAGATAGATAAATATGGTGAAACCCTCATGAAGAAGACGAACTGGGTCTGTCACTGCTTGATCGATCGATCGAGCAATCGATCGATCGACCATATCCCATCGATCGATCGACCCTTGCTAGAATTTTAAGAATTTTCTGAATAAATTTCCTTTTAATTACCGTCACTTAGTGGGAACCTTAGTGATGATATTTTACCTATGAGGAGACTTCATAAATACCAGTAGGTGTACCGTTAGATTTCTTTATAAATGATTGAGTTGGAATTTTGTAGAAATGGACCGACGGGAGAACGATCGATTTAGCCGTATGTTGGGATTGTGAGAATTTAGCCACGGAAAGAGTGAGAGTAAATTTCGGAAAAATACCAGTAGGTTAAAGTTAACTCAACTACTGAATTAAGGGAGGGGTAACTAGGGCCCCTTAGAGTTGTGTGAATACTCGAATATATACAATAGTGAAATAAATTGTAAATTAATGCGTACGGTGAATATGAGTAAAATATATTACGTACGGGCATGATTTGATAGGTCGGGTGTGTACCTACTAAATTATATAAAAATTTGGATTAAAAGAATTGTACCTAAATTAATTATGTTAGGGTCGATGAGACATTCCGAACTAACATAAGGTTATTATATGTTTGGTGTCGATGAAAAATGTCGAACGGAAACCTTAAACTGGTGTCACGATGAAAAAGTCCCGAACCAGAATATGTGTGTATATATATATTTTTAAATAGTTGGGGTCGATGGATCATTTCGAACCAACTCTTACTTAGGGTCGATGAATCATTCCGAACCAAGAGTCCTTTATGTGTGATAAAAGGCTATGCTAGTGATAACTAATTTTCAATACATGATTGTGTGATAAAATGTATTATATGTGCATAATCTACAGACTGAGAATAGTAGATAATGATATGAATTGCAAATATCTTAGTAATAATTTATAGCGTGATTTTATTATTACATGAATAAGGATAACGAGTAGTAAATAAGTTACCTATGCTTATAGCACATGAATGATGGATTATTAAAATACTGTGAGTAGGTTATGGAGACTTAGTGAGGGGATACATTCAATGGGTATTATAATCTAGTTATCTAGGATAGTATAACTAGGTCAACTAAGTATCCTCGTTAGACACACACTATAGAAGAGAAGTGAGGAAGTTCAAGGGAGTGTGCGAAACCTCAATATGTGTAATCAATAACTCAATTGTGATAACTACTTGCAAACTATTTTCAAATATTTTGAGTACTAACTCTTGCTATGTAAGATTTTTAAAAACCTTTTAGGTGCCCAGCCACAGGGACACCCTGCATGATTACATTCCAGGGATTTGGGAGCTGCAGCACGTGTGGATGTTGCAGGGATTATTTAGACGCTTCCTCTTTTTTAGTTCTAGTGCAGGATTTCAGCTTTATCATTCTTAGTCGGGACATGTTGTCCTATCTTTACTTTTACAGTATTCTGATTCTGGATTTTGAGTTGTCTTTTATTGGCAGTGGTTTTCGACAAGACTTTACCTGCATTAAGTTATTTAAGCAACTGTTTTATTATTACTAGAATTGTAATGTGTTTGTGTGGATTATTTGTTCTGCTTAAAGAGGATAAAATTTGGCACTCGCTTAATTTCACTTAGGTGGTTAGTAAATTAAAAAGCTTTCGGTAGTGATGCTAAGAATGAACCATTTAAGAAACCTGTTTAAATTAAATTAAGGCTTGATCACCCAAGATTTAATTAGGCGGGGTGTCACAATGTCCTCTGCTAATTCATACGGAATACTACCAAGGCTATAAATTTCCCTTTGAAAATCGTATTGCAAATGTATTGTTGTTTAAAACTTGATAATTGCTATTTTTACGATGGTCCATTTTTCTCATCCAAAAATGATTGCACTCAGTTTTGGGATTTCTCGCTAGTGCACTAGCATCATATACATATTTGTTAATCAGTAGATATAAAAACTTTTTTTTACGTAATATATATTAAATTGTAAATCTTGTAAATGTACAAAATCTTTTTAGAATAAGAAAGAGATTTAGCAACATGATTTGATGGTATTAAAGAATCTCTTCAAGGTAGTAAGTAATATGTGGTAATAGTTATTAAGGAAGAAGTAAGACGAAAGAAAGAGGCTAATGTATTAAGGATTGGGACAATAATACCAAGTTATTTCGTAGACTTGTGAAAGGTAAAACGAAGAATAGAGTAATCAGTAAAATGGAAAGTGGGTGTAACACCCTGTGTTTTTTAAACATAAAATTTTTTAGGAATTTAAATATTTTGAAAAAATAATTTTTGGAATCTATTTAATTTTAACATGTAAAAATGTTCATTTTATATATATAGAAAAAGGTTTTAACTAGAATTTAGATCGGGATTAAATTTTCGAAATTGTGACTTTTCATATAAAAATCGAGAGAGGATCTGACCGAAGGAGAAAAAAATTCGACCGTGTGATCGAGTTGAATTTTTTTACATCAGCTTCTTCTCACCATCAACGACAACATATCAAAATTTGTGTCAATTCCAATAATCTGATCATTTGTAATGTATTTTTAAGAGCTTGTGTTTGATTAGGACTCAAATTATTTTTGGTATATAAATAAAAATTGGCGGGTTTAGGACTTTGAAAATATAGTTTAGCCTTCTCAAAAATCAGTAGCTGCCCATAATTTCCTTCTCTCTCATCTACAAAACCTAAACCCCATTGAACATAACTCTCAACCCAAGTTTTAAAAATCTAAACCGAGTTTTTTCAAGATCGTTCAAGAACGTGTCTTCATTATTTTCTCGAGAGGAATGCAACCATCTAATCAGATTCTTTAAACAATTTTCATAGGCACGAATACTTCTATTGTTCCCCTTTAGTATTATGCATTTTAAATGTTGCATAAACACTAATTATCACGTGTTCTTAAACTAAAGGTAGAGACTAATTATAGAAACTGAAACAAATTTCGGGACGATTTTTACTCAAATATTTAATATGAATTAAGACTCAAAACCATTGCATGCTTAGCTTAGAGGTTGTGATTTCGTTAGAATTTATGACATTCGCATGTAGAATAAATTGCATGGATGTTATAAATTGATTTCGACGTATAAAAATTATGTTAATTATCTTCTACTTGTAGAATATAAATTTATTTTTTATGCCCTGAAATTATGCATGTGTTAGAAATCATTTCAGTTTTTAAAACATAAATTGTTTAATTAATATTATAATTAAACGAACATAATCTGGATACATAGTAATATTGTGATTACTTTAAAGAATGGTTGTGAAAAGTTGAAAATATGCTATGTGTGATTCATAAATTATATGAATATCTTACTCCGTGAGGACAACGCGATTAACTGGATAGTTAGTGTTATAACATTATTTTTGGTTACTTGTTAATTATGAGACAAGTAGGTAGGCCTTCGTTGTTGGTAACATAATTTAGGTATGTGACTAGTTAGTGTAGATTTTTAAGGAGGGACGACTCCGGGTTGTGGCTGAGTTTTACATTGTTTTCATTGTATCGTTACCCTAAGTGCGAGGTTAGGTAGTTATTTTGGTAACTATTCTTTCTAAATGATAACTTAGGATATATTTGTGTTTTGGAGACCTCTAGGTATGGGACTAGGGTGGTTTGAGGATTTATACTCGGCAAAAGGTTGGGGCTAATAAAAATGATGATAACTTGAGAAAAATGAGAATTAATGCCTAAGATAATAAACATGTATTAAAATAAATTTAGCATTGTTAATAAGTGTAGGGCTAAAGAAATTGGGTTGGCTGGCTATAGCAACATGCGTGTGTATTGGCATCACCAATAATTTCAATGCTGACAAAAATTGGGCTTGCTGGCTATCATGACGTGTCGTGTGCGGAACCTCGTCAATAAGTGCAGGGCTAGTAAAAATTGGGCCAGCTGGCTATAGCGAGAGGAATGTGTGTGGTGTAAAACTTTAGGTAGTCCCGAAGAAGTGCATGAAAAATGGAAGGGTCGGCTGGCTATGACGGTATCACTATTATAATAATTTGGTTAATCGATTCAAATTTAATTGATAACTTTATCATAATTACCCGACAGTAATATCATAAATAGACTTAAACATTTGGGGTGGCTTAGTTATGTGGTTAGATGGTAGTAGTTTATTTTACTCGCATGTTAATTTATATCTTGTTTAAATAAAAATACTTTGTTGTGATGTTTATCATGTATAATGCTATTATTTGGGTTCATGGGCCCTAATTGGGAGGTGTAGCTAGTATTCATGCGGTAGGCTCTGATCCATTATGTTGACTAACATTATAGGTAAAGTGTTGGAGTAGCTACATGAGAGATATTGGAGATATGTTTGGGAGTGCAGCTGAAGATTTATTTTATCTACTTTAGTACTTTAGATTTACTTTTCATTTTATCGTATTTATTATGAGACATTCATTTATGGATTTGGTGGGCCAATCTGTTCCAAAGTTGTTTACGAAATATGTCACATATTTATAGTTGGATTATTTCATTTTGGTTTTATATTTTTTGGAGTTTGATTTATTTGGGAGATTGTATAGTGATGGATTTTAATTTACATGAATGGTTATATTTATTGGATCAATTTGATTGCTATCTTGCGATTTTTTTTTAAATATCTCATATATATGTCAAATGCTGAGAATGATAACTTATTTAGTGATGCTCGGCATAATATGGAGGCAGCGGCTAGCCACATCGTTTTTCAAAATGCGTGGGGTGTTACAGATGGTATCAGAACATGGTCTTATGATTCATAGGTTCTGATAACGTTTTAGCTTCAACATTACCTATCTTTGATTCCTTTTGATGATTTTTACTCTTCGTTATTCCGATTCTGATGTTATTTCCTTCCTATATTTTCAGGTGGTGAAGACTAGGAGATCTGGAAATAGGAGAGAGAGTTCGATTTCTTGTCCTGTAATTAGTGGTTATCGTTCGTAAGGCCAAAGTCTCTGGTATTAAGATAGGGAGACAAAGGTGGGTGTCTCTAGAGGCGCAACATCAGGGTACACCTGCTTCAATTTGGGACAAAGTGAGAGCTAGTTTCCCTAAGGGAAATCCTCCCACCTTCGCAGGGGGATCTAACCCAATGATTGCTCACTAATGGAGGAGAGACATAGAGGGAAACTTGAGGATGGTAGATAACACTGATGTGCAAAATAAGATGTTGGCTATGCTCAAGATGACTAGGGATGCGCTATAATGGTGGGAGAGTGTTATCACATCTAAGGATAGGGATCTCCTGAGCTATAAAGATTTTATAGTGAAGTTTAGTGACAAGTATTTTCCATATTCTATTAGGAGCGTGAAGAAGAGGGAGTTTTTGGACTTGGAGCAGGGTTCGATATCAATTGCTAAGTATGAGCAGGAGTTCAAAAATTTGTTAATATTTGTATTGGAGAAGGTGGATACTGAGGTAAAGTAGATGGAATGCTTTATTAAGGGTCTATCGTGGTCTATTAAGTAGATAGTGTTGGGGAATCCGACGTACACTTACACCCGAGTGGTGGACATCGCACTGTTGTTATGGAAAGAAAAAGTGAACTACCAAAAGAAGTTAGGAAAGAGACTGGATCCGAATGGTGATGGAAGGGATAAAAAGGGTCATAATGACCATCCATGGAAGAGACAGCGAACAGGTCAGGAGCAGTAATGTGAGCAAACTCTAGGTATGCATCCTGGACCTTCTAGGGGTGTGTGTTGTATTTATGGAGAGGTGGGTCACCGCGCTTATATGTGTCCTAAGAGGAGGGGCTAGCAGGGTCAAAGAGCATTGGTCCAAGGGCCTCCAGCACCGGTAACACCAGGTATGTAGGGAGCACCAGCAGCAACCCACATTTACTTTCGACTCAAGAACCTTAAGTAGGGTAGGCGTAATAGGAGCCGAGACGTGGCTAGTTGGGTAGCACAGTATGTATTATTATCATTAATATGTTTATATATATAGTTGATACATATTGTATTTTGTTCATGGGGTAGGTGCATGTAAGATTGGGTGTATGGGCGCCCAATTGTGGCATTTTACGAGTAGGCATATGTGAGCCTTATTTCATTTTTATGCGTTTATGCTTCGTTGAATTTCGGGGACGAAATTCATGTGCTAGTGGGAAAGTATGTAACACCCCGTGTTTTTGAAACATAAAATTTGTTAGGAATTTAAAATTTTCGAAAACATAATTTTTGGAATCTATTTAATTTGGGGATGTAAAAATGTTGATTTTTATATATAAAAAATAAGGTTTTAACTAGAATTTAAATCGGGATTAAAATTTGAAAATTGTGAATTTTCATATAAAAATCGGGAGAGGATGACCTAAGGAGAAAGAAAATTTGACCATCCGATGGGGATGGATTTTTTACACTTCGTCTCATTGTCATCTACAACATATCAAAATTTCAGCCAATTCCAACGGTCCAATCGTGCGTAATGTATTTTTGAGCGTTCGTGCTTGATTAGGACTCAAATTCTTTTTCGTATATAAACATAAAGTGATGGGTTTAAGACTTTTAAAATACATTTTAGCCTACTGAAAAACTAGTAGCCTCCCATAATTTCCCTCTTTTATCTACAACTTTTAACCCAAGTTTTGAAGCGCTAAACCGAGTTTTCTCAAGATCGTTCAAGAACGTGTTTTTATTATTTTCTCGAGACGAACGAAACCATCCAGTCGGATTATTTAAACATTTTTTAAAGGAATGAATACTTATATTGTTCTCCTTTAGTATTATGCGTTTTAAAAGTTGCTTGAACACTAATTATCATGTGTTCTTAAAATAAACGTAGACACTAGTTAGGGAAAGTGAAACATATTTCAGGATGCTTTTTACTCAAATATTTAATATGAATTAAAACTCAAACCCCTTGAATGCTTAGGTTAGAGGTTGGGATTCCATTAGAATTTATGTCATTTGCATGTAGAATAAATTGTAGGGATGTTATAAATTGATATTAACACATAAAAATTATGTTAATTATGTGTTACTTGTAGAATAAAAATTTATTGTTTATTGCCTAAAATTATGCATGTGTTAGAAATCATTTTAGTTATTGAAACATAAATTGTTTAATTAATATTATAATTAAACGGAAATAATTGGGATGAAGACTAATATTACGATTAATTTAAAGAATGGTTGTGATAAGTTGAAAATATTATATGTGTGATTCATAATTTGTATGAATATTTGACACTATGGGGACGACGGGATTATTGGGATAGTTAGTGTTCTCACCTTATATTTGGTTGCGTACTAGGTATAGAACTAGTAGGTAGGCCTTATTTTTTTTGTAACACTTTCTAGGTATGGGACTTGTTAGTGTAGATATTTAAGGAGGGGCGACTTCGGGATGAGGATGAATTTTACGTTGTTTCCATTTGATGGTTAGCCTAGGCGCGATGCTAGGTAATTATTTTGGTAAGTATTCTTCCTAAAGGATAAGTTAAGATATATTTGTGTTTTGGAACCCCTAGGTATGGGACTAGGGGTGGTTTGAGGATTTATTCTCGATAAAAGGGTGGGGCTAATAGAAACAATGATAACTTGAGAAAAATGAGAATTCATGCCTAAGATGATAAATGGGAATTAAAATAAATTTTGTATTGTAAATAAGTGCAGGGATAACAAAATTGGATTGACTGGCTATAGCGATGTGGGTGTGTGTTGGCGTCACCAATAAGTGTAGGGATGACAAAAATCGGGCTGGCTGGCTATTGTGACGTGTCGTAGGTGGAACCTCATCATTAAGTGAAGGGCTAATGAAAATTTGGTTGGCTGGCTATAGCGAGATGAATGTATGTGCTGTAAAACTTTAGGCGGTCCCAAATAATTGCAGGACAAATAGAAGGGTCGACTGGCTATGATGGTGTCACTATTATAATAATTTTGTTAATCAATTTAAATTGAATTGACAATTTTAGCATAATTACCTGACTGTAATATCATAATTGGACTTACACATTTTGGATGGCTTAGTTATGTGGGTAGATAGTAGTCGTTTAATTTACTCGCATGTTAATTTATATCCCATTTAAATTAAAATACTCTATTATGATGTTTATCATGTATAATTCTACTGTTTCGATTCAAGGTTCCTAATTGGGAGGAGTAGCTATTATTTTTGCGATGGGCTCTGACCTATTGCGTTGACTAGTATTTCTAGTATAGTGATTGTAGATATGTTTGGGATTACAGCTGGAAATTTATTTTATTTTATTTAGTAGTTTCGATTTACTTTAGATTTCATCGTATTTATTATGAGACATTCATTTATTTATTAGGTGGGCCAATCGGTTCCACAATTGTGTACGGATTCTGTCAAATATTTATAGTTTGATTATTTCATTTGGGTTATATATTTATTTGGAGTTGGATTTATTTGGGAGATAATATGTGGTGGATTTTTATTTGCATTAATAGTTAATTGATTGGATAAATTTGAGTATTATCTTGTGGAAAAAGTTTTAACGTCTCATATATATATCACATGCTGAGAATGATAACTTATTTAGTGATGCTCGACAACGGCTGGCCACCTCGCTTGCCAGAATGCACGGAGTGTTACAGGGGGATGGAATAATGATATGATAATATAATTGTAAATGAGATAATGTGGTATTGTGAGATAGTGATAGGATTATATAATACAGTCTAGGTTGGTAAGGTAATTAGGAAAATTGAGGAATTTCCAGGATTGAATGGGAAGAAACAAAGAAAACTCATTTACACAGGCAGTATCTCCAATATAGTGCCCATAAAGGAAATTTTTATAGGATACTTTGAAGTCACTATGTAAGGACATAAATTTCCAATTGAGTCCTTTGTAGTTTTGGCTCAATTCCGAACAAAAATGTTTGAGTCATAGGGTAGAGTTTATTGATCATCCTTCAATACTATGACGTGTTTGTTGAAGACGTAGCGGCCAAGTGTATAAAGCTTCATCACATTGCTGAGTTTGTTTATGCCTCGTTTCTACGTCATCAACATGGTTTCAATGCTCCTAAGGTATGAACGCCTTTTAATATGTATATATATAGGAGCTTGGAACATTTTATAATGGGTAAACGTTTATTTAAAACTATTATTTAATTTCAGAAAGATTTCATTTAAACTTTAAAATAAAGAATATAAAGTTTTTGGGCAAAAATCAAAATTTTCAAACTTTTTGGGAGTTCGTTTGAAGTGTCGTTCGAATGAGATTTCCGTTCGAACCATAAGTCCTTTGAATGAGTTTGCCAATGAGTTGCCATATTGGCCACTGGAACTTCGTTCGAAATGTCGTTCGAACGAGATTTCCAACGAGATTTCTAACGAGTTCACACTGGAACTTCATTAGAAGCCTCGTTCGAACGAGATCTCGTTCGAACGAAAATGTCGTTCGAACGAGATTTGACGGGAACAGATATTTGCCTGTTTTTAGCAGTTTTTCCAACTTTTTCCACTACTTTACCCCACAAACTTCTGACAGATTACTATAGTACGGGAACCAAAGTTTGTAACTTAACTTTTTCATATCCTACAACCTCTAAGAGAGTTTTTTGGGAGAGAAATCAAAAGAGAAAAATTTCTTTGTTTAAGTGTTGTTGTTTTTCAAGAAAAATATTTTAAACACTTGTTTTAGACCCATATTATTTATCCAAGCTTCCATAGATATATTTGTACTTGCTTGGAGTTTTGGCACTGGTTTTTCATCTCTACCATTTGAAGAGATGTTTGGGTTCTCTTCTAAATCCCACAAAGAAGAAGAAGTTTTCATTGATTTACCCACTTGGAGAAAGGCTCCTAGTTCGGGTGACGGTGACCATATAAAGTCCGATCGGTGGATTCCGAGACCGCAGTGGAGCTCCGTGTTATTCGCTAAGAAGAGGTTGATACAAAAAGACGCATCGGGGCTTGAGAGGGATCGAGTTGAGTGTTGTAAGTCATCTTACTTGTATTTGTAAATTCCGTACTTAGTGGATTTGAGGCTAGGGTCGTCCGAGGTTTTTTCCCGTTGTGGGTTTTCCTCGTACATCGCGGCGTAGTGGATTAATCGTTTATTTTATCTTTTGCAAAATCACCTAGAACGCACATGTAATAACCCTCGATTCTGGGAGGCTCACTTTATATTAATTTTACCGCATAAGGTAATTATATTAAATGTGGGGACTGGAGTAAATATTTGTTTGAATGAATTGAAAGTTAATATTTACTAGATTGATGTATATTTACTGTATGTGAAAGTAAATATCATCAAGTTGCATGTTTATAGTGTCATTTATTTAAAATGACATTTAGGTTTAAATAAGATTGGAACTCGAAATGATTTATAAAATTTCCGGATGCCAGTTTAGAGGGTGTAGTTAGTCTCGGAAGGTGAGAGACAGTCAAAATAAGTGCCATATTGTATTTTTGTATTTCGAGCACTTTTACCTGGTTTTAGCTTATATGCGTATTTGCGAGTCATTTTAATGTGATATTAACCACTTAAGTTGGGAGAATTATGTTAAGCCACGATTTTGGTCTTGCCCCTTATTTCATTTCCTCATTTTATGTCTTAAAACAAAGAGAGAAAAGGAGAGAAAGAAAGAGGAAGAGAAAAAATGGATAAATGAGAGAGAGATTGAAGATGGAGGATTTGGGATTGCTTCTTCTCCAAATGAATCTGAGATATCAACCCCAAGGCAAGTTTTCTACTTGCTAATATGTGATTTAAGATGTATAAATTGTATGATAGTTGTGTATTTACATTTATGGTTTAAATGAGGAAATTGTGGGAATTAAACCCTAATCTTAGTTTTGATGATTAAATGGTGGATTTTAGTAGTTAGTAATCATGTTGGGATGATTTTGGGTAGATAATTATTATTGGTTGTGTGTAAAAATGGAAGAGATTTGAGGTTTGGGAAATTAGGGTTCATAACCCTTAAAACAAAATTAGTAAATTCTACAGAACCGAATCGATTCAGCCTGGCCGAATCGATTCGCCTCGAGACAGTTTCCAGGTCTAAGTCGACCGAACCAATTCGAATGGTCCGAATCGATTCGAAAATTATGCAGGAGTCGAGTTTTCCCAGCCGAATCGATTCAGATGGTCCGAATCGATTCTCTTTCCTGAACCCAAATCGATTCGGCTAGGCCGAATCGATTCGGAAGCCCTGCATTTTAAGTGATTTTCTTAAGCTTAGTTCCAATTCATTTTCTTTAAGTCTAGGGCCTAGGAACCTTCTTTAATGAATTAAACTAAGTGTCCTAGAGATGTATTGAGTTAGTTACTTCCCTACACTAGGAATGGGTTATGTGGGGACTTTTCCGGGGTTATGCCGATTGATGTTAGGGCATTCCTTCTTCTAGTTGATTTTTATGAAACTAGGAGATGTATTATTATGTTTGGGAGACTTTAGAAGCTCAATGGAGCTATGTTAGTCTTGATGGTTTATAATACCTATTAATGATTCTTGGGAGAATAAATTAGGAGTTCATTTATCCTTTGAGGATTGTAATGACGGTATAAAATATGTATGGCTCCGGATCAAAAAGGTAAACTATTTACGAAACGTAAAGGGATATGGTTTCGAATAAAATGAAACATACATTTGCTAAAATGTAAATGGAATTGGAAACAGTAAAATGGAAATGGAAATAATGATAGTAAATGATAATTTACTTAATCATTAATATGATAAATGATGATTTGGTTAAACACACCTCTCTAAATGACATCATAAGGGAATTTTGTGCGCTTAGTGATGCCCCCTGGCTAGTGAATGCAGGGTGGATATAGTCCATAGGCCATATGAGCGATTATGTTATATTTTCTGCGTTGGTGAGGTGATTCTGGGTGTGGTCTTGACTCTCCCGCAGGCATATGGCCGCTTCCCGACGTATTTTGTTGTAGGTGCCCAGGTTGTCTTGTATAGATAGGCCCTGGAAGATGATGGTCATTTAGGGGCGCGCCCAGTGGGAAAACTCGGAGGGGAGGTCTTAGAATTCGTTATATGTATATAAATATAACAGTTCATAATCAAGTGAGACTTGATGTTTGTGATATGCCATAAAGAGCATAAGGAAGTGCCACAAATAGCACAGTACAATGCCACAAAGGGCATTAAATGTTGATTATATTCCCGCTAAGGAATGGAAATGCCAGGATGGGCATGTAATTGAAATAAAAGCCATAAAGGGCTTAAAATTATAATTATATTTTCCTGATAAGGAATGAAATTCTAGTAAAGAGCATAAATGTTGCAATTATGAGTTCTTGATAAGGAACATAATAATGAGATGGAAGCTCTTAATTTATGTTACTCTTTCTGTTTCTTTGCATATTCAAATTTAACTCATGCTTTTCTTTACTGTCCTAGCTTATGTTTTAGAACTGTGTAGATAGATTTTATTCTTCCTAGCATGATTTTTATTCATAACTGCCATAGTCTTTATTCATCTGGTAATCATATAGAACCGGGCCCTGACCCGTTTACATTTCTTGTTGCATATGCATATTGTCTCCGCTCAGGTACTCCTCCGCAAGGATGCCTGATTTGAATCCCTATTTCGAGGTCCTCGGCGATCCGTGATGCATTGCGGGTATTAAAGGATACATTTGGTATAGACGTTTTCATTTTTTTCATTCTAGTTAAGATCAACTCTTTTATTCGGGTGAGAGGCCCAAGCTTTTGTAAATGTCTAATGAAATGTATTATATAAATTAATGAGTTTGTTTTAAATGTTGTTATAAAGATTGTGACCGGTAGCATATTCGGTCCTTTCATAGTATTCTTGTGGTATTATTTATACATGTCTTGGGGTTTCCCTTATCTTTTCAGGAATTGGGTTGTTTATTTTCCTTTATTTACTTTAAATTCAAAATTTTTGGCAACCCGTTTTCTGAAATATTGGGTGGTTATCCTGGATACTCTATATTTTTATTGTGATGCTGAGATTGATTCCATCTATGATTCCGTTATATTGGAGTATTGGGCTTGTCGCCCCTTATTTTGGTGAGCGGGTTGTCACAGCATGCTTAGGTAAAAAGATAAAATTGGTTTAATTTACTCACTACTTGTTTAATTTGGTGCAAATTAATATTGGGTAATGTTTATATTAATTTAATTCAAGTCATTTAATTTAATTGATAAAATTGGTTTGGGCTGTCTTGATAAAATTGCAAAAAATGAGTTAGGAAAATTTTCAAGGACTTGGATTAATTAATATGGTTTAAGTGAAATTAACATAAGTGTGTGTTTTAATCATATTTCACTTTACATAATTTTAATTTTGAAAAAGTAAATTAAAATTTGTTAAGTTGTTTATTAAACCATCATCTACGCTTTCACATCTAGGAAATTGATTTTAAAGTAAATATAACAAGACTTTTGATTTGAAAATTGTGGTCTTTCGGGTCATCTTCAAATTGGTATCAAAGCCAAAGCGATAAATTATTTCGTTAAGATCCTTTAAATAAAGTTTGGCTAAAATGGAATTTTCCCCATTCTTAAAATTTCCTATTTTTGATGGTTCTAATTACACGTACTGGAGAGCACGTATGAAATCGGCACTAAAATCTATCGACGAGAGGTTTTGGTTATCGGTAGTTAACGAGTGATCTCCACCAACTCATTTAGTAGATAATGAACGTGTTCCCAAACCAACCGATAGATGGAGTGAGAATGAATTTAAGCTTTCAAATTTTAATTCCCGTTGTTTAAACGCCTTGTTTAGCATTGTCACACCGGATGAATTCCATCGCATTATGACGGGTGAGACCGCTAAAGAAGCATGGGATATTTTACAACTCACTCATGAAGGTAAAAGTGCCGTTAAAGCTTTGAAACTCCAAAACCTCACCACTCAATTCGAAACTATCAAAATGAATGAAAAAGAAAATTTTGATGAATTTTATTTTAGACTTTGAGAAATTATTGATTCATCTTTTAATTTTGGAGATAAAATACCTGACAACCGAGTAGTAAAGATAATCTTAAGGTCCCTACCCGATATATTTATTCCAAAAGTGACTATGTCAAATTCTTTACCAACTTTAGCCTCTACGAAATTAGAAGAGCTTGTAGGTGATTTACAAACCTTTGAACTAGACATGTTTCCTTCTAAAACTGAAAAGAAAATAGAAAAGGACATTTCTTTAAAAGCCAAAAAAGAGGATAAACAAGTAGTAGAGAGCGAGAGTGATAGTGACTCGGAAGATATGGCCTTGTTTGCTAGGAAATTTAGAAAGTTTCTTAAAATTAACAAAGATAAATTTAAAAATGACTTTTAAGAAATTTGAAACTTCTAAGCATGACAAAGCCAAGAGAATCCCTAAAATTATTAATGAAAATTTAAATAGGGACGAGTCAAATAGGTGTTTTGGTTATGAGGGTTATGTCCATAGGGCTTCTGAGTGCCCCACTAAACTAAGGAGAGAGGGTAAGCGACCCATTTCATATAACGCGACCCTTAGTGATAGTGATAAGGAAGAGGGACCCGATTCCCCCACCAAGCCAAACATTGTGGCTTTTATGGCTAGTCATGTGAGTGATAGTGAGAACTCATCTATTGATGAAACTTTAACACATGGCACTTCCAAGGTCATAGTTTATGACTCCCTTGCTTTTGATGGTAGTGAGAGTGGAGAAGAAAGAGAGAGTGAAAATGAAGAAGAGGTTAATGTGAGTGAACTTCAAAATACTTTTCAAGAATTATATGAAGAATCAATTAAATTAAAAAGAGCTAATTTGAAGTTAGAAGCTAGTTTGAAAGAACGTGTCAAGGTCATTGATGATAGTATGTTGATAGAAGACCTTAGGACACGTGGGAGGACTCATAGAGAGAAGCTTGAATATGTAGAAGGCGAGAGATATAGCCTTAGAGGTTTAATGGAATCCTTGAAAAAGGAGCTTCTCAGGTTCGAAGAGAGAAATGTTTTATTAGAGTCTAACATCCTAGAATTAGAAAATAAATTAAAAGACTCTAGTAATGTCAAATTTGATTTGGAGTGTCGTTCGGAAAAATTAAAGAAAATATTAGGAATGGTCCAAATTAAAAATGACAATTATGGTTTAGGCTTCGATACTTGTAATGAATCAACTCACAAAGCCAAAACCAACATTGTAGGAGAATCACCTAGGAAAGCTTTTAAAAATCACTCCTTAGGTAAATCTTTTCGCCGTAAGTTTAAGTGTTCACATTGTGGTCGAAGAGGTCATCTTAGGAAATTATGTTTTGATCTTAAAAAGGGTCCTAGAAAATCCTTTCGTAAGGCAACCGAGGTAGCTAAGATTCCTACACCTCGAGTAAGTCACTCATCGTTAGTTTGGGTTAGAAGATCCAACTTGGTAGCTTTACAAGATAGGGTATTTGATTCTCATTTACTTTCACATGCTTCCTCCCTTGCAAAATCTAAAGGTTGAATGTGTTAGTTTTATTTGCATACTTTAGTGTTTGTCCTCATGTTATATTCACGTGCTAAATGTATGCTTGTTTAAATCATTTTCTAGTCAATGCTCCATGCTTAATCACATGCTAGAATTATGATTTTTGTTTATCCTTTTTATTATATTTCTTTCATTTTTGTTTACATTAAATGAAAAATACAAAAAGATTTTTGTTTCTCATTTGGATTTTTATCTCTTGATAATTTTAAGCTTTATGAAAAATTCAAATGATTTTTATTTGTCTTTGGAGTATATATTTTTATTTTTGGTTAAAAATTTCAAAAACTAAAAAAAAAAGATTTTATTTTGTGTGTATTTTAGTTTGACACACTTTATGTGGCATACACTTGTGTTAGAATCCCATCTTTTAAGCTCCCATGTGGCTAGAAATTTTGGTTTAGATTGTCAATCCTTATTATGTTCTTTACCATGCTTATATGGAGTAGTTGGATTTTTGTTGATTAAATGGATTCTATTATTATATGCCTCTACTGACACATGCACGAGCTCTTTTGAAATTTTAACTTCATATGTATATTTGAGATTTGTGAGGTGTTCTCCTACCAATCTTGTCATCTACATATTTGTGACCTAGGAGTATTAGTGCATGTCAAAATTCTTTGCACGTGAGATTTGTGAGAAATAAAAAATGATAAATATAAATGTGCACAGGGAATGGCTCCAAAAGGATTTATTGTCCTTTGCGAATAGTAAGCCACCGTTTGTTTGGACCTAAAATAAATACGTGGTCCAAAGGCCTAAAAGAAAATATGGCATTAAAAAGAAAAATATTTGCCAAGGCCTATGTTCGATTGATATACTCATTCAAAATTAATATAAATGCTTATTGAGGGAGATTGGATGGTATATCAACGGTTTGCACAATGTCCGTTTATCCTAGTTGCGTTTTCAATGTCATGACTCTATTGGTTTGTAGAATCATCAACATGCTAGGCTTGTATGCATTGTGTATGTTTGTTCATTGAGTTCAATCTATATTGTCACATGAGGTTATATTCAAATGTGATGAAGTTTGCAATCAATTGAGGACTCTGTGAACATGTTTTAAGTGATTGGGTCTAAATTTAATTGTTGCTAGTTCACACCCCAACACTTCCGTTTCCATATGACACATTTATGCTATAAGAGTGTGAAAAACTTATGTTATTTTGTTTTGTGTCGTTTTAGTGTTTATATCTATTTATGTGTACTTGAGTCTATTAGGTATATATTATGTATACATATATTTGATATTTTTGTTTAGTTTTTTCCCTGCTTTCTAGTCCATATATGTTTTAATTCATAATATGTATCCATCTTATTGCATGCTATGTTGATATCACATGCTTAATAATTATGTATCATATTGGTATTTGTTTCTTGCATCTTAGTTGGTATCCATTATTATTTGTTGGATTAGTTATGCTTTTGTGGCCCATATGCTTTAATGTCCTCATCAATTTTGCACATTTGGGGGACAAAAGTAAATGTTTTAATTCTTTAGCCTTTGTCTATTCCTGAACAAAAAGGGGGAGAACGATAGGGGAGAAATGGTATCTAATCCTATTATTATCGTATCTTAGTTTGGGGGGAGATTTATCTTAGGGGGAGACGTCTTTCTAAGTAGGTCATTTGTTTGATAAAGGAGAGAATTGATTTAGAGGGAGTACTTACTTTAATTACATTGAATCTTTTGATATACCCTATGCGTCCCTATGCGTGTAATGTGTTTGCTTAAGTGTGCAGGAATTATATTATAAGTGGCAACTTTCAAGGGCTAAGATTTTGATCCTTTGGGTTGGTTAAGTCAAGCATTGTATTTTTATTTTGGGTGGGGCTTTTGTCAATCTAGTAGAGCTTGACGGCCCTTTGGGATTTTAGTTGGTTTTTGTCCCAGAATAGCCAAAAGGGGAGATTTTGTAAGGACACAAATTTCCAATTGAGTCCTTTGTAGTTTTAGCTCAATTCCAGACAAAAACGTTTGAGTCATAGGATAGAGTATATTAATCATCATTCAAGCCTATGACGTGTTTGTTGAAGACATAGCGGCCAAGTGTATAAAGCTTCATCACATTACCGAGTTTGTTTGTGCCTCGTTTCTACGTCATCAACATGGTTTCAATGCTCCTAAGGTATGAATGAATTTTAATATATATATATAGGAGCTTGGAAAATTTTATAATGGGTGAACGTTTATTTAAAACTGTTGTTTAATTTCAAAAAGATTTCATTTAAACTTTAAAATAAAGAATATAAAGTTTCTGAGAAAAAAATCGAATTTTTCAAACTTTCTGGGAGTTCGTTCGAAGTGTCGTTCGAATGAAATTTTCGTTCGAACCATAAGTCGTTCGAATGAGTTTGCTAACGAGTTTCCACGAAATGTCGTTCGAACGAGATGGCTGTTCGAATGAGATTTCTAATCAGTTCACACTGGAACTTCGTTGGAAGCCTCGTTCGAACGAGATCTCATTCGAACAAAAATGTCGTTCGAACGAGATTTGGCGGGAAAAGGTATTTGGCCGTTTTTCAAATTATTTCCATTACTTTACCCCACTAACTTTTGACAGATTATTATAGTGCGGGAACCAATGTTTGTAACTTAACCTTTTCATATCCTACAACCTCTAAGAGAGTTTTTGAGAGAGAAATCAAAAGAGAAAAAGTTATTTATTTCAATGTTGTTGTTTTTCAAGAAAAATGTTTTAAACACTTGTTTTACACCCATATTGTTTATCCAAGCTTCCATAGATATATTTGTACTTGCTTGGAGTTTTGGCATTGATTTTTCATCTCTACCGTTTGAAGAGACGTTTGGGTTTCCTTGTAAATCCCACAAAGAATAAGAGGTTTTCATTGATTTACCCACTTGGAGAAAGGCTCCTAGTTCGGGTGACAGTGACCATATAAAGCCCGATCGGTGGATTCTGAGACCGCGGTAGAGCTCCGTGGTTATTCTCTAAGAAGAGGTTGATACAAGAAGACGCGTCGGGTCTTGAGAGGGATCGAGTCGAGTGTTGTAAGTCATCTTGCTTGTATTTGTAAATTTCGTACTTGGTGTATTTGAGGCTAGGGTCGTCCGAGGTTTTTTCCCGTTGTGGGTTTTTCCTCGTAATTTGCGGCGTAGTGGATTAATCGTTTATTTTATCTTTTGCAAAATCACCTAGAACGCATGCCTAGGTAAAAAGATAAAATTGGTTTAATTTAATCACTACTTGTTTAATTTGGTGCAAATTAATATTAGGTAATGTTTAAGTTAATTTAATTCAAGTCATTTAATTTAATTGATAAAATTGGTTTGGGCTATCTTGATAAAATTGCAAAATATGAGTTAGGCAAATTTTCTAGGACTTGGATTAATTAATATGGTTTAAGTGGAATTAACATAAGTGTGTGTTTTAATCATATTTCACTTTGTATAATTTTAATTTGGAAAAAGTAAATTAAAATTTGTTAAGTTGTTTATTGAACCATCATCTATGCTTTCGCATCTAGGAAATTGATTTTAAAGTAAATATAAAAAGACTTTTGATTTGAAAATTGGGGGCCTTCAGTTCGTCTTCACACTGGATATAAGAGAATGTTCCTTTATATATGCAGGATGTCATGATATGATGAGTTACAAGGTGCTTCTATACTTTGTACTATACATGTATTAGGATTGTGGTGCAAGATAGTAGGGATACATTGTCCTTGTAAAGCTCAGTGACTGTAGCTTAAGAACATGTTGTCGACAGTTATACAAGTAGTGGGATCATTGTTGACAAAATAAGTTGGAGTATATGGTTCTTTGATTAGATAAATAGGTTCCTAACAAGGGTTAATGATCTTTAACTCTAGGTACTACTTTTCATTTATCTTACATACTATTGACTAGGGTTGGCCATATTGAGTCCATTCGATTCTCCTCTAAGAGGCATACTTGATCATAATTTGAGATACGTTTCTGAAAGAACAAGTGTTTTAAGCTCTACAGTCCTTCGCACAGAACACGTCACCTTTGCGAGCCTATTCTCTTGCGACCCTAACCATAGACGATGTTTGTTTTAATTGAAATATAAAATTATAAAAATTATTACCAACACAATCTTATTAATCTGGTACAAAGTCTAAGTAGCTAAATCAATGTAGCAATAAAGTGGATAAACGAAAACTCGATGTTGTTTGAAAATGAGTGAAAGTAATTTCAAATTGAATGCATGCTAGTAAAATTAATAGAATTATTAATATTTCAAACTAATGAATTTTCCTTTATTTTTAAATTAACACAAATACACCATATGATTACCAAAACCTATGTTGGCGTAAGATTGGAATTCAATGTAGATATACAGAATTGAACATAGTTGTTGAATGTGTGACAATTATACCCCTAAATGAACCCGAACCAATAGAGAGTCTTAGTGAAAAATTGGGTCCACGAAGAAGCAATGGTATGACATCTCTTTTTTTGGTCAACACTTATGTTTGGGACTTTTTTTAGGATGATATACATCACTATTTTATCTTTTTTGATGATGTGGGGGGGGGGGGTAGGTTCGGGTGGGGGAGGGGAGGTGGCTATTTTAGTTTGATGTGTGGTGTGGGTGGGGGGTATTTTAGGTTCAGGTGGGTGGGGAGGAGGAGGCAGTTTTTGGGTAGGGTGGGGTTTTTCTATAGGTGGGGAGTGTTGTGTTAGAGTTGGGAAGGGCTATGTGGGGGTGGAGGTGGGGGTGGGGTGTTAGTACCCTTGCTTATTAAAAAATTGAATTGGTGGAAGGATTTTTATGTTATTGTTGTTGATTATTGATATTATGTTAATAACTAAAGAGGTTTGATTGCTTGTAAAAACATTATCAAAATTTTCTAAAAATAACAAATTGAATCGGTTCAAGCGATTTTATAAAGTTTTTGTTGATTGTTAATGTTATGCTGAGGATTAAACAAGTTGGTTTACATGTAAAAACAAAGGAAATTCAGCCAAAATTTTCTAAAAATATTAACATATTTGTAATTGACCTGCTCAAAGAGGATTTACAAACAATGACAAGTAACTTGAAATGTCATTAACATTATTTATTTTTTCTTTCAGCGTGTGCCGAGTATGACTGATAAAATAGGATTGAAGTGAGGAATGTTATACCTGAGGATGTGATAAGACCTAACGGGCATGGACGATATTTGTGTATGGGAGTATGATACGAGAGGCAGACATCCCACTGCCACCACCACGAGTTGATACTTCTAATACTTATGCTTGAGTACTAATGGTCAACTTTTTTTCTACAAAGGATCTGTTCTTTTGCAATGGATTGTGATTAAGTCATGGATGAAAGTAATTTAGAAGTAGAAATGACGGTTTCAGAGTATGTGGTGGTTTTTATTTTTCTGCATTATGATTAGGTACTATTTGGTTTTGTTTTTATTTTAAAGGTTAGATTTTGGTACAATATGAGTTTTTTTTAATTTAAGGTTATTATATTATATATTGCTTCAATTTTTTGAATAACTACAATTTATGTTATTGAATTAAAGTGGATTTATTCTTATCTTTTGGGACATCTACAACTGTCTTTTAACTTATCAATTTGGTGACACATTTTATATTCCAAAATTTATTTGAATATGTATTATGTAGAGATGTAGTACATTAACTGAATTTTATAAAACTCACATTTTATATATTTGCGCTTTCAGGTTTTGCAGTTGCGACTATCAGGTCTAGGGTGTTGGTTAGGTAATAGCAGGGTTTTGTTAGTATTTGAGTAATGTCCTAGTTTTAATTAAGTGACATTTTTTTGGAGTTTTGTTTAAAATATGTCCTTAAAACGATTATTTTTTTAATATTCTGCCCTTAAACTTTGAAGTTATCTTAACTTGTATTTGTTTGATTTTGAAAAAAAATTGATATGTTTTGTGATTTATTTAATTATATGTATGCGTGTAGGGAAGGGTGTGACAGGTTTAAATGTTTTTCTATAATTTTAAGATTCTAAAATATTTTTTAATAAATTATTTTGTAATTTTCTTTTTTAATAACTTTTATATTCATTTGTAAAAAAAGACCGCCATGTGCATGGCACGTGACCTATTTTTGATCAAAACAAGTAACAATGTCAACATTAAGAAGTTATTTGAAGCCGTTTTGGAAGTTGAGGGGGTTATATACAAAAAATGAAAGTTTGATGGTGACGTGAACAGTAGAGAAAAGTTTAGGGGGGCGGTGTAATTGGCCCTTTTATAATAATGAAGGTTACCAAAAGAATTTTGATTAATTTCCACAGTGTCTGTCGGCGATGATTTCTTCTCCGATTGATGTTTTCTTTGAGGTATTTTATTAATAATATTTCATTCATAATTATTGGTCTTATTTTGTAGGTTAACTACTTGGGATTTATGAGCATTTTGGGTTTATTTTTATTTAATTTATTGAAACCATGGTCAAGTTTTCCACAAGAAAAGCACATTTGAGTTTTAAGTTCTTAATAGATTTCCAACAAATTGTTTCCCATACCTATTTTTATACTCATCTAATGAGATCAAAATTGATGCAAATCCTAGTACATTTGGCTATATTAATGGCTGATGTGTGGAAAATAATTATGATGGGACTTCTAAAGGTTTTATCAATTTCATAAATAAATTTTCTATTGATTACTCAATAGGAATATGAGAAATTTGAAACCATAGAATGAAAATTTTAAAGTTTCATTTCTTGAATTGGAATTTTTCTTCCATTTTGATACGAATAGGTGATTATTTTCTAGAAACAAAGGTCCACTAATGAGTTCTTTAATGTAGTTAATTTAAAAAAAAAATTACATTACATAACTATTGTCCACAAATCCAACCCCACAATCAACCAAACAGAAAAAAAATTATATGGAAATTATTTTAAAAATAAATGATAAGCACATGAGGGAGACACATGAGATTTAACGTGGTTAACCCAATATAGGCTTACATCCGTAGGAGAGAAGATTTTAATTTCAGAATAAATCGATGTTAGAACACACATTCACACACTCTGAATAATTTAACTCATCACTACAAAGATATGCACTTTTAAAGCCTCTCAAAATAACCTCCCTACAATTTTTTATATTAAGAGGTGATTTTTGGCTAGGAATAAAGGTCCACCAATGAGTTCTTTTATGTACATAAATTTAGTATAAAATTGACATTACATAACTATTGTCCACAAATCTAGCACTTTAGTCAACCAAATAGAAATAAATTTAGATGGAAAATATTGAAAAAATAAATGATAAGCATACAAGGGAGACACGCGGGATTTAAAGTAGTTCACCCACTATAGGCTAGGTCCATAAGACGGAAGAGTTAAGTTACACTATGAGAATCAACCGATTATTGAACACACATTCACACACTCTCAATAATTTAACTCCTCAATACAAAGATATTCACCATTTGAATCCTCTCGAAACAAACTCTGGACATTTTTCCATACTAAGATGTGATTATTGGCTAGGAACAAAGGTTCATCAGAAATGGTTATGATTTTGGACCTTGACCCTCGGACATGTGTAATACTCCGTAATTTTCAGGACTAGGAATTTAAATTATTTTGGGAGAAATAAAATTTATTTGAATTGGAGAATTTTAAATTCGAAAAATTAGGTCAAAATTTGAGGATGTCAGAAACTATTTCGAATGACGATTCTGAATGCGCGGTTGATCCGGGATGGGTCAAGATAGTCACACTAACTGTCCTTGGGTTTTATTTCGATTCCAAAATATTTTAAGTTAGTTTGACTCAAATTCGAGTAAACGAGTCATTTAAAGTGTGTATTATCATTTAAAGTTAGGTATTTTGGAGATAAGGCTTATTAAGCCTATGTGAGATAACAATATCATTTGTGAGAGAGAGAGAGAGAGAGAGAGAGAGAGAGAGAGAGAGAGAGAGAGAGAGAGGAGGAAGGAAGAAGAGAAAGAGGAGAAAAGCTTGGGGATTCTGGTCAATACGCGATTTCGAGGAAGATTCAGCCTCTACAACTTTGAGGCAAGTGATTAAACTCGATAACTAATCTATGTGTGTAATTTATTTCATGATTTGTGGAGAAAAATATTGATTTTGGGTTAATATGTTAAAACCTAGATTTTTATTAAATCTTCCATTTCAGGTGTGTATATGGATCTGAGGTTGTATAATTAGTTGGGTTGTTATATATAATGAGTTTTGATGTTAGAAACATGTTTTGTATTGAAGATTGATAATTGGAAGATGATATATTTAGGTTTTGGGAATTTGGGTTTTAAAGAAATAAGCCATTTTGTAGCTTGTTGAACAAACTGAATTGATTCACCCATGTCTGAATCGATTCGGCATGTTGCAAAACCTACAGGTCTTTAGCACTGAATCGATTCACCCCTTTTACGAATTGATTTGGTATGAAACAGACTTACAGGTCCTTTGGACCGAATCGATTCGCATAACTGGTGAATCGATTATCTTTTAGGTCCGAATCGATTCGAAAATAGGGTCGTTTTGGGAATTTTTTCAAGAGTGAGTTTTACTCCTTTTAGATTCAGTTTATCGATTCGGAGCATCCTTATATGGTGCGAGAAATACGTTTTGGAGATTTATAGGGAGTTTCTTATATGATATGATCTTGGGGATGTATTGAATTATATGGGAAGGTATATAATGGGGTTGTCGCATCGTCTTAGTGGGAATCATATAAGCGACAGGAATCCTACTTGGAGATTTGATGTGAGTCATTATATGATGTGACGTTGGGGACTCATTGCGGTGGCTGTGAAGGTATGACTTGGAGTTGTTATGTTGACTATTGTGTTGAATCCTCCTAGCGATGGTTTTTTTATTTAGATATGATTGGGGACCAATGGGAGAGAAGTCGCGTGCCCTTAGAGACATTAAACTGAACGAGTTAATCGTAAACGCGGTAATTTTAAGGGTTCATAGGAGTAACTGAACCGTAATTTAATTGAGAAAGATTTAATATATTAACGAGTAGAATAAGTTGTGTTTATACTTATAGCCGGGATAATTATTGTATGTCGGTGTGCATACGGATTAGATGGTGTGTGAGTGATGATTGTTATATACATTCGGCTATGAGATAGTATCCGTAATGTTGATCAAATTGGGAGACTACTCATATCGTAGGTGTAATAAATGAGTAAGTTTCAAGTGAGGGATTGTATTATGAAATGACTTGGGAAAGTATGCGTTATAGCATCAGTTAGTATAATGAGAGTTATATACATAAAGCCGAATCCCTTACTTTTATACATACGGATGTGAGATAATATGTATATATATATATATATATATACTTATTGTGTGAGCATACCCCTCCAGTGTTATCATGGGAAGTTGCGCGATGTGAGTGAGGCCCCTGGCTTGAGGAGCAGGGAGTGTATAGTCCCCCAATCATAGTCGTCCATTATTTATTGCGTGATTTTATAATGGGTGAGAAGTCTTGGGTATGATTCGTTCTCACTTTCAAGTTCGGAACTATAACCGCTTCCCATATGTTTTGATTTATTTGATTACCAGGGGAGTGTGATAATAGTCCGATGGCTGGTATCCCGGGATAAAGTGAGTAATTTCTGGAAGATGATAGCATTGTGAAGTATATATATATATATATATATATATATATATATATATATGTATGTATGTATGTATGTATCCTATAAGTGAATATGTTATGGATATATAAATGCTAGTTACGTGTGTTATGTGTATGTGTTTGTTAGGGTTTATCGACCGTGTTCTATAACTAGAGTAATGTTATATATATCCTAAAGATTCTGTACGATATCTTATTCATGTACTTTGAGAGAATAGTTGTTCATAGTAGGTAACTGAGGTCATATATGTTGTGAACTGAGGGCATAATGGATCTCAACGATCAACATTGTCAAGGAATAGTGTATCGGGGGCTTCCTTATGTGGATTTCGCTTTGCGAGACGTCCCACACATGAAATGTGGCGCAATGTTAGGAGTGGTGAAAATTTTAGTCCTTAGTACTCGGTTTCACGTGTTATAGCGACACAATGCTTTATAAGAATAGAAAGATTATGTGTGCCTATTCTGATGCTAATAACTCGTTCAAGTTAATAATTAGAAATCGATGAATTCTAGTAAGATATATGTATGTATATATATACTTTAACACCTATGTTCGGGCATAAACTTAGGATATGATAGAATGAGAAGATTTTGGGTTATACATGAGATAGTGGGTTATTTAGGTGTAGATTTTGCGTGGATTAATATTAAATTGTCCCTAGAATATGTCGGGTAGATTAATTGAGGTTCATGTGCATACGTTTAGGTGCGCCCATTAGTCGAGGGGTGAGTTTGAGTTTCACGAGAGTGCGATTCCACTTAAATCATGAAATTGTGCATTTATAATTATTATGCATTTTAATGCACTTGCAAAAATGTTTCCAAACATCGGGCTCTGACTCATTTATATTTGAAGAGTGCCCAATATGTGTGTTTTCTTTGAAACCCAATTTTTCTCCGAAAAAGATCCAACTTTTAATTATGCACCAAACCAAGTTGTGAAAAACCCAATTCCTACTTTAAACCAATTTTATCTTGATTAATCCTAAACATGCATCTAGTGATTAAAGCAAGTAAAGTAAAGTAAAAATACTCACAATGCCGGATCTACGAGGAACAAACCCAAAAATGAGAAAACAACCTCGGACGGCCCAAGCCAGACAATCACTATGAATAATGGTTTTAAAAAGACAGATTAGCCTTACACTAAGACTCCATCCCCACAGGTCTTAACGCTCCTTCTGATCTTCAACCGTTCTTCAATAGTGCCCATGCATAAATTCCGTCTTCCACGATACCGGTACACAACACGCGTCCACGTATGTCTCGGTGTCCATCGAATGGCTTTGATTCATCTACGATGTCGAACAAGAAGTCCTTATCTTTTATTCACCGCAAAATCCTTTGTGTTTAATGTGTAGAACAAATAACTTTGGTGCAGCAAGATCACTTAAACATATAAGAATGATAACTCGGATATTTGCAAACTCTAAGAATGTGTTTAAGACTTTTAAACCTTAGAAAACATGTGCAAATAAGGTTCTGGTTCGTAAAACTATTTTCCAGAAAGCACACTTGCGAAACTATGCTGAAAACACTGTTTAAATAGGATTTAAAAGCCACCTCAAAAAATGTGTCGTTCGAACGAATTGAGGAACTCGTTCGAGCGACATCCTATCTCGTTCGAACGAGATTGGATGTCGTTTGAACGAGAGCGCAAAAGTTTGACTTTTTGTTTAAAACGTCTCTTCTAATGAGAGATCCAAAAATGTCAAACTCTTTTACGAGCTTATCATCATAAGACGTAGATTAAACCTTTAGAACACTTTTAAAACATTTAAAAACATTTTTCTTTATAAAAATTACATCCTCATCTTTTATAAAATAATTTCGAGCACCATTAATTATACGCATTCATACCTGAGTGATCTCAGAATGAAATTAACTTTCAAGACGATTAAACTTGCACCAATTAAACTTCAGCATGATTTAATTCTATGAAGCTTAGCCGTAGCGCCTTCAATTTCTTCAATATGTCATAAACCAAATGGGATCGTGAGAAAATAAAATTCTCCCTATGACATATTACAAACACAGTTTTGTTCACGAAGTTAAGTCAAAACAATACAGGGACTCAATTGGAAATTTATGTCCTAACAAATCTCTCCCTTTGACTATTCTGGGACAAAACTAAACCAGTGAAATTCCTAACCGGTTCGTCAAGCCATTGTAACAACCCAAGACTTTCGGAACAGTAATTATTTTATTTTGGGAGAAATAAATAATATTTTATTGGAAAATAATTAAATTGGCAATTGAAGTCAAAATTGGAGTCGTTAAAAAGTATGTCTAATGGAAATTCTGAGGGTACCATCGTTTTCGGAAGGGTCGAGAAAGTCGAAATGACTGTACTTGGGGTCTATTTGGGTTCCGAAATAAATTAGGACCGTTTGACTCGAATTAAAGTCACCGAGTCATTTAAAGTGTGTATTATCATTTAAAGATGTGTATTTTGGGATTTAGGCTTATTAAGCCTAAGGGAGATATTTATCCCAAGAGAAAATAAAGAAAGAAAGAGAGAAGAAAGAAAGAAGAAGAGAAAGAAGAAGAAAAGGAAGGAGAAGAGAGAGAGAGGAGATTTTCCCGTGGATTCAGACTCTACGAACCCGAGGCAAGTGATTAAACTTGCTAAATAATTGTTGTGTAGCATTTATGGCATGATTTGTGGATTGATTTTTGGGTTTTAGGTTTAAAATGTTAAAAACCTAACTTTTGGGAAAAACCTTAGATTTGTAGTATATAAATGGATTTAAGGTTAGAAACTAGTTTATATGTATTCTAGGATGAGTATTGATGTTATATTTATGATTGGGTTGAAGAAAAATGGAGAGAAAACCATTAAAATGATTTTTGGGTATTTTGGCTTACTTAAAAAGTAGCCATTTTCGAGGTTCAGCAGGGCCGAATCGATTCAGAAATATGCAGGTGCCCAGGTCTGAGTGACCGAATCGATTCGGACTCCAGCCGAATCGATTCGTCCTGAGACAGAGTCCCAGGTCTTATGACCCGAATCGATTCGCCTTCCTGGCCGAATCGATTCGCTGGGCAGAATCGATTCGGAATAAGCCCGAATCGATTCCGAAACAGGGCTTTTGGAGGGATTGTTTTCTAAAGAGAAATTCATCCCGTTTTGGTTGAAGTTATCGATTGGGGATCTCTATAGGAGATATTTGGAGTATGTTTTGGAGACTTTTAGAGAGTTTCTCTTATAAGAAATTTTGGAGTCATATTGACTAAATTTGAGGAATACCGATTAGAGACTTTGGTATTTTCCTAAGTGGGGAAGCCCACTTTTATTTGAGGTTTGTTTGGTGATGATAACAACTTCACGACTTGTAGAGGAGGTTGACTTAGAGGTGCCGGATCTTAGGATCAAATCCCATTTGGGATAACTTTAATGGTTCACAAAATAAATTGAACCCTATAATGGATGGAGAATTATGAATGCTTTTGATGTGCATAAGGATATAGAAATATCCTTATTAATGATTGATTTGGGAGATATCTCATACAACGAGAAATGCTAATTGAGGTGCATTAGGATATAGAATATCCTTAACTTAAAAAGAATTGAAAGACAATTCAAAATAGAAGCAATATGAGAGCTTCAAGCGAGAATTAGTATAGCATATACTAAGTGGGGTTAATGTGTGAGGTGGAGCGTTAGTATATCTTGAGATAAATACGCTAAACAAATGATATTAATCAAATATCACCTAAGAGCGTATCATGAATATGAAAATGAATATGATGTTTCAGGTATACCTTATAATGGTATATCTTTATTATGTGGGATGTATGTATACCTTATATGATGGTGTATATACTTGTTAATCATACCCCCTCCTTGCTATCATTGGGAAGTTTCGTGCGTAGAGGGTGAGCATTCTGACTAGAAAAGCAGAATGTGGATATTCCCCAGGTCATAGTAGTCCTTTGTGGTCAGCAAATGACATATATATATATTTATTTATTTTGGGGGTGAGAGGTCGGGGTATGTGACGCTCTCACTTGCCGGTTAGGAACTATGACCGCTTCCCGGACGTCGTGTGCGTGAGTAGATCACGAGGTGGGTGTCGTTGAACCCCACCAGGTGGCACCAGTTTTCTACGTATATGGGCTGCTGGAAGATGATAGCATGTGAGCCTGCGTCCTTCGAGTTATAGCTCAGTTGGATGGTTATTATTGCTTGTGCTTGTACTTTGGGTATCAAGGGCATAATGGACCTCAACGACCTACATTGCCAGGATTAGTGTATCGGGGGGTTCCTTGTTTGGATTTCGCTTCGGCGAGACGTCCCACGCACGAACCGCAGTGTAATGTTGGAACTTGGGGATAAGTTTAGTCCTTAATGCTCATATTATATATATACATATATATCACCTATCCCGATAATCGACAGTGCCAGGAGTAGTGTAACGGGGGGGGGGGGGGGGGTTCATTGTTTGGATTTCGCTTCGACGAGACGTCCCACGCATGAAACGCCGTGTACTGTTGAGAATTGGGAATATTAATTAATTAAAATTTGGACAATAATCATTTGGGTTACATGCATGTTGCATTGATGGCATAATGAGCCCCGAGGATTGATACGGTCAGGAATAGTGTAACGGGGGTGTTCCTTGTTTGGATTTCGCTTCGGCGAGACGTCCCACGCATGAAACGCAGTACCGTGTTGAGAATCGGGAGGAGTTTAGTTCTTAACTCTTGATGCTAATAACTCATCTATAATAATTATATATATGGTTTCATGCCTTATATGGGCATCACTAGAATATAAATTCTAGTAAATGAGATTGTTGATGTATTGTGGTGATGTGGACATGATTGGATCATGTAACTTTATATGTTCAACAAATGAACATTATAAAGATAACTATAACGATTACATTAAAGTTAATGTATATAACTTAAAGAAAATAGTGATAATGTAGAATTGGGAGATAGACTAGATGGTTTCACTTAAATACTTTATTTGGGTTTAAGTTAGAATCCCCTTACCTTATTAGAATCGGGCATCCTTTGGAGACACGTGCATACGCTTAGTGCGCGCTTTAGATGAGAGGTGAGTTGAATTTTGATGGAGTGTTCGATTCCACCTAAATCATGTAATAATGCATTTATAATTATTATGCATTTGAATACACTTGTTATAAACTGTTTTTCAAACTCGGGTTCTGACCTGTTTATATTCCTCCTCCATGTATATATATTGTATTACTTCAGGTGTTCCTCCCCAAGGACGCCTTTGATATTTCTCCATTCAGGATTTGTGGAGCTGTGGCAGTAGCGGACTGTTGCGGCACTTTGCTTTAGTCGTTTCCTATCTCTTGTACATCTAGATTAGGATTCAGTTGTTTTAAGTTAGTATTCAAGTGTTGTAGATTAACACTTTCATATTTTATTTATCAGATTATTGTATTGTCTGTTGCCCGACAGTTTATTCGGGTATTTCTTTATTGAGATCTTGTTGTACAATGTATTGTACTCTTTCATATCATTGGAGCATGCACATTTCACATCATAGTTAGATGTATATTGTTGGTTGTGTGCATTATTGGCTTTTTTGTTATTGTTAAAAATTAAAGTTTTAAATTTTTGGCAATTCGCACTTTATGATTTCGGGTAGTTAGCCTTATATTATAGTGTTTAGTTGTTGATGTTGAGACTGTACCATTTGGGATACCTGATTTATGTAGTATAGGGCTGGCCACCCATTATTATTTGGAGCGGGTTGTCACAGGTGGTATCGGAGCATCAGGTTCTAGTGTCTTTAGGATCTGTTTGCGTTACTACGATCTTCCGTAAGCGTTCTTGATATAGAGCCTTATTGCTAGGACGGTTACATTCATACGTCCATATCTTTCTGTGAATCGAAAATATTTGAAAGGTGTTCTGATACAATTGTTCTTGTTTCAGATGCCACCGAAGGGAGGTCGTTCAGTCAGGGCAAACAAAGGGAAACCCCAAATTCCTCAAAGGAACATGACTACGGATGATGTTGCCAATATTGTGGCACAAGCGGTCACTGCTGCCGTTTCTACGATGGCCCAGCAATCTGCCGCTCGAGCAGCCCCACCCCATTTAGGAGTGTCTTTATGGGAAAGAGTGAAGGAAGATTTTAGTAAGGGGCATCCTCCCGAGTTTGCAGGGGGAGTTGATGCAATGGCTGCAAGTCAATGGAAAAATATTATGCAGAGGCATCTTCGTATGGTTGAGTGTAGTGAGGTGTAGAAACAATTTTTAGTCACCTTTAGGTTATCGGGTGCAGCTCTTCAATGGTGGGAGTCTGTCACCACATCTGAACAGAGAGATACTCTACCTATACAAGAATTTTGGGAACTTTTTGATCGAAGGTATTTGTTTTCCCCTACTCAGGATATGGGGATTATTTTTCAAGGAAATAGAACGGTGGCAGAATATGAAGAAGATTTTTCTCTATGGGCGAGATTAGTACCTAATGAGGTAAATACGGAAGAGAAACGTATATCGAAGTTTGTTCGAGGTTTAGATTGGAAAATCCAACAACATTTGTTAGAAAGTCCTAAGTTAATGACTTTCGTCGAGGTTGTGAATGCGGCACTATTAAAGTGTCATGAATATCGTTTTCGTTCTCAAAAGAGTAAGAACTTTGGAGATTCGAGTTCATCAAGTAAGTTTGGCAAAGAGAGTGCCAGTAATGTGAGTGGGCAGAAAGGATTTGCGGGTAAGTGTTTCTTTTGTAAAGAAATAGGTCATAAAAAGAGAGATTGTCCTAAAAGAGGTAAAGGACCACAGTTTGATGAGATTTTGGAAGTGCAACCCCTACAGCAGATTCGAGGTCGCTTTAGACCAGGGGACTATGTTTGGGAGCCCGTTGATGAGGATGGGCAATCGGACTAGAGATGGATGTTGTGAGTAATTTTTCCTTTATGAATAGGATTATTACTATATGAAGCTTTGGAATATCGCATGAGAGATATGTATATATTGGGTAGTGCTTTAGCCCTTTTTGTTTATGTATGGTATGAAATGACCCTAAAGGGGAATTTTGAGCAAGATAAGCTCTTATTCTGTTATTTTGTAAAAGGATTGGTGATTTTGTAAGGTGCTCAGAAAGAGCTTTAAACCTTATGGTAAATGTAAGAAAGGTAAGGGTGATAAGTAGTAATGATAAAAGCTACTTCTTTTATATAGTCATGATAGACTATTATGATTGTTGTATTCCAGATATGGATTTGCCTTATATATGGCGATATGTTAAAATGATGTGAGGTGTTGTTTATGTTTGAATGTTGAGATTTTGGTTTGATGGGACGCAGGTAAAATTTTGGCTCATGAATATGATAATATTTCCGAGCTACATGTTTTATAGATGATAATCTATAAAGACCTTGTGTTGGACATAAGGAATTTTATATTATATTATAACATAAAAACCGTTTTCAAAATAAACTATTTTCAAAATAAAACTTTTATCGGCCTTCGGGCCCTTTCAAACTAAAATTTTAACTAAAATATTTTCAAACTCTAGTCCGGATTTAACAAAATCTCAATCCCCGACATCGCCACACAGTAGTGTATTGGGAGGGTTCCTTGTTTGGATTTCGCTTTTGCGAGACGTCCCCCGCACGAAATTGGCGATTGGCAGGAATTGAGAGGAGTTATTTCTTTGGACCATTCCAGTTTTTGTTCTATTAAAATTTTAGTATTACTTATTGTTGGAATTGTGGAACTTGCGAGGCAAATAAAGCCTCATTATGATTGTTGTGAGCATAAAGCTCAAATTTTAAGGGTGTATGGGCGCCCTTGTTGTGGAAATTGGTTTTATTTAACTCATAATCAACTTAAAATAAAATAAATTAAATTAATTCTTCGTGGGAAGTTAGAAGTTTGGAGATAGGATTAGTGATGATGGGTAGATTAGAAATAGTTGAGCTTTGGGAGAATTAGGCTTAGCTAAATTTCGTGGACGAAATTTTTGTAAGTGGGGAAGTTTGTAACAACCCAAGACTTTCGGAACAGTAATTATTTTATTTTGGGAGAAATAAGTAATATTTTATTGGAAAATAATTAAATTGGCAATTGAAGTCAAAATTGGAGTTGTTAAAAAGTATGTCTAATGGAAATTCTGAGGGTACCATCGTTTCCGGAAGGGTCGAGAAAGTCGAAATGACTGTACTTGGGGTCTATTTGGGTTCCGAAATAAATTAGGACCGTTTGACTCGAATTAAAGTCACTGAGTCATTTAAAGTGTGTATTATCATTTAAAGATGTGTATTTTGGGATTTAGTCTTATTAAGCCTACGGGAGATATTTCTCCCAAGAGAAAATAAAGAAAGAAAGAGAGAAGAAAGAAAGAAGAAGAGAAAGAAGAAGAGAAAGAAGAAGAAAAGGAAGGAGAAGAGAGAGAGAGAGGAGATTTTCCCGTGGATTCAGACCCTACGAACCCGAGGCAAGTGATTAAACTTGCTAAATAATTGTTGTGTACCATTTATTGCATGATTTGTGGATTGATTTTTGGGTTTTAGGTTTAAAATGTTAAAAACCTAACTTTTGGGAAAAACCTTAGATTTGTAGTATATAAATGGATTTAAGGTTAGAAACTAGTTTATATGTATTCTAGGATGATTATTGATGTTATATTTATGATTGGGTTGAAGAAAAATGGAGAGAAAACCATTAAAATGATTTTGGGGTATTTTGGCTTACTTAAAAAGTAGCCATTTTCGAGGTTCAGTAGGGCCAAATCGATTCGGAAATATGCAGGTGCCCAGGTCTGAGTGACCGAATCGATTCAGACTCCAGCCGAATCGATTCGTCCTGAGACAGAGTCCCAGGTCTTATGACCCGAATCGATTCGCCTTCCTGGCCGAATCGATTCGCTGGGCAGAATCGATTCGGAATAAGCCCGAATCGATTTCGAAACAGGGCTTTTGGAGGGATTGTTTTCTCAAGAGAAATTCATCCCGTTTTGGTTGAAGTTATCGATTGGGGATCTCTATAGGAGATATTTGGAGTATGTTTTGGAGACTTTTAGAGAGTTTCCCTTATAAGAAATTTTGGAGTCATATTGACTAAATTTGAGGAATACCGATTAGAGACTTTGGTATTTTCCTAAGTGGGGAAGCCCACTTTTATTTGAGGTTTGTTTGGTGATGATAACAACTTCACGACTTGTAGAGGAGGTTGACTTAGAGGTGCCGGATCTTAGGATCAAATCCCATTTAGGATAACTTTAATGGTTCACAAAATAAATTGAACCCTATAATGGATGGAGAATTATGAATGCTTTTGATGTGCATATGGATATAGAAATATCCTTATTAATGATTGATTTGGGAGATATCTCATACAACGAGAAATGCTAATTGAGGTGCATTAGGATATAGAATATCCTTAACTTAAAAGGAATTGAAACAAAATTCAAAATAGAAGCAATATGAGAGCTTCAAGCGAGAATTAGTATAGCATATACTAAGTGGGGTTAATGTGTGAGGTGGAGCGTTAGTATATCTTGAGATAAATACGCTAAACAAATGATATTAATCAAATTTCGCCTAAGAGCGTATCATGAATATGAAAATGAATATGATGTTTCAGGTATACCTTATAATGGTATATATTTATTATGTGGGATGTATGTATACCTTATATGATGGTGTATATACTTGTTAAGCATACCCCCTCCTTGCTATCATTGGGAAGTTTCGTGCGGAGAGGGTGAGCATTCTGACTAGAAAAGCAGAATGTGGATATTCCCCAGGTCATAGTCGTCCTTTGTGGTCAGCAAATGACATATATATATATTTATTTATTTTGGGGGTGAGAGGTCGGTGTATGTGACGCTCTCACTTGCCGGTTAGGAACTATGACCGCTTCCCAGACGTCGTGTGCGTGAGTAGATCACGAGGTGGGTGTCGTTGAACCCCACCAGGTGGCCCCAGTTTGCTACGTATATGGGCTGCTGGAAGATGATAGCATGTGAGCCTGCGTCCTTCGAGTTATAGCTCGGTTGGATGGTTATTATTGCTTGTGCTTGTACATTGGGTATCAAGGGCATAATGGACCTCAACGACCTACATTGCCAGGATTAGTGTATCGGGGGGGTTCCTTGCTTCGGAGAGATGTCCCACGCACGAACCGCAGTGTAATGTTGGAACTTGGGGATAAGTTTAGTCCTTAATGCTCATATTATATATATACATATATATCACCTATCCCGATAATCGACAGTGCCAGGAGTAGTGTAACGGGGGGGTTCCTTGTTTGGATTTCGCTTCTGCGAGACGGCCCACGCATGAAACGCCGTGTACTGTTGAGAATTGGGAATATTAATTAATTAAAATTTGGACAATAATCATTTGGGTTACATGCATGTTGCATTGAGGGCATAATGAGCCCCAAGGATTGATACGGTCAGGAGTAGTGTAACGGGGGGGTTCCTTGTTTGGATTTCGCTTCGGCGAGACGTCCCACGCATGAAACGCAGTACCGTGTTGAGAATCGGGAGGAGTTTAGTTCTTAACTCTTGATGCTAATAACTCATCTATAATAATTATATATATGGTTTCATGCCTTATATGGGCATCACTAGAATATAAATTCTAGTAAATGAGATTGTTGATGTATTGTGGTGATGTGGACATGATTGGATCATGTAACTTTATATGTTCAACAAATGAACATTATAAAGATAACTATAACGATTACATTAAAGTTAATGTATATAACTTAAAGAAAATAGTGATAATGTAGAATTGGGAGATAGACTAGATGGTTTCACTTAAATACTTTATTTGGGTTTAAGTTAGAATCCCCTTACCTTATTAGAATCGGGCATCCTTTGGAGACACGTGCATACGCTTAGTGCGCGCTTTAGATGAGAGGTGAGTTGAATTTTGATGGAGTGTTCGATTCCACCTAAATCATGTAATAATGCATTTATAATTATTATGCATTTGAATACACTTGTTATAAACTGTTTTTCAAACTCGGGTTCTGACCCGTTTATATTTCCTCCTCCATGTATATATATTGTATTACTTCAGGTGTTCCTCCGCAAGGACGCCTTTGATATTTCTCCATTCAGGATTTGTGGAGTTGTGGCAGTAGCGGACTGTTGCAGCACTTTGCTTTAGTCGTTTCCTATTTCTTGTACATCTAGATTAGGATTCAGTTGTTTTGAGTTAGTATTCAAGTGTTGTAGATTAACACTTTCATATTTTATTTATCAGATTATTGTATTGTCTGTTGCCCGATAGCATATTCGGGTATTTCTTTATTGAGATCTTGTTGTACAATGTATTGTACTCTTTCATATCATTGGAGCATGCACATTTCACATCATAGTTAGATGTATATTGTTGGTTGTGTGCATTATTGGCTTTGTTGTTATTGTTAAAAATTAAAGTTTTAAATTTTTGGCAATTCGCACTTTATGATTTCGGGTAGTTAGCCTTATATTATAGTGTTTAGTTGTTGATGTTGAGACTGTACCATCTGGGATACCTGATTTATGTAGTATAGGGCTGGCCACCCGTTATTATTTGGAGCGGGTTGTCACAGCCATATGACGCCTAAATCCCATCCCATAAACCAAAAATAAAAGATACAGGACTAGAATATGTAGCACCGGCAAGCATGAACTTTCTGAATGTGATATAGACTTGAAATCTCGAATCGCTGAAAGCATACCTACACACATGAAATAGACAAACATATACCTAGTGAAGTATGGAGGAACAAATGATACAAATTTATATTTCTAATAAGAACAAATCATTTGAAACATGTGAGCAATTATGTGATACCAATTTGAAACAAATATAATCAAGCAATATGTAAATCCAGATATTAATAGTAGCGCTCAACACATCTCCCCCTACATCACATACATCTCTCCCCCTTTTTGTCTCGAATAGACAATCTGGTGAAAAGATAAACCAATTTGAAATATCTAGCATGGGAATGTGATACCAAATTGAATCAAGTTCATACCAATTTTGAAAAATGAAAAATGCTAGATAAACATGAAACAACCAGCTAAATAAGATCATGTAATGACAAATTATTAGCTAGTAAACCAAGGAATCACACATAGAGTATACTAATCAAATCAAGTGTGATAAATGGACTCATATGCAAAATACCAATTTGGAACACTAAAGAACCTGTATATAAACCATTCAATCCAAAAAAAAATGCCTTATGCAGTACCAAAAATATACCAATTTGAACCTGAGGAATGCAAACCAATTGGAAGCCATTTTTGATTTTATCGTTCGAACAAGTGAGGGACATCGCTCAAACGAGATGAGGATGTCCCTCTAAAGAAGTACAAAAGTCGTTCGCGCGAGATGAGTTGTCGTTTGAATGACTTCACACGACCTACCAAAATTTCCCACTTTCCCAGAAATATAATAAAGTATTGCCCTGTGAAAAAATTTCCACAAAATATTCCAGGAAGGGCCTGATAGAATCAAAATAGTGTTAAAACAGTAGGCTTTTAACACAAAACACAAAAACTCATAAAAAAAACTTAAAATGCTAGTTACATGCAAACATAGTACCGATGTGCTCAAGCATGGATATGGATTGAATGGGCGTGATACTACAACAAATGAGTTACAATTCCAACACATCGAAACGATCAAGAAGCTCTAATTGATAGCGATAAATCATCAAACTTTATCATAGCCATATTACAATTAAAGTTTGAGCTTAATGAACTAAACATACTACATGCACACAAATCCAGAATTTTGACGATTCTACAAACAATAGCGTCAAATTGAAATGTTTCAACATTAGGATTAGTTGTACAATCTCCTTTAAATTTATAATCAATCCAGACTCCCTCAATAATATCATATTTTCTTTGGAATGAACTAAATAAACTTGGCCTTTTTCTTAGCATATTGCATTTTCTTTTGGGCTCTTTTAAACGGTGGCTTTCATGACGAGTCAATTTTGAACTCTCGCTCGTCATTTTTACTCATCATTTATAATCCATCCAGAATCACTAATCATTTTTACCAATTCTAACTCCTCACGATAAACGGTTATTACATGCACACTTCTCCTTAAGTCTACAAACGCATAGATGACAAGATTGAGATAAGAACACCTCACTAAATTCAAATATGCAGGAGAAGTCAAACATCCATATAAACTCGTGCATGTGTGCAATGTTGGCATATATATAAAGTCGAATGAAAATGCATATCAACTTCGAAACAACCCCATATAAACAATGGTTAAGATCATTCTATGCATCGATAATAATCACCAAATGTCCTAGCCACATGGATAATGAAACGATGGGGGGGTTCAAGCACACCAATATGCCACATCAAACATGTAAACTCAAAAACAAAAAAGTGAAAATCTTTTTGACTTCTCAAACATATTTTGTCTCAAAGAAAATTAAAATCTTTTTGGATGTTCAAAAGTTTTGTCAAAAAACAAAATATTTTTGTATTTTTCAAATAGGACTCAAATAAATGAAAACTATAATACAAAATGATACACATGTCATATCACTAGCAAATAATAAATCATGATGCAAGGGCTAGCGTATGACAAAACATGCATGCTACTATCCATAAGAAATAGCAAGAGATGAATCATGTGCACGCATGTGAGAATCAACCAACGAAGCATTTAGCATTTCCAAAAGGTATTTCCTAACCCAAACAGGTGTATACCTAACAAAATGGATTTTGGGAACTAATGGGACACTACGTTTAATCTTCCTAGGGTCTTTTCTAAGACCAAAACAAAAACTCCTAAGGTGACTTTCCCTACCACAATGCGAACAAGTGAAAACACGACGAGGAATGGGACCTTTAGGTTGACCTTTTATAATACCCTCAGATGTGGTTGACGCTCTAAAACAAACTCTGGTTTTGGCTTTTACAATCGAACCACTAGAACAAGATAAGCCGCTACCATCACTACTCGAGTCATTTAAATCATTTTTTAACTTCAAAACTTTCGACTCAAACAAGCGATTAGACTCCTCAAACTTTTAGGACTCCTTTAAATTATCAATTACCCCTAGAAGGTTATCTCGCTCCCCCTCAATATTAGCAAACTTATCCCTAAGAGCCTTTTCTCGTGCCACAAAATCATTAATCGAATTAT
Source organism: Sambucus nigra (assembly GCA_949130495.1). Taxonomy (NCBI): domain Eukaryota; kingdom Viridiplantae; phylum Streptophyta; class Magnoliopsida; order Dipsacales; family Adoxaceae; genus Sambucus; species Sambucus nigra. The sequence goes on along the minus strand of OX422212.1, from coordinate 342,422,927 downwards.
TTTCCTCAATGGCACAAACTTTAGAATTTTTTAAATCCTCTAACTTTTCTTCTAAAATGAGGACTCTATCATCACTTTCCTTTTTGCCCAATTTTATCATATTAAATTATTTAAATAAGGAACTAAAATTCTCACGACAAATATCTCTTTGAATTTGAAACGTTTGCAAATATCCAATCTTATTTTAGAGACCATAATTTTCTTTCTCCAAAACTTCTATATGATTTGCAAACTTTAAATTGAAACGATGTTGATCGTCAACGCTTAGAGAATTCATCGAGAGAAAATAAACATAGGAGAGATAAACAAACACACAAGATCACAAAACAAATAAACAATGTTTTCTAGCTCTGATACCAATTTGAAGAGTGCCCAATATGTGTGTTTTCTTTCAAAAATATTTTTTCTGTGAAAAAGATCCAACTTTTAATTATGCACCAAACCAAGTTGTGAAAAAACCAATTCTTACTTTAAACCAATTTTATCTTTATTAATCCTAAACATGCATCTAGTGATTAAAGCAAGTAAAGTAGAGTAAAGAATACTCACAACGCCAGATGTACGAGGAAAAAACCCAAAAATGGGAAAACAACCTCGAACGGCCCAAGCCAGACAATCACTATGAACAATGGTTTAACAAAGACATATTAGCCTTACACTAAAACTCGATCCCCATGGGTCTTGACACTCCTTCTCATCTTCAACCGTTCTTCAATAGTTCCCATGCAGAAATTTCGTCTTCCACGATACCTGCACAACACACGCATCCACATATACCTCGGTGTTCACCGAATGGCTTTGATTCATCTACGATGTCGAAAAAGAAGTCCTTCCCTTTTATTCACCGCAAAACCCTTTGTGTTCAATGTGTAGAACAAACAACTTTGGTGCAGCAAGATCACTTAAACATATAAGAATGATAACTCAGATCTTTGCAAACTCTAAGGATGTGTTTAAGACTTTTAAACCTTAGAAAACATGTGCAAACAAGGTTCTGGTTCGTAAAACTATTTTCCAGAAAGCACACTTGCGTAACTATAATGAAGACATTATTTAAATAGGATTTAAACGCCGCCTCAAAAACGTGTTGTTCGAACGACTTGAGGAACTCGTTCGAGAGACATCCAATCTCGTTCAAACGAGATTGGATGTCGTTTAAATGACAGCGCAAAAGTTTGACTTTTTAACTTTTTGTTTAAAATGTCTCTTCTAATGGGAGATCCAAAAATGTCGAACTCTTTTACGAGCTTATCATCATAAGACGTTGATTAAACCTTTAGAACACTTTTAAAACATTTAAAAACATTTTTCTTTATAAAAATTACATCCTTATCTTTTATAAAATAATTCCGAGCACCATTAATTATACGCATTCATACCTGAGTGATCTCGAAATGAAATTAACTTTGAAGACGATTAAACTTGCACCAATTAAACTTCAGCATGATTTAATTATATGAAGCTTTACCGCAGCGCCTTTAATTTCTTCAATAAGTCATAGACCAAGTGGGATCGTGACAAAATAAAAATCTCCCCATGACATATTACAAACACAGTTTTTTTCACGGAATTAAGTCAAAACAATAAGGGGACTCAATTGGAAATTTATGTCCTTAAAATATTCTCTCGTGCTATACATATTGTTTATATTATTGGTGTCACACCGCAGGGATGCCAATGATGATTTCCTATCTAGTGTCCATGGAGCCGTAGCAGATGCGGACTGTTGTAGGATTTTGTTATAGCCATTTCCTATCTTTTGTATATCTAGTTAAGGATTCATTTTATATATCTGGTTTATACCCAAGGTTTATAATTGTAGTGCTTTTATATTTCTCTCCTCAGAATGTTGTATTGTCTGTGACCCGATAACATTCGGGTATATTTTCTTTTGTATACTTATTATGTTTTATAGGAGTAATTCCTATTATTGTAGTACGTGTGTATACATTATTTGTTTTAGTAGTTACTGTGTTATTGGTATGTTGATTCATTGTATGTTTTCAAATTTTTTTTGGCATCCGCTTATTATAGTATTGGGTAGCTAGCTGTGTTTATTTAGTATCGACAGTAGATGCTGAGAATGATCCACTTGAGATTCCTGATTTATTGTAGTATAGGGTTGGCCACCAGTTATTATTTTAAGAGGGGTGTCACAGGTGGCATCAGAGCAATATTTTCTAGTGTCTTAGGATCTGTGCGGGTTTTTTGCGTTATTCGGTAAGCATTCTTGATGTAGAGCCCAATTATTAGGACTGTTACGTTTACTACGCCTATATTTTCTTCTGCAATGCGTAATTACTCAAATGGCGTTCTGATACCATTGCTCTTGTTTCAGATGCCGCCGAGAAGAGGTCATCCAGACAGGGAAAATAGAGGGGCTGAGAACATAGAACCCCGCATGCCTCAAGGTACTGTGACTACCACCAAAGTTGCCAATATTGTGGCATAAGAAGTAAGTGCTTCCATTGCTGCAATGGCACATTAAACTGTAGCTCTGGTAGCCCTAGACCAACCAGGTCCATCTGTGTGGTAAAGAGCACAATAAGCCTTTGGGAAAGGAGATCCTCTGAAATTTTCGAGGGCGACTGATTCAAATGTTACAAGTTAGTGGAAGCAGGATATGTTAATCCACCTTCGAATGGTAGAATGTAGTTAAATGTTGAAGCAAACACTCGTCACCTTCAAACTAACGGGTGAAGATCTCCAATAGTAGGAATCAGTCACCACCTCGGAACAAAGAGATACAATGCCCATAGCAATTTTTTGGGTATTCTTTGATCAAAAGTATTTTCCCTCCGCGATTTAGGCGGAACTGAGGAGGATATTTATGGATGTGATCCAAGGTGATCGAACGGTGGCTGAGTACGATTAAGAATTTACTCGATTAGAGAATTTTGTGCCAGCCGAGGTAAGTACGGAGGATAAGCAAATAGTGAAGTTCTTGGGAGGTTTAGATTAGCGAATTCAGAAGCATTTGTTAGGGAACCCGACATTACTGACTTTTACCGATATAATGAATGCAACATTTCTACAGTATTAGGAGTATCGTATTTATTTAAAAGGGACTCAGAAATTTGGGGACTTGTGTTCTTCAAGTAGGACTAGAGGAGATGATACTAGCAGAGTAATATCCTCACTGCAACAAAGCTATAGGCATGATTATCATGGGTTGCAACAACTTTTTATCCCTCAGGATGGTCAGGAAGGATTTGATGGGAGATGTCTCTCTTGTAGAGGAATAGGCCGTAGGAATAAGGAATGTCCTAAAAGAGGTAGATGGAATTTTTTTGAAGAGATTTTAGATGTGCAACCCCTACAACAGTTCATATGCAGTTCGGGAAAGAGAACTTCAAACAAGGACCTGTTGATGAAGCGAGGCTATTGGATTATACTGGTAATATGTAAATCATTTTCCCTTGTGTGTAGGTCATGCTTTGAATGGTATTGGGAGTATCGCATGTAAGATTTTTGTGAGCGGTTAACCGTTATAACCATATTGTATATAGAATTACCTTAAAGGGAGGAGTGAGCAAGTGTGGCACTTGGGTGATATCTTTCGAGAGAATGGATTGCTTTGCGATGTGCTGGTAGAGAGTGACAATTTTGTTTTGAAAGTGCAAACTGTTAAAGTTTGTTGAGTAGTAACAGTAAGTCTATCATTTTATAGTTAGGGATGGATTCTTGTATTTTTAATATTCTGGTTGTGAAAGGGTCCATTTTATGGGAATGTTTTGTTATGATTTGGAGGATTTTATTACTGAGGAGGTTCAGGATTTAGCGAGTTGATTGTTGAGAAAGGAATTTTAGCTCATGATGGTGTGCGTGTTGAGAATTAGATGTTGGTAAGATTATTGTATTTGTTGATGCCTTGTGTCTTAGGCATAAGGTATCTGATTTGCGTGTCGAAAGACACAAAACTATTTTATATTACATTATTTTATAGGCTTTGGGCAATATAAAAATAATTCAAAATATTTTTAATTTTAGTCCTGATTTAACGGATCTCAATCCCCGACAGAGATATATAGTAGTGTATTGGGAGAGTTCCTTGTTTGGATTTCGCTTGTGAGACCTCCCCTGCATGAAAGTAGCGAATGCCAGGAATTGAGAAGAGTTAAATCTTCGGACATTAAATTTCCTCTTGAAATATACTTAGTACGTTATAATAGATTAATTGTTGAGAATTTTATTACGATTTAAGGGTAAGTGGAGCTGGGTGACGTTTATTCAAGTTGAGCTCGCGTACAGGGTGTATGGGCGTCCTATTTAAGTAAATAGATTTTAAAATAAAAATAATTCACCCTCAGAACTGGGAGAGATATGTATAGTGGCCTTGAGGGTAGACGACATAGTATCTAGCTGGGGTTTGGAGTACTAGGCTTAACTAAATTTTGAGGATGAAATTTCTTGTAAGGGGGTGAGTATGTAATACCCCATAATTTCGAGGACTAGGAATTTAAATTATTTTGGGAGAAATATTTTGTTTTGAATTGGAGAATTTAAATTTGGTAAATGAGGTCAAAATTTGAGGATGTTAGAAAGTATTCGAATGACGATTTTGAGTGCACGGTTGATTCGGGATGGGACGAGATAGTCAAAATGACTGTCCTAGGATTTTATTTCGATTCCAGAATATTTTGAGTTAGTTTGACTCGAATTGGAGTAAACGAGTCATTTAAAGTGTGTATTATCATTTAAAGTTTGGTATTTTGGAGATAAGGCTTATTAAGCCTACGTGAGATAACAATCTCATTTTTGAGATTGAGAAAGCCGTAGAGAGAGAGAGAGAGAGAGAGAGAGAGAGAGAAGATGAAAGGAAGAGGAGAAAGAAGAGAAAAACATGGGGATTTCGGCCAATACGTGATTTCGAGGAAGATTCAACCTCTACAACTTTGAGGCAAGTGATTAAACTTAATAAATAATTTATGTGTGTAATTTATTTCATGATTTGTGGAGAAAAATATGGATTTTGTGCTATTATGTTAAAAACCTAGATTTTGGTTAAATCTTGCATATGAGGTGTGTATATGGATTTGAGTTTGTATAATTAGTTGGGTTGTTATATATAATGATTTTTTATGTTAGAAACATGTTTGGATTGAAGATTGATGGTTCGAAGATGATATATTTAGTTTTGGGGAATTTGGGTTTTGAGAAAATAAACCATCTCGTAGCTTGCTGAACAGACCGAATCTATTCGCCCCTTTCTGAATCGATTCGGTATGTTGCAGATACTACAGGTCTTTAGGGCCATATTGATTCGCCCCTTTTACGAATCAATTCGGTATGTAACAGACTTACAAGTCCTTTGGACCGAATCGAGTCGCATAACTGGCTAATCGATTCACTTTTAGTACCGAATCGATTTGGACTAGGCCGAATCGATTTGGAAACAGGGTTGTTTTGTGAAGTTTTTCTAGAGTGAGTTTTACTCCATTTCTATTGGGTTTATCAATTTGGAACATATTTATATGGTGCGAGAAATACATTTTTGAGATTTATTTGGAGTTTCTCATATGATGTGATCGTAGGGACGTATTGAGTTATATGGGAAGGTATATAATGGGTTTGTCGAATCGACATAGTGGGAATCATATTAGTGACAAGAATCCTACTTGGAGATTTGATGTGAGTCATTATATGATGTGACGTTGCGGACTCATTGAGGTGGTTGTGAAGGTATGACTTGGAGTTGTTATGTTGACTATTGTGTTGAATCCTCCGAGCGATGGTTTTTTTTATTTAGATATGATTGGGGACCAATAGGAGAGAAGTCACGTGCCCTTAGAGACATTAAACTGAACGAGTTAATCGTAAATGCTGTAATTTTAAGGGTTCATAGGAGTAACTAAACCGTAATTTAATTGAGAAAGATTTAATATATTACCGAGTAGAATACGTTGTGTTTATACTTATAGCCGGGATAATTATTGTACGTCGGTGTGCATACGGATATAGATGGTGTGTGAATGATGATTGTTATATACATTCGGTTATGAGATAGTATCTATAATGTTGATCAAATTGGGAGACTACTCATATCGTAGGTGTGATAAATGAGTAAGTTTCAAGTGAGGGATCGATTATGAAATGACTTGGGAAAGTATGCGTTATGGCGTCAGTTAGTATAATGAGAGTTATATACATATAGCCGAATTCATTACTTTTATACATATGAACGTGAGATAGTATGTATATATATAATGAGTAGAATATTTGACACTATTCAATAAGATGATAACTTCATTAGAGGTTCAGATTAAACCATAAAAACCATCCATAACTCGATGAAAGGTTGGATTTCCACTCACACACTAATAAAATCCACTATAGTACACCCCAAATTTATTTCGCCTATAATTTGAAATTCTACCCCATTTATCAGAACCATCCATCACTCACGTCTCCCCCCCCCCCCTCTCTCTCAGATCCCAACACTCATATTGATCCCGAATATTCATCTTGGCTCCAAAAGGTAGAATGGTAAGCACATACACTGTCTCTCTATCTTAGGAGTTTTTCTCTGTTTCTATACTCTCTCTTTTTTGTTCGACTTTTGGAAATTTTTTGGATTTTTTTACCAATTTTTTCGGTGGCCAGTTTACAGATCTGAAATTTTATAAGCTCTGTATGGTCTTTCTGTAGGTCTCTGATGCTGCAGAAATTCATCCCAATGGACAATAACTGTTGGAATACATGCGTGGAGCTACATTTTAAATCGAAGTTCTCAAAAGGTTTTGTCCTGTTTTCAGATCTCTGTTGGAATACATGCATGGTATTTTTATTTGTCTGATCAATGTTTATTTTGTTGGATTCAAAACAGGGGTGCGGTGTTTGAGGACAACTTTGAATATTTGGTGAGATCTCTCCTTCATTCTTTCCAAAAAAAAATTCTAATTGAGGGTTTTCCATTTTGATGAAAGATTAGACCTGATTTAATGTTTTTCTTTTGATTTTTGAAAAGGAGTTAGTTTGTTTTTTTTTGTTTTGTTTGGATTTGCAGATCTAATTTGATTTTGAAAATAAGTTAGGTTTTGGGTTTTGGGTTTTTTTGTATGGTTTATGGATTTCTCACGAAATTTTTGTTTAGTTAGTGCTATTTTTTTTAAAGTTTGATTTTGCAAGTACTAATTTGGGTTTTTACGAATTTGGTGTTTAAATTGCAGGTACTAACACGCGTTGTTATTTTGTTTGTTGATACTTCTTTGATGTAATTATGCTAAACATGAAATCTGAGAAATTTTAGAATATGATGTAAGTATAACTATTGGTTGAAATTTCATAATTTTATTTTTTTTTGGCCCGATTTATCTGATTGTGTAGACGTTTCTCATTCATTTTCTATCTCTTTATGTTTTTTAATTTAATGTGCAATTTCATTGGAGCCCAAGTAATTGTCAAACAATGCAGACGTATCGATATAATTATGTTATAGGGATTATTATTTTCATTGTATATCTATTTTTATAATATTTTTTATTCTAGTGTGAGAATATACATTGGAACTATTGTTCAATTCTTTTACTTTTTAAAAATAAATATTCCTTGGGTTTAATATAGGGGTGTAAGTTACTTCTATGCATAATAGTATGTTTTGGCCGTACTCTTACTTTTTATTTGTGAAACTAAGATTTATTTTTGAAAATTGGTTTAATAGTTTAAGTTTAGTGTTAATTTTCATTTTGTCGGTGTTAATTGCATTATTTTTTTTTTTAAACTAAGCTTCATTTGTGAAAATTGTTTTAATAGTTTTAGTTTAGTGTGAATTTTTCATCTTGCGGGTGTTATTTGCAAAAGTGTATAAAAAGGTATTACATTGTGGAGGGTATTGTGTTGTTTGGGGTTTTTGTAATTTAATATTTATCTTCCGATTTTCTTTTTGAAATTTTCATATTTGGGCTATTGAAGTTCTTCCATCAAACCCATGTGTGATTGATTGATATCTTTCATATAATTTACTGAGTGGGGGATAGAGTAAAAGTGATCTCTTTCCTACAATTTAATTTGAGATGTTGTTTAGTTTGTTGAATGTGGATATTGGCACACTACAAGTTATAGTTTAGTTTTTAGCTATGATGGGTAGGCCTACAACTTTGGATTGAATGTTAGGAGAGTATCTCCCTTTTCGTACGTAATTGTGTTTTATGTGTTCTCAATGTAGTAATAGGTGTGCATCTCAGGTGCTCTCTTCTAAATCTTACGTAATTATGTTTTATGTGTTCTCAAAGTAGTAATAGGTGTGAATCTCAGGTGCTCATTTGATTTGATATCCCAGAGCATTCAAAATGACTATTGGGCCATTTCATTGAGAGGTTCCAAAGGGCAAGGTAAATTTTTTGCCAATCTATAAATTTAATATTGTATTGTATATCATCAATTATGAATAGTAAGATAATAACATAGTATAATTTCCTTTTTATTGACAATAACTTTGTATAATTGCCTTTTTATTGGAAATAATTTAGTATAATTTATTTGCTATTGTTATTGCTAGGGAGAGAAAACATGCCCGTAAATTTACTAGAGATGGCAAAACATTATTAAAGAAGGAGCTAGATAGAGGGGGTTAACTTAGGAGCGTTTGGTGTATTCTACTACAACCAACAAGCTTAAAAATGAACAAGTTGGATAGAGGGAACCGAGACAAAATTCATCAATTCATGACAATAACCAGGGAAAGTGAAAAACATGCTCTCCAGTCTCTGAAAGCTAGCGATTGGCACCTTGGAGGAGAGTTTGATGTATTCTACAGCCACCCCCCGATTAAATCATTTACCGATTCAATACATTTGGAGGAACTCTCTAACATATACAAATATTGATATACTAATATGATTTTAGCTAATGGCATCACTCTCCTTTGCAATGACATTAAGGTGGACCCTCAAGATACTATTAAGTTGGTTGTTTCATGGCACATGGGGGCTTCCACAATGTGTGAATTTTCGAAGATGGAATTTGTTGGGGGATTACAAGGTCTTGGAATTGATTCCCTTGAGAAGTTCTGTGAAAGAATACCATTTAGACGCTCTGAGCTGAAAGATGAACAAAAGTTATGCAAGATATTTAACTTTGGCTTTCGACTGGGCAAAAGAGAAGAGTCAGAAAGCATTACCATTGGATACATAGATTGGGATATGGAAATTGTTATTTGCAGAAAAATAGTGACCATTAGTGGAATATTGGTGCCAATGATTATAGGCACGACATAATAAAGCCATCTCCCAGGGTAACTGGTCTCAACTACTTGTGTTCGCACGGTACGTGGACTCTGAATTATGAAGCTACGATCCTGAAGGCACTTGGCCATACCTAATCAATAAATTTATTGAATACTTGACTGCGAATGGCATAATTCAAAAGAGTCTGTTTTAAATGTGAATCGACTTTTATATGATATGTTTCTTTTCTATTTTTATAGTTAAATGTGCAAATTTTATATGTCACTTCCAAAGTACCGAGTATACAAAAATGCAGCATATCAAGTATGAATTTCAATATTAGTCCTGATATGGTGTTGATCTTAAAACTTGCAAGCAAGTTGATTGAAAAGAAAAAAGTCATAATACCTGATATGTTAATATACTGATACCTGATATGCTTATACTTGATACCTGATATGCTGGTACCCAATACCTTATATATTGATACCTGATCAACAACACATGTTACTGATACTAAAATAGAACTCATATATGTTGTTTTTTCCCTCCATATTCAGGTTTTACCGCAAATATGACATCTATTTTTTAGGTTTTAGTGTTAACTCTTTTTAATCATTTTTCTGGTACTGATACCTGGTACTGATTAGGACGCCCACTTCAAGATATGAAAGTTCAGGATTTTTTTAATCTTTCGTTGTTAAAGTTAGATTATGCATTCGTTTTGCAACAAATCTCAAATGAATTTATGCTCCTTAACAAGTTTTTAAGTTGGTACTAAATCTGAATAGTTTTTTTTTTGTTTCAGCATAGGGACATAGCTTGGCTCCATTTAATCTCATCTGGTGGGGCGTGTTGAATCTTAAAGTGCCTCACTCGATGCAATATGGTGAAGTTAGTTATCTTGCTTATGCTTTTATATTATAATGTGTCTTTTTTTTGTGGTAAAATGGATAGTTTGTAGTCTATTCTTAATGTTCTATCATTTCATATTATATCTCTAATATTATAATTTTTCTAATTATTCATACAATTTAGTGTAATACCCCGTATTTTTATGGCTTTTAAATTTAGGGATTTTATTAAATTTAATTGAGGTAGATTAATTTAATATTAATCCGAAAATATGTTTTAAATATTTACTAGCGTGATGAGAGTTAGTAATTATTGGAAATTTTTTGAATATTACTAAATGAGTAAAGTAATATGTAAGATTGATTGTATTAAAATTGTCACGAGTGAATAAAATGGCAATTATGAAAATTTAAGTCGGGACGCTCCTGTGTCGTGTTAGGACTAAATTATTATTATATTAAGTGAATAAATTATAAGTTGCCCGTATGGTTATTTTGAGTGCGCCAATGTATCCGGTAGGGTCGAGATAGTCAGAAAAGTGTACTCGGGGGTTCAGTTTGGGTCTCGGGGCATTTTTAGGCCTAATTGACATCCTGGGAGGGTATTATAGACATTTTATATATTTGGGTAATTAAACCCACGAATTTAATTAGGTTATATCAGCCATTTGGAGTTGTCACTTAGGGTGAGCAAACACAAAAACAAAGAGCGGCCATTAGAGAAGGAGTTGGAGAGCTTTCCAAGCAACTCAGGGCCAAGGACTCACCCGTTTGCACCGCCACCACCACCAAAACGTAGATCGCGCGACGAGGAACGCAACCATACCATTTCATCCACGAAATCAGAACCTTGAATTTCAGGCAAGTATCTATCTTGATTTGTTTTTTGTTAATGCCTTACCCATGTTAGTTTAGGATTACCAAGATCATATTTTATGAAAGATATTGTTAATTTAGAGGCTTTAAATCGCATGTTTAGAGAGATTCAATATATTCTGGATATACCTATCATATGTAGAGGATTACCCATGAATTATTATGAGTTTAGAAACAAGAAATCTGGGAAATAATTAGAGGAATGTATATTTCTTCCAAAACTAGGGTTCTTAAAGATTATGTTAATTTTACCCTATTAATTCAATATCGTTGATGAATTTATAAATGTTTCACGTAGGAAATCTTATATATATGTATATTGAACTTGTAGTACTGTTATTTGAGAATTCTAGAGTTGTCAATGACATTTTTGGAGAAATTGGAAGATGAAACCCGTCTGTTTAATTTGCAGTTTCTGGGTAAGAACTACTTGATCGATCGATCAACCCAAGAGCATCGATCGATCGACTGATCGATTGATCGACCCCTTTTATTCGATCGATCGACCCCTCATGGAAAACTGCATGTTTCTCATTCGTTAGTTTAACCCGATTAAGATGTATTGAAACCCTTGATTGTTGTTGTTGGAGTATAATGGGATATAGCTAAGACCAGTAGGGCCTAGGTAGACCCCGTTGAGTAACATTTTAGTGTAGGATGGGATTTTGGGTTAAAGAGGAATTATTCATGTGTATAAGAAATCATGCATCTATTTAATAAAAAGATCGGGACTCGTAAGGGAGTTAGACCGGAATGTAAGTGAGTGAATGGTTACTGAAATTATACTTAGAATGCTTCGAGAGAGGAGAAGTGAGTATGAAGTGAATAATAAATGATAATACAAATAACGAGTCCGTTATACGAAATAATAGAGTAAAAGGTGCAATAACGGATAATTATAATTATGGGTCGTGAGCGCACCTAATTTGGCAATGTGGATGCGTATATATATATATATATATATATGAATGTGTGATTATGCATATATTATATCTGTGTAAAAATCATACTCGGGCTACTTGCTATCACGGGGGTTTCCACACCGGGATGGTCTTATCTCGATTGGTCTTTTATGGGGGATATTGACTTGTACCCTAGAACATAGGATTCCTTGTTATAGGCTATCTTATTAATAGTCAGACGGTCCTAAGAGACGTGAGAGTATGTGATGGCCTCTTAGAGACTTGGAACTATGCTTTGCCTCCCTGTATATGTGTTTTTGTGTTAATACAGTTCGAGAGGGATTCCGAACTAGTGGTACGAGTGATACAGGGGCTTGATAGCAGAGTATGCCAGCACCATAGATTGTATGTGGGGTGCAGATAGTTTATATATATATATATATATATATATATATATATATATTATATGAGTGGTTGGTATATATATATACTTATATATGGAAACCTTGCACCGTAGATTGTATGTGGGGTGCAGATAGTATATATATATTATATGAGTGATTGGTATATATATATATATACTTATATATGGAAACATTGCACCATAGATTTTTTGTGGGGTGTCGTTAGTATATATATTATACGTGTAACTAATGTATATACATATATCTATATGGGAACTTTCTACTGTGCGTAATAGTAGTTAAGTAATGAATAAATTCTTCAACTTCACTATAAGTATTCGGAAACTTAATAACGGTATGGAGTTATTCTAAATAACGTAATAAATCTTGAAGAGATTAATTTTTTAAAGTGAATATCATAACCTTCTTTTCAAGTGATAAAACCTTATGGAGAATAAGTTAGAGAGACTTATGAGATTCATTAGTACGGTAGGCGTGCACACTAGGTGAGAGGTGAGAATTCTCAAGAGTGTGTCGCATACTAACATGGTTGTTGCATTAGCAGGTAAGCATTTTAAATACTTGTTAAACAATTTTTTTTAAATTGTTTTACAATCGGGCTCTGACCCGTTTAAGGTTATCTCTTCTCTCTTGTATATATATGTATATATTATAGGTGCCCATCCACAGGAGTGTCGTGCATAGGTTCTTTGGATTGGACGCGTTGTAGCTTATGTGGGAGTTGCAGGCCTTTGTTTTAGACGACCTCTTCATTGATTCAGTTCTGGTTATAGTTGTTCATAGTTAGGGCATGTGTCGCCCATTTCCCATTCAGTGTAGATTTGTCTGAGATGTATGTTCATTTTTTTCAGTGTTCGGTACTCTTTGGGTATTAACTCTTGTCAGGATGATTTCATTTGTAATATAAATTTGGTTTGGTTAATCTAGATGGATTAATTCTTTTGTGTTGATTGCTATCAGTAGAACTTATGTGATTCTTAAACTGTTGGTTATTTAAAAGGTTTTCAAATTGGAATTTAATAAAAATGGAAATAAAGTTTTAAATTGTTTTGACACTTAGCTTAATTATTTAGGGTGTTTAATTGGAAAATTTTATTTTGCGACAGTGATGCTAAGAATGAACCAACTTTCCACCTTGATTTTAATTTAATAAAGGATTGATCGTCCGGTATTTAATTAGGCGGGGTATCACAGGTGGTATCAGAGCATCAGGTTCTAGTGTCCTTTAAGATCTGTGCGACTCATTATGCTTCTAGCGTTTCTTTGTTTGATATAGATCCCTATGTTTAGGATTGTTGATTTCTACGATGAGATTCCGTTCTCCTGCTATAACGTATGTATCTTAGAGAATTCTAATTACGTTCGGATGTGTGCGTGTGCCGAGCAATGACGGATGTTAGACGAGGGTCGTTAAGCGGACAGCAGGAGGCAGGGCTTAGTTGAGGTTGTAAAGTAGATTCGAGGATGATGACCGTAGTCGAGGTCACCCCCATTATGGTACAAGAATCCAGGACAGTAAAGGCGATTAGGGAGCGACCCATGATTCCCAAATGCTGCTATAGTCGAAAGAGGTGCAAGAGTAGACTCACTCAATGTGGTATGGCTGAGAAAAATTCAGACGAAAGGATGTAGAGAACTGTCAGTGGGAATTCTAGAAATGCGGGAATTGTGTGTGTTAGCCAAAGGATGTAAAGTATCCAAAGGTGTAGACATAGGACGGAGTGTGGCTAACTGAAAGTGAAAATTTGGAGAAAATTTTTCTTGGCTGGTCAGAACGAAGTTATAATGGTGGGAGTCAACCACAATTTTTAGAATTTAAATGCTATGCCTATAGAAGAATATTAGGTACAGTTTGACTGCATGTTACTTCATCATATCTTCAAGATAAGAAGTGAACGTTGTTCTGAACTCATCACAGGAGGACCTGACAGAGGTCCATTTGTGAATATGAATCTAATCCGATAGCGAATCTTGTATCGGAGGATGTAGATACAAATAGAGGAGAGGACTCCAAGTGGGAGATCGACTCGTAAAAATAGTTCATAACACCAAAAAGGGAATTCTGCTCAATGGTCGATTCGAAAGTTATCAATGTTGTGCTTTGATAATAGAAATGTTAATGCTTCTTTATGTGGGAAGCTAAAAGAATCGAAGAAGTTAGTCAAGAATAAGACTGGATGCAACAATGGTAGTGTAGCATCACAAGGGGGTGGGGATACACGTCAGGGGACCCATTTAAATGATTCGAATGACTGAATTCTTACCAAAGCGATGTTGAATTCAGTAAGGACTATTGTATCCAGTAGCATGTTCTTTAGGGCAGACAAGGCTAAGGGAACAACGGGGGGTAGCCAACATGAATTGAGCCTACCAAAGTCCGAGAGAGGGACAATCCTAATATGGTTGGTATGACAGGTGATAAGTGGATTATGTGTAGAGGTATTTTGTGGATAGTGAAATTGCACGCGTTAATGTTTTTCCAGAGTGAGTAAAGGGATAAGAGTATGGTGCCTAGTAAAAGACAACGATTAAAGTAGTTTGTTTTGGTTAGGCAGGCGTGTTACGTACGGACACCATTTATGCAATTAAGGAGATAAGCAAGGTAGAAGCATAAGTTTTATCCTCAGAGGATGAGGCGTGTTTTATGTGACACGAGCAAGTCATTATATTTTGTTCATTTCTAGATTAGCATGTGAGACGAGTTTAATGCGTATAACTACAAACGATATTATTATGTGAATATTTTTCCCTAGTGTAACGGGATTTTCCTTAGTGCTATCTGCGGAGGATGAATGAGTATATTAATAGTGATATATACTTTATTGAGGTTACTCGTTTTGGTGATGTGATATACTAGTATAAGATGGTATTGATTACAACTTTATAGAAATGGTCAGTATGATAGTAGGCAGTTATTGCAAGGCTATCGGAGTGGTTGCATTAGTTCAACATGTTTTGTTCTGGCGAGGCCTCACCTGCAAGAGGGTTGGACTCTCACTTATATTATCTATCCTAGAGACTTCGAAGGGGATATTGGGCTCGAGATATTTGATACTGGTGTATATAGGGACTTTGTAGTTATGATTCAGTATGTATCTGGTTTACTGTTGAGCGAAAAAATTTAGCGGAGTATTATGTTTAGCGCTCAGGACTTGGTGATAGAAAGAGTGCATTGTTATATCTATCCTTTAGAGATGTGGGAGTTAAGATTTATACCCCTCTGATTGGGGAAAGGAATTTTGAGAATCCCGATTGTATGTATTCGAGGTTTATGGAATGCAATTACGACCAATATTGTATGATAGTGCAATTGGCGAAATGTCCTTTGTTAAATGTAATTTCAAGAGGAGATGTAATTTTCTGCCAAGAAACGGGAAAATAGGGGTACATGCTATGGACAGAAGGCCTAACGAATTTCGATAACCGACAATGCTAGGTATTAGTGTATCGGGGGTTCTTTATTTGGATTTCTCTTTGCGAGACATCCCACGCATGAAACTTAGCGTAAGGTTGGAAATAGGGAGATGTTTGGTCATTAGTCCATGAGTTCAGTACCTCGATCATAATAGGAGAAGATAATTATATCTGTAAGTTGGTAGTTGAATTATGATTTAAGGCCAGTGGAGCCAGTTGCATGGTAAGAAAGTATTGAAAGTTTTGTTTTACCACCACGAGTTGAGGGGTGGAACGATGATAAGGACGATTTAGAATTTCGATTTCTAGGGTGAGTGAGAGTACCCAAGTGTTGCAATCACGTTGTGACCACTAGGAAAATAAAGAATTGGTTATTAGGTGTGAAACGTATGTGATGCTTACGCTAGTATGCACGATTTATAGGGTGGGTAGACATCCTAGTTAGTTGATGTTAAAAATCGTTCGAGTTGAAGGTACGTGGGAATAGACGTGTGGAATATATGTCTGTGGGACTAACATAACAAAGTGAAAGTGGTAGAGTGGATTAAGCACCGTGTCAAAGATGATAAATCCATATATATGTGTGCAATCAGAGTAGCACACCAAATCTGGTTGGAAGGCTGTGGGAAGCCGTTTACAATGGGGTATTCCTTGAGAAGGGTAGAATTTAACTATATGGAGAACACTCTAGACGGAGTTGTTATTAGTCAAATGTTGAGAGTGAGTTGTGCGTACAAAGAATGATAATGTTAGTATGGTATAAAAGATCCATAAGTGCACATCGTGGAGAAAAGTGCACGGGTCAAAACTTTCGATATATACCAAGGAAGGAAGGGGAGTATTAAGTGTTAACTAATGTGAAACATTTCAAGGAAAGTCGATGTTGAGCAGGACATAGTGAGTAGTCTCCGTGGGCACGACTCATAGATAGAGATGGGTTAGAATAAGAGGATCAAATAGAGAATTTGGTGGCTATCCACAATTCCCATGATGGAGGAGGCCTATCCTTACATGATTATACTTGTATTGATATCTTACTTCTTTGTGTGATGCTTTTATATTTCATGCTTAGATTCAACTCCTTTGTCTATTATGGACAAAAAGAGGGAGAATGAATTAAGGGGGAGTATTTATTTTTTGTTTAAAAATCTATGTATTACGGTATCTTTGTTTATCTCATGTGTGTAGGACATTCCACTTAGATGATGATCATATGGACCCACACAGGATGAAGACAATGTTTAATAAAGGAAATATCTAGTTTCATGATTCAAGACTTACACATATTCTCGTCCTAATTTTATTTATATTTTGGAAGTGTAGATTATTGTATTAAGTCACAGGATCCAATTTGGATTAAGATGGTATTTTGTACCAAAATATCCAAAAGGGGAGATTAGTAAGAGAAAAATTTATGATTGGTCACACTTTATTTTATTTTAGCGTATCCCGCTACACAAACACGTCACCTAAACAAATATCTGAACACTACTTCTTGGTACTTGAAGACTTAGTTGAAGACCATCAAAGAGTTGAAGACTTGGCCGTCTGAACAACTTGGAAGAAGTATGCGTTTGGTGTGGTAAAAAGGTTTTTATATTTTCTAGGGTTTAGGCATATTTCTATGAGGCTTTTTTTACAAAAAAAAAACTTAACATTTTTAAGAAAAAGCGCTACAAAAAATGACGCCTCGATCGAATGAGAAGAAACCATGCTAACATATTATGTATATATAGAAATTCATGTGTTGCATGTGTAAATATATGTCTATATATTTGTGTTTGTGTGAGCATGTGTATATATATTGTAACAACCCTCGATTTTGCGAGGCTCATTTTTTATATCAATTTTACCGCATAAGGTAATTATATAAAATGTGGGGTCTGGGGTAAATATTAATGGAATGAATTGAAAGTTAATATTTACTAAATTGATGCATATTTACTGTATGTGAAAGTAAATATCATCAGGTTGCATGTTTTAGTGTCAGGTATTTAAAATGACATTTTGGTTTCAATGATTTTTGAACTCAAAATAATTATAAAATTTCCGAATGCCAGTTTAGAGGGTGTAGTTTGTCTCGGAAGGTGCAAGACAGTCAAAATAAGTGCCATATTGTATTTTTGTGTTTCGGGCACTTTTACCTGGTTTTAGCTTAAATGCGTATTTGGGAGTCATTTTAATGTGGTATTAACCATTTAAGTTGGGAGTTTTAACCTAAGCCACGATTTTTGTCTTCTAAAATCCCTTATTTTCCTCATCTTATGTCTTGAACATAGAGAGAAAAAAAGAAAGAAAGAAAGAGGAAGAGAAAAGTGGAGAAAGAAGAGAGAAAATGAAGATTGAAGATGGGAGATTGCTTCTACCACCAAGAAATCTGAAATTTCAATCCTAAGGCAAGTTTTCTACTTGCTAATATGTGATCTAAGATGAATAAATTGTATGATAGTTGTGTATTTGCACTTATGGATCAAAAATGGAATTTATGAGACTTAAACCCTAATCTTAGTTTTGATGATAAAATTGTGAGTTGTAATAGTTATAAATCATGTAGGATAATATTTGGGTAGATAAAAGTTGTTGGTTGTGTTCAAATGAAAGAGATTTGAGATTTGGGTTTAGTTTTTAGAAGAGGAAGAACCCTAGGTCTGCTATGACCGGTCGACCGCGGACCCCTGACCGGTCGACCGGACCTTCGGGGTAGGTTTGCTGCTTTTCTACAAAGGCATAAAATTCTTGTGCGGTCGACCAACCATTCCAGTTTGAGCTTTCTGCATTCCTTCGTAGGCAAAATCTTGAGACGCGATCGACCGCAGTCTTGGGACCGGTCGACCGGTCCCCTATTTTTCACCTTTAAACCTTATTCTGTTTCCTAGGTTCATTCTGTTTACTAGGAACTAGGAACCTTCTTATATGAAGTAAACTTAGAGTCCTAGAGTTCTTGATGAGTTGGGATACTGCCCTAGATTAGGAATGGGTTAGGCGGGGTTTTTCCGGGGCTATGCCTATTGATGTTAGGGCATCCTTTCTTCTAGTTGATTTCTATTAAACTAGGGGATGCTTTATTATGTTTGGGAGACCTTAGATGCTCATTGGAGCTATGTTATCCTTGATGGGTTATTATATCTATCAATGAATCTTGGGAGAATAATTGAAAGTCTATTTATTCTTTGAGGTCAAAATGTCAATGTAAATACGTACGGCTCCGGATTTAAAAAGGCGAAATATTTACATAACGTAAATGATTATGGTTTCGGATAAATGGGATATACATTTGCTAAAATGTGTATGGAATTAAGTATAAAATATACATTTTCTCTAATGAAATTTGATATGGAAATGATGGTAAATGATGATTTACTTAATCATTAATATGATAAATGGTAATTTGGTTAAACACACCTCTCTAAATGACATCATAAGGGAAGTTCGCGCGCTTGGTGATGCCCCCTGGCTAATGAATGCAGGGTGGATATAGTCCTAGGCCATATGCGGGGTTTTTATATGTTTTTCTGCGCTGATTAGGGGATTCCGGGTGTGGTCCTGACTTTCCCGCAGGCATATGGCCGCTTCCCGACGTTTGCGTTATGAGCCCAGGTTGTCTTGTATAGATAGGCCCTGGAAGATGATGGTCATTTAGGGGTGCGCCCAGTGGGGAAACTCGGAGGGGCGGTCTTAGAATCGTTGTATGCATAAGAATATAACCATTCTAAATCAAGTGGGACTTGATGTATGATAAATGCCATAAAGAGCATCTAATGTTGATTATATTCCTGCTAAGGAATGGAAATGCCAGGATGGGCATGTAATTAAAATAAAAGCCACAAAGAGCTTAAAATTGAAATAAAAGCCATAAAGAGCTTATAGTTATAGATTTATTTTCCTGTTGAGGAATAAACTATGACATGAATCGGGGTACAAGATAGAAGTTTTATTTATGTTCATCTTTCCTTTTTCCTACTTAGTTAAATTAAACTCATGTTTTTTCTTACTGTCTTAGCCTATGTTTTAGAACTGTGTAGATAGATTTTATTCTTCCTAGCATGATGATATTCATTACTGTCATACTCTTTATTCGTCTGGTAATCATATAGAACCGGGCCCTGACCCGTTTACACTCCTTGTTGCATATGCATCTTGTATCCGCTCAGGTACTCCTCCGCAGGGATGCCTGATTTGAATTCCTATTTTGTTGTCCTCGGCGAGCCGTGATGCATTTCGGGTGTTACGGGACACAATTGGTATAGACGTTTTCATTTTACATTCTAGTTAAGATCAAGTCTTTTATTCGGGCAAGGGGGCCCCAGCTTTTGTAAATGTCTAATGAAATGTAATATGTAACTTATTGAACTGGTGTATTATTGGTGTATCAGTTTGGTGACCGGTAACATATTCGGTCTTTTTATTGTATTCTTGTTATGTTATTTATATATGTCTTGGGGTTTCCCCTATCTTTTCAGGATTTGGGTTGTTTAAATTATCTCTTTAACTTTAAAACAAAATTTTTGGCAACCCGTTTTCTGAAATATTGGGTGGTTATCCTGGATACTCTATATTTTTTTTGTGATGCTGAGAATGATTTCCATCTATGATTCCGTTATATTGGAGTATTGGGCTGGCCACCCCTTATTTTGGTGAGCGGGTTGTCACAGATGGTATCAGAGCATCAGGTTCTAGAGTCCTTAGGAATCTGTGTGTGAACGCCTTAAGTTTCCCGCGTTGCTCTTGACTTGACGTAGAGCCTTAGGATTAAGATCGTTGATTTCTCTTGTGAGAGTAGTAGGTCGATTTAAGAAGGGCGTCATGAGAAGGAACTACTAAGGACTGTAAATTGTGGTCGGGGATGAGGACCGTTCTGGAGGTCGCTCCCTTTTTGTAACACTTCCTTGTCTTACTACCGCGACTTCTAATTACATTTGATGTAGTTTCCTAAGTACCACTAGAAGCAGAAAGTGGTACTAAGCTTGAGATTTCAAGCGATGTTAGATTGGAGTGGAGAAGTGACCTGAAGTAGGTTGGAGGAAAATCCTTCACCTGTAGGAGTAGTATAGAGGTGGTGAAAATGTGACCACCATATTCCAGTGTGCCAGAAGTTTTACCCGTGGAGAAAACCGATAGATACTTCCTACCATAAGTTTCTCCGGGATAACTGGACTGAGGAGGATGTGAATTCTTGAGTGTTCACGGAATTCTCGGCTAAAGGCCGACAGTGAATAAAGTGTTGTACGGTTAGGGAGACCGTGCACCATAAAATGATAGGCTCCAGAATAAATGTCGTTAACACTTCTGATGGAGTAATGATCATGAAACCCTTTGGTGGGTTTCCGCCTGTGAAGGTTTCATTGAACTGAGGAAGAGGAGGCCGAGAGCGTGTCCGCTTTTACTAAAAGAGTAAGAGGGACTGCGTGGGCGATTGACGTCAGCCAAAGTTGGAACAATGGTTAGGATATGGAGTCTGAGAACCATTGGTATTGACCCAGAGTGATTGACATGAATTGTTGGTGGGAATTCCGCTTTATTAGTGGGTGGTGTATTCCTTAGGATAAGACTTAGTAGTATTTTATCCATTGTAGATTCGGGTGTGTAGTTTGAGCTCGTTGTAGTCTTGACGCGATTATAGAAGAGTAATTATATGACTTATGTGGTAGGGAAGTTTTATGATTTCTTCACTCGTTATGAAACGAGTGGTGATATTTTAAAGGTATATGTGTTATATGTGATGTGTGGTATGAGTGTTCTATTGCCGGTTTGCATTATATGTGGATGTTATGACTTATCTCCACAACCAACAAAGTTAAGTAGTAATGCATAGGAGGGGTTCCTTGTTTGGATTCCGCTTTTGCGGGACGCTCCACGCGTGAACCTTAAATGACGTTGGGAGTGGAGAGATGCCATTTTTTTCCTTTCTTTCATTTTATGTATTATACGCGAGTAAAGGTATTTTGGTTGGTTTGGGGTGATAGAAAGCAAATAAAATTGTAAGGCTATCTTACTTCTAGTTCAAAATGGAACTAGTTATTCTATAATTTCCCTCCTGGATACAGGTTGAGACTTTATAGAAGTGGATCGAGGTAGGTAGGAGATTTTGTTATTTATTTTATTACCTTGTGAGAGTGTTTGATTATTTGTTTATTCTGTTTATGCATGTTACACTTATCTCCATGATCAACTAGTTAAGTAGGCATGTGTCGGAGGGGTTCCTCGTTTGGATTTTGCTTCGGCGAGACACTCCGCCGCATGAACACTTAACGATGTTGTGATTGGAGAGACGTTATCCCTTCCTTTTTCTTTTCTTTTATTTATTTTGTTGTTAGAAGTGGGATTGGAAGAATTAGCTGAGAATCACGTAGTAGAGTGATTAAGGGCTATTAAAGTGCGAAATGAAAGCACTGTATATAGTTCTCTCCTCTGATCGATGTGAGGGAGACTGAGATACGAAGTCAAGTTGAGACTTCGGGTTATGCCTTGATAAGAAGGCTATTTGAGAATATGTATATATGTTATGGGATTAAATTTGTGAGACTTCACAGAAAGTGAATGCCTGATCATTTAAAATCTTTAAAGATGCTATGGTAAGTAAGATTGTAAATTAAAATTTTATCGATCCCGATCGTGTGTCCTAGACCGTCATATCTTAATGACCGACGATGCGAGGTAGTAGTGTAACGGGAGGGTTCCTTGTTTGGGTTTCGCGTCAGCGAGACGTCCCACGCATGAAACCGAGCGAAGGTTGGGAGTTGAGATAGGTCCTGGGCACTAGGGATATACTTAGTATTATATGCTTAAGATTTAGGTAGGATATATATAGATAGACTTTAGGATTTTTAGGGCATTAGGTCTTTAGGGAATGTGATGTAAATTCAGGAAGGTGGTAAGGAGTGGACCACGAATAAGTCGTGGGGTGGGATTAGATCCCTAGGAACGAGCTTTATGGGGTTCTCGAGAGGTTTGGTAGGTTTGGTCGAAATCGATGAGGCCTTTATTAGAAATAGTGTTACGTTGGAACTTCATTTTCGGAGAGTTAAAAAGGACGGGTGGACCCTCACACCTGAGCCCATGATAGTAAGCTCGAGAGTGGGTGTAATGAAGTTTCTGCCAGGTTGGGGAGTAATGATACTAGAAGCATAGACCTATTGTTTATGCATCTCACAAGCTTAAACTTGTGGGAAGTATTATCCCACGCTTGAATTAAAATTCATCATGGTAGTGATTACCTTAAATAGATAAGGCACTACTTCCTGGGCAGGAAATTTGTTTTTTCTCGCAAGCAACAAGTTGTTGCAATATGTCGGGGGAGAAATTGAGTTGGTGTTTGGAGTTCTTACAGAACTATCATTTGGATTTTCTCATTCGCTAAGGGAATGCAATTGGGGTAGTAGAGGCGTCGAGTAAGAAACCCATCAGAGATATTTGTATTGGCATGGAAAGCCAAATGAGGCGAGTATGACTAGGTAGACTTTGTAGTAAGAATATTCCGGTCTATGATTGATCACTTCCCCTACTCGCGTGAAGAGGAGTAGCGATGAAGTGAAGAAGGGTATGTTCATAGACGTTTGCATTTTAGTGCCGGGACCGTTCTGGTCATGATCCTATTTGAGAAAATGGTTGATCGTTCGACCAGACTGGTGCATTTTCGGCCATTTTAAATGGACTTCATGTAGAAGAGTACGCTCCATTCTTAATGAAGGAATGGTAGGACCGTGGGAGGTGCCTATTAAAATAGGGTAGACCGAGACTAGATATTCGTGTCGGAGGTTTGGTACAAGTTTCCATGAAGTAATGGGAACCATATGTAAATGGGGTATGCCTTACCCCTAACTCGGATGATCGAATGGAGGAGGTTAACTTAATGTCGAAAGACATATCTTGAATGTACGCCTTAGAATATATGACTGACGGAGCCGTAGGGCGTATGGATGGAAATCCCTGTATAACCATTAGGCTTTTGAATGGCCTTATGGATCATTTCCTAAGGCATTGGCATTGTGAGTAGCCTAGCATGGTCGGTTGAGTAATTCGTATACTCGTTGGAAGGAACCAACGGGTAATATGTTCCTTGGACTTGGTTTGGTCTCGGGACATTTCTTTAAAGATTTGGCTTTTAAGCCATACACCTTGATGAGATACGTAAATGCGAGGGAAAGTTGGGTAGCGTTGGGATTAAGCCACTTGGAGTTGGTAGGGGTGCCCCGAGAGGAGATGTAACATGATTCTGGAGGTTGGGCGATTTGTGCTGAGTCATGTGGGCATCATCTTCCGCCGTAGGAAGCTAGAATCGATAATAGTGAGGAACGCTTTGTGCTATGCTAGAGCACCAATAATGTAGACTAAGATCGATAGGGTCGATCTCAGTCCGGGTCCATTTGGGACGTTCCTATAACGAGGGGTTTGTTTAGGATGGTAGAATCCTAGTTTAGAGTAGTATACCCTTTATGAGAGTTGGGTATGCCCGAATTTTGGGGGCAAAATTCTCTCTTAAGGGGGAGAGTATGTAACAACCCTCGATTTTGGGAGGCTCATTTTTTATATTAATTTTACCGCATAAGGTAATTATATAAAATGTGGGGTCTTGGGTAAATATTAATAGAATGAATTGAAAGTTAATATTTACTAAATTGATGCATATTTACTGTATGTGAAAGTAAATATCATCAGGTTGCATGTTTTAGTGTCAGGTATTTAAAATGACATTTTGGTTTCAATGATTTTTGAACTCAAAATAATTATAAAATTTCCGGATGCCAGTTTAGAGGGTGTAGTTTGTCTTGGAAGGTGCGAGACAGTCAAAATAAGTGTCATATTGTATTTTTGTGTTTCGGGCACTTTTACCTGGTTTTAGCTTAAATGCGTATTTGGGAGTCATTTTAATGTGGTATTAACCATTTAAGTTGGGAGTTTTAACCTAAGCCATGATTTTTGTCTTCTACAATCCCTTATTTTCCCCATATTATGTCTTGAACATAGAGAGAAAAAAAGAAAGAAAGAAAGAGGAAGAGAAAAGTGGAGAAAGAAGAGATAAAATGAAGACTGAAGATGGGAGATTGCTTCAACCACCAAGAAATCAGAAATTTCAATCCTAAGGCAAGTTTTCTAATTGCTAATATGTGATCTAAGATGAATAAATTGTATGATAGTTGTGTATTTGCACTTATGGATCAAAAATGGAATTTATGAGACTTAAACCCTAATCTTAGTTTTGATGATAAAATTGTGAGTTGTAATAGTTATAAATCATGTAGGATAATCTTTGGGTAGATAAAAGTTGTTGGTTGTGTTCAAATGAAAGAGATTTGAGATTTGGGTTTAGTTTTTAGAAGAGGAAGAAACCTAGGTCTGCTATGACCGGTCGACCGCGGACCCCTGACCGGTCGACCGGACCTTCGGGGCAGGTTTGCTGCTTTTCTACAAAGGCATAAAATTCTTATCCGTTCGACCGCGGTCCCCTGACCGGTCAACCGGCCATTCCAGTTTGAGCTTTCTGCATTCCTTCGTAGGCAAAACCTTGAGACGCGGTCGACCGCGGTCTTGGGACCGGTTGACCGGTCCCATGTTTTTCACCTTTAAACCTTATTCTATTTCCTAGGTTCATTCTCTTTACTAGGAACTAGGAACTAGGAACCTTCTTATATGAAGTAAACTTAGAGTCCTAGAGTTCTTGATGAGTTGGGATACTGCCCTAGATTAGGAATGGGTTAGGCGGGGTTTTTCTGGGGCTATGCCTATTGATGTTAGGGCATCCTTTCTTCTAGTTGATTTCTATTAAACTGGGGGGTGCTTTATTATGTTTGGGAGACCTTAGAAGCTCATTGGAGCTATGTTATCCTTGATGGGTTATTATATCTATCAATGAATCTTGGGAGAATAATTGAAAGTCTATTTATTCTTTGAGGTCAAAATGTCAATGTAAATACGTATGGCTCCGGATTTAAAAAGGCGAAATATTTACATAACGTAAATGATTATGGTTTCGGATAAATGGGATATACATTTGCTAAAATGTGTATGGAATTAAGTATAAAATATACATTTTCTCTAATGAAATTTGATATGGAAATTATGGTAAATGATGATTTACTTAATCATTAACATGATAAATGGTAATTTGGTTAAACACACCTCTCTAAATGACATCATAAGGGAAGTTCGCGCGCTTGGTGATGCCCCCTGGCTAATGAATACAGGGTGGATATAGTCCTAGGCCATATGCGGGGTTTTTATATGTTTTTATGCGCTGGTTAGGGGATTCCGGGTGTGGTCCTGACTTTCCCGCAGGCATATGGCCGCTTCCCGACGTTTGCGTTATGAGCCCAGGTTGTCTTGTATAGATAGGCCCTGGAAGATGATGGTCATTTAGGGGCGCGCCCAGTGGGGAAACTCGGAGGGGTGGTCTTAGAATCATTGTATGCATAAGAATATAACCATTCTAAATCAAGTGGGACTTGATGTATGATAAATGCCATAAATAGCATCTAATGTTGATTATATTCCTGCTAAGGAATGGAAATGCCAGGATGGGCATGTAATTAAAATAAAAGCCACAAAGAGCTTAAAATTGAAATAAAAGCCATAAAGAGCTTATAGTTATAGATTTATTTTCCTGTTGAGGAATAAACTATGACATGAATCGGGGTACATGATAGAAGTTTTATTTATGTTCATCTTTCCTTTTTCCTGCTTAGTTAAATTAAACTCATGTTTTTCTTTACTGTCTTAACCTATGTTTTAGAACTGTGTAGATAGATTTTATTCTTCCTAGCATGATGATATTTATTACTCTCATCTCTTTATTCGTCTGGTAATCATATAGAACCGGGCCCTGACCCGTTTACACTCCTTGTTGCATATGCATCTTGTCTCCGCTCAGGTACTCCTCCGCAGGGATGCCTGATTTGAATTCCTATTCCGTTGTCCTCAGCGAGCCGTGATGCATTGCGGGTGTTACGGGACACAATTGGTATAGACGTTTTCATTTTGCATTCTAGTTAGGATCAAGTCTTTTATTTGGGCATGCGGGCCCTAGCTTTTGTAAATGTCTAATGAAATGTAATATGTAACTTATTGAACTGGTGTATTATTGGTGTATCAGTTTGGTGACCGGTAATATATTCGGTCTTTTTATTGTATT
This sequence comes from Sambucus nigra, assembly GCA_949130495.1. NCBI lineage: Eukaryota > Viridiplantae > Streptophyta > Magnoliopsida > Dipsacales > Adoxaceae > Sambucus > Sambucus nigra. The sequence goes on along the minus strand of OX422212.1, from coordinate 342,396,167 downwards.
CTTGTTATGTTATTTATATATGTCTTGGGGTTTCCCCTATCTTTTCAGGATTTGGGTTGTTTAAATTCTCTCTTTAACTTTAAAACAAAATTTTTGGCAACCCATTTTCTGAAATATTGGGTGGTTATCCTGGATACTCTATATTTTTTTTGTGATGCTGAGAATGATTTCCATCTATGATTCCGTTATATTGGAGTATTGGGCTGGCCACCCCTTATTTTGGTGAGCGGGTTGTCACATATATGTGGGCACGTGTGAGTATGTGTGTATATATATATATATGTGCACGTGTGAGTATGTGTGTATATATTAGTCCAATTTCACATATATACCTAATTTCCCTATTCTAATGCGTATATATAGGATTTCAAATACCAAATTTCACATACCCAATTTTGCATACCTAATTTTAGATTCCTAATTTCATATACACAAATACACACACACACACACACACACACACACACACATATATAATTATACACAATCTGACAGACACGAGCACATACACACACAATTAAGACAAAAATCGTGAAATCAAATAAGGAAATATGTAGTATTATTGGTGTGGGTGATGGTGGTAGTAGTCGGTGAAAGAGATGGTGGTAGCCGCCGGTGAGGGTATATTAAAATCGTGTGAAAATAGAGTGAGAGAGAAGAAGAGAGAGAGGGAGGGACAGAGAGTGATGGAGAGAGAGAAAGAGAGAGAGAGAGATTAAAGTCATGAAATGAAATAGCATTGGTGGTTTTTTTAAAGCCCAGGTCTGTGCCTGTCCCTGTGATCCTCTAACTTACCATATTGGTCACGATCGGAAGCCATGACCATTCATGTTACCCAAACATACTCTATAATTGGTCACAATCCAAAGTCGTGACCATTTATTTACAACAAATTCAAACTCAGTTTTAGGGTTTACGGTTCATAACTGTGACCATTCTAGGCTCTCATTGGTCACAGGGGGGTCACGTTCCAAAACCATGACCACCCACTTGGTAAAAAGGGAGCTAAAATTCCTACCAAATGTTCACAGCCTATAACAATGACCCCATGGTCACGGTTTAAAACAGTCACCAAGCATCTTCATATGCTACCCTTACCCTTTATCACACATTGAGTCACGAATTTTCTTGTTTGGTCATGGCTTTGGACAATGACCCCCCTGGTCATGGATTTGGATCGTGATCAGTTTTAGTATATGGCGTAGTGGATGTAGTTAATTTTTTTATAGAAAACTTCACATTAGATAATTGTTTTCCATAAATTTAGAACCACAATCAAACAAATAGAAATAAATTTAGATGGAAATTATGGAAAAAATAAATCATAAGTACAAAAGAGAGACATGCAAGATTTCACATAGTTCACCCAATATAGGCTATGTCCACGGGAGGGAAGAGTTTAGTTTTAATGTGAGAATAAATCTATATTTAAACACTCACTCACATACTCTTAATAATTTAACTCCTCACTATAAAGATATACATTTTTGAATCCTCCCAGAACAAACTATTTATACATTTTTATACCAAGAGGTGACTATTGGCTAGGAATAAAGGGCGACGAATAAGTTCTTTGATGTAGTCAATGTTTTCAGAAAAAATGGCATTACATAATGGTTGTGCAGAAATCCAATATCACACTCAACCGAATAGAAATAATTTTAGATGGAAATTATTGAGAAAATAAGTGATAAGAACACAAGAGCGACACACAAGATTTAATGTGGTTCACCTAATATAGGCTACATCCACTAGAGGGAAGAGTTTAATTTTACTATGAGATTAAACAGATGTTTTAACATAAAATCACACACTCTCAATAAAATAACTACTCACTTCAAAGATATAAACTTTTTTTTGTCTCCCTTGCTTATTTATCTCAACATTTCACTTTTGGGAATATATAACAATGGCTTGTGAGATATGGTATTAATTAAACAAGACATCACAATAAGTGCCATCCTCAAATTTCATTGTTTAGCCAAAAAAAACTAAAGGGACAAACCTTTGTAGTATACTAATTTGGCCTCACTATAATAATGATTCCCACATTTCTTTTGAGTTTAACATTAACAATTGAGAGCCAAACTACAACAATCTCCAACTTGGTGATCCATGATATTTCAATAGCAAAATAATTATTTCAATTCATGGATACTACCATAAAACTTATGAGGGGACAACTTCATCAGGCTCACACTACTCCACCAATAGTGAAGTTTCCTCTAACTTCAATAAGAAGTGAAATTTTCCCAATCATTAATACTAAGGATAAGTCTTTATTAATAATAACTCCATTTCTTATGACTACAAACATTTTCCATTTACCTTACTTATACTAGCTACATACATTATGAATTTAAATACAACCCTAACTCTCCTTGATTCATCAATGGTCAATACATGTGTGGAACTTCACAAATCAAAATTATTCATTGACATTAAGAGGGGACCATGAGTCATCACTTCCCATAGTAGGCATTTTCCTCCGACAATCATTCTTTATAGAGAAACTTGCAACTGATGTCTTCACATTGACCACAGATAGGGATTTCTTTTGCAAATTACTAATTAAACTTAACAGTTTATTGCACTCCCCCTCAATTAAAACGAACTTATCCCTAAGATTCTTTTCACATGGCGTAAAATCGTCGATTAATTTTTTATTCTCGACGGCACAAACTGGAACCCTAGAATTTTTTAAGTCCTTCAATTCCTTCTCTAAAACTAGGACTTTATCATAACTCTTCTATTGGGCACTTTTGAAAGAATCAAAATCAATACACAAATTACCAAAATGCTCACGACAAATATCACTTTGAGTTTGAAATGCTTGCAAATATTCAATCTTACTTTTAAAGAGAGAATTTTCTTTTTCCAAAACTTTAATTCTTTTGCAAAGTTTCAAATTCAAACATTTTAATTTTTCAGCACGGTCGTGAAATTTTTCAAAAAAAGGCTCTGCATTAAATGGGTGTTCCATTGAAAAATTGCGATTTTTCACAAAACTGATTTTTTAAAAAAAATCAATATCACACAATTTTACGAAAAATAGGAATACGCAATAAATTAGCGCAGCCTGCTCAATTACCAATTTGACGATGTGAGAAGTCAAATTGTCTCAAAATAAATAAATCCTTGAAAAATCAGGATCACGCGATAAATTAGCGTAACCCGCTCTGATACCAATTTGAAAAACGTGACTGTGTGATAATTGATTAAATTCGCAACTTTCTAATTTTGCACACTTATTTAATTAGAGTCTAGTTTTAAACCAAATTAATCCAAACCCTAAACAAGCATCTAAAGTGCGTGTGTCAACCCATAAATAAATAAATCATGTGACACAAATATTCAGAAAAAATCCCCGAAGGGCAAAACCTTTTTATTTTCACTATAACTTGAAAAGAACGGTTACATGGATTACAATGAAAATAAGAGGGACATACAAAATATCCTCAGGCGCCGGTTTCGATGTCTCGGCTGAAATATCCTGCAGGAACTCCAGGTGGTCAGCAATGAAGAAGAGAAACGGCTTCTCCACAAGTTGTGAACTTTATAAGGACTCCCTCCACAATATCACACAACTGTTAGTTATAGAGTTTTTCCCACAAATAAATAACCAAAGAAAAATATGTTCTTCAGTTCCACAAAATAATTCACATAAAAGTAATTGGGATTTTGTGAATTAAAAAAAATATTTGAACCCATAACATTGTTGGAGAAAACTTTCTGCCAAAAGCTATTGAATTAAAACTGGATAGATACACAAAAGTTTCAAAATAATAAGACTCTTTAATTCTGAAACTGTTCTCCACGTTTAAAACACAAGGCTGACATTCCTTTATATAGGAATTTAAGGATGTCAAGAGATCAACATGAAAAGCAGCTTGTCATCTAGAAAGACACCTCGCTCGAACGAAAACCCCATATCGCTCGAACGAGATACACGTGCCATTCAAACGACTATGCGCGACATCCACGTGTCGTTCGAACGAGATGGTAATCTCGCTTGAATGGCCTTGGTGTCGAAACCGAGGTACGTCTGGTGCCTTACTGCCTTAGAAATTTTTCAAAACTTTTTCAAAAATCAATGTTTTCTAAAACAGTAATAACACCTTTTTAAAAACATATTTTTCTAAAACAGGAATAAAACCCTTTTTATAAAAAAACATTTTTAAAAACATTTTTATATAAAAGCTTTTTAAAACTCCTTTTAAAAATATCCCAACACTCTTAACATGAAATGTAAATGAAACTTTAACCATTATCTTACAAAAGTTCATATTGTTGGGCTTGAATGTTGAAGGCAACTTGTAATTCAGATTCGTCTTTTGTAGATGTAATCTTCTCAATTCTTCGACGACTTGTAGCGGTATACTACATAATTAATTATGACGGACTTATTAAAAATATGTCCTTACACTTAACAACTTCCCAATCATTGTCAATCATAATTTCCACCTTTCCATCATTTCCTTTCAATGCTTAGGCTAAGCCTCCTTGAATAAGGGTGTCCTTCACCCAATTTTGCCATAATATAATCCCACAGTCTCCAATAAATGGTTCCACCTTGTATTGAACCATAAAATTTCTTTCAATGGTTTAATGTAAAAGACCCAAGACTATCAAAACTAGTTGTTTAACACCAAAGGTTTGTTAAACAACTCGTGCGTAACCAAATCTCTCATACTAATTGTTGTGCACAAATCTAGAACCACAATCACCGAAATATAAATAAATTTTGATGGAAATTATTAAGAAAATAAATTATAATCATGGAAAATAGGCACACGAGATTTAACATGGTTCACCCAATATAAGCTACGTCCACAAAAAGGGAAGAGTTAAATTTTACTATCAAAATAAATTGGTGTTTGACCGCACACTCTTAATAATTTAACTCCTTGCTACAAAGATATACACTCTTTGAATCATCCCAAAACAAACTCTATACACTTTGTTTTTGGCTTCCTCGCTTGTTTTTATCAAAATTTCACTTTCAATAATATATAAGAATGGTTTGTGGGACATGATATTAATTAAGAAAGACATCATAATTAATGTCATCCCCGCATTTCTTTTTAGATAAAAAAAACTAAGGGGGTAAACCTTTGAATCCTACTATCGTAGCCACACTACAATAATGATGTTCACATTTCTTCTGACTTTGTCAATCAAAATGGAGATCCAAACTCCAATAAGAACTTGAATCCAAGGTCAATAACTTTAATACCTCTTTAGATTTTTGAAATATTGGAAATCTTTTGATCCAAATTATAAAAGGGGAGAAACTTACCTAATAGGTTAATAATGAGAGTCTTCATACATGATTCTCTTTGAATAACTTGATATATTCCTTGGCGAAACTTATTATTAGAATAATTTTTATATCTGAAGTTTGAACTTTCATCTTCTTCATCCTCAGAATCGTCAACCAAAATAAATTTGCTTCAATTGTGAGAGTAATTTTTTTACATATGAGATTTTATTACTTTCATGTGTATTCGGATCTACAATCTGGTTATTATGATTTGTATCTCATGGTTTAAGTGGTGGTTAGAAAATGGAAGGAACAAAAGGTGATGAGCTAAAGAGAGAATACATCATTCATTTTTCTTTCTTTGATGAAGGTTTGACTTGATTGTCATAAGAAATTTATTTGTGTGTATATTTTCTTAATGGAATCTACCTTACAAACCAATTATCTATATATAAACTTGGTCCAATGTTTATGAATTGCAATGGTTGTTTGGGTTTTCACACTAACATTAACTTTTTATGTAAATTATAAATTTAGAGAAATTTATCTATGAGCTTGATATTAAACTTTTGAATCACTCGTTTTCCTATTTAATTAAAATTGGTGTTGAAATCTAATCTTTAATCTATACCGAGTCTTCCTCTTTTCATTCTTCCTCTTAATCTTCCATATATATGTCATCCTCATTGCATGACTTGAAATACATATGGTTGGATTGATTCAATAATTTATTTTCATATGGATGTTTTTTTAATGTTGGTGCTTGAAGGATATTGATAGTATAACTTTTTTTCCTTATATATTTATTTGTCTTGATTTTTTTAGTATTTCCTTTATATATTCACATTATCTCTTCTTTCTCTAATTGGGTTTATTTTTATCTATCACGAATTAATTATTTTTATACCACTCGTCATATCGATTACTTATTCTTGGACCTTCTTGCATGGGTTTGGTTTTATCTTATTATTCGTTTCCCCTAAAGAGGAGGTTCTAATGGTGGTTGTTTCATTCCACATTCATTAAAGTTCCTGAAGGGTTGTTCAGGGAAATAGAGGCAGTCATAAGTACAAGATTTTTTTCCTTACTTTTATATTCATCTACCAGAAAGCACAGTTGGAGTAACACACAATGATTAGGTGATGTTGTAATAACCTGTATTTTTATAAATTAAATAAATAATTATTTAATTATCAATTAATATTTACTCGAGCAATTTAATAGGAAATTTATTTAAATGAATTGGTTTGGATTATTAACCGAAATTTAAAATGAGAATTTTAAATAATGTGTGTACTACTCACTAATTTAATAACATAGTTGTAATAAACTTTTAAATTGTGTGTTGGTACCATTGGATTGGGCTTTGGGGGAATACATATGCTCAAGGTAGTAACGTGACAAATTGGATCCCAAGGGTAAGAACCCCTATAGGCAAGTTTCAAAAGGTTCTAGTTAGTATTTTGAGCTTATTTGGGGATCCAAAAGTGGGATTATAGTGGACCTCCGGTATTAAGGTTATAAATAGAGTATGAAACATCATCAATCATAATAATACATCATAAGTAAAAACCTAACAATAGCGGTAAACTTTGGGAGAAGAGCGAGAGCACACAAGAGGGTTCAACTAGGGATAGAAACATGTTTAGGATGACAATAGCTGCAAACCTAACTTTTTATGATTTGATTTCTATTTAATTTCTTTGGGATTGCAAACATGTTTACGATGAAAATATGGTATTTATTCATGTTTTATATTAGGTTAATACATTTTATTAGTGTAAACTATTACTGGGTATCGAATCTGATTTTCATTATAGATTATGTTGAAAACACTTGTGAGCATGTGTTTATATATCATTCCGATGATTAGAACCCATGTTTAGGAATGATTTTTATGTTGTTAAGATATTTGATTAGAAAGATGCCTAATTAAGAATAAAATCCAATTTATTATTGAATCGTAATAAGATGAATAAAATGTTTGGATTTGGGGTAAAATAATTATGTTTAGGTTGGACATTATAATGTGATGATTTTAAATAGGATTCTATAAGAGGGATCATAAGTTATTTTGGACTTATAAAGAAGGTTTTATTACATTTTAATGGAGGAGGGAGGATTCTACAAATTTTGGCAACGGGGAAGATCACCCTCCACGGCGGGATTACCCCCGCTCTATCACCCTCCTAAGGCCTCTATAGGGGGTAGGTAAGGAAAAGAAAAGGGTGAGAGGAAGGTTATCGGTTTTTAATTTTTAAAATTTGGTTTTTCTTTACTTGGAGTAGTTAAGTGGTATTTGTTCTGGAAATTTATAAATTGATTAATTTTTATGTCAACTGAAATTTTTATTTCGAGGTGTAATTAGGATTTAGGAAATATTAGAAAATTATATAATTAGTGTCTTTGAGTATTAAATCTATAATTATGGAAAGATCTGGTATGGGGATTTGTATGGGGATTGTGTATGTGAGTGTTATGCGATATCTTATGTATATCTTATGTTATGTATTTTTATGTATAATATATTTTGGGTTTGGTTATTCAGTGAGGCCAAATAGTTTAGGTTAGGTTGATACGAGCATGATTAGTCGTGTACCATAAGGGTGGGTCACCATATAAATTGGCATATAATTGTATATTATGTTTGGGGTATTAATTATTCGGCTATGGGAATAGTCACACATATATATATACATATATATATATATATATATATATTCATCCATGGGCACTATGTTTTTAATATCTCTCAGCTTAAGGTGTTTTCCCTACGCGTTCAGTAATTAAAATTTTAAAATCGATGCATTAGCATCCAACTACGTCTCATCACCGCGGATGTAAATTAAGGTCCCTACGTGTAACATCCCGCAACTAAGTTCAAAGAAATTTCTCAATGCACTATTCTCTAGCATTTTCAACAAAATTCGTAGGTCCAAAGAAAATAACTAAGATATCACGAATCTTGTCTCTCGACACATAATTTAATTCGCATATCCCACGTCTCTCAATGCATCACACAATACGGTGTTCTAGCTATCACTAATGTCTCATCACGTAAATAATAAGCTAAATCTTTAAGCCCAACAGTTTCCTGATATACCTTGAATTACACTAGTAAAAGTCCCCACTCACTAGGATTTAAACATAACGAGACAATTATACTCGTCGAAGTCTATGGTGTATATATATATATATATATATATATATATATATATATATATATATATATATATATATATATATATATATATATATATATATATATATAATAATTTACAAAACTTATGTATGTCATAAGATAAAAAGATGATGTCATCTTTATGAATTTTTCTTGCACTACCTCTTTTACCCTTGAAATTTTTGAATCCCCCCTTTTTTAACCACTCTAATTTGTTTTCCCCTTCTCTTTAAAATTTAAAAACAGGGGTAAAATAGTATTATAACATTTTGAGCTCATTTTTCTTATCTCATCTCACTCTCTCCTCTCACAAACCAATACGACTTCTTAGTCTCTCCGTCATCCATGTTTCTCCCAAACCCTACCCTTCTCTCTCCTCTCTATCTCCCTCTCACAAAACAACCTCCCCCTCCTCTCCACATCACCGCCTCCTCCTCCTCCTTTCCTCTTCGCCGTGCACTCACCATACAACCTCACTCTCCTCCTTTTGTTTTTGAATCTCAGGTCTCTTAGGTAAACACTCTTATTTTTGTTTTTTTGTTAAGACTTTTAGACTTTTTCGAATCTCAGACTTTTAGACTTTTTCGAATCTCTCAGGAATCTCATACTTTTAGATTTTGGGGTTAGGGTTTCTCATCTTATCTTTGTTCAGTATGATGTATAAATTGTATGTTCAATAACAGTTACACTGACATGGAGGTAAGTGCTATTCTCTCTATTGAGGAGGTATTAAATCACCATAACTACTTTTCCTACATTTCCCAAGTATTGCCCATTATTACATATTGATTTTAAGAGTATTGTTGTTGAAGTTTTTTATGTTTGTGGTTTAAGATGTATTTGTACTTGCAGTTGAACCCTCATAGGTTTGAGATACAGGTTTTGAGATACTTGCAATACTGTCTCTAACCTAGGAAGGTTCATTTTTCTTTTTCTTTTTTTTGTAAGTGATATTAACTATTTGCTCTTATTTTAGACACAAACATGGGCAAACTCTTGATAGGTAGATACAAATGCAAGGTAAAATTTCTGAAATTTTTAAATACACACGTACATCAAAGGTATAATTTCATCAGCATATTCAATTTTACTATCTGAATTTGGTGTCAAAAGTTTGTATTAAGCTATTTTATTATCCAAAGGACATATATATTGTGTTTATTTTTTGCAGATATAATATTAATATTGTCACTATCGAAAAGGTACTTTCTCCACTTAAGGATTAAGATCTGTGATTTCTTTCTTTAGTCATCGCTGCAGCTCAAAGTTTGACTCAAAGTATTCGTTTGGCTGATGTAGCTGCGGCGCTTTGGGGTGAGTCATTCTCTGTCAAGTATTCATTTGGTTCAAAGTTTTTTGCAATTTCGAATTCTGAATTAGTAAATTCAGAAGTTAAGATCATGTTTTAGAGAATAAACGGAATATTTTTTTTGTAAATTTAGAAGTTGATTTCATGTTCACTTCAATATATATATTTTATGATAGAGGAATTTATTGAAGATGTAAATGAGGACTGAAAATGAGTTGCCTTGGTTTTAAGTCATTTTCTTATTAGAATCCTATCTTCTAGACAAATGCGAGAGTGAGGATTTTAGTATGGTTTTAAGTGGATATACTGTGAACTTTCGTTAGTATTATTATGGTTGATGCAAACATAATGGGGTCTAAATTAAAGTATGCTCCACGGGGTAAATAATAGTCACTGATATGCAATTTTATGAATAATAAAAATCCTTAATCAGTTTTGTTTCATTTCTAATTACTTAAAGGCAGTTTTTGGGATTTTTGGATGAAATCATTTAAATGTTATATTCAGTTGTTGCTACATTTGAGTGTTGATATGTGGTGACTGTTGTGGCCTAGGATTATCAGTGCATCAAATGCAATTTATTCATCACTTCTCCAAGATTTTAAGCCCATTTTCGGTTAAAAAGAAACATTCAACTTTTAAGTTACAAAAAAAATACACAGAAACGGATAGTTGTTTGGCTAAAGTTGGAAATAATGTTGTTTTTTGATTAAAAAGAAACATTCAGTTTTTAAGTTAAAAAACAAACGGACAGACTTGACAATAGTGGACAAAGAAATCGGTTGGGTTGTGTATTTTGTTAGATCACATTTCTCCTGTTTTGAGATGTTATATCCACTATTTTATTCTCCCTCATTTATTTATTTTTTATGTGTATTTTGTTGTTCAAAGACATGTGGGTTATTAGCATTCAAACCATTTAGAATCTTGATGTGTATATTACTCTTTGCAGGTACATATTGCAAAGCAACGTTACCAAAACATCAATGTTCTAATTCAGTAAGGATCTTCTTAGGCGTACTTGGTTCTGTTATTACTCAACTTTGGTGTAATTTTACATATGTACATGACTTTGGTTCCAGGGTTTAATATGTAAAAGTACTTTTTCTAGGCAAATGCCTCTCAAATGAGGTCACAAGGTTTCATTGCCGAATGGATCGCCTACTTTATGGAATATTGGAGCATTGATATAGGGACAAAAAACAAATTGGCTTAATGAATGGAGCATTGATAAGGGAAAAGCTCCCAGAGCTTCACATTCTACCCGTTCCCTCTTTACAAGAGCCAATGGAGCACTGATACCAGTGAAACTGGCTTAACGAATGAAGCACTAACAGGTACAAACTAGCTCCAAGGCGTGCTTTTTTGCATGTCATTCGCGTTCAAGAAGCCAAGTACCTCAGCACTGAGCACTGGGAGTTGGAATAAGCTGAGTATGTGAGCACGGAGAAATTACAGAGCAGTTGAGCAAGTATTCCCACCTTCCTCTTATCTACATTTTTTTGTTTGTTATAATCGGTGTTTTTGTTATTTCTACCATTTCTTTTGTTGTTGCCATTTTGAAGAAAATTATTTTGAAAGTCTTTAGGAGAAGAAGGCAGGACTGAAGGCTCATTAAATCAGATAACTTAATGGGCTTCAACAAGAACTCATGTGCTCCTACCTACTGTAATCAGACAAATGCAGTTAGTATTTATGATACTGATAGTATGTATGAAACAAATGCAGTTAGTGTTTCATACAAATGCAGTTAGTATATATGAAACTGACAATATGTATGAGACAAATGCAGTTAGTATGAGGCAAATTCAGTTAGTATGAAATAAATGCAGTTAGTATGAAACAACTGCATTTCTATGTGACTAACAGTATGTATATATTCTAACGAATGAAGCACTAACAAATGAAGCACTAACAATATGTATGAAACTGACTTATATAATCTAGATCTCGATCCACATGGAGGTTTTTTCATTTCTAACCAACTCTGATCGGCTCAAGTAAGAAAACAGCATGTAATACAGTGAGACAATCTGGGTGACGAGTAACCTGGTGGAAGATGTTTATATATGGAAGGGGATGATATTTTATTGTTATTTAGAATTTTCATATGAGTGTTGACATGTGATTGAACCAACTTATCAATTTGGTTTAGTTTAATTTGTTAAGAGTGAGTGTATTTGTTATATGATCAGTGTCCTCTTATCTCCCAATTTTTTAGTTTTAGTCTTAAGTACAACTCCATATCCATTTATTTGTATATTAGGATTTTGTGTTGATGGGACTAGAAATTCTTAATAAAAACTATATTAGGTTTTAGTCTTCTGATTATTTGTTGTTTTACTCAAAGTCAAACTAATATTTGTGTTTTACATTGTGTCCGATCACATGGTCTTTATATTTTATCATTTCTCATTTTTTCTTTGTTTTTGCAGATATAAATAGAACATTCCATGGTGTCTTCATTGTTTTACATACACAACAGTGGTACTTGGACTTTGGCCTGCTCATTTCATCTGGACTTACTTTTATCTAGCAAAGTATGCTTCTTTTACCTCAATTGTTAATTTTATATTATCAATAAATTATATCATACCAGGTCTCATGATCAATACCAATAATTAAGATACTTCATTTTTATGGAGATCCCAAAATGAAGCTGTTTTGGCTAAAAAAAACCTCCTTTTACATTAACATCACCTGCTTGGCCTATATTGCCAAACAAATCCCATTTGACCAGAACACTAAAATGCTCATTTGATATCACAAAACGAAGCCCCTGCTATCACAAATTGGAAATGGCAGAACAAGTAATAAGGTTTTTTGTACTAATTTCTTTAGTTTCTAAATATGTTGTTGGAAAATAGGAAACTCCAGAATGTTGGAATATCCATATCTGTTTCTTTATTTTCCAAATCTCTCGCTGTTATTTCATTTCTCCATTTCACGTTATGTCAGTCATGAAATCTACCATTTTTTTTAGGGAAATGCCGTGTTTTCTTATAGGACTCTTTGAAATCCTTTCTTTTCTCGAGTTGGCAAATGTTAGTTGTAGGATAATTGTGATTTTTCTATACAGGTTTTGCAGGCCAATAATAACGAAACCAAAACCAAAGCCAGCAAAGGCTGTTGCATCTGAAGAGCCATCATCATCGCCGCCACCCCAAGACAGATGCTAATGATAATACTACCGGTGAGACAATGGAGACTAAAAACTCGAACTCTGCACCAAGATCTTCATAAGAGTTTTCTTATTACCTGCTTCCACTTCATTCACAAGAGTATTCTTATTAACTGCCTTTTTTTAGCATTATTAGTACATACCTGTTCGACTGCATTAGCAAGTTTAAAAGTTTCTTCCTCCTCATTATTAATGGCTTTGGAGACCCTACGATATTAAGACAGACTTCCCCTATATTCTACCTTACTTGAAATGGTGTTTTGTTTTTCATTTTGTACCACAGTTTGAATTTTTTGGATGACACTGAATTCTGTAACTGTGTTCAAGAATGCGGTAGTGGTTGCACCTAGATGGAAATTTTCCATCGGTTAGCTATTGTTCAAACTGAAGTCCTCCCTCTTAATCAAGATAGTTGATGGTGGGTTCTCTTTAATAATTTCCATTTCTATTAGGACTCTAGCAAAATGGGAAAATTTCTTATCGTCGTCAAAACTTTTCTCTAGCATAGTATTGTATTTGTTGTTGTGTTCTTCGAACATGTTTTTTATATATTTGGTCAGATTTTATTCATGACACTTCTTTGACACACAATTTGACTAAATATGACACGTCTTTGACACTAGCATTATTCGAGTAATTATGATACGGTTTTAACATGACTTTAGATGATATTGTCACTTATCATTTAAACATCTTTACATTCTGAATCTGGGAGTGTTACCGCTGAATCTGGCGATTGGGCATATAAAGGTATGACTAAGGGCTCAGTACTAGAAGATGATTACTTCCTGTTGTGTTCACCAATTTTTTATTTTATTTTATGAGATCTAACATTTAATATTTCTCAAAGGGCTAATTTGTTTCTACATATTGACATTTGTAAGCCATTTTAAGAATTATGTTGGTGCTAAAAATGTGACTTCTATTAAAAATGGGCAGTCCCACTAAGCCTGCTTATGTTATGCTTAATTTATAGGTTGGCCTTGGTATATTGGCGGTGATCGTTTTATTACACGTATCAATATTTTTATTAGAATTGGTGGTTCTTCATCAATATGTTGATTTAAATCCTTATCATCCCAGGTATGGTTATTGGTAATAACACCAAGTCTCTTTGTGAAAACTTGAGTTAGGTAACGATGGACAAAAGACTTGGTACAGAGCCTCTATTTTTTAGTTTCTTTCATGATTCTAATTTGTGTATGTCATTTGAGTTTTCTAATCATCCCTGGATTGAGTTTGTTTACTCTCATATCTACTCTCATATCTGAACATGGTATTGTCCAAATGAAAATTTTGGGCTAAAGGTTTTATCTATAGGTGATCCAAATTGTAATTGTAGTAGGTTCTTGAGATTAACTGTAGCAGGGTTTCATATTAACACAGGTAAGAGTTGGGTTTAAATATAGGAGTATGGTTTATTTTTCATTTTTTTGTGTTAATTTTGTTGTTGTGCATTATGGGTAAAATTTAAGAACTTTTCATGATTTTTCATCGAGTATTTGGCGTTTGATTTTGCAGGTTCTTGGAAGTGGCTATAAGATTGAGTAAAGTCTTGGCATGTGAGAAAATGGAAATCAATTTGTTGGAGCAAACGCAACAATCAGAGCTTTGGCTTGGGCACCATTGCCACCCTCACAACCGCTTCCACCACCAACAGCAACAAAGATAACAAGTCCCACATCATGTTGCAAGAAAGTTGTTTATACTTCGGAGTTAAGGTATGTATGTATAGCAGTGAGGTATATTCAAGGGTCTCACTTCTTGGGCAACTCAAACAGCGAGTCGAGTTCTACAGTTTCGGTTACCATTGACTAATAAATTTTTGACATTGATAAAATAATTGATACAAACACGTCAATGTCAACTACAACTACCACTACTTTACGTGCTCGATTTATCGGTCATGGGTATAAGCAGGTTTGCAGTCAACCAGAGGTATAGGGAGATGGAGTCATGCTGGAAGTATCAACCCATTTGGAAGGTGCACTAAATGTTATCATGGATGCAGTGTATCACTCACCCGTTGGTTCATATGATGAATCAAGACCTTGGTATGGCTCTCCCGCAGGTTTAGAAAAATGGATACACCATCTCCTTGACTAAATCACAAGCGAGCTACGTGAAAAGAGAGAAAAGTAAAATTAATTTCATTACATGCCAATTTATTCACAAACATTGTACGGAGAATATCTTATGTATGCTTGGTAAAATAAACCAATATGTTTAGAGCTAATACTACCGAGTAAAATTGTAGGTGCGGTGCATGCGGATTTCCCAAAGCACAATAATGTACTGTACTAGATATGTGATTGGCAGGACACATTGGACAGGTTATACTCTAAATCCTTGCATTGTCTTGCCTTATTTTACGATAATAATCATTATTATAATAACTACTATAATAATTATTACTGTTATTATTTGTTTATAGTTTTTGTTTGCGGAGCTGATCGACTGAGCAGAAGTTCCGTTGTGCAGTACCTCCTATTGTATGGACATTAGCGACATTATATAAAAGACGATGAAAGTGAGATCTTTAGGGGGATGGAAGATAGGAAACCGGTAGATCGAGCATCTTCCATATCTGTTTTTTCTTCAAAAGTGTTCTCATAAATCAAGATGATGTATGTTGGTAATATTGAGAACTTATTTCTTTCTTTTGTAAAATATTTATTTCAGCTAAGCGCATTATACAATGTTGTTGGCCCTTGCAAAATGTGAAAAAAACTATAAATGAGTATTCCATATTTTAAACATATCTAAATAGACAATGATATTATATTTGATTTACAAACTATTAGTTTTATTGTTGGTGTATTTTTTATTTCTTATACAGGGGCGGATAATCCTATAAACAAAGGAAGCTCTGTCCAATTTTTTAAAATTGTTTACGATTATTTATTTTATACAAAAACATTAGAGTTAAATTCTATATGACTTGATATTCTGAAAAAAAATTCTTCGTGCCTTTAGTCAAAGAGCAATACGCTTAACTACAGGATCTTAAATAGGTGGATGTTGGCTTGCTTACCCCATATATGACGAGACTGTTTCTATATCTCGAACTCGAGATCAATTGTAGCATTGGCGAGAGCACTTGCCATGGCACCAATGCACGAGTTTATACTTTTCAAAATTATCAGCGTGCCTTCAGGCACGGGCATACCCTAGTATATATATATATATAGAGAGAGAGAGAGAGAGCGGTTCTCATGCATACCCCAGTTTGCATACCGCTGGCGCGGACCAATTTTGATAAAATAGTAAAAAAAAAAAAATTGATGTAATTTTTTTTTATAGTTTCTAAACATTTCAATAGGACCATAAAAAAAAATTCAACTCAAAATGAATTTTTTTGCTATTTTAAAAAAATCGGTCAAACTTTGTCAGTTTTTAACAACTTAAAAACTGACAAAGTTTGACCGATTTTTTTAAAATAGCAAAAAAATTCATTTTGAGTTGAATTTTTTTTTATGGTCCTATTAAAATGTTTAGAAACTATAAAAAAAATCAGCCCAAAATTAATTTTTTTACTATTTTAAAAAAATGGTCCGCACGGAGGGTATGCAAACTGGGTATGCATGAGATCCTTTCTGTATATATATATATATATATATATATATATACTAGTTTGCAAACCCCGCAATACGAGGACTTTTTTCAACGAAATTGTTAAAATATACACTAAAAATATATTTAATAAAAATTGTTCCTGAAATCATAAAAAAATTATTCAGTGAAACTTAAATTAGTACGTGAAGAAATTTGTGGAACATAACCCCAAATGATATGCTTTCAAAAATAAATAACAATTTTTTATTAAAATAATTTTCAAAATTTCAAATTATTTTTTAAATAAAAGAATTTTTTAACTGTATTATGAAGAAACTGTTTTTACGAAAGAAATTGTATTTTTAGAATTTTTTTATAAATAAATGTTCTAATGTCAAAAAATCATTTTCTATATTTTTTTCATGAAAAACTATTTTATCTGTTCATCAAAAATTATTTTGTAGAATTTTTTTTTTAAGTAATGTACTTTTATAGAAGAGGCGATACTAATATTTTTTCCAAAATATTGATGGTTTATTAAAATTTTCGAAACATAGTGTGAAATAATTAAAGGCTATGAATGATATGTATATAAAAAATTGTGGTTTGAAAAAGAGATCCCATTAAAATCATGTACCTAATTTAAATTTAAATTTAAATTTATGTTAAATATCTTCAAGACAAATGTTAATTGCATAAATTGTAACATAAAAATGTCTGCATGTATGAATGGGTTAGTCAAGTAAAAAAGTTACTTGGATAGGAAACATAACTTTTAAAACCATCTCAAATGTAGTATCCTAGAATCTAGCTTAGATATGTGGATTTGATCCATATCACCACATTAGAAGTGAGTAGACCATTTATGATAATTTTTTAAATCCATAAATGGCGAGTGAACATCCACAAAAACTGTTACACAATCAAAAGAGCTAACTAAGTTGAAAAATTATTTAAAATGCAAAGATTCCTAATTCTATATATCTAGTATTCAAAAGCCTTCATTCATCATATATCTTCATTGTTCAGAGAGAAAAAAAATATGATTGATGGTTCTTTAATTCGAAAACTCTTCATGCGTTAAACGAAAAATATAATGGGACCATTCTAATCAGGGAAGAGGGGGAAATAGATGTAAAAAAAAATCTTTATCAAATCCTGGAAATGCCATAGAGAATTTTAAGCCAAAATGCAAAATGAAAATAATTTCAACAAAGGAAATTGATGTAAAATTTCATCCCCAACTTCTAAAAGATATAAAAATAACCCATCTTTAGAACTTCTTCAAATCTAATTTAACGAATCAAATTTAAGCAAAAAAAATCTTGCCATAAAATTCTAGCACTGTACTTCTAAATTAAATTTACCAAACCAAATTTCAGCAAAGAAATTTCACCTCTAAAATATCAGGAAAAAAAAATCCACCCTTAAAACTTCTAAACCAGATTCAGTAAAAGAAAGGGGATAGCCTGATTACCTGACAACCTAGAGATTAAGAGTTCACATACTCTTAGTGTCATGCCTCAAGACACACACACACACACACACAGACATATATATATATATATATATATATATATATATATATATATTTGAAATCAAATATACCAAATCAAGTTTCATCCCTACGTTTCAAATTTCCCATGGAGCCGAGGTGACCCTTCTCTATCTCACATGGGATGGGTGGGCAATTAAATGGGAAAGATATGAAGAGACAATTTCGGGCTTGTAAGGGAAGAGAAAATGATGAATGTGAACAGTTTTGGGTGTCCCTTTCTTTTCTCTCCCATTATGTGTGAGGATAGAGGGTCATTAAAATTGTACATGTGGCGTTGCGAGGAAGCGACAAATGCCATCTTCGTATTTCGCTCTCAACTTTAGTTATATACTATAACTAGCATGTCCCCGTGTGATGTACGGGCGAAAAGGTATGCTACGAATATTATTAATTGAATGTTTTGATAAAAAAAAAGTTGTAGTCTCACTATAAAAACAATCTAAAAAATATTATATTTTTATATTATTTTATTGTATTAATAAAATGAAACGTAAACATTTCTAATGTTTTTTTGTTTGTTTTCATGATAATCTCGCTCATATTTGAATTGATTTTTTATAAATAATATTCTCACTTTCAAGATCCTATCAAAATATCATTGTTGATACCAAAATTAATATGCTGATGTGGACGAATAATAAGAAGACACGTGTCAATCTACGTGGCACTATAGCAACGAGGAAGATCATTCCCCCGACCAACATACTCACTCCGAGCAACAGGTGTACTCCGAGGAACACTAGTCTTCCGAGGAACACCAGCCCTCCGAGGAACTCTTGTTCTCCGAGGAACTCCAATGCTCCGAGTAACTCTTGAACGACGAGCAACTAAAGCGGTTCGAGCTGCATCTCAACCACAACATTGATTGCCAGATAATCAACAGTTCAACTATTCAGTGAATGTTTATCATCTTGACGCACACGTTAGAAGAGCATTAAATGAGTTACCCTTTCATATGTGGATCATTTAATGTAACACCCTTTCATGTACAGCCTAAGGGCTATAAATACCTTGTATCACCCTCATTCAAAGGGACCGGAATTTCTTGATAGCACTTGTAATCGAGAATTCCCAAATACTCAGCAATAACATAACAGTGGACGTAGGCCATTCGTATAAGGCTGAACCACTTTAAAATCATTTGTTTCATTTATTTTATCTGTGATTAAATAATTAGAGTAATCTAGTTTTTTACATCAACAGATTGGCGCCGTCTGTGGGAACGATTGTTATTATCGTTTTTCACCAAAAATCATTCATCAACAATGGCGGATAATCCAGAATCTAGCAATCGAAACGCTGGAAATGCTGGAAATCCTCCAAATCCCTCTGCACCTCCAAATCTGGCTCAAGGACAAACCGTCATGCAAGACACAATGAGGCAACTCATACAAACCCTTCATGGCGGCGCACCTGCACAGTCAGGACATCGAAGTGGTCAGAGGCAAACCTATTTACTTTATTCACGATCCAGGCGTACTGAATCATATCGTAATGAGGAATCTGATGATTTCTCTTATCAACCTGGGCAAACTTTGTCAATACGGGTTACAGATACTGAACAACGTGTCACCCTTTCCCCAGAAAGGGCCAGCGCACTGGAAAGGTTAAGTAGGGCCTCTCCTTTCAGCCGATTAGGCCCTAGGAGGAATAGGAGTCCTCCTAAAACCATGTCGAGGAGTTTTCGACAACCATCAGATCGAAGGGAAGGATCAGCACAATCGCGACCAGTTGCTCGTCAAGATAGATCTCAAGAGGCCACTTCGGAACAATCAATTGCTCGAACTAATAGGCCCGAGGAAGGAAATGATGCGTGGAAAGGGTCCCTTCAGCGGCTGGAGGATAGATTGGGAGAAATGGCTAAGGCGAAGAATCCCCTACAACGAACTTTTGTTCAAGGGACACTTTTTGTCCAAGCCATTGTGAATTTTCCTACACCGTCAAAGTTTAAAGCTCTAGTAGTGACCCCCAAATATGATGGAAAGACAGATCCTGTTCTGCACATAGAGCAATATCAAGCTGTAGCCGACATCTACGCTGTCCCCGACGAGATGAGATGCAGAGCATTCTCGGGAACTCTTACTGGATCTGCCCAGATATGGTATAACAATCTTCCTCGGGGTAAGATTTCAACTTTCTTTCAATTGGCCGAGTTGTTCATCGGCAATTTCTGTTTTGGAGCAAAACCAGTGAAACGAGTAGCACACTTGTTAAGTGTTAGACAAAAATCTGGTGAGAGCACTAGAGATTACATAACTCGTTTCAATAACGAGAAGCTGGAAGTCATAGATTATGAAGAAAAGACAGCAATCACCGCCTTGATGAGTGGGTTGTTGCCTAATAAGTTGTATTACACTTTGGCAAAAGATCCACCTAAAACTATGTCAGAATTGATGGCAAAAGCGGCCAAAATCATGAATGCCGAGGAGGCTATGGCTGCAAAGAAGAATATGAATAAAGACACCAAGGTGGAAGTTGACAAGTCTAAGAATAAAGAGAATAAGGGCAATGGCGGTGAAAAGCGTTCCAGAAATAATAAGTCGTCATGGGAAGTCCTGAAGAAATTCGATAATTATACTCCCTTGAAAATGGGTATTAATCATGTCTTGGAAGAGATCAAGAATAGCGAGGAGGTAAAGTGGCCGAAGAAATTGAGGTCAGACCCTGATGCGAGGAATAGGGATAAATATTGCGAGTTCCACAAGGACCATGGCCATATGACTAAAAATTGCATAGCTCTTCAGAACGAGATTGAAACACTCATCCGAAGAGGAAAACCAGGAAAGTATGTTGATCGGGGAGGTGAAAGAGGAAATAATGATCGAACTAGAGAGAGATCTAGATCTCCTCGTCGAGCAGAGGAGAAAAAGAAGAGAGATCATGAAGATGATGCAGAGGATGACCCTGATCTCCCCAAGAAACCAAGGCAGCCAGAACGAGAGGTATTTTCCATACGTTTTGGGTCATTTGATTGTAATGTTATTACAGGAGGAGATGCAGGAGGAGGAGACCTTACTGCAGAAAGAAAGGCTTACCTCGGAGAGGCCCAAGCTTGCTCATACATTCAGCGAATAAATTTGGCCGAGGAGGATCGTCCGAGGAAGGTAAACAAAGAGAAGCTAGTCATTGGCTTTTCAAAAAATGACTTGGCAGGTGTTCTTTACCCTCACGATGACCCTTTGGTGATCAAAATGAGGATGAAAGAAGTAGTGATTTCACGAGTGCTGGTCGACAATGGTAGCTCAGCAGATATCATGTACTACTCGTGCTTTGACAGTTTAAATTTGAAATTATCTCAATTGGAACCTTATCATAGACCTCTCCTGGGTTTTGCTGGCGAAAAAGTTTTTCCACTTGGGACGATCAAGTTGGATATACTCATTGGAACTTGGCCTGCTTGTCGAACAAAAAAAATACGCTTCTTTGTGATGGATAAGAATGTGCAGTCGGCTTACAATATCATCATGGGAAGGGTTGGTTTGAAGAAGTTTGAAGCAGTTCCATCTACGGTACATCAATGCTTAAAATTCCCAACAAATTTTGGAGTAAGAGTTGTGAAAGGTGATCAAAAAGTAGCTCGGTAATGCTATTATTCATCTGCCGAGTAAGAGGAGCTTTAAGAGTCAAGAAAAAAGACTACTACTTACCAGGTGGATAAAGGTACAGAAATTGAAACACTGGATCCTCGAGATGAATCCCAACTTGTAAAAGGACAAGTGGTGGAGTCTACAGAAAATGTTATTCTGGACGATGAACACCCTGAACGAACAACTCAGATAGGTTCGTCGTTAGAGGCTTCAGTAAAACAAGAGTTAATAACTTTCTTGAGGGATAGGAAGAAAACTTTTGCGTGGAGTCATGAAGATATGCCAGGAATAGATCCAAACTTCTTATGTCATGAGCTCAATGTGAATAAGGAGATCAAGCCTGTAAAGCAGAGAAGAAGGGTATTTAGCCCCAAGAAGAATCAGGCCATACAAGAGGAGGTCGAGAAGCTCCAGAAAGCCCAATTCATTGAAGACGTGAAGTATCCAGACTGGTTGGCAAACGTGGTGATGGTAAAAAAGAAAAACAATAAATGGAGAATGTGTGTTGATTTCACCGATTTCAACAAGGCATGCCCAAAGGATCATTTTCCATTGCCCAGAATTGATCAACTAGTGGATGCTACCTCGGGACACGAGCTGCTCAGCTTCATGGATGCTTACTCTGGCTACAACCAGATCAAAATGAAACCTGAAGACAGGGAAAGTACTTCTTTTATTACCCCTAGGGGAACTTATTGCTATAATGTTATGCCTTTTGGTTTGAAAAATGCAGGAGCGACATACCAGCGGCTGATGAACAAGGTTTTCACCGAACAAATTAGTTGCAACATGGAAGTCTATGTCGATGATATGCTGACAAAGAGCAAGAAAGCTGCTGATCATCTAGTTGACTTAGCTCAGACCTTTGATCAACTGGACAAATACCAAATGAAGCTCAATCCAACGAAGTGCACGTTTGGAGTACGAGAAGGAATGTTCCTCGGATACATCGTCAACCAGCGAGGTATTGAGGCAAATCCAGAAAAGATCAAAGCTCTTTTAGGGCCGCGATCTCCAACGACGAAGAAAGAAGTGCAAAGTCTTACAGGACGAGTTGCAGCGCTCAATAGATTTGTATCTCGAGCAACTGATAGATGCCTTCCATTCTTCAAAACACTTCGAAAAACTTTCGAGTGGAATGATGAATGCGAAAAAGACTTTCAAGAATTGAAGAAATATTTGGGAGCACCTCCACTGTTGTCCAGGCCAGTAACTGGAGAAAGATTGTACTTGTACCTGGCAGTATCAGAGAATGCAGTCAGCTCGGCATTAATCAGAATGGAGAATGGAATCCAGAAGCTAATTTATTACACAAGTAAGGCTTTCCGAGGTGCAGAGATCAGGTACCCAAAGCTGGAAAAATTGACATTGGCATTAATTGAGGCAAGTAGAAGAATGAGGCCATATTTCCAGGCCCATACCATCGTCGTATATACCGACATGCCATTGCGACAAGCCCTTCATAAGCCAGAAAAATCAGGGAGACTGATGTATTGGGAAATAGAGCTCGGTGAATATGATATCATGTATGAACCTAGATCATCACTAAAAGGGCAAGCCGTAGCAGATTTTATAGCAGAATTTACTTATCCTGATACCCCCGAGGAGCAAAAGTTGCTCGCTGATCAACCTGTGGATGTTACAGGATCAACAAACACGAGCCCAGACCAACTACGGTTGGTAAAAGGATGAGTGGATGTTAAAAAATCAACAGACATAAGCTCAGACCAACTCCGGTTGGTAAAAGAGCTTGTGGATGTAGAAAGATCATCAACTTCGAACTCAGACCAACTCCGGTTGGTAAAAGAGGGAGAAGAGATGGTCGACAAGGAGCGAAAAGTACCAAGGGATGATGGAAGGAAACAACAAATATTTCACCGAGGAACTTTATCAGATAAGAAATTTGAAGAGGAGTTACCTATATGGAGATTATATGTAGATGGGTCATCCTGTACAGCAGGTTGTGGAGCAGGGATTATCTTGAACACTCCGGATGAGATTGACGTAAAATACGCCCTACGGTTCCAATTCAAAGCCTCCAATAATGAGGCTGAGTATGAGGCCATGATAGCAGGTCTTAATTTAGCAAAAATTATGGAAGCGCAACAAGTGATGGTATTCAGTGATTCTCAATTAATTGTGAATCAAATAATGGGGACATATACAGTTAAAGGAGAATCTATGGTCAAGTATCATGCCAAGGTAATGGAGTTATTGGCAGAGCTTGATGCCATTCAATTGATCAGAATACCAAGAATTGAAAACGTGCGAGCAGACGCACTGGCCCGATTGGCATCAGCTACTCGTACTGAGCTGCGGAGAACGATACCAATTGAAGTACTAGAAAGTCGGAGTATAGATGAAGACTTGACGTTGAATATTATTACCCTTGATTTAGGACCATCTTGGATGGATCCCATTAGGGCATATATTGAGGAGGGAAAATTACCAGAGGATAAGCTCGCTGCCAAGAGATTGAAGTTTAAAGCTGCTCGGTATGTACTAACTAATGGTGTTTTATATAGACGAGGACTTATGGTAGGTTTGCAGAGATGTGTACATCCCTTCGAGGTGAAAGAATTGATTGAAGAAATCCATGAAGGGTCTTGTGGAGCCCATGTAGCAGGTCGGACACTTTTGCAAAGGGTGATGACTCAAGGATACTACTGGCCGACGATGAGGGCTGACTGTATAGCCTATGCTAAGAAATGTGACAAGTTCCAACGTTTTTCCTCCATCCGACGAACTCCACAAGCATTGTTGACACCCATAACTTCCCCTTGGCCATTTTCCATGTGGGGAATTGATTTGGTTGGACCACTGCCGACCACCCGAGGAAGATTCAAATACCTCGTCGTCGCAGTGGACTATTTTACTAAGTGGGTAGAAGCTGAGCCACTTATTGATATGACGTACGAGAAGGTATACCAGTTTGTTTGGAAGAATATAATCTGTCGATATGGTCTCCCTCATGCCTTCATCACAGACCATGGAACACAATTTGATAACGAGAAATTTGCTGCCTATTGTCATCAGTCGAACATTTTGAAGGTTCATTCAGCACCAGGCCATCCTCAAAGCAATGGACAGACTGAAGTAACGAATAGAACATTATTAAATGGTTTGAAGAAGAGGTTAAGTGAGGCTAAAGCTAACTGGATTAATGAGTTACAATCAGTATTGTGGGCTTACCGAACAACTCCCCGAGCAGCAACTGGAGAATCACCATATATGCTGGAGTTTGGAAGTAAGGCTGTAATACCTGCCGAGTTGGGTCTACCAACACATAGAGTGCTGAATTTCAATTCCCCAGTCAGTGACTTGATGAGAAGATTGGGTTTGGATATGCTCGAGGAGGTTAGAGAAGAAGCAACCATTAGAAATGCTGCATATCAACAACGAACAACTCTGTTCTACAACAAGAGGGTGAAGAAATGCGATTTAAAAGAAGGTGATTATGTGCTAAAGAAGGTCATTCAGAAGCATAATAAATTGGAAGCAAACTGGCATGGACCTTACCGAGTTACAGAAGTTGTTCGACCAGGAACTTACCGAATAGCAACTCTAGAAGGAGAGGAATTCAAGAATGCTTGGAATGCTGAACACCTTCGCAAGTATTATCAGTGATGTATAATGTACAACAGTTCCATCAATATGAATAAAACAATGATGTTTCATCATTTTTCTCTCCTTTATTTGAAAGTTTTTCGGGGAATACTAGTGTTGTACACTACGCTGCTCGACAGCAAAAAGAAGACGATAGTTCAGACCCACGACCAACTCCGGTTGGTAAAAGGGCGAGAACAAACTATACTCCTTTGGTTAGGAGGCATACACTAGCGTGATCAACTCCGGTTGGTAAAATAACTAGTAGATAGTTCAGACCCACGACCAACTCCGGTTGGTAGAAGGGCGAGAACAAACTATACTCCTTTGGTTAGGAGGCATACACTAGCGTGATCAACTCCGGTTGGTGAAATAACTAGTGGACATGATAGTTCGAGCGTGATCAACTTCGGTTGGTAAAATAGCGAGAACAAACTATACTTCTTTGGTTAGGAGGCATACACTAGCGTGATCAACTCCGGTTGGTAAAATAACTAGTGGACCTGATAGTTCAAACCCATGACCAACTCCGGTTGGTAAAAGGGCAAGAACAACATTCTTAAAAATGCCAATTTCGGCTGGTTAAGAAACAAAATATGCCAACTTATGTTGGTCGGAAGGTAAAACTATTTCGAAAAATATAAAAAATTCCAAACTGAACCAAGTATGGTTGGTCGGGGATAAAAACCCACTAACTATATTTGGTCGACGAGGAGAAAATATTACAAATTGAACCAAGTATAGCTGGTCGGGGATAAAAACCCACCAACTGTAGTTGGTCGACAAGCACAATTTAACAACCTTGGTTGGTTAGAAACATTTTAAACATTATATACTCATTACTTTATTATTAAGTGATCGAGTAACATTACTAATACTTGTAATTTTTATTACTAAGTTGGTCAATGAACAACACAATAATGTTATCTTTTTAACAGATACATATGCACAAATATAAAAGTGTTAAACAAGTACAAAAGAATAGCAATACAAATTTGCAAACAAAAATGAAAGTCTTTCATTAAATTCAAAATAAATTACAAGTTACATATGGGTGCTAACTATTACATTGAAAATCCTATTCTATTGGTTTCTTTCCTTCAGCTTTTGAAATAGGTTCCTCGCCAGCAGGAGGATCTTCCAGGCAAAGAGGAGAATTAATGAAGTTAATATCTCTGAGCATTCTGACGTTCATCACAGAAGGTGTATCCAGTAGATGCTCGGGACGAGATACCTCGATTTGTGAATGAAGATTATAGTCGCCGAGGTATTTTGCAATTAAGCTCCGAGGAATGGCACGAGCTGGGATCTATTCCATGTCCAATTTATAAGGTGGCACAGGCAAGTCTAATAGCCCAGGAGTATGATAATCCCATAAATAATTCCCTTGCTCCAATTTTAATACATTCAGGGCGTTTAACCATCCCTGCTTATAACCTTCATTATTAGCATTTTCAATGCGAGCATCCAAGTGATAAAGGGCTTCATTGTAGCCTGCCATCCAGAACTCACGAGGTTGTTTGTGGAATTGGAAAGTTAATTTCTCTAACTGCTCATGAAAGTTCTTGGCAAGAGCATCCTTATTCTCTAAAGCAGACTTCGTAGCAGTAAGTTGATCTTCCAAAGTTAGGATTTTCTTGGACATTTCAGACAAAGCCCGATCTTTCGCATTCAATTGGAACGCTTGAGTTTCCAACGTTGATTGAGTACGAGTTTCTTCAACATTATGACTAAGAGCCCTTGATCCTCCCCGAGCAGGTCGAGAACCTCTTCCTCATCCCCGAGCAGCAGGAGAAGTACCAGACCTTCTCAAGGTATCCAACTCTTGCCTTAATTTGGCATTCTCAACCTCTAAGAATGAAAATCCTTCATCGGTGACCGGAACCAAGGCGGTGGAAGAAGAAGCTGCAGACTCATACTGTGCCAATTTTTTTCTGCAAATTGTTGTTCTCTTGCTCCAGCAGCTCGGTGATCTGTCTGCAGACCTCAACTTCACCTTTTAGAGTTCTCTCTCTGACATCGTACCCAGCAATGATCTTTTTGTGGCCTGTCTCGAAAGAAAGTTGTTGATACCTATTCTCATACTCCTCGTGCAACAAGGCAGTAGATTCATTGTGTTGACTCTGAAGATCTTCTAGGGTACAATGAAGCTCCTCGATCAATTCGTAGTATGCCACATTATTGGCCACATCTCGATCAAGTAAATCTTTCAGATACCGATAAGCCTCAACTGCTTGCTCGGAAGCATCATGGCCAAGGATGTCGGCAATTTCTGATACACTCAGGTCCGTGTGACCAGCTTGATAATATTCATGGCATTGCTGCATCAGCTTTGTATCATGGGCAGATATCAATTCCATTATCGCCATAAACTAATAAAGAAGAGAAGGCAAGAGTTAATAAACAAAGCAAACAGAGCATCAATAATGTAGAGGAAGAAAAAGAGGAGATTTTATTAGATCATAAGGCAAAGTTACAAAGATATGAGATACAAAGTACAAGTAAGAAGAAAAACAGAAAGATAATACCGAAAAACTTCACACCGTTTCCTTGTCTCCCAAGACTTTCTCGGGAGGCTGGGACGATGAGCTTGGTTGCTCGGTGGGAACAATGATTTGATTGGTAGAAGCTGGGACTTGTTCTGGAGGAGCAGGCAAGGACGAAATCTCCTCGGTGGCTGTTTGGTTGGATTGTGGAGCAAAGACTTGATCACCCACCACCAATGAAGATTCTTCTGAGGCAGCTTCGTCCTCTTCTTCATCCTCGATGGCTGGAGGAGGACCAGGGAGATGCTGTTGAAATAGCTCGGAGTCCTCGCTCACCTTCAATTCCTACAAGGCAACAACCCAACCATCATGGAAGTATTTCAAAATTCCATAATTCACCTGGGTCATCATTGTTGCTACCCCCCTATCCCATCCTTTATCCCAACCAGTTCGAAAGGATTTCTTCACAGCTATTTTTCTCTTCACCTTCTCCGAGGAGATCTTCTCAGATATAAGGTCCTCGGAAGCTTTCAGCTTGGCCTCTAACTCCTCCTTCTGACGATTTACTTCGCGTAGAAGTGTCAGCTCTTCCTCAGCTGATTTCAGCTTATTTTCAAGCTCCCCGAAAGTAGTGAGCTTCTCGGAGTATTTCTTGTTCTCCCTCTCCAAGTCCTTCACTTTGTTTCCCAACTGCACCTTCTCTGCTTCAGATGCAGGCAATTTCTTCTCCCATACACCTTTATCCTCGTCATACTTCTGACGAGATTCCTTCAGAGATTGGGCCAAACCCTGGAATGCATCCTCTACTCTAGACGAGGAGCTTGAAGCCTTGAGCGCTTCATCTTTCTTTACAATGGTGTTAAAATAACTCACCAGCTGAAAAAAGAAGGTAGTGATGAGTTAGTGCCGAGATACATATATTGATAGAAGGAAAAATTCAAAGATAGAAAGAAACTTACTGAAGCGATGTGACGAGTAGCTAGGTATGTCAACATATCCCTAGGCATGTTTTCCTCGATGCCTTGGACTTCAGGATTAATCCAAGTCTTTACCGAGCTCATTGCAGAGCTCGGAGGAATGATGGTTGGAACACCAACTCCACTAGTTTGGAGCTGGGGAATGGCTTCAGAAAAACTAACCGAGGAGGATTTCTTCAATCTCCTCAGTGGAACTTCAGCAGTTTCAGCTAAAGAACCTTTGGTGGGGGAAATAGTGACTACTTCCACATAAGTACTTCTCTTGCTCGGAGCCATTGGAGGCTTCTCGGCAGCCTTCTGAACAGCAGCAGAAGGAACATCATCAATTTTCTTCGTCCCCTTGGTACTTCAGCCTTGTTCCTCTTTCCATCCCCGGCAGAGGAAGTCTCCTCGAAGATAGCAGGAACTCTTCTCTTGCCCATCTTCTGACTTAGAGGAATGTGAGATTCTGGTGAAGATTCCTCGGAAGCTGGCAAAGGGTCACTAATGATGACCACAGGACGGGCAGTAAAGGATGATGTGTAGCTCCTGTACTGCAGCAAGTATGAAGCAGACCTGATGTGCTCGTCTGCAACCCTCTGATGCAAATTCCAGATATGTTTCAATTGCTTTATATTAACTTCTGACTCTTTTGGGTGTTTTTCTCTTGCTATCAACTGCAAACAAGAACATATTGAAATATCAGTCATACATTTTATCAAATACCATGAAATCATAATTTCAAAAACAAAATAAAATGAAAATGACCTATCCCATTGCCATATGGGGGGCATCTGGGACCCTCATATACTGCATCTCCAACCAAAGGGGCATGTTGCCAATTTTTTATAACTACCCCGTGTTCAAAATAATCCCTGTTGGCATTAGGAAGGTTGACTACTAAGGCCCTATTCAAAAACCTAGTTTTTAAATAAAAAACGTTGTCTAAAACAACCCATCTGTAGCAATACATAATCTCAAGAATTCCTATACGAGTTCCATGAGCTTGATTTAACCTATGTACCCCATTAACTATTCTCCATGTATTGGGGGCTATTTTTTCAGGGACAACGTCGAAGTACTGACAGAACTCTAAACATAACGGATTTGGTGGAAAAGAAAATCCACATTCAGCAATATATAGGCTAGGGAACCAGTGTCCCTCAGCCAAATCAAAATAACTTGAAGGCTCAGAAAGAACCTCCAAAGTCACCCAAGATGGAATAGAGAAATCCGAACGGAATTTCTCAATAGATTCAATAATGTAAACCATGATGAATAAAAGAAGAAGGAAGAAGAGCTTACAGGGAAAAAAGGAGATATGTTGACAATGAACGAAAACAAGGATGAATGCACAAGAGAAAGAAACGCTATGGAAAACTCGAAAGCATAAATTGAAAAGGTAGAAGACGATGGTATTGCCTCTGAAAGTTTAAATACCTTGCCTTGGGAAACGGCGAAAGAAATGATTACAAAAAGGAAATATTACGCTACCGGCGGCTAAAAGGACAAAAAGGGCACGAAGATCAAAGCGCCTATAAAAATGCAAAAAGGCGGATTCTGCGAATTTGGAAGGAAATTTAAATACGAAGAAAAGGCTCCTAAAACCCAGGAAGGTCATTTAATATCGCCATATACCGAGAAAGAATGTTCCATACTCCTCAAAGTTCGAAATATGAAACATTGGGGGCTTCTGTTGATACCAAAATTAATATGTTGATGTGGACGAATAATAAGAAGACACGTGTCAATTTACGTGGCACTATAGCAACGAGGAAGATCATTCCCCTGACCAACATACTCACTCCGAGCAACAGGTGTACTCCGAGGAACACTAGTCTTTCGAGGAACACCAGCCCTCCGAGGAACTCTTGTTCTCCGAGGAACTCCAACGCTCCGAGGAACTCTTGAACGACGATCAACTAAGACCACAGCATTGATTGCCAGATAATCAACAGTTCAACTATTCATTGAATGTTTATCATCTTGACGCACACGTTTGAAGAGCATTAAATGAGTTACCCTTTCATATGTGGATCATTTAATGTAACACCCTTTCATGTACAGCCTAAGGGCTATAAATACCTTGTATCACCCTCATTCAAAGGGACCGGAATTTCTTGATAGCACTTGTAATCGAGAATTCTCAAATACTCAGCAATAACATAACAGTGGACGTAGGCCATTCGTATAAGGCTGAACCACTTTAAAATCCTTTGTTTCATTTATTTTATCTGTGATTAAATAATTAGAGTAATCTGGTTTTTTACATCAACAATCATGAAATAATTTTTTTTTTTATTATTTTAAAGAATTAGTTGGCATAGGATCAACACCTGACACGAACATATATAAGTGTACGTTTTATGAGATTTTTAGTTATTTTATTTTATTTGTTTTTATAATTTATTTATTTTATTTGTTTTTAATTTTATTAGTGTAGTTTTCTTATTACTATATTTATTTTATTTTATTTGAGACTTTTTGGATTAAGATTTTAATTTTTAATTTTTAATTTTATTATTTTTGTTAGTTATAAATATTAGATATTGTTATTTTTATTTTTAGGGGCAATTTAAACACTAACACACACTAGTAATATACACCTTACCCACACCTAATAAACTAACCTCCCATCATCGCCCCCCACCAAGTGAATCTTCTCTCTCCAACTTCCTGCCCGTTTTGAACCCATTACCTTATCCAACTTATAGACCCTTACCCGCTGTAGACACCACATTCAAGGACTCTATAAGTCTCTCCTTAAACTTCCAGAACCTCCCCTTTCCACCGCAAGCCTAGGTCGCACTCCAAGTACCGATCTAGAGACCATCGGGAGCCCCCAGGCCCCATTCGACTCTGATCAATTCTTTCGTCAGGGTGAAATCTCTTTGAATCTTTTAAGGTCTCTGAATACCCTTTCCAATGATCCACCCCGTGAACGAATCAGCATAATGGTTCGGACGAACGGACCATTTCACTACCGAAACAGATTTAGAGGTCATCGGGCGCTCTTGGGCCCCGAATTGACCCCAATCAACTCCACCATCAGAGTTAAACTCTTTGGATCTTTAAAGGGAACTAAAACCCCTTTCCAATGGTCTACCCCGTGTGAAAATAGTATAACCGTTCAGACGAACGATCATTTTTCCCTCGAAAATCGACCCAGATGCCATTGAGCGCTCTCAGACTCCGTTTGACCAAAGTCAACTCTTTAGCTCGAACGAGACTGAATGAATCTCCGAAAGTCACTAAATACCCATTCTAATGATCCGCTCTGTGCACTATTATGAACTACAGTACTGACGAAAGATCCGTTTTACTCCGAGAGATCACTGGGCACTTCCGAGAACTGGTTCACCAAGGTCAACTCTCTGAACCGAGCAAAACTCTTTGGAAAATATTAACATTTGCTCATGAGAAACCGAAAGGGAGGGATGGGTGCCGAACACCTTCCCATTCTATAACTTAGCCCCAGGACCTCCGATCTATTGGTTTCGTATGCGTCAGTTTGACCTTGATGCCGCTCTCTTGAAGTGGCAACATGTTCTTTTTCCTGTTTTGTGCAAAATAGGTTGGCGACTTTATCTCTTTACATTCACCCCACACCAACGAAGACCGAAGCCCCTTCCAAAGAGAAGGGTACGAGGTCGTGACGCGATTCTTCCTCGGGGAATCCTTCTCCTTCCCCTCCGAAATGAACGTCGCGCCGACCGGAATGGACACAGTGGCGACTCTGTTGGGAATAATTTTTAAGAGGACTAGACTCTATTTACACCGTTGTTTTATTTTCTTGTATATTCCCTTATTTGCATGTTCCCCTTTTATTAGTCATATGCACCTCATGCTTATACTAATATTCACACACTTGTAGAAGACCCTACATGTACACTTCACACCACATGCACCTAGGATCATGCATATCCACATGTTGCACACATCAGTTTGAAATCCATGCTTAGGTGTCACTAGAACACACCTCCACTTGTATATATCCATGCTCACTTATCACACACTCACTTGTATATAGTTACACATCACTTATCCATGCTTGGTATAGCTTTACTATTAGTACTTGTGCTTTGCTCCCTATTTGGAATGATCAAGAAAAGATACTCTCTCCATAAGATACTAATAAATGAATCATGCATGATTCAAACAAAATTACCAAAGAGCATTGTTATTGACCAAATTTTATCCCTTAACTGGAGAGTCACTTCGTAATGGGTGCTGGTTCGGCAGGGAGAAGTAGCCTAAGCGATATGACTCTCACTTTCCATTAGACAAATACATCAGATGTATATTGAATGGTTCCACCACATCATATGGCTTGATCGAAGTCATGACGGGAGGTATATCGCAGGGAACTCATTCACGTACATCGAGTATATCGAATTGTCTCTCACGCGTACCGTCCCCATGAGGAATGTAGTGAGGCAATTTACTTACGCTCATGTATATCAAATGGATTGTTCACACATACCGATTGCCCTCAACAGCAAGATGTATATCGTGAAAGTCAAGCCAAAGGGGGGAACCCTTTCAAATTCACCCAACCAAATACATACCCGCGTATAGGTGTCAAGCCTAGAACACACATGTTAGATTATCGGTTTTGACCCGAAACTCTGTCTAAATTTTGGGTAATCCTACCACCTAAATTTTAGCATAATTTTTTTAAAATGGGACCCTAGCTATGAGCCTAGTTACAAGTCCAACCACAACTTTACGTATGTTGCAAACCCAATTTTTCCAGGCTCGGGTCCCGTCCCGTCCTGCATTTCATTTTTCATTTAGGAGAACATAATACAAGTGAGAACCAAATAAAAATCATAATTATGCTGAGACTTGTCTCAAGTCTTTTCATCTCTCTTTTTCCCAGAAAGCATCCAAAAACATTTTTCCTCTTTTATCAAAAAATACCAAAAACATTTTCGTTCTCATCTTTTCCAAAAATGTAAAAAATATTTTCCTCCTTTTCCAAAAATAACAAATTTCCCTTTTTCTTTTTCGAAAATAAATTCCATTTTTTCTCCTTCTCAGGTCGATTACATACCCTTGGCCTGGCTCCCTATTGTCTTCGATCTTTAGTCGAACTACCCTAAAGTTCTGTCAGTCCCCTTACTTCCTACGAGTCCGAGACTCCCATGCTTTCCATAGAGAACACGGATCAAGTGCCGAACGTATAATTGAATTTGTTGACGGTTATGGCTCAGGTCACTGCCAAAATTAACAACCTTCAAACCTAGGTTCATGAAATGCAAAGAAACGGGTCCCTATCCCCAAAAATCCTGAGTTCATTTTCCCTTACGCCATGGGTTTCGCCTACACCCGAGCCTATCTGGGTTCCTAAAGAATATCATCATGCTCCACGTGCTCCTCCTTCTAATGGGCCTCCACCATCCCAGCTTCATATGCTAAACCTTGCTCAAACTGGGGCTAATTTACCCATAATTATTGATCCGAAAGAGTAAGAACTGAACAAGTTCAAGGAAGACATCAAGATGATAACCAAGAAATTCGACCCATTCAAAATCTCTGGGAATTAAATGGACTACACCCATATGTCTCCCTATCATAAATTAAGGTTACCAGAAAAATTCAAGATGCCCAATATCAAGAAGTTTGGAGGCAATGGACCCCCGATCGTTCATCTCCGTAGCTATCACTGAGACATTACTCTCCTATGGGGATTTCGAAGAAATAATGGCTCAGATGTTCTAGCAGACTTTGAAAGATTGTTCGCTCCGTTGGTTCCTATCCCTTGAAGAATCTAAAATACGCAGTTTAGAATGTAAAGATATAATTTTCCAATTGATGCCCTGTATTGTTTTAACTTAATTATGTGAACAAAACTGTGTTTGTAATAGGTCTTAGGGATATTTTTATTTTGTCACGATCCCACTTGATCTATGACGTAATGAAGAAAACTGAAGACGTTGCCATAAAGATTCAAAGAATTAATCATGTCGATGTTTAATTGGTGCAAGTTTATTCGTCTTCAAAAGTTAATTGCATTCCGAGATCACTCAGGTATGAATGCGTATAATTAATGGTGCTCGAAATTGTTTTTATAAAAGATAATGATGTAATTTTTATAAAGAAAAATATTTTAAAAATGTTTTTAAAAGCGTTTTAAAGGTTTACACTTCGTTTTAATTCTGATAAGATCGAAAAAGGAGTTTGACTTTACTGGGTCTCTTTAAAGAAACATTTTAATTGAAAAGTTAAAAACTCAAACTTCTCACTCGAACGACATTAGATCTCGCGCGAACAAGATATTTATGTTGCTTGAACAAGAGCCTTAAGTCGTTCGAACGACATGTTTTTCGAGGTGATGCTAACTTTTTATTTAAAGCGTGTTTTTATCAGAGTTTTGTAAGTGTGCATCTGGAAAAAATAGAATTCATTACAGTACGTTGTTTGCACATGTTTTCTAAGGTTTACAAAGCATAAACACATCCTTCGAGTTTGCAAAGATCCGAGAAATAATACTTATATGTTTAAGTGATCTTGTGGCACTAAAGAAGTTCGTTCTATCATTGAACATCAAAGGGTTTTACGGTTAAGAAAAGAGAAAGACTTCTTGTTCGACGCCGTAGACGAATCAAAGCCATTCAGTGGACACCGAGACGTACGTGGACGTATGTGTTGTGGACAGGTATCATGGAAGACGGAATTTCTGCGTGGGAACTATTGAAGAATGATAGAAGATCAGAAGGAGCGTGAACACCCATGGGGATCAAGTCTTAGTCTAAGGCTAATCTGTCTTTGTAAAACCATTGTTCATAGTGATTATCTGGTTTGGGCCTTCCAAGGTTGTTTTCCCGTTTTGGGTTTTTTTCTCGTATATTCGGCGTTGTGAGTATTCTTTAATTTATTTTACCTTCTTTAATCACTAGATGCATGTTTAGGATTAATCAAGATAAAATTGGTTTAAAGTAAGAATTGAGTTTTTCACAACTTGGTTTGGTGCATAATTAGAAGTTGGATAATTTTTCGGAGAAAAATTGGTTTTGTTTAAAACACACATATTGGGCACTCTTCAAATTGGTACCAGAAATAGAAAACATTTTTTATTTATTTTGTGATCCCGTGTGTTTTCAAAGATGAATTATGGATACAATGAATTTTCTCGAACTCCTATTTTTTATGGCACTAATTACACTTATTGGAAGATGAGAATGAGATGTGCATTAGAATCTATTGATGAGTGTGTGTGGCTAGCAGTTGAGAAAGTTTGGACGCCCCTATCACTATTGTAGGTGAGGTCACTAGTTTAAAGCCTGTTGAGTCACAGACCAAAACTGAACAAAGACTTGCTCAATATAATTCTAAGGCACTACACCAAATCCTGCGAATGGTCACGCCCAGTTGGTCACGGCCCAAGTCCGCGACCAGCTCGTCGAGGACTTGGGCCGTGACCAACTCAATTTTTGGCGTGACCATTTCCATTTTTACACTGAGTCATGGATGCTTTGGAAGTGGTCACGGTCCAAATCCCTGACCACTGTGCGTCACTGACTTTGGCCGTGACCCAAGGTGTGACCATGTTGGCGCCAAAACCCCGCTAAAATTCCCTCCAACTTGGTCGCGGATGGGTCACGGACTTGGATCGTGACCACCTCATAAAAAAAAAATTGGTCGCGCAAATGGGGTCACGGCTAGGGGTCGAAACCAAATTTTGAAGTGGGTCACGGCTTGGGGCCGTGACCATACCTCATTTGAAGGGATGTTAGTCGCTCATGGTGGTCAGGGATGGAGGCCGAAACCAATTTTTGAAGTGGGTCACGGCTTGGGACCATGACCATACCTCATTCGAAGGGGGTTTGGTCGCTCATGGTGGATTGTTGGTTGAGCATGGTGGGTCACGGCCTAGGGCCGTGACCAGTGGTCAGGGGATAACTAATTGGTCGCGGAGGTTGGGTCACGGCTATAGGCCGTGACCAGGTCAACATATTTAAAGACGATTTACTTACAACACTACTCAAATTTCTGCCATTCGCGGTTAAGTTTGGACGATTTGGGCGATTTGGGATTTCGTCTATTTGGGTTTTTTGTTGATTTCATCTAAGAATCGTGAAAGGTATGTGTGTATATGTGTGTGCATTTCGATTTGTTTTGATTTGTGGCAGCTATGTGTGTATGCGAGTGTATGTGTGTGTGTGTATGTATATGTGGGTGTATGTGTGTGTGTGTGAATTTTGATTTGTTATGATTTGTGGCAGCTATTTGTGTGTATATGTGTGTGTGTATAGATTACGAAAATAAACCCTAGATTGTATGTGTGTGTGTATAGATTACGACAATAAACCCTAGATTGTATGTGTGTGTATTTTTTTTACAAAATAGTATTCAAAACTCTAGACATTATGTGTGTGTATGTATGTGTGTATGTATAGATTATGTCAATAAACTAGATTGTATATGTGTATTTTTTTTGACAAAATATTATTCAAAACTCTAGACATTATACTTTTTTGACAAAATATAATTAAATGTTTATATAATAAGTAAAAAAAATTACAACCGCCTTATTGTTGGTTATATGTATGCATAGATTTATGTCAAAAAAAGTTAGGGTTTAAGTAAACCTTAGATTGTATGTGTGTGTATGTATAGATTATGTCAATAAACCCTAGATTGTATGTGTGTGTATTTTTTTGACAAAATATGCTTGTCTTGTTTTTTTTTGACAAAATATAATTAAATGAAATTTTTTTGACATAAGAGTCGCAAACACGTGTGCACATTACTATAGTGAGATATTGTTGGCTTGGTTGTTGGATACTATGTTGTATTTATTGAATTTATACTAGTGTCGATAAATGTACATGTTATTAAATTTGTTGGCTGTGTTCTTGATTTGCCTATGAAAAAGTATATCATATATATTGCGATTAATGTGAATTTTTTTATGTTTACGTCAAGATATTATGAGGCTACAACTTGACATGGAACAATACAACTTAATTCCGTTCATTCATATTTTAACTTGACATGTATGCTATAGTTATGTTGATATTATACAGTTCTGTTTTAATTTGAAATTTTTTGTGATCAACTTGATTGAATATGTATTTTAAAACCTTCAAATGGCGGCGTAATAATCATAACTACATTGTTTACGTATTGCAGACCTAACCAATTAGATACCACTTCTTCATTACATACCAGTTCTTCATTACACACCAGGTACTCTTTACTTTAACTAAAGTAGTTATATAATTGATATGCATTATTTATTAAATCTTTTAGATGACAGAAGGAGTACGGGATAATTATTGGTTGTTGGCTTGTTGTTGGATAGTATGTTTGAAGGAATATGTGATAATTAGAATGAGTATGGGATAATTATTGGTTTGATTGTTGGATAATATGTTGAAAATATTTTAGACGGTGAAAATCCAAAACAACTCCCGAACAACCCTTGTACGGTCCTGTGAGAGGCGCCAACACCTCTCACGGGACCAATGTAACTCATAGGAACTGACCGCCCAGCCACGGGACTCCCGGTTTGAGAATAGGAGAGATGTGAAAATGGGAATAAAAATTAGTCCGAGATGAATAGGAGAGAGGTGAGAATGGGAATAAAAATTAGTCATGGTTCGAAAGTTATTCTTGGGTTTGCAATTTGTGACCGCTCATCTTATTCACTTGTCGCGCAGGACCAATGTGACTCATAAGAACCGATCGCGTAGTCACGGGCTCCCGGTTTGAGTATACGACGCAAATTTCCAAAAAATTAGATTTAAGCATAAAAACATGCCATCGATGGGTGAAAACGTAAAACAACCACAAAACGGTCCGGTAAGAGTCACGAACACCTCGCACGGGAGCAATGTAACTCGTAGGAACCGACCGCATAGTCACGAGGCTCCCGGTTGGAGTGTACGACGTAAATTTCAAAAACAATTAGACTTAAAGCATAAAAACATGCCATCAAAGGGTGAAAACGTAAAACAAACACAAAACGGTCCCGTAAGAGTCATGAACACCTCGCACGGGACCAATGTGACTCGTAGGAATCAACCGTGTAGTCACGGGGCTCCCGGTTTGAGTGTATGACGGAAATTTGATAAAAAATAAACTTAACCATAAAACTTGCCATCAAAGGGTGAAAACATAAAACAGCCTTTAAACGGTCCCGTAAGAGTCACGAACCCCTCGCACGGGACCAATGTGACTCGTAGGAACCGACCGCGTAGTCACGGGGCTTCCGATTTGAGTCTACGATGTAAATTTGTAAAAAATTAGACTTAAGCATAATAAACATGCCATCGAAGGGTGAAAATGTAAAACAGCCTTAAAACGGTCCCGTAAGAGTCACGAACACCTCGCATGGGACCAATGTAACTCGTAGGAACTGACCGTGTAGTCACGGCTCTCCCGGTTTGAGTGTGCGACGTAAATTTGTAAAAAAATAGACTTAAGCATAAAAACATGCCAACGAATGGTGAAAATGTAAAACAGTCACAAAACGATCCCGTAAGAGTCACGAACACCTCGCACGGGATCAATGTAAATCGTAGGAACAGACCGTGTAGTCACGGGGCTCCCGGTTTAAGTGTACGACGTAAATTTTGCAAAAAGTTAGACTTAAGCATAAAAACATGCCCTCGAAGGATGAAAACCTAAAACAAACACCAAACAGTCCCGTAAGAGTCACGAACACCTCGCACGGGACCAATGCGACTCATAGGAACAGATCGCGTAGTCACGGGACTCGCGATTTGAGTGTACGACGTAAATTTGCAAAAAATTAGACTTAAGCATAAAAACATGCCATCGATGGGTGAAAACGTAAAACAACCACAAAATGGTATGGTAAGAGTCACGAACACCTCGCACGGGACCAATGTGACTCGTAGGAACCGACCGCGTAGTCACGGGGCTCCCGGGTGAGTGTACGGTGTAAATTTGCAAAAAAATAAACCTAAGCATAAAAACATGCCATCGAAGGGTGAAAATGTAAAACAGCCTTAAAACGGTCCGGTAAGAGTCACAAACACCTCGCACGGGACCAATGTAACTCGTAGGAACCGACCGCATAGTCGCGAGGCTCCCGGTTGGAATGTACGACGTAAATTTGAAAAAAAATAGACTTAAAGCATAAAAATATGCCATCAAAGGGTGAAAACGTAAAACAAACACAAAACGGTCCCGTAAGAGTCACGAACACCTCGCACAGGACCAATGTGACTCGTAGGAATCAACCGCGTAGTCACGGGACTCTCGGTTTGAGTGTATGACAGAAATTTGATAAAAAATAGACTTAAGCATAAAAACATGCCATCAAAGGGTGAAAACGTAAAACAACCTTTAAACGGTCCCGTAAGAGTCACGAACCCCTCGCACGGGACCAATGTGACTCATAGGAAGCGACCGCGTAGTCACGGGGCTCCCGGTTTGAGTGTACGACGTAAATTTGTAAAAAATTAGACTTAAGCATAAAAAACATGCCATCGAAGGGTGAAAATGTAAAACATCCCTAAAACGGTGTCGTAAGAGTCACAAACACCTCGCACGGGACCAATGTAATGCGTAGGACCGACCGCGTAGTCGCGGGGCTCCCGGTTGGAGCGTACGACATAAATTTGCATAAAGTTAGACTTAAGCATAAAAACATGCCATCGAAGGGTGAAAACATAAAACAACCATAAAACGGTCCACTAAGATTCACGAACACCTCGTACGGGACTAATGTAACTCATAGGAACTGACCGCGTAGTCACGGGGCTCCCGATTAGAGTGTACAGCGTAAATTTGCAAAAAAAGTAAACTTGAGCATAAAAATGCCATCGAAGGGTGAAAACGTACAACAAGCACAAAACGGTCCTGTAAGAGTCACGAACACCTCGCACGGGACCAATGTGACTCGTAGGAACCGACCGCATAGTAACGGGGCTTCCGAGTTGAGTGTACGATGCAAATTTGCAAAAAAATAGACTTGAGCATAAAAACATGCCATCGAAGGGTGAAAATCTAAAATAGACACTAGACGGTCGGGTAAGAGTCACGAACACCTCGTACGGGACCAATGTGACTTGTAGGAACCGACGACGTAGTCACGGGGTTCCCGGTTTGAGTGTACGACATAAATTTAAAAAAAGTTAGACTTGCATGCCATCGAAGGGTGAAAACGTAAAACAACCTTAAAACGGTCCCATAAGAGTCACGAACTCCTCACACGGGACCAATGTAACTAGTAGGAACCGACCGCGTAGTCACGGCGCTCCCGGTTGGAGTGTAAGACGTAAATATGTAAAAAATTAGACTTTAGCATAAAAACATGCTATCGAAGGGTGAAAACGTAAAACAGCCACAAAACGTACCCATAAGACTCACGAAAACCTCGCACGGGACCAATGTGAATCGTAGGAACAGACCATGTAGTCACGGCGCTCCCGGTTTGAGTGTGCGACGTAAATTTGTAAAAAATTAGACTTAAGCATAAAAACATGCCATCAAATGGTGAAAATGTAAAACAGCCACAAAACGGTCCCGTAAGAGTCACAAACACCTCGCGCGGAATCAATGTAAATCGTAGGAACAGACCGTGTAGTCACGGGGCTCCCGGTTTGAGTGTACGACGTAAATTTGCAAAAAGTTAGATTTAAGCATAAAAACATGCCATCGAAGGATGAAAACCTAAAACAAACACCAAACGGTCCCGTAAGAGTCACAAACACCTCGCACGGGACCAATGCGACTCATAGGAACAGACTGCGTAGTCACAGGATTCGCGATTTGAGTGTACGACGTAAATTTGCAAAAAGTTAGACTGAAGCATAAAAACATGCCATCGAAGGGTGAAAACGCAAAATGAACACAAAACGGTCCCGTAATAGTCACGAACATCTCGCACGGGACCAATGTGACTCGTAGGAACCAGCCGCGTATATATATATATACACTGCAGTATATAATCTGCATATAATATATACACTGCACTATATATACTATATAATGCAGAGTATATATATACTGCATATATATACACTGCAGTATATAATCTGCATATATGTATATATATATATATATATATATATATATATATATATATATACATATATGCAGATTATATACTGCAGAGTATATATATACTGCATATATATACGCTGCAGTATATAATCTGCATATATACTATATATAGAGTATATTATATGGTATATATATGCATATATATATAAAGTATATATACTGCATATATATACTAGTATATATACTGCTCTGCATATATATGCATATATATACAGTATAAATACTGGTATATATATGCATATATATGCAGTTTTATATGGTATATATATGCATATATATGCAGTATTATATGCATTTATATAATGGTATATATGCTGGTATATATATGCATATATTATATGCATATTTATACTGGTATATATATGCATATATATACTGGTATATATACTGCATATATATGCAGAGCAGTATATATACAGTATATATACTGGCATATATATATGCAGTATATATGCAGAGCAGTATACAGTATATATACTGGTATATATATATGCATATATATACAGTTATAAACATGCATATACAGTTATATATATACATATATATACATGCATATTAGTCCAGCTTTTAATGTTGAGATTGCTAACCACACTAAGAGTCTCCTCTTCATCTAAGCTAGTAATGAACATATGACTTTTAGAATGATTAGGCCTAAGCCCTGATAAACTACTAAATATATCCAAAGCTTCCTTGGTAACCAAACTTTAGTTCACATCCCCAACATAAAGCATAATTGAATACTTTTTCTTGGTAACCAATGTGATAAGACTAGAAGAGTTGAATGAAGAGAAAAATGTTTGCTCATGATGATGGATACTTTTTCTTCAAATATCACAGCCCCACTTTGAGAGATGAGGTGGTGGAAAATGGCCCTTCGAACTTCGTGGGGAACCCCAACATTTTGAATAAATGGAAACATGGCTTCAAGTTCTTTAAAGAGGATACTATTAGAGTTCCAGTTTGGGTGCTCTTCCCCAACATCCCTATGGAATATTGGACTGTTAAAGGCCTCAATCACATTTGTAGTGCCATAGGAATCCCCATATATGCTGATTCAGTCACTAGAAATATGAATAGAACTAGCTTTACTAGGATTTGCATTGAAATTGTGCCAAAAGTTAGCTACCCAAACTCCATTAACCTCATTTTGGAGGATGGTTCTTCCACTTGTGTTAAGGTTAAATAGCAAGCTATGACCAACTCACGTTCCCACTATGTTGCCTTTGGCCATAATATATCCAAATGCCCCAAAATTAAAAGAGTGTGGATGATAAATCCTGACACTAAAGCTACCACCACTAAATCACGACGATAATTTGCATATTTTTAGACTTCGGCTTAAAAACATGGCGTTAGAGGGTGAGAACTCGAAACAGCCCTCTAATGGCACTGTGGGTGGCACCAACACCTCCCACGGGACCAATGTAACTCGTAGGAACTGACCCCACAGCCGCGGGTCTCTCGGTTTGATAATACGACAGAAATCTGCATATTTCTAGACTTAAGCTTAAAAACATGACGTTAGAGGGTGAAAACTCAAAACAGCCCCCGAACGGCCCCGTGGGTGGCACCAACACCTCCCACGGGACCAATGTAACTCGTAGGAACTGACCCCACAGCCGCGGGACTCCCGGTTTGAGAATACGACGGTAATTTTCATATTCCTAGATTTAGGCTTAAAAACATGACATTAGAGGGTGAAAACCCAAAACAGCCCCCGAACGGCCCTGTGGGTGGCACCAACACCTCCCACGGGACCAACATAACTCGTAGGAACTGACCGCGCAGCCACGGGACTCCCGGTTTGCGAAGACGATGATAATTTGCATATTTCTAGGCTTAAGCAAAACATGGCGTTTGAGGGTGAAAACTCGAAATAACTCCCGAACGACCCCGTGGGTGGTACCAACACCTCCCACAGGACCAATGTTACTCGTAGGAACTGACCCCAGAGCCGCGGGACTCCCGGTTTAAGAATTCGATGATAATTTGAATATTTCTAGACTTAGGCTTAAAACCATGGCGTTAGAGGGTGAAAACTTGAAACAGCCCTCTAACGGCCCCGTGGGTAGCACGAACACCTCCCACGGTACCAATATAACTTGTAGGAACTGACCCCGCCGCCGCGGGACTCCCGGTTTGAGAATACGACGATAATTTGCATATTTCTAGACTTAGGCTTAAAAGTATGGCGTTAGAGGGTGAGAACTAGAAACAGCCCCCGAACGGCCCCGTGGGTGGCACCAACACCTCCCACGGGACCAATGTAACTCGTAGGAACTGACCCCACAGCCGCGGGTCTCCCGGTTTGAGAATACGACGGTAATTTGCATATTTCTAGACTTAGTCTTAAAAACATGATGTTAGAGGGTGAAAACTCGAAACAGCCCCCGAACGACCCCGTGGGTGGCACCAACACCTCCCACGGGATGAACGTAACTTGTAGGAACTGACCTCGCAGCCGAGGGTCTCCCGGTTTGAGAGTACGACGGTAATTAGCTTATTTCTAGACTTAGGGTTAAAAACATGGCGTTAGAGGGTGAAAACTCGAAACAGCCCCCGAAAGGCCCCGTGGGTGGCACCAACACCTCCCACGGGACAAACGTAAATCGTAGGAACTGACACCGCAGCCGCGGGTCTCCCGATTTGAGAGTACGATGCTAATTTGCGTATTTCTACACTTAAGCAAAACATGACGTTAGAGGGCGAAAACTCGAAACAGCCCCCGAATGGCCCCGTGGGTGGCACCAACACCTCCCACGGGACCAACGTAACTCGTAGGAACTAACCTCGCAGCCGCGGGTCTCCCGGTTTGAGAGTACGACGATAATTTGCTTATTTCTAGACTTAGGGTTAAAAACATGGCGTTAGAGGGTGAAAACTCGAAACAGCCCCCAAAAGGCCCCGTGGGTGGCACCAAC
The DNA here is from genome assembly GCA_949130495.1 of Sambucus nigra. Classification (NCBI taxonomy): domain Eukaryota; kingdom Viridiplantae; phylum Streptophyta; class Magnoliopsida; order Dipsacales; family Adoxaceae; genus Sambucus; species Sambucus nigra. The sequence continues at coordinate 342,351,520 of OX422212.1, read as the reverse complement.
ACCTCCCACCGGACCAACGTAACTCGTAGGAACTGACCCCGCAGCCGCGGGTCTCCCGGTTTGAGAGTACGACGGTAATTTGCTTATTTCTAGACTTAGGCTTAAAAACATGACGTTAGAGGGTGAAAACTCGAAACAGCCCACGAACGGCCCCGTGGGTGGCACTAAGACCTCCCACGGGACCAACGTAACTCGTAGGAACTGACCTCGCAGCCGCGGGTCTCCCGGTTTGATAGTACGACAGTAATTTGCGTATTTCTAGATTTAGGCTTAAAAACAAGCCGTTAGAGGGTGAAAACTCGAAACGGCCCCCGAACGTCCCCGTGGGTGGTACCAACACCTCCCACGGGACCAACGTAACTCGTAGGAACTGACCTTGCAGCCGCGGGTCTCCCGGTTTGAGAGTTCGACGGTAATTTGCCTATTTCTAGACTTAGGCTTAAAAACATGATGTTAGAGGGTGAAAACTCGAAACAGCCCCCGAAAGGCCCCGTGGGTGGTACCAACACCTCCCACGGGACCAACGTAACTCGTAGGAACTGACACCGCAGTCGCGGGTCTCCCGGTTTGAGAGTACGACGGTAATTTCCGTATTTCTACACTTAAGCAAAACATGAAGTTAAAGGGTGAAAACTCAAGACAACACCCGAACGGCCCCGTGGGTGGCACCAACACCTCCCACGGGACCAACGTAACTCGTAGGAATTCACCTCACAGCCGCGGGTTTCCCGGTTTGAGAGTACGACGGTAATTTGCTTATTTCTAGACTTAGGTTTAAAAACATGACGTTAGACGGTAAAAACTTGAAACAGCCCCCGAACGGCCCCGTGGGTGGCACCAACACCTCCCACGGGACCAACGTAACTTGTAGGAACTGACCCCGCAGCCGCGGGTCTCCCGGTTTGAGAGTAATACGGTAATTTGCATATTTTAAGACTTAGGCTTAAAAACATGACGTTAGAGGGTGAAAACTCGAAACATCCCCCGAACGGCCCCGTGGGTGGCACCAACATCTCCCACGGGACCAACGTAACTCGTAAGAACTGACACCGCAGGCGCGGGTCTCCCGGTTTGAGAGTACGACGGTAATTTGCTTATGTCTAGACTTAGGCTTAAAAACATGACGTTAGAGGGTAAAAACTCGAAACAGCCCCCGAACGGCCCCGTGGGAGGCACCAACACCTCCCACGGGACCAATGTAACTCATAGGAACTGACCCCATAGCCGCGGGTCTCCCGGTTTGAGAATACGACGGTAGTTTGCATATTTCTAGACTTAGGCTTAAAAACATGACGTTAGAGGGTGAAAACTCGAAACAGCCCCCGAACGGCCTCGTGGGTGGCACCAATACCTCCCACGGGACCAACGTAACTTGTAGGAACTGACCCTGCAGCCACGGGTCTCCCAGTTTGAGAGTACGACGGTAATTTGCTTATTTCTAGACTTAGGCTTAAAAACATGACGTTAGAGGGTGAAAACTCAAAACAGCCCCCGAACGGCCCCGTGGGTGGCACCAACACCTCCCACGGGACCAACGTAACTCGTAGGAACTGACACCGCAGCCACGGGTCTCCCGGTTTGAGAGTACGACGGTAATTTGCGTATTTTGACACTTAAGCAAAACATGACGTTAGAGGGTGAAAACTCAAAACAGCCCACGAATGGCCCCGTGGGTGGCACCAACACCTCCCACGGGACCAACGTAACTCGTAGGAATTGACCTCACAGCCGCGGGAATCCCGGTTTGAGAGTAATACGGTAATTTGCATATTTCAAGACTTAGGCTTAAAAACATGACGTTAAAGGGTGAAAACTCGAAACAACCCCCGAACGGCCCCGTGGGTGGCACCAACACCTCCCACGGGACCAACGTAACTCGTAGGAACTTACCCCGCAGTCGCGGGTCTCCCGGTTTGAGAGTACGATGGTAATTTGCTTATTTCTAGACTTAAGCTTAAAAACATGACGTTAGAGGGTGAAAACTCGAAACAGCCCCCGAACAGCCTCGTGGGTGGCACCAACACCTCCCTCGGGACCAACGTAACTCGTAGGAACTGACCTCGCAGCCGCGGGTCTCCCGGTTTGATAATACGACGGTAATTTGCGTATTTCTACACTTAAGCAAAACATGGCGTTAGAGGGTGAAAACTCGAAACAACCCCCAAACGGCCCCGTGGGTGGCACCAACACCTCCCACCAACACCTCTCAAAACGACGGTAATTTTCATATTTCTACTTGGTTACTGATAATTTTAACTCATATATGCAATTTTTCAGCTTGATTAAATTTTTTGTAAAATTACTTGGTTACTGATATTTTTTTTTTTTTTGTATCCTATCATTTGTAGGATTTTTGCACGTGGATCAAATGAAGGAGGAAATGGTTTACAACATGAAGATTATTTATATGTTGTGGACATTCAGGATAATGTTTTTTATGTGTTATAGTCGTACAGGCTTTTATTGTTTGGTTTTATGGTCGTGCGGTCTTTTATAATTTGATTGTTGAATTTTATAGCCGTGCGGGCTTTATAATAAGCAGGTTTTTCATTTACAGGTTTTGGAATGTCAAGAAAATAGAGGAAACTCTGCCCAATTTTTTTTTTTGTTTGTGAATTATTAAGACGTGTAATATTTTTAAGTTTGTATATATATTTGTTTATTAACAACATTCTCAATTCGCAATTTGTGATTTTTTTTATTGTTTTGCCTATAATAAATATTTGTAACACCTTGTAGCAACCGACGGTGCACTCACAGGACCCCCAATTTTAGGATTGGACAAAAAAACAATTCATTTTTTTTAAATTATAGATAAATATGGTCATGGACTTTGTCCATGACCATTTTTATTTTTTTTTGTCGCGCTTAAAAATGGTCGCGGCCAAAGTCCGCGACCATTTTTTTTATTTTTTTGTCACGGTTATTGGTCGCGGACTAGGGCCGCGACCAATTTTTTTAATTTTTTTTTGTCACGCACGTGGGTCGCGGACTTTCGCCGCGACCAATTTGTCACGGTTGTGGGTCACGGACAAGGGCCGCGACCAATTTTTTTTAATTTTTTTTGTCACGGGCGTGGCTCGCGGACTTTGGCCGCGACCAATTTGTCACGGTTATGGGTCACGGATAAGGGCCGCGACCAATTTTTTTTTTTATTTTTTTTTGTCACGGACGTGGGTCGATGACTTTGGCCGCGACCAATTTGTCACAGTTATGGGTCACGGATTAGGGCCGCGACCCATCAAGGCATGGGTCACGGCCAAAGTCCGCGACCATCTGCCGTGACCCCTCTTGGCCGTGACCATTTTTTGGTCACGGACTTGGGCCGCGACCCACGAAAATGGTCACGGCCGAAGTCCGCGAGCCACAGTTTTGGTCAGGGATTTTGGCCGTGACCAATCGCCAGTTTTGGTGTAGTGAGGGTATGCACGTTATTGCATCACATGTCACGCAGGAAGAATATAATAGAATTATGACTTGTGAAGCATCAAAAGAGGCTTGGGATATTTTGGCACTCACTCACGAGGGCACTAGCACGGTTAGGGCATCAAAACTTCAAAATCTCACTACATAGTTTGAGATCATTAGGATGTTAGAGAGTGGGACTTTTGATGAGTTTTATGCTAGGTTGTACAATATTGTCAACTCGTCATTTAACCTAGGTGAGAAAATTCCCGACAACCGTGTCATTAAGAAAATCCTTAGGTCGTTGCCTAGTAGGTTTGATGCGAAAGTGACCATTTTAAACTCCTTGGGTAGGTTAGAGTCAACGAAACTATAAGAGATTGTAGTTGCCTTACAAAACTATGAAATCGACATGATTACCTCCAAGCAAGTGCCCAAGAAAGAAAAGGGTATTGCTTTGAAAACCCGAAAGGAGGAAATTTAAGTTTTGGATTTCGATTTCGATTCGGATTTTGAGGATGTTGCTTTGTTGGCAAAGAAATTTAAAAAATTTATTAATTATCAAAAGCAATCAAAAGATGCCAAGAAATTTGAAAAATTCAAGAACAACAAAGTAGATCCCACCTCTAAGGATAAGTTTGAGAAGCCTAAGAGAGAAGAGACAGATAAGTGTTTTGGGTGTGAGGGGTATGGTCACAAGTATCCCACTATACTTAATAAAGAGGTCAATCAACCCATTATCTATAATGCCACCTTAAGTGATAGTGATTCGGAAGAGGGAGAGAGTTACCCTATTGATCGTAATTCTGTTACGTTTATTGCATGTCATGTGAGCGATGACGATTCTCATGTGCATGACATTTTCGAGGAGGTTTTGAGTGTATCCCATGTTAGTTAGGGGGAAGAGAGTAACGAGGAGGAGGTAGATGTGAAAGAGTTGCAAAATGCGTTTAATGAGTTGTATGCCGAAACAGTGAAAGTAAAAAAGGCTAACTCTAAATTGCAAGCTAAGTTGAATGACCGTGCCATAGAAAACAATGATAATTTGATTGAGAATCTTAGGGAACGAGAGAAGAAGTTTAGGGAGAAACTATAGTTTGTGGAGAAAGAGAGAGACAATCTTTGTGGTTTGATGGAGTCCTTGAAAAGGAGATTTTAGAGTTTGAGGATTCAAGGGGTTTGCTTGAGGCTAGGATTCACGAGTTGGAGGATAGAGTGAGAGACTCATCTGGAGTTAAGATTGATTTGGAGCCTAGGTCGTAGAAGTTAGATAAGATCCTAGGCACCGTCCAAATTAAGGGGGATAGGTGAGGTATAGATTTTGATGAGAGAGTTGTTCCCATTCCCCCCGCACGTGTGAGAAACACTAGGATGGTTAGAAAAGGTCCACTTATAAGGAATCATTCCCACCACTGCTACACTTGCACGTTTTGTGGTAGGAAAGGTCTCTTTAGGCGTTATTGTTACGACCTTAGACAAGCTCCTAGGAAGTTTAGGAATAAAGTTGCCCCGGTTCCCAAAACCCTCATCCGTCATTTTCACCTACTTGGGTTAGGAAATCGTATTTAGTTGCTTTAGGAATTAAACTTCATGATTCTCGTTTGGGTGCACTTTATTCTTCCCATGCTAAATCTAAAGGATGATAGTGTTGCCACGTTTGTCATATATGCTAGTTTGCTTCATGATTTATTCATTGCTAGTATAATGACATGTGTATCATTTTGAATTCTATTTTTCATTTTTTTGAGTCTTATTTGAAAAATACAAAAAGATTTTGCTTTTAGAAAATTTGTGAAAATCCAAAAAGATTTTATTTTTTGAGAAAAAATTTTAAAAGCCAAAAAGATTTTAGGTTTTTCTTTTTGAGTTTACATGTTTGATGTGGCATATTGGTGTGCTTGGACCCCCCCCCCCCCCCCCCCCTTCGTTTCATTATCCATGTGGCTAGGACATTTGGTCATTATTATCCATGCTTAGAATGATCTTAACTATTGTTTATATGGGGTTGTTTCGAAGTTGATATGCATTTTGATTCAAATTTGTATATATGCCAACATTGCACACATGCACGAGCTTTTATGGATGTTTTACTTCTCCTGCATATTTGAATTTGGTGAGGCGTTCTTATCTCAATCTTATCATTTATACGTAAGTAAACTTAAGGAGAGGTGTGCATGTAAAAACCGTTTATTGTGAGGATTTAAATTGGTAAAAATGTTGAGTGATTCACGGGAAAGGACTGCGAGAGTTCAAAATTAACTCGTCATAAAAGCCACCGTTTAAAAGAGCCCAAAAGAAAATGTAATATTCTAAGAAAAGGGCCAAATTAGTTTAGTTCATTCCAAAGAAAACGTGTTATTATTGAGGGAGTTTGGATGGATTAGAAATTTAAACGGGTTTGCACAACTAATCCTAATGTTGAAAGATTGTAAGTTGACGCTATTGTTTTTAGAATCGTCAAAATTCTGGATTTGTGTGCATGTAGTATGTTTAGTTCATTAAGCTCACACTTTTATTTTCATATGGGTATGATAAAGTTGGATGATTTATCGCTATCAATTTGAGCTTCTTGATCATTTCGATGTGTTGGAATTGTGGCTCATTTGTTGTAGTTTCACGCCTATTCATTCCATATCCATGTTTGAGCACATCGGTACTATGTTTGCATGTAAATCGCATTTTTAGTTTTTATGAGTTTTTGCATTTTTGTGTTAAAAGCCTACTGTTTTAACATTGTTTTGCTTCAGTCAGGCCCTTCCTGGAATTTTTTTGTGGAAATTTTTTCACTGGGCAATATTATATCATTTTTCGGGAATATGGGAAATTCTGACATATTGCGCGAAGTCGTTCAAACGACTTCTCTATCTCGTGTGAACGACAGTTGTACTTCGTTCGAGCGACATCTCAAATCGTTTGAGTGATGTCCCTGGATCGTTTGAACGACAGCTATTTTGGACCTTCTGATTTGTTTGCAGTCCTCTGGGTTAATTTGGTATATTTTTGGTACTGGTAGAAGTTTTTCTGGATATGTAGGTTTTAACTGGTTCAAAATTGGATTTTTTTTCATAGAGTCCATTTATCACACCTGATTAGATTTCTATATTCTTTGTGTGATTCCTTAGTTTACTATCTACTGATTTGTCGTCTCTTAATCATATTTAGCTGGTTGTTGCATGGTTATCTAGCATTTTCAATTCTCAAATTGGCATCCAATTGATTTAAATTGGTATATTCTCATGCTAGATACTTGGTTTGGTTTATCTTTTCACCGAATTGTCTATTCGAGATAAAAAGGGGGAGAGATGTATGTGATGTAGGGGGAGAGAGTTGAGCGTTTCTATTGATATCTGGATTTACATATTGTTTGATCATATTTCTTTCAAATTGGTATCCAATAATTGCTCACATTTTGATATCTGGATTTACATATTGCTTGATTATATTTCTTTCAAATTGGTATCAAATAATTACTCACATGTTTCAAATGATTTGTTCTCATCAGAAATATAAATTGGTATCATTTGTTCCTCCATACTTCATTGGGTATTTGTTTGTCTGTCTCATGTGTGTAGGTATGCTTCAGCGATTCGAGATTCTAAGTTTACATCACATTCAGAAAATTCATGGTAGTTGGTGCTACATATTCTAGGACGGGATTTAGGCATCATACGGCTTGACAACCCGGTTAGGCATTTCACTGGTTAAGTTTTGTCCCGAAAATAGTCAAAGGGGGAGAATTATAAGGACATAAATTTCCAATTGAGTCCCTGTATTGTTTTGACTTAATTCCGTGAACAAAACTGTGTTTGTAATATGTCATAGGGAGATTTTTATTTTATCACGATCCCACTTTGTCTATGACGTATTGAAGAAAATTGAAGACGTTGTGGCAAAGCTTCAAAGAATTAGCCATGATGATGCTTAATTGGTGCAAGTTTATTCGTCTTCAAAAGTTAATTGCATTCTGAGATCACTCAGGTATGAATGCGTATAATTAATGGTGCTCGTAATTGTTTTTATGAAAGATAAGGATGTAATTTTTATAAAGAAAAATATTTTTAAAATGTTTTTAAAAGTGTTTCATAGGTTTACACTTCATTTTAATTCTGATAAGCTCAAAAAAGGAGTTTGAATTTACAGGGTCTCTTTAAAGAAACTTTTTAATTGAAAAGTCAAAACGTCAAACTTCTCGCTCGAACGACATTAGATCTCGCGCGAACGAGATATTTATATCACTCGAACGAGAGCCTTAAGTCGTTCAAACGACATGTTTTTCGAGGTGGCATTAACTTGTTATATAAAGCGTATTTTTATCAAAGTTTTGTAAGTGTGCATCTGGAAAAAACGTAATTCATTCTAGTACATTGTTTGCACATGTTTTCTAATGTTTACAAAGCATAAACATATCCTTAGAGTTTGCAAATATCCGAGAAATCACACTTATATGTTTAAGTGATCTTGCCGCACCAAAGAAGTTTGTTTTATCATTGAACATCAAAGGGTTTTGCGGTGAAGAAAAGAGAAGGACTTCTTGTTCGACATGGTAGACGAATCAAAGCCATTCGGTGGACACCGAGACATACGTGGACACGTGTGTTGTGGATAGGTATCGTGGAAGATGGAATTTCTGCATGGGCACTATTGAAGAACGCTAGAAGATCAGAAGGAGCGTCAAGACCCATGGGGATCGAGTCTTAGTGTAAGGCTAATATGTCTTTGTAAAACCATTGTTTATAGTGATTGTCTGGCTTGGGTCGTCCGAGGTTGTTTTCCCATTTTGGGTTTTTTCCTCGTACATTCGACGTTGTGAGTATTCTTTACTTTATTTTACTTGTTTTAATAACTAGATTCATGTTTAGTATTAATCAAGATAAAATTGGTTTAAAGTAAGAATTGGTTTTTTCACAACTTGGTTTGGTGCATAATTAAAAGTTGGATAATTTTCGGAGAAAAATTTGTTTTGTTTAAAACACACATATTAGCCACTCTTCAGGGAAGACATTGCCCGTGAGTTCATGTCATAGTACAAGTACAATGAGGAGCTAGAGGTTACCCGCCATGACTTAGCAGTACTTAAACCGAATCCTGGGGAACCAGTCAGCAGCTTCATAGTAAGATTGAGAGAAAAAGCAGCTACCATGACCAATCGACCCTCCGAAGAAGAACAAGTCAGCATTGTGAAGAAGAACTTCCTACCTCATGTCTGAACAACCATTGGAGGATAGTATTACCCTCACTTCCAAGCCTTACGAGAAGAAGGAGTAGAAATCGAAGAAGGTCTTGCCAAGACAAAAGTTGAACCGAAGAAAATCTCTGGATAGTTTGCTCCTACAAAGTTTAAAAAGCCTGTTAGCATCGCAGTTTCTACTATCAACAACATCTCTCAGCCCCCCGCTTAATGGGAACCAGAAAGTCACCCAAACCCAATCCGGAAAGAATATACCGAGCATCACGCTCCTCTCTCCAAAGTTTACCAGACTCTCTTAAATCGAATCCTAATCAAACCCTTGGACCCTCGTCCGTTACCAAATCAAATTTCGAAAAACTTCAAACCTGATGGCCATTATGACTATAACTAAACTTCTGGACATACCACCGACCAATGTTTCCATCTCCGAAACACAATCCAAGTCCTGATTGACTGGGGTATCATCTCCCCACCAGCTAATCCTAAACCAAACACTACTCAGAATCCACTCCAAAATCATGCAAATGCTACCTTCTTAGAAAAAGACTCAAAATTCGACCCAAATCATGCCAAGTAAATCACCAGTCTACCCAAATCATGCCAAGTAAATCACTAGCCATACACATACACTCTCCTCAACCTCTATAAACATGTCCATATTTCCTCTTACACCCTACCAACCTTGCCGATCAAACCTTATCACTCCTCACGAGAGCATGCATCATTGTCGGTACCCATTCTGGAGGTAAAGATATGGAATTATCAGAAGTGTTGAACCAACTCCTAGAGTTCGGGATGAAATTGCCTTCCCATATCACCTTCGAGTTGTTAGAGATTCACTAGATTGATATTAGAAGCTCGAAGATGGTCCCGAAGGTCAGATAGCTGGGTAGTGTCAGTCAACAAAGTCAACCTAGATGATTTGGTCCAAATCATGGCCAATTTGTTTTGATAGATTGGTGATATTTTTAGCATATTCGAGTTTCTCGACACTTTGAAATTACAAGGAAACCTAGTCCCCTCAATCTTGCATTGCCCTACTAAATGGGAAGAATTATACGAAGAAGCCATAGAAGTTGTAGAGTGTATTGACTTTACATGGAAACACAATATTATTGCCAACGTATGGGGAGATGAGTTTGAAGAATCAAATGAAAAGACAGATTCAGGAAATCATTCAAGGAGATTCTAGGATATATCAACCATGAAACAAAATAACCTGATATTGATGAAGAAACATGGTTTCTATTTTTCCCCTCTTTCGTGAACCACATGACCAGGTCGGGGAGACATTACTAGAATGATAACCTACAATAATCAAAAAGAGATAAAGGGAAAGGTGTTGAGAATATCCATATGCCATAGATGACTCTTGAAGAAAGTAAGGTCTTTAATCAACTAAAGAAGACTCAAGCTAACATCAGTCTATGGGAACTTTTCATGTCTTCCCAATTACATCGAAATGCCGTAATCACGCTACTCACATGACCCATACTTCCTCATAAGAAGTAGTGAATCTAGTTGGATCCTTGACCTCTACTCGAGTGCTCTCCTTATCCGAAGAAGAAATCCATAAAATGGGTCCCAATAATAATCATGCTCTTAATATCTCTGTTTAAGTCATAATAAAAACTTTCCCCCTCTCACTCCTCGACAACGGATCAGCTCTGAATGTGTGCCCACTAAGAACCCGCAATTGCCTAGGATTGAAAATGAGCAACCTTGCTCCAACCTCTACTGTTGTGCATGCCTATGACCACACTCGCAGAGAAGTAATGGGAATTATCAAGCTTATAATAGGGTATATCCCTATAAATCCTATTATTGAATTCCAAGTCATCGGCATCCCAACCTGTTTTAATCTACTGCTCGGACGATCGTGGCTCCACAGCATCAAAGGGGTGTCGTCTTCCCTTCATCCTAAATTGAAGTTCTTTTCCAATGGACAAGTTATCACCATCTTGGGAGACAATGAAAACACCGAGAATGCAAGAAACAGTAATCCAGTACTCAAGTTATAACACGGGGTGAACGATATGATGCTATCAGGATTTCAAGTAGAACCACTCATATGCGTGGCAGGGGATGACTTCAAGGATAGGGTTTGTCCAAAATATGATCCTCATGTAAACATTAATGTAATACAAATGTTCAAGAACATGCCCTTCATGCACGGATTGAGGCTAGGGCAAAGACAACAACGGATAACTGAACCTATTATGTTGAAAGAGGACTTTCCTCCCTATGGCTTGGGCTATCAACCATCAGAAGAAGAACTCAAATTAATCCATCATCCTTGACTATAGAGAAAGTTAGAATGCACCAAAACTATCTTGGGAGATTCCCTAAATGGAATATTCATCAAGGATTCTGAGGATGGCGACTCCGAGGATTCTTTCAACTTGCAGATACTTAGACTGGCACTCTGCATAATCCACTCAGGTACTACATCATCTAATCTATCCTATCTCACCAAAGATATTGATATACCTCTTATCAACTGGCATACTGCACCTGTGCCACTTGTTGATATTCAACCTAACCCAGATGTTGACCACCTTTCCCCTGTAGTTGTTTCATCTTACTCTGATGCAATAGAGACCTCCTTTAATGAGGTTCTCAATGTTGTTTTTCTTATCAATGAAATAAATGAAGATTTTGAGTATCTTGTTGTGCCTTACATTAATTGTCTTGATTCTAATCAAAATCTTAATGATGATGAATTTGCAAATGAACGATTCTTAACTAATCTAAATAAGGTTAAAAATAAACAACATAACCACGTTCAAGTTAATAAAGATGAAACTATTGTTATTAATCTCAATTTAGTAGCCAATTGCACGAGATTAGGATAGGGGCTACCCTTGATGAGCATGAGCGCACGCAACTCGAAGAGCTACTGAAGGAATTTATGGATGTCTTCGCATGGTCATACGATGATAGTACGACATGAGATTCTAACTCTCTCGTAATGTAAACCAGTCAAACAGAAGTTGCGAAAGCTTTGCACCGAATGGTCACTCAAAGTAAAAGAAGAAGTAATCAAGCAATTGAACGTGAGCTTCATTCGAGTAATTAGATATCCTATATGGCTAGCCAATATCATACCCGTACCAAAATCAGGAGGAAAGGTCAGCGTGTGAGTCGACTACCGAGACTTGAATAAGGCTTCTTCGAAGGATGATTACATTCCACCCAACATCGATATGATTGTGGACATTACAACCAGTCATGCTCTCAAGTCATTCATTGACAGGTTTATCGGATATAACCAGATCAGGATGCACCCTAATCATCAAGAGAAACCCGTATTCATCACCCCTTGGCGAACCTTTTGCTACACTGTCATGCCATTTGGCCTAAAAAATGCAGGGGCTATCTACCAAAGGGATGCCACAACCATTCTGCATGATCTGATACACAAAGAAGTCGAGGTCTATGTATATGACGTAATTATCAAGTCTAAAACTAGAGAAGGGCATGTTCCCGCTCTCCGAAAATTCTTTGAACGACTGCGACAATACCAAATGTGGCTTAACCCACAGATGTGTCTTCGACATTACTAAAGGAAAACTCTTAGGATTAATAGTTAGTGAGAAAGGGATAGAATCATATCCTACGAAGATGAAAGCCATACTTGAGATGCCACCTCCCCGAATGGAGAAAGAAGTCTGAGGATTCCTTGGGAAATTACAGTACATCAGTCAATTCATCAATCAATTGACTTCCATCTGTGAACCCATCTTCAAAGTCCTCCAAAAGGATTCGACCAAGGTCTGGAATAAAGCTTGCTAATAAGACTTTGACCAAATTAAGCAATACCTAACCTGACCTTCGGTACTCATGCCAGTGTAGCCTGGTCTTCCCTTACTCTTATACCTAATCGTGATCGATATTGTAGCCGGGGCTCTGCTAGCTCAATACCCTGAAGAAACCCACAAGGAGAAAGCCATCTACTATGCCAGTTAAAAATTGGTCGGTTACGAAGTTAACTACACCTCCTTAGAAAAAGCATGTGTCTCTCTTGTCTGGGTTACCCAAAAGTAACGGCACTACATGCTCATCTTCCCCATCAGACTCGTATCCCAATTAGATCCCATTAAGTACCTACTTGAGAATCCCTCCAGATTCAGCTGAATGGCCCGTTGGTTGATACTTCTAGCCGAGTTTGATACAACCTATGTCACATAGAAATCTATGAAAGGAATAGCCATCTCTCACTACCTTGTTGACTACCCAATAGAAGAGTTCAATATCTAAATTTTTGAATTATGAGATGAGAATATCCTTTGCACCTCCCAAGAAGATCTTTAATGGAAAATGTTCTTTGAAGGCACTGCCAACAAAAAAGGATATGGCATTGGAATCCTCCTAATTGCCCCTGATGACTCCCACACTCCCATTGCCATCAAATTGGATTTCCCATGCACCAACAACATGACTGAATACGAGGCATTCACGCTAGGCCTTAAAGTTTCCCTTGGGAAAGGAATTCGATACCTCGATGTCTACGGGGATTCATCCCTCATCATTGGTCAAGTACATAGGAAGTCCAAAGTTAAGGATGAGAAACTTACCCTTCCATGACCACCTTAAAGAACTGGCTTCCTAATTCCAAGAAATCACCTTCCACTACCTACCCTGAGTAATGAATAACCTGGATGACGCCCTTGCCACCTCAGCCTCCATGATTGACATATCCGAAGGAACTACCATGGTCACCTCCTTGTCCATAAATAAGACGAACTAACCCACTTTTACCACATCGAGCTCTGCATGGAGGAAGAACCCGAAATAGCTGACTGCTGGTACTATGAAATTTGGCGCCTCCTCAAATACGGTAAGTATCCCCAAGAAGCTGACAAGAAAGACTGAGAAACTCTTCGTAGACTGGTTGCCCAGTACATTGTCTGTGATAAAGCAGTATTTAAGAGAAACTTTGATGGAGCCCATTTGCACTGCATCGCAAGGCTGACATTAAGCAAATGATGCAAAAATTCCACAGCGGGGAATGCGGACCCCACATGAACAACCATATGCTCGCCAAAAAGATCATTAGATAGGAATACTATTGGACTACTATGGTTCAAGACTGCACAGCCTACGTTCGAAGATGAATTAAATTCCAATAGTTGTCTAACCTATAGCATCTGCTTCCGTAAGAATTGCACAACATGACTTCTCCCTCGTCGTTTTCCACATGGGGCATCGACATCATAGGGAAAGTTACACCTAAGGCATCCAATCATCATGAGTTCATCCTAGTCGCTATTGACTATTTGACCAAATAGTTCGAAGCCAAGTCATACGCAGTTCGGAATGCCAAGAAAGTGGCTAAATTCATAAAGAAAATTAGCATTTTTCGATATGGAGTACCACATGAGCTGGTATCAGACAATGGGATACATTTTGAGGTGAAGGTTATGGAAGTGGTTGATGAGTATGGGATTATAAGACATAAATCCTGTACATACCGACCTCAAACCAATGGAGCAGTCAAAGAAGCCAATAAGAATCTCAAAGCCATCATCAATAAGATGATCGAGAGTTATTGTGATTAGGATGACAGGATCCCTTACCCCCTCAGGAGGTACCGCACTTCAGTTAAAACCTCTATTGGGGCTACCCCTTACTCTCTAGTCTACGGCATGGAAGCAGTACTACCCGTGGAGCTAGAAATACCCTCGGTGTGCATCATGCTTAAAAGAAAAGTCAATGAGGAAGACTGGCACCGAAGTCATCTTGACGAGCTATCCCTCTTGGAAAAGGGGAGATTAAAAGCTTTATATCACATACAAGGGTACCATCGTCATATAGCATGATCATTCAATAAGAGAGTCAAGGACCGCATTGTTCGAGAAGGGGACTTAGACCTCAAAGAATTAGTAGAGCCTATTTGGAACCCTAGAGGAAAATACAAGCCCAATTGGAGCGGACCCTACATTGTGAAGAAGATCCTATCAGGCGGCGCTGTTGTGCTCACCTGCCTCGATGGAGAAAAAATAGAGCGTCCAGTCAACCTGGACCGTCTTAAGAAATTCTACCCCTAGTCCAAAATCTCAACGCACTACGAGTCTTCTCATCTCCCTTCTACTCTAAAAAAAGAAGAAAAAAAACTGTCTTCATTTCCCCTTACCCATAACTACATAGGCCTACTCCTCTAAAAACATTTTCAAAAATGAATTTCAAAATTTTTCAAAAAAAACCACTCCAAGGTATGTAGGCATCTCATCACTTCACATGAGTGCGGCCCCCATCTTTTTCACAAAATGCTATTCTTTTCTTATCCCCGAGAACGACAGTTCATTTTAACACATACATGAACAAAAGGATTATGTATGCATTAGCGATTGGTATGGATAATTCAAAATGCAAAAAGTCATCAAGAAGCATAACTAGATGATTAAAAACTCATTTATTTCATTATCAAAATTTTTTGTACAATTACATCGGCATAAGGAGTCAAATGAATTCCCCGGCCAATACTACACCTACTAAATTAAACACCGGATAATAACAAGCCCCACTACTCCTGAAAATTACCCCAATTATTCCAACGAAGCGAAAAACCACACCTAATACAAAGAGCTTTCCAAAGCCCTACCCGTAGTTGCCAAAGGAACCAGCACTATCATCACTTGCATCATGGGCTCCCCAGACCTCCCCTGCCTGAATAGAGTATCGCAAACGCTTCATGGAGAGATAAGCCCGGACTAACTTGGGTTAGACCACAACGCCTCCATCCATGGTGTCAGATATGGCAAAACACCTTTTACCAGTCTCCACAGCCAGTATCTTGACCACTACCTTCTTCCACAACCACTTCATCTAGTTCCCATAGACATGCCAGATTCGCCAAGTAGACTGAGAACGACGGGTCGAAGAACGACGATTCTCCCATAAAGAACCAAGTCGCATGCGCATTCGCTCTATCAGGAAATAAGTTTGGTGTCCATGGTGGAATAATTTTCTCCCAACCATATTGGTGTAGCAACCGCCAGGGAAAGTTGAAAGAGGTATTCCTAAGGCCAACCAATCTGACGTACTGGTACTCTCCAAGCTCCAAAACAGGTAGAAGATCCCCCCACTAAGGTACAGACTAGCGTAAGCCTCGCACCCCGTGCTCTATAAACTAGTTCCCCAACTCTCAATGTCTAGGCCTAAGCTAATGAAATAGAACGAAAAGAAGTTTGAAACTGCCGACAAAGGATACTTAGGTGGGAAATCCATACGAAACCTCTCTGACATCCACATAAATAACATTATAGGGATACCCCCCCCCCCCCCAGAAAGTTAGAATGACCCTCCAACCGGGCATCCAGGCCATTCAAGGTCTCCTCCATTTTCACCGCCACAGGATTATGACGATATGACATTCAAGAAACGATTGAAGTCAGTTAGGGGTCCACCAGCATCTCCCCAGTCACCAACAAGACTTTTGAAACAATGCTTAAGATAACGGCCCCGATATATCTGGCATCACCCATGTCCTGCGAATGCACAGACTACAACACTGCCAAAAGGGAAATCATTCCCCCCGTAACCAAGGGCCTAACCGTCGAAGGATAAATCTGAAGAATCCCATCCAATAATTACCTAGGAGAACAGGAAAACTCAGGTAGCGCTGCGGCAACGCTGGGATTTATCTCCAACATGGAAAAAACTTCCTCGTAGGTAGGACAAATCTCATCCAACCCGAAGCAAAAGACATGAACCTTGAGGTACCAAAACTCAACAGTCACCATCAGCATGTTCCACTCAATGGGCCGATTGCGCCACAAAGAGACTCACCGCAAGTGAAAGGCGTCATAATCAACATTGTAAGAAAACATTTCTTCGAAGGCTTCGAGGCAGTTAGCGAACTCAATGCTACCAGGGAGAGCCATCTTGAAAGACAAAGAGATAATAAGCAAGTAGGAATATGGAAAAGAAAGAAAGTGAAAGTGTAAGGAGGAAATCCCCATCCACACTCCCTTTTATTCTTGGAAACTCTCAAGCCAAGGTAAGGAACCCTGCATAAATCAGAGTACCAAGTACCAAGCAATTGAAGAAAGTTCAATCAAATCCTTGGATTGATTGGATTGGACTGACATGCCGATAGGCAGGACAAGGGTCATGCCGATTGGCAACCCTCTATTTTGGGAAAATTCCCTTTTTCCTCTTTTGTCAAAATTAGAAACCTTAATAAAATAATTTTTATCTTAAGGAAATTCTGAATTCCCTTTATACTTATGATTTTGCTAATCTCTTTTTAATAAAATCATTCTCAAATCAATCTTAAAAATTCTTTTTACGGTCTCATAAGCAAAGTAAAAAGAGCATGTGCATTAATCACTAAACAAAGAAAATTAACAGAAAATTCAATTCTTCATTTGCATATATTTTGCTGTGTTACATTAGTATTTTATAGGAAAAGCAGAAAAACAATGGGACTCAGCCCGAGCCCAATTTCTATCTCTCTCTTTCTTTCTTTCTTTCTTTCTTTCTTCTCTTTCTCTCTAAGATCCCTCATCCTTAAGGCACGCCCTCTTCCCCTTGTGGCATGATGACGTACCACCACTTCCAGAGCTCGATCCTTCCCCGAACGAGGCAGACGGCACCAAGCAAGAAGGGACCAAAACCACTTCACGAATATGATCATTCACCGAAGATATCCATCCCCTGATATCCTTCAGCCAAGTGGTCGAAACAATGATATTCTTAAAGGAAGAATGGAAAGGATCAAATCAATCAAGCATGAGAAAAGAAAGAAATCAAGGAAATAAAAAAAGATATACCAGAGGCCAAAGGACCTCCTCCGTCAGACCCAAATCCTTCGAGTCCATCGCATGAGGGCGATGTGGTAGACGCATCGATCCCCCATCAGCTCGTTGAAGGTTATAGCTAGGAGAATGCAACCGTACAAAAGAAGACCCTGAAGTCGTTGTCACCATCGCTGACGTAGCAGCACCACCTGCACTATAGGAAGACCCCAATTGCCGACTCGATCTCGCTATAGGGAAAGGCATCACATCATAAATGCTAGGGGGCATCATCCAACTTGTGATGAAGTCCAGATAGTCATACATCACCGCTATGTCAGTGTACAAGGAGTATAGCTCTCCCATCATTGCATCGACCCAGGAATCACGAGGCATCTCCCACACGCACCTCATGAACAGTCTCAAAGGATAAAATAATGCTTGCCCACTCACTCTTTAGGCCATTCAAGACATGATGCACTGCATCCAAAGGAAGGTTTTTCATCCAGAAAAAGTCCCCAGTGGAGTCATCCTTCAAAGAAATTAGTTGGGTGTTCAACCCAATCACCTCATAGAACCACATTTGCAAAGAATAAGGATCAGCATTTAAGAAATCAAAAGGAAGTGAATGAATGGAAAATGCGAATGCATAAAGGAAAATGCGCAAAATAAAGAATATCTCCAGAAGATACGTTTTCCCAGTAAAAGTCGGTCGGCAGCACCGGCTAAATGCATCCAAAAAATAGTAAAGGGTCGCCAAAGTCAGGCTTCCTCGATCATATAAGCGGATGTTCAAAAATACCCTCAGAAATGACAGAAAACACAAGTGGACGATGTCGCCACTCGTTGCCACTAGAAAACACCCTAATACCAGTAAGATAAACAAAGGGGCCATCTGACACACCTGTTCCCCGTCATTCTCATCAACCCTCCTCCTTTGAAAAAGCTCCCTAAAATAAGACAAGCGGAGGAAATCTCCAGAAACTACCCTCTCCACGTCACCAAAAGTTTTCGTCACGGCCTCCGGCGTCACTCCCAGCGTCCTGTCCACCTCAATCTGGGCACCCTAATATTCCAGCCCCAGTAACTACTGAACATAAATGGGAGTCACCTTCATCTCTCCGAAGCCAATATGGAAGGTGTGGGTAGTGTCCCACCACCTCTCTCCTAAAGCACATAGAACCGCAGTGGAGCGGAGCGTCTCATCCAAAGTCGACTCTAGACTCCCAAAACTCGCAAAGGACACCATCCATCACACCACAATAGGAAGGTGATACCAAACATCCTTAATCACTATCGTACCGCGGGCACGAATAGTCAATATGGAGACGTCAGATTGTCAAGAAATTAACAAAACCCTTGTCAGATTCAGGAAATAAATCAATCTCATCAAGAAAAGAAGAAAAGAATACCAAGAGTCATGCAATACTTACATAGCCACCAGGGTTCACCACCCTTGCAGAATGATGACGCGAACACTCGCGCAGAAGAGTCTGATAATTCGCCACCGGCTCAAACGAGTCGAAAGAGTTCTCGCTACCCAATGCAAGGGGCACCCTATCCCTCGACTCTAACCCTGCCCAGTCATCGCCATTAAGACATGCAATATAGGTCACACTTCTTGAGAGGATGATTTGTAGAGGTTTATAGCAGAAGAAAAGAAGTCAGAATGTTGTGAAAAATGAGGAGAACCCGCCCCTTTTTTGTAGCAGGCTAAGGGTCATGCCGATCGACATCCCCCTCCACCCACCGTGAAGTTGTAAGGTTATATGAACAGAGGTTATTTAGTAGAAGACACACGCTACACTTATAAAAAAATCAAATAGAGAAATATTTCAATTTCAATATCCTTTGCAAATCAGTAAATTAGCATGACCAATTATCAATTAAAGTGATGGGATATTTAACTTAATTAATAGATACAAAATAGACAAATTTTATCCTTTTTATCCTACACAAACATCTAGGTGATTATATGCAATAAAATAAGAAATCACAACCACAACGTACCGAGGTACGAGGAAAACCCAAATGGGAAAAACCTCAGACGTTTGGGCCTGGACAAATGCACTACAAATATGGTTTTACAAAGAGACTCAAAAGACTTATAGACTTGACTCACAAAGACTCACTGATGCCGTCTCCAATACCTCCATTTGTAGTACACGAAGATCCAATGCATTGCACAACACTGCTCATGTATCGGTATCCAGCGAAAGCAAAAGAACCGTCTTCAATTAACTAGGATGCATAAATCCACCGCATATGTCCACGAAGAAATTCAGGATGAAAGCTTGGGGTTTTGGTTCATTCAAAAATCAAAATTGTGTTGGACAGTTTTTCATAAAAAGGAATACTAGAATTATTCTTTTGAAAATATGCAAGTTCCTTGTGAAAAAACTAATTTCCATCCATATTATTAAAACTAGAAAAGAGATGGACAAAGCAAGTTATTTAAAATAACTGCACGAACAAAAATTCAAAACTGACAAATCTTGTTTGAACGAGGTCGTTCGAATGAGATTTCTTACGATAGTCCAGTGCATAAATAAAGGAAGTCCTTTGAAATCTTATTAAACAAATTCATTTTAAAGACATTTCTAACGATCCTTCTAACGAGTTTCCAGAGAACATTGAGCTGGTTCGTTAGACCCGTGTCATCCGAACGACATAGGAAAACTTCGTACGAAAATAACTTTTTCTCTAAAAAAGATTTGAGATTAATTTTAAAAAAATTCATAAATATTTTAAGTAAATTAAAATTACTCCAACACTTAAAAAAGATTTTTGGTCATATAGCTTTTTAGGAAAATGGAATTGGAATGCGTTTTGATGTAGCGTGAACTTTGAATGCCCAATTCTCAAAGAATGCCCAATTCTCAAAGGTTGTAAGATGATAGACTTGATATGATCCTAAAGCGTTTTGTCCAACAGAATGTAGCCAATACTACAAATGAATCGATTGGAAATTTGTCGTTACAAATCTCCCCCTTTGTCTATTCCAGGACAAAATGAAATTAAAAAAAATAAAAAAAAGATTGAATTTGCTATGCCCGTCATTAAGACGATTCTAAAGCCCATCCCAAAAACCCAAATAAAAATACAAACTTATGTACGCAACTGACAATGAGCTGCAGATAAGTAGGAGATCTATCCTACAGACATGAAGCAACATATACATAGAACGCGTGGGGCAATAGAGAATATAAATCAGGTGTTAACTAATCGTAAGAATATAAAGCAAGTTAATTAATCATGAATATGACATATGTTAAATTAAAATTAACTCCCCTATCAATGTTTCTCCCCCTTTTTGTCCGGAAAAGATAAAGGAGTAGAAGTAGCCGGGATGGTTAGAAAGATGATACGGCAAAAAAACACAATAGCAAAATATGCAACAGAATCCAAGATCCATATATGCAACAATTGAAGAAACAGGAGAGTGATATCATTAACCATATAGGGAAAAACCAAATATCCATACACCAATAAAGAGAATCGAACCAAACTATATAAACAGGTACAAGTGAGAAAATGTATATAAAGGTGATTCGCTCGCCCTCACAAGTACAAAAGATGAAATAAACTTAAACATAAAGAAAATCAGGGAGCTGGGGCGTTATGTGGTGAATCATCTAGAAGGGATCCTGAATCGAAAGAGCCTCACCATAACGCATCTCCATGCAATGAATCACCTCAAGATGCTTAAGAAGGATGGAATCATGATGAGCATGTGCTCTATCTCGATGAGCTTGAGCCTCCTCCCGACGAGCCTAGGCATCACGATCCCGTTGCATGGTAAACAAAATCTCCTGCATAAGGGCCCTATCCTGTTGTCTTTCTTCTTGAATCTTCTCCACCTATGAATGAACACACCTAAGATCCTCTGAGTCAAGGGGCGGGGGAGCATGAAAAGATGATGGTTTAGAGGGAGCAGGGATTGAGGTAGCGACGGATTTAGAGGAGGAGGATTAGGAAATAGTGATTTGTGGAGTATCATAGGATAAATGACCATGAGAGAAACTAACGGAGGACATATCAATGGTTTGATATCGGGTCACAGGAGCATCATATGGAAGACGAGGGCATCCCGCATCAAGACAATGGCGAGTAATAAGAATCGCAAAAGGAAGGGCTTTCCTAACCGGATGGGTTTACTTTGAGAGATTTGATAACCATAAAAATGAAGGCGGGGAGGTCAATGCCAGCTCTAATGCTGATGGCAAACATGAGATCCACGTGAACTTTTGTAATCTGAGTGGAGTTGTCACGAGGAATGAGATAAGAACAAACAATCCAATTAAGTACCATAAAATTCGGATTTAAATTCTTATGGTAAATTATGACAGTAGAGAATTGAGTAAGGAGACTCACGATGCTCATGACTAGACCAAAGTCAGGACGAGATTTGGGAGGCCAAGGAAATGAGGGATTTGTGACACGAGTTAATGGAACAAGACGAGCGATGGACTCAGAAGAGATGATGATGTCGCAACCGCGCACTTTAGCTAAAATATGATCCTCGTGTACACTCATCCAAAAGAAAAATTCTAGAATAAAGTCAGGATAAATGGAGTTGGTGAGATTGAACAGCGGGTCCCAACCTAAATAAGAAATCTAGGAGTGAACAGTAGTGCGAGCTAGAGAGGGGAGATTGGCGATTATTTCGAGGACATAGGAGTGAGTGGAAAAACCTTGTGTACGGTATTGGATATGACTGGTGAGAGTCCTCCAACGCACTCAAAGGTCGGGATTAGAAGAATTAAAATTTGTGTCCTAATAGAATGAGGATGAACATGAGGAGGAAGAACGTTCGACGGGTGCGATGACTACGAGGAGGCATTATAAAAGGACTAAACTAGAACCTACCCAAAAATATTCCAACTAAAGTGCCAAACAACACCATCAAAACAAAAAAACAACAATTCCCATCCTCGATTAATGATAAACAAAATAATTGGAATTAAAAAAATGAAATAATTAAGTGAAGTTTCGAGAAATAATCTAAAAAAATTTAACTGGAAAAATGATAATGTTCAGGGAGATCAACTTAATTAGGGGAAACAAAAAGATATGATATATTATATAGCCTCAAAGCAGAAGACACACACACACACACATATATATATAACATTGGGTGATAAAGAACGGTTAAATTGAAAACATACCCAAATCACATAGATATATACATATATGTACATATATATAGATATATACATATACATATAAAGAAAAGACGGGAGAGAAGGAGGATACCTAGAAGAGAGAAGAGGGAGAACTCGAACTCGAACTCAGAACCCTAGCTGAAAGTGATGAATGGAGGAGAAAGGAGGGATGTGTGAGGAAGAAATAGGTTGAATGGTGGTGAGGGGAAGAATCGTAGGGAAAAAAGGTTAATGGGCTTAGTGGGGAAGAGGGTTAGTGGGAAGTGGGTGTAAGAGAGAAGGAGAGATTTGGAGAAATCGTGTGGAAAATGAGGAGAGAGAGAAACTAAAAAAAATGAAGCGACGGAAATTGGAAAAAAGCAAACCTCCCAAATTAAACCCAGCTCGTTCGAAAGAGAAATGTCATTCGAATGACTTCGTTCGAACAACTTTCAAATGATATGCTTGAACCTCATTTGAAACTTCTTTAGAAGTTTGTTCGAACGACATATTTCGTTCGAACGACAATTCGAATGATATGCCAGACTAGAATTTGGAAATAACGTTCAAAAACTCGTTTGAACAAGTTTTTCTGACGAACTTCAAACAAGTTAAATCATTAAAAAAATAAAATAAAATGAAAATAACATATATGAAGGAGTAGGGAAAGCCAGAAAATTGCCAAAATGAAAGTTTTAACTGTCCAAGGTTGTGATGACATGTCCACACCATGGGAGCGGAGATGAAGGGGTATGAACAATACGATTGAGAGATTTTACCTAAGAGAATGCACAAGTGCAGAATGCCAAACAATATATTGACAAAGTATGCACTCACATAAGCCTTGTCTCAAAAAGGAAATACCATAGGACACTCATAACTAAAGCAACATGCATACAAGATTGATGATTCTCTCACCAATGTTGTCCCAATTAGAAAGCAATGTATCGAATAAATGTGCATGCCCATTGATCTTCAACTTATCTCCCCCATTAGCAACTTTAGATTGAGACATTTCTTTCAAAGAATAAATCAAGATAAATGATTTTGGCCTTGCCATTAGATATATATCATTTTTCAATGCTTCAATTTGAGGCTCTTATTCTATAATGCAAATGGAGGCTATTCACGTAAAAAAAAAATATTTTTCACAACTCAAGTCTAGTGCTAGAAACAACAAATAATCAGATGGATATTAATACATTTTTTAAATCTGGGCAATGGATGATCATGCATAATTTCGATTGCTTATAAGAGAGGTGACTAGGATTGAAATGATAACATCAAATATCACCACACGAGTGCAATACGAAGAAGATATCCTCAATATTTCCTGAAAAGTGTGTGCAAGATAGAAAATATATGAGGCAATCACAGAAATACATTTCATAAAAGAGCATTATTGTGCACAAGAGAAATGAAGTTCGAATTAATTACTCATCGAAAGCCACGTGGACATGAAATGGAATAATGATCCGAACACATCGAACACAAAACCATATGGACAAAAATTTTGTGAAAGCCTTTCTAACCTTTCCCGTTTTCCTTGAAAAGAAGATAAAAATATTTTTTGAAATTTTGAATAAAATAATTACAAAAATAATCTAGTTCATAGGTAAAAAGATAGACAATAAACATAACCCAAGCTAGATAGACAACTACGATCTCAATCAATGGATCAAACCCCAATCGAGTTGCTAAGGTTTTCAAAACTAAGGGCATCTAGAGGTTTGGTAAAGATATCATCCAATTATTGATCGGTGCCTACAAAGCTTAAGGAAATAATTTTCTCTTCAACCAATTCACGAATAAAATGTTCACGAATCCTAATATGCTTGGTTCTAGAATGTCGAACGGGATTACGGAATATATGGATTGCACTTGTATTATCGCAATAGATAGTCATTGTGCCTTGAGAAATACCGTAATCTTCCAACATTTGTTTCATCCAAATGAGTTGAGTGCAACAACTCCCGGCGGGTATGTATTCAGCCTCCACCATGGACAAAGAAATAGAATTTTATTTCTTGCTCATCCATGAGACAAGTTCACTTCCAAAGTAAAAACAGCCGCCAGATGTACTTTTGAATCCATCAACATCTCCTTCCCATTTAGCATCTGAATATGCCGATAGACAAACATTTGTGTCGAAAGAATACCAAATCCTAAAAGATAGGGTCCCACTAACATATTTGATAATAGGTTTAATGGAAAGTAAATGAAAATCTTTTGGGGCGGCTTGATAGCGGGCACAAACTCCTACACTAAAATAAATATCTGGATGACTAGCGGTTAGGTAAAGTAGACTACCTATGATACTCCTAAAGAGAGTGTTCTCTACATCCTTTACTTCGGTGTCCTTACTAAGTTTAATCGATGAACTCATTGGAGTACGTGCATGCTTAGAGGATTGTAGTTTAAATTTCTTCACAAGATCTATAGCATACTTAATTTGGGACAAAAATATCCCAATATCGAGTTGACGAACTTGAAGAATTAGGAAGAAGGTAAGTTCACCGACCATACTCATCTCATATTCATCGTGCATTTCTTTTGAAAAAATTTGAGTAAGTTTATCACACGTAGAAACAAACACTATGTCATCGACATACACTTGTGCAACTAAAATATCTTTCCCATCACGATGAACAAATAGTGTCATGTCTACTCCCCCTCTCAAAAAACCAAGAGAAAGGAGATAAGAAGTGACCCTTTCATACAAAGCGCGTGGTGCTTGTTTCAAACCATATAGAGCTTTCTTTAGAAAGAAGACATGATTAGGATGTTTCGGGTCCTCAAACCCTTTAGGTTGTTCAACATATACTTCTTCTTGAAGAATACCATTTAAAAATGCACTTTTGACATCCATTTGATACAAGTTAAATTTAAGGTGACATGTTATGGTTAGTAGAAGGCGGACCGACTCTAACCTAGAAACTTGAGCAAAGAATTCTTCAAAGTCAACACCTTCTATTTGAGTGTATCCTTGGGCAACCAACCTAGCTTTGTTACGAACAATAATACCATTTTAATCCATTTTATTTTTAAAAATTCGTTTGTTACCAATGACGTTAGTATTAGAAGGCCTAGGGACTAATTCGCAAACATCATTTTTCTTACATTGAAAAAATAATTCTTGCATTGAATTAATACAATGTTCATCTTTTAATGCTTCTTCAAAGTTTTTAGGTTAAATTTTTTACCTATAGCACAAATGGGTAACTTCATTTTCTAATTGAACCCTAGTCTTGACACTTACCTCGGGATCTCCTATAATTTTTGAAGGGTCATGACTTTTACGAACCCAAGGAAAAGGATCCTTTCTCTCAGTAGTGGGAACAACCAAGTCAGTGTGAGACTCAATATTTTCTACACCGGGAACAATACCACACTCACATGACAAATCTTCCTCATTTTCAATAGATGTGGCTGGAGCATTGTCTTTTATTACAACATTTACTGATTCGATGACTTTTGAACTGCTTAAGTTGAAAACTCTAAAAGCTCTATTATTTTGAGAATATCCTAGTAAAATACCTTCATCACTCCTTGAGTCAAATTTACCTAGGAGTTCTCTGTCCCGAAGGATATAACAAGGACTTCCAAAAACTATAAAATACGCCAAATTAGGTTTCTTACCAGTCCAAAGTTCATAAGACGTTTTGTTAGTATTAGGACGCAAATAAACCCTATTTACGGTGTGACATGCGGTGTTAACTTCTTCGGCCCAAAACCTACGAGGCACATTCCTTCCTAGGAGTATAGATCTTGCCATTTTGAGAATTCAAGGTTAATTCCTATTTCATCACAAAAGGCATTTACATCGGATTCCTTGAATTCATTTCCATTGTCACTCCTAAAGCGATTTATGGTAACACGGTGTTGATTTTGAAGAACTCTACATTTAACAGTGACAAAATCAACCGTCTCAGATTTTTCTCTTAGAAAACCTAGTATGGAGTATCTTGAAAAATCATCCACCATCACTAAAATATATATCTTTCCTCATATGCTCTCTATATGATGGGACCCATAAGGTCAATGTGTATCAATTCTAAGACACGAGAGGTAGTTATTGAGTTTAACTTTTTATGTGTATCAATTCTTCTCCTTCAGGCTTTTCAACTCCTTTTTTTAAGTTAAAATTTTAAAGGTTAATCTTTTATTTACCTTTTGAATACGAAGAGACTCATTATATGGTTCAAAATAAGCAAATTGCAATTCACTCTCATCTACTTCACTCTCACTTCCCTTTTCTTCACTACTTGTTGATTCAGTGGAAGCAACCTTAAGATCATGCTCTGAATTTTTAACATTAGGGTGTGACTCACTTGAATCACTGGCATGACTTGCTATAAAGGCAGTGAAATTATTTCTAGATGGGGTAGAGTCGTCAGAGTCTTCAGACTCATTATCACTGTCGCTTAGAGTAGCATTGTAAATGACTTTTTCTTTACCTTGTCTCTTAAGTTTAGTAGGACACTCATATGCTCTATGACCTCGTCCCTCACACTCAAAGCATCTCTCATAATCATCCTTTTTGAAGTTATCTCTTTTAAAATTATCATTTTTAAACTTCTTTTGTTCCTCATTATTAAAACTCTTACTTGCCTTGTTTTTGTTTTTCTTAAATTTAGGTTTTTCAAACATAGAATTTTTCTTTTTAAACTTGAGAAATTTTTAAAAATGTTTAGAAAATAAGGCTATATCATCAGGGTCCATGTCGGACTCTTCGGATTCAGATAATTCTTCTTTCTTAGCTTTTAAGTCTACTCCCTTATCTTCGGTTTTGTTATCTTTAGGAAACATATCTAATGCATATATTTGAAGATCACCAATAAGCTCTTCAAGTTTTAAATTATTTAGATTTCCTAAGGAATTAAGAAGTGTGACTTTTGGAATTAACCAATTAGGAAGGCATCTAAGTATTTTCTTGACAACACAATATTCAGGGATTTTATCAGCTAAGTTAAAGCAAGAATTAACAATATCAGATATACGAGCATAAAACTCATCAAAAGTTTCAGATTCTTTCTTGGTCATGGTTTCAAATTTAGTGGTTAGGTTTTGAAACTTAGATTCTTTAACTGCACTCGTTCCCTCATGAGTAACTTGTATAATGTTCCAAGCATCCTTAGAAGTTTCACAAGTCATGATACGACGAAACTCCCCGAGAGTCACGACACTAAATAATGCATTTAAACCTTTAGAGTTAAAGTTACATAATTTCAATTCATCCTCACTCCAATTCTCTACAGGTTTTAAAACAATTTCATCATCAAGGATCATAGTAGGAGGGGACCATCCTCTTTCAACAACAACCCAAATAGGTTCATCAATTGATTTTAGGGCATATTTCATACGTGCTTTCAAATAGGTGTAATTAGTTCCACAAAACATAGGTGGTCTATTCGGAGAAAAACTTTCAATATAACCTCCATGATTCATCTAAATAAATTTTAGAGACTAGCTCTGATATCAATTTTAAGTTATAAGGTTAGATGAACTAAGGTTATTTTGTAGAAGACACACACTACACTTATAAAAAATTTCCAAATAGAGAAATATTCCAATTTAAATATCCTTTGCAAATTAGTAGATTAGCATGACCAATTACCAATTAAAGTGATGGGATATTTAACTTGATTAAGAGATACAAAATAGAAAAAAAATGTCATTTTTATCCTACACATGTATCTAGGTGAATATATGCAATAAAATACGAAATCAGAACCACAACGCACCGATGTACGAGGAAAACCCAAATGGGAAAAACCTAGGACGAATGGGCCTGGACAAATCCATTACCAATATGGTTTTACAAAGAGACTAAAAAGACTTACAGACTTTACTCACAAAGACTCGTTGATGTCGTCTCCAATACCTTCGTTTGTAGTACGAAGCTCCAACACGTTGCACAACACTACTTGTGTCTCGGTATCCACCAAAGGCCAAAGAACCATCTCTAACTAACTAGGACGCGGAAATCCACTGCATATTTCCATGACGAAATTCATCTTGAAAGCTTGGGGTTTTGGTTCATTCAAAAATCAAAATTGTGTTGGAGAGTTTTTCATAAAAATAAAGACCACAATTCTTCTTTTGAAAATGTGCAAGTTCCTTGTGAAAAAAAAAAAATTCGTCCATATTATAAAAATTGAAAAAGATGCGGACAAGGGTAGTTGTTTAAAATATCTGCAGAAAAAAATTCAAAGCTGAAAAATTTCGTTCAAACGAGGACGTTCGAAAGACCTGGTTCGAAAGAGATTTCTAATGATAGTCCAGTGCATAAATAAAGGAAGTCGTTAGAAATCTCGTTAGAATGGATTCGTTTGAACGACATTTTTAACGGTCCTTCTAACGAGTTTCTAGAGAACATTGAGTTGGTTCGTTAGACCAAGGTCATTCAAACCTGGGAAAACTTCGAACGAAAATATCTTTTTCTCTAAAAAAGATTTAAAATTAATTTTAAAAAAAATCTTAAAATATTTTAGGTAAATTAAAATTACTCCAACAGTTAAAAAAGATTTTTGGTCATATACCATTTTAGGAAAATGGAATTGGAATGCATTTTTATGTAGCATGAACTTTGAATGCCCAATTCTCCAAGAATGCCCAATTCTCCAATGTTGTAAGATGATAGACTTCATATGATCCCAAAGCATTTTGTCCAATGGAATATAGCCAATACTAAAAATGACTCGATTGGAAATTTGTCCTTACACACCGATCGGGACTGACCCCTTCACCTACTTAAGGCATCCCAAAATTTCGTGTCAATTCCAATTGGCATACCTCAATCCATGTCGGTCGGCACACCCTTTAAAATTTCGTACAAAAAGTCCAAAAAAAGACCAGAAAATTTCGAACAATTCTCGAAAAATTCATAAAGTTGCCTAATCCATTCTAGCACCTTGTTCACCAAGGAAAACATTTTTTACACCCCCAATGGAATTCCAGAGAATAATTCTCCCCAGTAACATCTCCAAAGGGAGGTCCAAATCTTCCCCTAGCTACAGAATCCCCGGATCATTCACTATTCCCCAGCGGAACATAAAATCCAATCCTTATTCCCACTGAAGACCTTAAATTTCCCGAAGGAAGAAGTACACCTCTATTACGTCAGAACTGACCTTGGTCCTCAATCATCACCTCTTTTAGGTTAGAATTGACCTCGATCTTGGATCGTTATCTCAGTTCGGTTAAAATTGACCTCGATCCTCGGTCATCACCTCTCTTATGTCAGAATTGACCTCGAACTTGGATCGTCACCTTAGTTAGGTCAGAATTGACCTCGGCCCTTGGTCTTCACCTCTCTTAGGTCAGAATTGATCTCGGTCCACGGTCGTCACCTCTCTTAGGCCAAAATTAACCTCGATCTTGGATTGTCACCATAGTTAGGTTAGAATTGACCTCGATCCTCGGTCTTCACCTATATTAGGTCATAATTGACCTCAGTATTGGATCATCACCTCTATTAGGTCATAATTGACCTCAGTCTTGAATTATCACCTCAGTTAGGTTGGAATTAACCTCGGTCATCACCTCTCTTAGGTCAAAATTAACCTCGGTCCTTGATCATCACCTCTGTTAGGTTAAAATTGAGCTCGATCTTAGATTGTCACATCAGTTAGGTCAGAATTGACCTCGGTCCTTGATCATCACCTCTCTTAGGTCAAAATTAACCTCAGTTTTGGATAGTCACCTTATTTAGGTTAAAATTGATCTTGATCCTCCGTCATCACCTTTATTAGGTCAAAATGGCCTCATCCTTGGATCGTCACCTCAGTTAGGTCAGAATTGACCTCGGTCCTCGATCGTCACCTCTTTTAGGTCAGAATTAACCTCGATCCTCGGTGGTCACCTCTTTTAGGTCAGAATTGACCTCGGTCTTGGATCGTCACCTCATTTAGGTCAAAATTTACCTCGATATTTGGTCCTCGATCCTCACCTATTTTAGGTCAAAATTGACCTCGACCCTTTGAACCGGTCATCCACATCCCTTAGGTCTGCAAAACTGACCTCCCTTCATCATGTGGTGTTTATTCGACAACTAACCCTTATTCCAAGATCACCCATCGAGGGTCTCTGTAGACAGTACATTTTAGGCCCCCTAAGTCTCTCTTCAGACTCCCAACACTTCCTCTTTCCACTGCAAACCTAGGTCACACTTTGAGTACCGATACAGATACCATCAGGCACCCCCGAGCCCCATGTGACTCTAGTCAACTCTTTTGTCAGAGAAAAATCTCTTTGAATCTTCAAAGGGATCCTAATACCCTTTCCAATGATCCTCCTCGCGCATGAATTGGCATAACAATTCGGACGAACAGACCGTTTCGCTACTGAAAACTAATTTAAAGTCCATTGGGCTCTCTCGGACCCCAAATTGACCCCAATCAGCTCCACCATAAGAGCAAAAACTCTTTGGATATTCAAAGGGAACTGAAACCCCTTTCCAATAGTCTGCCCTTTGAGCAAAACAGCATAACCATTCAGACGAATGATCAATTTTCCCCCAAAAATTAAGCCAGAGGCCACCGGGCGCTCTCGGATTCCGTTTGACCAAAGTCAACTCTTTAGCTCAAACGGTCCTCGATCGTCACCTCTATTAGGTCATAATTGACCTCAGTATTGGATCATCACCTCAGTAAGGTCAGAATTGACCTCGGTCCTCGATCGTCACCTATCTTAGGTCAAAATTGACCTCGGTCCTTGATCATCACCTCTGTTAGGTTAAAATTGAGCTCGGTCTTAGATTGTCAACTCAGTTAGGTCAGAATTGACCTCGGTTCATGATCATCACATCTCTTAGGTTAAAATTAACCTCAGTCTTAGATCTTCACCTTATTTAGGTTAGAATTGATCTCGATCCTCCATCATCACCTTTATTAGGTCAAAATTGACCTCATCCTTGGATTGTTACCTCAGTTAGGTCAGAATTGACCTTGGTCCTCGATCGTCACCTCTTTTAGGTCAGAATTAACCTCGTTCCTCGTTGGTCACCTCTCTTAGGTCAGAATTGATCGTCACCTCAGTTAGGTCAAAATTTACCATGGTCCTCGATCCTCAATACTCACCAATTTTAGGTCAAAATTGACCCAGGCCCTCTAAATCGGTCATCCACATCCCTTAGGTCTACATAACTGACCTCCCTTCATCATGTGGTGTATATGCAACAGCCAACCCTTATTCCAAGATCACCTATCGAGGGTCTCTGTAGACATCACATTTTAGGCCCCCTAAATCTCTCTTCAGACTCCCAACACTTCCTCTTTCCACTGCAAACCTAGTTCGCACTTCGAGTATCGATATAGAGACCATCAGGCACCCCCGAGCGCCATGTGACTCTAGTCAACTTTTTTGTTAGAGAAAAATATTTTTGAATCTTCAAAGGGATCCTAATATCCTTTCCAATGATCCTCCCCGCGCATGAATTGGCATAACAGTTCGGATGAACGAACCATTTCCCTATTGAAAACTAATTCAGAGTCCATCGGGAACTCCCGGACCCCAAATTGACCCCAATTAGCTCCACCATTAGATCGAAAACTCTTTGGATATTCAAAGGGAATTAAAACACCTTTCCAATGCTGCCATGTGTGCAAAATAGCATAACCATTCGGACGAACGATCAATTTTCCCCCAAAAATTAAGCCAGAGGCCACCAGGCGCTCTCGGACTTTGTTTGACCAAAGTCAACTCTTTAGCTCAAACGAGACTGAATGAATCTCAGAAGGGAACTGAATACCCTTTCTAACGATCCATCCTGTGTGTAATTCTAACCTACGATAAGTACGAACGATCTGTTTCACTCCCACTGGTCACCGGGCACTTTCGGTCCCTAGTTGACTAGGGTTAACTTTTCAAATCGAGTGAAGATCTTGAAATGTCTAACTACATCTCCTAACCTTTACAATGGTCCTCCTTGTGCGCGATTCTGACTTACCATCCGGATGAACAACCTGTTTGCATCCGATGATCTCCTGTCCAAAGGATCGACGTGCGCTTCCGAGCCACATTTGATCCAAAGTCAACTCCCAGACTCGAGAGCGATCTAAAGGACTCTAGAAGTACTCTAAAATAACTTTCTAACAATATCCCCCATGCACAATTCAGATCAATGTTTTATGCGTTACAATCATTTTTCCAAGAAAGTCCCCACGAGACTGTTAATTGGCAGGTCCTGAACCCTGCTTATCGGCACAGTGTCAGGGGTGGCCTGCCGATAGGAACCCCATAGGGTAGGCTGATCGGCAACCTTTTTGACCTATAAATAAGGGCCATGACCTCATTACCAAGGGACAGTAAACCCATCATCATCAATGATCTCAGCAACATTCTCTCAAAGTTAGTGAAGTTTCATATGAGAAGTTCCATTCAAGCCTAAATACCCAACCCTTTCACACCCAATTTGGAAAATATCCTTCCCTCTTATTAACATCCATCAACATTCAAAGGAGTTCATCCAAGTTCCAATCTCAAGCTCCAATAATGGTCTAATTCCTTCTCCCTCTCTTTTAAAATCTCTTGTTTCTGCATAAATTACTTTAGATTCATAATCTAGTTTCATTTTAGTTCATACACATTAACATCTACACTTTTATTAGTATATTGCACATACTTTATTTTTCATTAAAAAACAAATAAAAGTGGGTTACACCCGTAAATTCCGAACGGAATTATCCACCACATTTGTTTAAATCAAAAACACACTTTCTACACGCACACACCTAATAAAATTCCGTTTGAATCCATGGAATAAACCCCACCCCTATTCTATATTCAAACGACGTGGACTTTGATGCCTTTATGGGCTATGTAGGCGTCTCGAATTAAAATCCAAGACTCGAGTCCAACTTTTCAATTTTCTAATTTCTCTTATCTTCCAAATTAATCAAAATCCTTCATTTCCATAATTATCATACATATACACATAACATGCTTGTTCGCGTCTCATCCCACATATATTGTCGTTTCATAATAACGATCAATATCTCGATGAACGCTCATATTATATCTTCTACATTATTACTATTCTGGGAATATTCATGTGGATAACCTCACCCTATCTCCTCATGGGTTGAACGATTCCAATCTCCATTATATAAACACGTGCACACATTTCACGGGAATAAAGGAAAATATTAACATTTACCCATGGGAGAGCGAAAGGGCGGGATGGGTGCCTAACACATTCCCATTCCGTAACTTAGCCCCCAGACCTTCGATCTATTGGTTTCGTATGCATCAGTTTGACCTTAATGCACGCTCTATTGAAGTGGCAACATGT
Organism: Sambucus nigra; assembly: GCA_949130495.1. Lineage (NCBI taxonomy): Eukaryota > Viridiplantae > Streptophyta > Magnoliopsida > Dipsacales > Adoxaceae > Sambucus > Sambucus nigra. Next base: position 342,317,749 of record OX422212.1, on the reverse strand, counting down.
TTTTTTCATGTTTTGTGCAAAATATCATGTCGAAACTATCTCTTTACATTCACCCCAGATCCACGACGACCGAAGCCCCTTTTCAAAGAGAAGGGTGCGAGATCGTGACGCTGTTCTTCCGCAGGGGATCCTCCTCCTTCCGCCTCCAGAACGAACGTCGCACCGACCAAGATGGCACACCCGCATCTATTATATCCATCCTTATATCTCCAGTATCCCATGATCTAGTATCCCACAACCTTCAAAACCAACCCAAGCAACCATTTTCGGTGAACACTACTCCGGTCGACGAACCACCTTAACCCGCTGAACCAATTTCGACCATAATCTAGCCAGCATACCTGAACCAAAACCCATAAAACCCATTTCGACCTGAACTAAACCATAATCTCAAAATTGCGACCCACTTCCTTTAAACCTGAAACTAATCTTCCAGCCTTGCTCCGATAAACCCGCTAATCCAACCCACGTTTAACCCATTCTCCAAACTACCGACGACCATAAACCCATAATCTGAAAAAACTCCGGCCTCTTATCAAGTGAAAAAAATCTCTGCAAACCTACCTTAAATACTACCCAAACTCAAGTCATAAGATGGATAAGTTATCAAGGCTAAATCAAAAAATAAAATGAATACAAATTATAATTATAGCCTATTTCTATGTAAACCACAAATATCTTCACAACCTTAGATACAAACCTCAACCTCCGTAAGCCAATATAAAAAAAATAATGGCAAAGTAAAATATAACTGAAGAGGATCATATAACGAAAGCCAAAGTAATTCAAATCCAACAAAATAATAAATTAAACTCTCCACCAAAATGAAGAACCTTCACAAATAAACATCAATTACATAAAAAAATTATAAGTTTATACATTTAAAAAATACAGGATAAATTCAATAGAAGTAATACCTTTAACAGAAGCATCGAATAGTAGGTCTTTAATCCTTAATATGAGAATGAATAATGATGAAATGTAAGATCAAACAGAGGATTAATTATCCAGTTTTACTTATGGAGGAAGCCCTAATTGCAAAGAGAGGAAAAAACCAAAGAGGCTTGATGAGAGAGAAAATCTCTTTTGAAACAACATTGTTAAACGCATGTAATTGTATACATAGGGACTTGGGAAGAGAATCAAAAAGGAGGTAGAGTGATATAATTAATGTTGACATTTGGAATTCTCATTTCACACGGGTGGGTATTATGATTTCATTGCCTATTTGTTTTTCCTATGGAGTGGAGATAGTAAAAGTAGTTGGAGTGGAAGATCTTTACTAAAAGCAATTGATTGTATTAATGGATATTAAAATCTCTAATACTATTGTATTAGAGGTATAATATATATATATATATATATATATATATATATATATATAAGAGAGAGAGAGAGAGAGATGATACTTAGTTCGATTATGAAATTAATTTAATAATAATTTTAAATGCATATATGTTAGGTTTCGATGGTGGTTTAGAATTTGGATGTGTGTGTTTGGGTAGTTATGGTTAGGTGGTATATTTATTTTTACATGCGCATAGCTATACATGGGATTCTAAAATTGTTTATGATACTGATTCGCGTATAAATCTATACATTATACTTAAATCATAGGTGTACGTAATGAGTTAAAAATGTTAATATACACCGGGGGTGAGTCGATTATAATAAATAAATAATAATTAACAATTCATGTATATGTAACCTTTTTCAATCATGGAGTTTTTAGAGTAGTTATACTATGTATATAGTTAAATGATGGGGTCTGAGTTGGTTGATTACTAAACCATAAAATAATTAAATTTTGGACTATCTGTGAAAATGATAGGATGGTATGAGTTGGGTTAATACTCTATGTTTGGACGGTTTATGGTTGGTAGATTACTCTGACCTGACATAAAAATTTACATTGTGTTGTATACTCTCTAACATAGGGTGGTTTTAGAGTTGTTGCTCTAATAAGGATGGTTAGGTTATTGGTTGGGTACTTGTTTGGAATATGAGTCAGGTTAGTCCTTATTGGTATGTGACACCCCATAATTTCTTATAACTAGATCGATCAAATCTATTTAGCAAAAGGTACAGTTTCTCAAATAAATTTACATATCATCCTTTGCATGTAATATGAAACACGGATCAACGATAAACCAAAGAAAGGATCAACATAAGAAATCCTCAAATACTGATATATAATAAAGAAGATTTAATTACATTACCAAGTAAAAATTTATAAATACTAATTCTCTAAACAACAATTTATCTTTAACAACTAAATACAAATACAAAAAAATAAGTAAATATCACATCTCTCAAAATAAATGAAGTAAATCTAAAAGTAGGTACAATTCCTACATCGTCAAGGTTCGGTAATTAATGGAATGAAGATAGTGTGCTCAAGTAAGAAGCTAGGTCAAGTATATGAAAGCACCTGAAACATTGTAATGGGTCAGGACCACTACAACAAGATAATAGCTACACACCAAAGTAGTAAAACTATCAATCACGAGTATAAATAATAACCTATAAAATTATAAGATTAACTGTTCTCATTTAAATTTAGTTATTATACATATACCAATACATCATTTTACTTGTCTATATTGAGTATACCAAACCCATGTCTCGGAGTTGAGCTATGCAACCGTATTTATTAATTTGTAATATTCCCAACGGGTATACCCTAATAATATTCAAACGGTGTCTTTAATCAGTTAATCATTACACTTTCCCATTAACCATAAGGTCAACAATTCATATACTATCCACAAAGTCTAACTCAATATTTTATTTACATCTAAAACATGAGTATAACTATTTTAAACTACTATATTTTAAAACCCTAATGTTTTCGTACATGTAAGTAAAGAAGTTTGGTCATCCCCAATCCTCATGGAACAACGGCCATCCCCTATCCTCTTATCCTCGCGGAGAGAGAGAGAGAAAGGGTATGGTGAGAGGATCTTGGTCCCGCGCATCCCTCTCGGGAGCGCTTCGGCCGTCGTCGGCGATGTGTGAGGTAAAAAATATAGAGAGATGGAGTCGCCAAGCTATTTTACTCAAAACAGACAAAAGAAGGTGGAGCCATCCCGAAGAACAACCTCAAAGACATACTGATACATATGAAACTAAAAATGATTCGAGTAGGGTTCGGAGGCTAGGTTACGGAATGGGAAGGTGTTAGGCACCCATTCCGTCCTTACGGTCTCTCATGGATTGTTGTTATTTTCCTCTATTTTCCAATGATATGTGTGCATGTGTATATGTAGTGGATATAGGAATCATCGACTTGAATCATGGAAGGGATAAAGCCATTCATCAATAGGAATGTTCCTAAAAGTAATATTAAAAAATATGATTTATACGATTATCCTTGCATTGATCCTTATAATGGAATGATAACGCGTATGGAATAATATGCCATTAAGAACAAATATATGTACGTAAATATATAGAATCTAAGAGAATTAAGTTGAAGAATTAGAAAAATAGAAAATTGGAAAAAATAGAACTCGAGACTCGAGTTTTACCTAGAGACACCTACGTAGCCTATAGAGGCATCAAATTCCACGTAGTTCGCATGCAAAACGAGGGGTGGGGTTTATCCCATATATCAAATCGGGGACTTCTCTTATGTGTGTGTGTGCGTGTAAAAAGGTGTTCTAGTTGTGAGAAAAGTGTGAGAATTCCCGTTGGAATTTATGAGCAAACCCTCTTTTTCTTATTTTTTTGGTTTTATTTACATGAAAAATAAGAGATGTGCAATAATACTAAAATAAAAAAAAGTGTATTAGGATATGTGATATGGAGAGAATAAAAGTGATAAGTGATAAAACAGGTTAATGCGAATTTAAGAGAATTTGAGAAAATTGGACCTTCTTGAAGATCTTGAGCTTGACCTTGAATGTTGGAGAGTAGCCATTGCACTTGGGTGATGATGAAGGATAGTTAATTCACCAAATTTGATGAAGAAGATGATGAAAAGTGAGGGTTGGAAAGGGATTTGGATGTAAAAATCACGCTAACTTCGAGGGAGGTTTTCTGAGTTAGCTGAGAGATTTCAGATCTTGGGTCCTTTTGCAATGAGGTCAGGCCCTCCTTTTATAAGATGAGGGTATTTCTGATCGGCATAGGTATGGTCCTGCCAATCAGTAGGTGCCCTTAGGCACACTGCCGATAGGAAGGATTTTGAACCTGTCGTTTGGCAGTCTTGTTTAGGTTCCTTCAGAAAAATGATTAGAAAACACAATCCATTTATACAAATTACGCATGGGGTGTACCAATGGAAAGGTACTTCAGAGACCTTCGAAATTCCTTTGGACTGCTCCTGCGTCTGGAGTTGTCTTTGGGACAAATTTAGCTCGGAAATGCTCATCGGTCCTTTGGATGGGGGATCGTCAGACACAAACGGATCGTTCCTTCGCATGGTAAGTCAGAATCATGCATGGGGTAGACCGTTGGAAAGGTTATGAGATATACTTAGACATTCCAAATATTTTGACCCGATTTGGAAAGTTGACTTTGGTCAACTGGGGCCTGAAAGCGTTCGATGACCGTTAAGAGTAAAACGGATCGTTCGTCCATCCCGTAAGTTAGAATTGGTCCCGGAGTGGACCGTTGGAAAGAGGTTTCAGCGCCCTTTGAAAATTCATTCAGTCTCAGTCGACCTGAAGAGTTGACTTTGGTCAAACAGAGCTCGGGAGCGTTCGGTGGCCTCTTGATCAAGTTTTAGGGGAAAATGGGTTGTTCGTTCGCACCGTAATTTAGAATCATGCACAGGGTGGACCGTTGGAAAGGGGTTTTAGTGCCCTTTGAAGATTTATTCTGTCTCGGTCGAGTTGAAGATTTTGACTTTTGGTCAAACGGAGCTTGGGAGTGTCCAATGGCCTCTAGGTCAGTACTCGGGGTATGACCTAGGTTCGTAGTGATGTAGGGGGTTCTAAGGACCCAAGGAGAGATTAGGGGGTGCTATAATGGGGTGTCTACGAGGGGTACTTCTAAAATTATCATAAGGGTTCTCAAAGTCTAACTAAATTACAAAATCTCACTAGGGTCATTCGCACGGGTACAAAATGTAGTCGTTCGCACACCATCATGTACACTATAAAAAAATATGTCCGTTAGCATGGTACATGAAAACTAAATTCATCTAGAATTAGATTTGTACACTGATACGTTACGAATATTATATATTTGTGCCCTTCATTCTTATGCATTCTAACACAATTGCGTCCGTTATGTCCTACTTTTAGGCCCATATAATTGTTAATCTCGATATATATATATATATATATATATATATATATATATATATATATATATATATATATATATATATAGAGAGAGAGAGAGAGAGAGAGAGAGAGAGAGAGAGGGAGTAAGGCTATCCAACATACCTCATTAAACATACCTATTTTTTTAAATAGTAAAAAAATAATTATGAGTTGATATTTTTTATATGGTTCATGATATTTTAAGTTCCCTATTAAAAATATTCAGCTCAAAATGGTGTTTTTTGTTATTTTTAAAAAATAGATAAAAAAAATCTGACAGTTGTATAAGCTAAAAACAGTCAGTTTTTGACCTATTTTTTAAAAATTACAAAAGACATTATTTTCAATTTTTTTTTACAGGGGCACACTTAAATATCATGAACCCATATAAAAAATATCATCTCAAAATTATTCTTTTACTATTTTAAAAAATGGGTATGTTCATAAGTATATTACTAAGAGGTATGATGGAGAACCTGATTGTAATATATATATATATATATACAGAAAGGATCTCATGCATACCCAGTTTGCATACCCTCTGTGCGGACCATTTTTTTAAAATAGTAAAAAAAAAAATTCGGACTGATTTTTTTTTATAGTTTCTAAACATTTCAATAGAACCATAAAAAAAACTTCAACTCAAAATGAATTTTTTTGCTATTTTAAAAAAATCGGTCAAACTTTGTCAGTTTTTAACAACTTAAAAACTGACAAAGTTTGACCGATTTTTTTAAAATAGCAAAAAAATTCATTTTGAGTTGAATTTTTTTTATGGTCCTATTGAAATGTTTAGAAACTATAAAAAAAATTATATGAAAAATATTTTTTTTACTATTTTATCAAAATTGGTCCGCGCCAGCGGTATGCAAACTGGGGTATGCATGAGAACCGCTCTCTCTCTCTCTCTCTCTCTATATATATATATATATATATATATATATATATATACTAGGGTATACCCGTGCCTGAAGGCACGACGAAAATTTTCAAAGTAATCGTGAAACGACAAAAATTTCAAAAGTATATAATCACAATACGACAAAAATATTGTTCCCCCACAAAACATCTATATATGGTGTCACTTTTATTTGGGTCCTATTAGAGATATGTAAAAAAATATTAATTCATATCGCGTGGTGTGGTGTTAGTTTTACTTCGACTGTTTTCGTATTTTTTTTTAAAAAAAATTATGTTGTGTCAGAATGTGTTGCATTTATTTGAGTTATTATCATGCGTCGTAACTCGTAAAAAATAAAATTATGTGTTATGTTTCGTAAAAATTATTACCACGGGGAGCTAAATCAAAAGAGTGGAATCATAGTAAAATTATACTAAGGACAAAAAAAAAAATTCTCATTATTATATTTAGATTTAAATTGTGTTAAAAATTTAAATTCGCTACACAAACATTGTATTCACATATATACATACATCATGTGTATGTACAAATATACATACACCGTGGTACAAACCTTTTATGTTAAAATAATAACAACAAAATAACAATCGACCAGCTTTAATTTCAATACAAATAAGACAAAAAAAATTAAAAAAATTGGGCAAAGTCTCCTTTATTTATAAGACTATCCACCTGCTTGAGGTATAAAAAAAACACTTCAACCACCAAAATAGTGACTCATACATCACTGTGCCAACAAAAAACAATGTAATTTTAAAAAAACATAAGTCGTAATATCTTTTGTTCCTTGACAGTTTTCTTCCATTTTTGCGATAAAACAAATCTTCTATATCTCGAACGCGGGAAATCTTTTATGTGTTTCAAGTCATCTCACATTCCAAACCATTGACCACGCGAGCATCTTCCATAGTCACACACATCGCATCACATTCATCGACTACAAAATAGAGTTGAAAAAATGATAAGTAATATCAAATTATAAATCAAGTAACACCAAATATTCAAACTTTAAATGCAAGTTTACTAATCAATAAAGATTTAATGACATGTATAATAGTAATTACTGATGAGTTTCCTAGAAGATTTGCATAAATTCCCATATTTGTGCAAAATTAGAAAATTATTCTTACTTTTATTAGTATCTATACCAGAATATCTAAAAACAAATGAGAAGAAACACATGAGATGTATCTACACATGTAGAAGAGGATTCCATGTAAAGCGCATGAATGTATTTACTATGAAAGATTCCACGTAAAGGGCATCCATAAAAGCATTAGTTAATTTCCATGTATAAAAAGTTGAAAGAGATGTATACCTTCGCAATGCAGAGGGGTTAATATCGCATCAATGAAGTCGAAAGTCCCATCCTTGCAAACGATTATCGATACTGATTAAAAAAAAAAAAGGAAATAAATCAGACCCGAAATTAGAGATAAATACCAAATCATGGAAATGGACTTGAACTCCAAACTGAGAGATAAATACCAAAGCATGTGAAAAAGTAAATTAAGAACTAAAAGTGGTGGTGGTAAGGCAATAGAAGCAATTAATACCTCATTAATACGTGAAAAAACAAAAAAAAAACTAACAAACGATCCCTAAAAAAATGGCCATCGTGGTTGTAAGGCAGTAGAAGCGATCCCTTACAATTATTCATCCAAGTAGGTTAACTTATTTACCTGTATTATCAAAATAAAAAAAATTAGTAATCAATAAGTTAATTCATACCATAAATAATTAAGAACATTGTTTGGAGATGAAAACTCACCTAAAATCATAACCTCACCACAAACCTCAATAGCTATGTAAACAGATCATAACCTCACCACAAACCTAAACCAAACACAAATCAACAACAAAAAAATTAATAAATAAATCGAATAATAAATTGAATTTTCATTTCACATGAAGAAAAGGGTTAATAAAGAATTAAAACCACCACCAAAATTTCCTCTTCAACTTTCTGAAAAAACTATGTACATATTTTGAAGAGAGGAAAAAACTATAGCTCAAACTACCTATATGTTAATACATCTCATGTGTAGATTCAATAATCCTGCTTGATCAGATTGGTAATTCAGATCCCACGTTCTCAACTACCTATACTTCTTGAAACACTGCCAAAGATTTTAACTGACCCAACAGCGTTTGTTGGCAGTTGCTCTTTGTTGGTCAGGGACATCCATAGATCGGCGACCAAGGTATGAAGCATACCATGCCTCAACATCCTTGCCGGACCACTCCTCTGCCTTCATCGACTCACGGAGACCTGAGGGTTTTTTTGGTGGTTTTTTTTTGGTGGTTTGATATGTGAGACCTGAGGGGAGGTTGCCACAACTGTGTCGGCACTAAAAAGCATCGATCGGCACTAAAAAGCAGACTCACGGAGACCTGAGGGGAGGGTGGTGATGTTGGCGAAGGGGCGGTGAGTATAGGGGTGAGGGGATTTGTGTCGGGTGAAAAGGGAATCAGGGTGTTTGAGTTGGGGAGTTGTGTTGGGTGAAAAGGGAATCAGGGTGTTTAAGATTCACGGAGGGGGGGAGGTTGCCACAACTGTGGAGAAGTGGCGGAGGGAGATCGGGGGGCTTGTGGGAGCGGCGAGCCAGGGTTGAGTTTGGGAGTCGTTGATCCAGAGAGAGTAGCAGATGGAGGGTAGAAGAAGTGGCATGTGGACACATAAATAGAGGGACACAGCTGTTGTAGACCCTTTTAAAATGACCTTTTTGTTTAAAATTTGAAATTTGAATTTTGAATTTTGAATTTTGAAAAAAGTGTTGTATTGTGGAGAAGTGACAACACAGGCGTGTATTTTCTTCCCCTATTTGCCATGTCATAATGTTGAAGTTATGACGTGGCATAGTATGGCACCCTTAGATTGTAGGAGTAAAATTAATCTCAACCATTAAAAAGTTGACACTATTCAAACACCCCTCTCCCATATTATATATATATATATATATATATTCAAGGTTTATCTAAGCTTTTGTAGGTGCTTCAATGCTATACGAAGAATTTGGTTCGGTTTCGTGAAAATTTCATCAGTTGACACAACTTCAAGGCCATTTTAGTCTTTTCAGACTTTTTGGTCCTGATAACAAAACTATATGGGAGCATACTTAATTGATTTATCTTAACATGGCCACAAATGATGCATCGTTTTGAGTTTAGATGATTAAGTTATAGTCATTTCTATAAATCAACTTTTTCCCTTTTGAAGAACAAATAGCCTGGAAAAACAGAGCCCAATTAGATCACGCAAAAAGGGTCGATCAATAGGTCATTTGGGTTTTTCCTTGGTTCGAAAGTAGTGGATAATTTTCAGGATCATCGATCGATCAACTTAGATATTTGGCAATTCGGCCAGTTTATTTTGTTTTCCCTTTTCTTTTAATCCAACTTACTATGTATGTTGGATATTTATTGGAGAACCCAGTAGTTTAGTTTAGCTAGGGTTTGTTATCAGATCTCTTTCCTTTCAACCTCGTTAGGTTTCATCCCACTTTTGTATGTAAGTAAAATATTCATCTTCTTCCCCATTTATATAAGCTTCCATTGTTGTTTTCAAGCTTTATTAATTAGTTATATTTCATAATTTCTTGCTTTCCTACTTCCTTGCTTTCAATACATGCTTTAGATACATATTTTTAAATGCTTTCTAGCTAAATTAGTTTAGATTGAGATGACTGAACTCGCCTCAGATTAAATGGTTTCTTTGCTTTGGTGATGGATTAAACTAGTTTAAATGGGTTGGGTTGTTCTTGATTTTATGCGTAGGAGATTTAATGGTCTATATCATGTATGCGACATATTTACGACCTTACGTGTTTAATCTTGAAAATATTTATTGGCAAGAAAATTAAATAAGATTTTATAAGAATTTAGGAGGTGACAACTCTAGATTTTATTAATTGTGAAAATGAGATTTAATTTTGATAACCTTTTCTTCCCATGTAACCATTTATACTAATTAACCCGAGATGGGAGATATTATTCTCAATCAATAATTTTTACACTTTTGATTGATCTTAGTTTAAATACATGGTTAAATTAATATTTTGTTAAAACATTATCTTTTACATTGTTATTCGGAAGTAATAAATCAATTAACGTCTAACAATATTCCATGTGTATTCTATGCCCGGACTAACTGCTATACTCCCGTAAGAGTATACTTAAAGTCTAGGTTTTTGCATAGCCGTGGGAGCCAAAATCAATGACATCATAGTCAACACAGACGCTCATTTTCTTACCTCTATCAAATAGCACCGCTATCAGGGATTGTTTTGTTTTAGATTCTAATTGATTTAGTATTTCGTAAATTTTTCTTTCTAATTGTGTTTTTTGTTAACAGTTTTTTAGGATTTCTATAATTGAGCACCAAGGAATAATTGAATTCTTGGTTCCGCATTCATTTCATGAAAATCTCCATCTTGAGCTTATTGGGGGTAAGCATGTCTTACTCTCCTTTTTCAATAATCGTAACGATAATTCTCAAAGTCTCCATATAACTACGACTTTTGGTGAATACTCGCAAAGTTAAAATCTTGATACATCTAAAATGTCTTTGGGTGAGCATTACAAAAGTCAAGTTATGGATTATGGGAATTTTGATAATGATATTTCGATAGTGGGCCCCAAGATTTTTATAACAAGAATGCTGAAACTAATTGCAATAGGTTTTAAAATTATTATAATTCGCATGTAACCTGCATGATGTGCGGGTGCATGCATTTGATATGTATACATTATAATACTATTATTATGGGCACAACCCTTTAAAACAAGATTTTAAAGTCAATTATTAAGAATTTTATAAATAATTATTCATAAGTCATAATTTTTAAATGAATGAAAACATTAATTTTTAAATAGAATAAATTGTGAAATAAAAATTTAAAGTTGAAAATAATCAAATAATGAGTTTCATAAGTACATGACTACAAAAATTGAAAGATTTTTAGAAAAAATGGTGACATGAATTTTTATACAAATAATAAGGTTTTGGAATGGAATTTTGAGATCCAATTACATAATACTTTTTGATAATTAAAAGTACACCAAAATAAATTCATATAATGAAGATAAAACAAAATAGATTTAGACATTAAAAATAACATCTACAACAAAATCACAATTAAAAGGGATAAAATATTCCCTTAGCCATGTTCCCATCCCTCTTAGTTGAAATTTAGAATTACGATTGAAATAGAAAGAAGAAAAAATAAATGTCATCTAAATTCCCGTAAAAAGGAATAAAACCATGAAGAAGTTGATAAACGGCTTCTTGTGTTGTCTCTTTCCAAAAACATTAGAGAATCCATTTATATAATCGCCTATGATACAATAAAATTAAAACATTTTTATTCTAGTGGGAATAGTGAACAATAACAACAATAAACACATGCTAAACTGATAAGATCCGAGGAACAAAATGAGTTTTTGTGAGAAAATTCATTATCCGGAGTTACATGATCTTTTGGATATCCTTTATAGACCATGGCCTGATAAAAGTTGACGACTTTCTTTAGCCTCTCTGCGAACAAAGTAAAGCTTAACCAAGGGTATGAAGGTTTCAGAAGGGCTTACGTGGGTCCATGTGCATCAGACATGGTTGCATGAAGACACACCCAAAGATCATTCAACTTGGTTCCTCTAACTTTGATCATCCAACATCGCATATATCTTTTCCAATAGAATAAATATATGTAAAACTACGTTATATTCATAGATTTTTTTAGTTCATATATCACCATCAATCTCTTAAAGATGGGTTTGTTAATTCTAATATATTATAAACAATCCTGAAACTTATCATGATATAAAATTAACCATGACATGAGGAACGACAACCAAAGCTATGAAACCTATGCTCATGATAAGAATAACATTGGGTGAAATCGAAGTCCCGGGGTGTCATTCGTGTAGAACTGAAGAATGTTGTTTCCATTGGTAGCACCACCACCAGCACTTGTACTCATCCTCCCTCGCAGATTGGAAGTTGATGTTGCTGCTGCACTTCCTCTTGGGGGAGTTGCTCCATTCATTACCATTTCTTACTATGGAGATAGAAGGAGACAGATTGGTCGAAGGGATTTGAAGATCCTATATATATATATATATATATATATATGTGTGTGTGTGTGTGTGTGTGTGTGTGTGTGTGTCATTAAATAGATCTTCTTGAAAAATCAAATAGGCATAAACCCGTTGAAATGACCAACAACTGAATTTTGAAACCCTTTTAATTTTAGAAAAAAATACGTCTGGAAACCAAACAACACATACACGAATAGACCCAAAGACCTTTAAAATCTCAAATGTAAATTCCACGGTAATAAGAATGTTCACTTTAAAACGACATTTATTATCATTAAAATCTCTAATACTATCATATTAGAGGTATAATAAGGATAATGATTTTTAAAGTAGTTCCGAGGATACTTCTCAACCTTTTAATTTTCAAGAATATATGCCTCCACCTATGACTTTACGTCACAAAATTTTCATTCTTGAGAATGAAATGCATGAAATCTATCACGAGGAAGAAAATCATTGTTAGGAATAAGAGTTGGATGCATTATTCGAATCCAACGATGATTTTCATTCTGAGACTTTTGAAGTTGACGAGTGTTTTGAACCAAATAAGGAATCGATGTCCATTTTGGAACAAACCATTTTTCTCTTAGCTCATCGCATAACAGATAATAAAAGTGAGGAAGAAATGGCTGTTATATCCATTTTGAATTAAATAATTTCTTCTCTAGAAAATGAAGAGGAGGTTGAGAGTTTTGCTTCACCTCAAACAATTTTGGAAGAACATTTCATTGAAAGTGAGTCATCTACTAAGATTGAATTTATTCCTTCCCCATATTCATTACCCATTACTGAATCGTTACAAGTATCCCATGAATTGGTTCAAAACTTTAAAACTTTCAACCCTTTCACTAATGAGGATTACTCACTCTAGTTTCTTTCCATGAAGAAAAAAATTCCTCTATGTTCCACCTCCCACTCTAATTTCAAAATCTTTTGGAGGAAATTTTATTATTATGGATACCATGTATACTTTTCGCCTATTTTATCCGAACCCCCCATCATCCGCAAAAAACTTTTAATTAGGGACGGTTCCTTTCTTCTGCCTTACACATACCTTCCATTGTTTAACCTAAATTCCTAGTTTTGGGAAGGTATGCACTCAAATTAGGGTACACTAGTTATCCCTCAAAGTCAAATATGTTTTTAGGTGAACCCTTAAAAATTTTAACTTCTAATATATAGTTAGTTAAAAGTTTAAATTTTAGGTTTTACCTACTACATTGTTTGATTTTTCTTTTTACTTGTTGTCTAGTGTAATTAGTTAAGCTTATTTTTTATTTTATTTTTTGTTACGCTTGATGCTAACATGTTTTTGTAGAATCTTTGGACTTATGATATCCGGAGATGGCTTCATTTGGGGTAATATCAATCTTTTCCTCTCTTTAACGTAGTTCTTGATTTACATTGAGGGCAATCTAAGGTTTAAGTTAGGGTGTGTGGGATAATCTTCCCATTGATTTTTGGAGTTCCATGATTTGATCATATGTTCTTTTTGAGCATGCTTTTTTGTAAAATTTGAAAAATTCAAAAAGAATTTCTTTCTTTTTCTCCTTTGTTTGGCATTTTGCCTTTCTTTCCATTGATCTTTTAAATAATTATCTGATCCAATAGAAAATCATTGATGCATGTTCTCTATTTTAAAGGTTATTAGAATTTAGTCCTCAAATAATTGATATTATGAAAAACTTCATGAATTGATCTTTAAACCCCATGAGCACATGTGCTTTTTTGTTTAAATAATTTGGTTTAAGGCCTTTATAACTCAACAATCTTCTGTTGCATTTGTATATACTTACACCAAGTGATAGTTGTTCTTTTCCTCATTTGTGAGTTTTTATACATTACTCTTTCCTCCCTGAAAATGTTAATTTCGTCGTTAATTTCAGTATTCTTTCATTTTATCGTTCATTAATTGAGTTCATATTGAAATTTATTACTTGAGCATGATTTTCAATGTTATTTTGACCCAAGAACTCATAAAGTTTAGGAAAGGATAATAGACCCTCTTTGATATTACACCCATATTGACACTAACCTCATATTATGTGTTTCCCCTGGGCAACCTTTTTGAGCCTAAATATAACATTTCGTTTCAAAACCCAAAATCCCATAACTAACTCTAAATTAGAGTTTTAAATCATATATATCCATTCCATACCTTTGTTTGAAATTACACTTAGGATTGAATTATATTCTTATCATGTGGTTAAAATTAAGCATGTAAAAATGACAAGAAAAGAAAAGTTGAAAAAGAAAAAAAAACAATAGAAAAAAAGTGAAAAAGAAGAAAAGAAAAGAAAGATAAAGTATTTCTTTGACATAAATAGTGTTCAATAATCTTTGTCGCTTTTTAATATTATATCAAATGCTTGTTATGGAAATTATTTTTTAATTTTAAAATTCCTTACAATTTATCATTATCCCGACTGTTTCATCCTCAAACACCTTTGGATCCATAAATATCCCTTATTTTCATAACCTTAACCCCAAAACCTACATTATAACCCTATAATGTCCTATGTCATCATAGGATGAATTTGATTCAAAAGTCATAATAATTGCGATAATCTGTGAAAATATGTTTCGCCTCCCTTAATGAACGATATATTCCATTGAGATTACATATATTTCATTTTATATATAGCGTTATTCTTTGATGACATGTGTGTGGCCTAGTTTTTATTTACATTTACTCTTTATGCACGCATGTCCCATGTCTGTTACACCCCTTTCATAGTGATTTCATTTTTTGAGTTTAAACATCGGTGAGGATTGAATATCATGCAGGCTTTAATATTTCCATGATTTATAAATGTTTTCCCAAATTAAATTATTTTCATGTTCTCTCTCTTCCTCCCACACTTAAGGTTTCAATTCTATGATGTTGATTCTATAATGTTAATGATAAATAACTTGTATGAATTATTTTTTGTTATTTTTTATTTTGTCACATTGGATGTTGTGCATATTTTTTTAGGAAACTCAATGTGTGTAGGTTTCATTCCTGAAAACCCTCGTGAGACAACCCTCATCCACTAGGGTAATCTAGGGGTTTAACTCCTTATTGCATATGCTAAATTCATTCATTCACCCGCGAAAGGGCCATTTTTATTGGCGCATCTAATTTTGATTATTTCTATCTATTCGATTGTTTTTGTTTTCTTTCATCACTAGGGACTAACAATGTCTAAGTTGTAGGAGGTGATACGTCACGAATATTGTATATTTGCGCTTGTTATTCTTATGCACTCTAGCAAAATTGCATCCACTATATCCTAATTTTAGCATTATATATCAGTTAACTTTGATATATATATATATATATATATATATATATATATATATATATATATAGAGAGAGAGAGAGAGAGAGAGAGAGAAAGAGAGAGAGATATGCAATGCAAGGTATATCTGAGCTTTTGTAGGTGCTTGAATGATAAACAGAGCAATTGGTTGCATTTCAAGAAAGTTCCACCGATTAATTAAACTTCAAGGGAATTTTAATCTTTTCAAACTTCTTGGTCTGGACAGTAGAACTCTGTGGGTGAGTAGTTCATCGAGTTTGGTTCATGTAGGCACAAACAGTGTGTCATTTCGAGTTTGAATGATCAAGTTATAGCGATTTTTGTAAAATAAATTTTCTCCCTTTTTGAAGAACAGATAGCTCAGAAAAATAGATCCCCAATCGATCGCACAAAATGGGATGATCGATCAATCATTCGGGTTTTTCCTTGGTTCGAAGGGTGCGGGAAATATTTAGGATCATTAATCGATCGATACCTTGATCAAACGATTGACAAGCTTAGATATTTGGCAATTCGACGACACTACACCAAAATGAAAAAATTGTCACCTTTCAGCCGGTCACCCTTGTCAAGGTCATTGACCGTGACAAAAAACACGCGTTTTGTGTCACGGTCATTGACCTTGACACGACCGTGACAAAGAATAGTCACGGTCATTGACCGTGACAAGTCTGTGACAAATTTTTTAAAAAGGGTCACGGCTTTGTCACAGTTATAAACCGTGACAAACGTATCACGGTCATTGACCGCGACACAAAACGCGAGTTTTGTGTCAAGGTCAATGACCGTGACACGACCGTGACAAAAAAAGTTGTCTCGCCTCGAAATGTCACGGTCATTGACCTTGACAAGTTGGATTTGTCAAGGTCAATGACCTTGACAATTCGGCAAATTTGGTATAGTGCGAGTTTATTTTCTTTTTCCTTTTTATTTAATCCAACATACTATATATATGTGTGTTGGATATTTTTTGGTGAATCCATTAATTTCGTTTTGCCAAGGTTTGGTTTGGGATTTTTTTTTTCTCTCTTTGAGTTTCATCCCACTTTTGTATATAAGTATATTATTCATTTTCTTCCTCATTTATATAATCTTTTATTGTTGTTTTTAAGATTTGTTATTTAGTTGTCTTTCATAATTTATTGTTTTCCTCCTTACATGCTTTCAAGATATACTTTAAATATATGTTTTTCAATGCTTTCTAACTAAATTGGTTTAGGTTGATATGATTGAACTCACCTTTGATTAAATGGTAGCTTTACTTTGGTGATGCATTAGACTAGTTTAAAGGGATTAGGCATTTCTTGATTTCACACCCATCAGATTTAACGATGTATATCATGTATGCACCGTATTTATGACCTTATGTGTGTAATCTTTGGGAGATTTTTTTGACATCGAAATCAATTAAGATTTTATGAGAATTTAGGGGGAGATAACTCTAGATTTTATCAATTGTTAAAATGAGATTTAATCTTGATAATCTTTTCTTCCTATGTAACCATTTATACAAATTAACCCAAGGTGAGGGATATTATTCTCAATCTATAGTTTTTACTCTTTTGATTAATACTAGTTTACATACATGCCTAGATTAATATTTTATTACAACATTATCTTTTACATTTTTATTCAGAAGTAATAAAGTAATTAATGTATAGCATCATTTCCTGTGGATTTGGTACCCAGACTAGATGTTATACTCCCATAAGAGTGTAGTTAAAGTCTAGGTCTTTGAATAGCTGTGGGAGTTGAAAACAACGAGAGCGTAGTCAACATGGATGCTCAGTGTCTTACCACTATCACACCCTCTTATCCCAAGCCTATAATTCAAATCACCATTTTCTTCTTAAAATAAAGTTCTATGCCCCCATACCCCCCCCCCCCCCCCCCCCAAATATGGTCTATCATAGTTATTAAGATCAATCCTTACTTATAAATCCCAATTTTCCATAATAAGTTGTAAGATTTCAACATATACATTTCATATTCAATTTCTACATCAATAAGTAAAGGGAGATTCCTAAATACATGTAAAGAGGTAGTCTATCACATGATTTCAAGAAGGGACATAATTCTTGAATCAAATTAAATTAAACTAATTTAAACTAAAAATATAATTTCAAGAATTGAGTTCATTCATATATTTATAAAAATCTCAAATTTTCAATTCAACATATAAATCTAATTATCTTTGTAAAATTTATTAATTTAGAAAGCCTTATTTAGGTAGAAATCATTATTTATATTATAAGAGTATAGAGTAAAATTATTTTACCTTGAATAATAAATATTAAATCCCAAAAGAAAATCCTTTAAAAGTCCTTTGTAATTGCTCCTCAAAATCCCTAATCTATAAAAGAAAGAGACCCAATGATCTACAAAATAGTCCTTTGAATAATAGTAGAATTGTTCTTCCAAAGTTGTTAGTTTTTATTTAGAATAGAAAAGGGATAATTTGTACGTTGGGAGTTGGATTTTAGGAGGTAGTATGATTATGGTTTCCCTTAGATTTTTATATAAATTCTCTACTTCATAAGCTTTTACTCTTTTGTCATTAACCCTAGCTTCCTCTCCAAGTGTATACTTCAATTCCATTATTAACCTTGTCCACCTCACTAGTTACATTACTTAGTTTACACATAATAATTTAAAAGTCCTTATACATTTTAAATTATTTTCTTTGCTCAAATAAAACCCAAATTTCATTATTTTCAATGTTTCTTCTATAAATTTATTTTCCACTTATTAAAATTTGGATTTCACTTAAAATAATTGTTTAAGTTTCTCCTTAAAAATTTCAAAAATCTTATTTAACTAATTATTTTAATTGATTAAACCATTTTATATTTATATGGTGTTATAATGTTCCCCCTAATAAGACGAATTCCATCCTCAAAATTCATAATAAATTTTGGACTTCATTGAGTCAAAATTTTTACTACTTTGTAAGTTAGAAATATTCTATTTATATAAAATGAGTTAAACTCATCTCCTCATATAACAATGAGTCAAAATCATCTCATCACAAGTATGTGAGTGAAAATCATCTCCTCGTATAAGAATGAGTTAAAATTATCTCCCCATATATGTGTAAGTCAAAATTATCTCCTCATATAAGAATGAGTCAAAATAATCTTCTCATATTAGAATGAGTCAAAATATAATAACAACTCTTATACATGAGTCAAAATAGGTGGAGTACTGTTTCCTCATCAAGTCCTCACGCTCCCAAGTGGATTCACCGATCCAAAATACTCACTGACTTCTCACTTCATGACGCATCTGATTCTAACTCAATTTCACCTAATTCAATATACTTATGTGCAACCTTGTGGTGCAAAAATGGACGGAGTGGGAAGACATGAAACACATTATGCACTAGTCGAGGTGGTTAAGAAAGGATAAACAATAATCAACCTTCCATACCTTCTCTATAATCATAAATGACCAAATATAACCAGTGGCTTACATCCCTCTATTTCGAACTTCATCATCCTTTTAATAGAGGAAACCTACAGTAAACCTTCTCTCCCACCTAAAATTCCATCGACTTTCGATTCTTATTGACATAATTTTTTTTTCTATCCTGAGCATTTTTTATTCTCTCTCTGATCAATATTCTATTTCTAGTAATTTCTTGGACATACTCCGGTACAAATGTCTACCCTCACACGGGGTCAACCAATATATTGGTGATTGGCAATCTTCTGTAAAGTTCCTTATAAGGGGCTATAGAAATGTACTTCTGATAACTATTGTTACACAAAAACTCCACTATTGTAAAATAGGTCTCCCATCTACCCTTGAGGTCCATTATACACAACTTTGATATATCTTCTAACATTTGATTGACCCTCTCGATCTGGCCATCTGTCAGTGGATGGTATACCGTACTAAGATGCAACTCATTTCCCATGTCCTGTTGGAAACTCTCCTAAAATGTGCCACAACTGCCTTTACCATATGACATGTAGTAAATTTCCATATGAACTCGGCAACAGACTTCTTCATATCGGTCCGCCAATATTGACATTTCATATCTTATTATATTTTATCACCTCCTGGGTGTACCGCAAAATGGGAACCATGGTTCTCCTCCATAACGACCCATCTCAATTCCCCATTAAAGCGTACCACCGACCTACCCTTATAACGTGACCTTCCATCGGATCCCACCAAAAAGAAAGGTAAGTCAATAGCAAGAAGCTCTGTTGCCTTCCCCTTACACATCTCATCCTTTTATTGTCCACGGATTACTTGTAGCACAATTTCTAGAGTCACTATGAGCATAATCATGAATGTTCTGGTCTACTCACTAATAATCTCTACCGAGCCACACTCAGTTGCATGAAGTGCTGAAAGACTACCTCTGGGTTATCAAATCAATGCGCATGGAACTAAATTAGCCTATTCGGGTGGCATTGGATTATGAACTGATAATCCTTAATGAATTCAAACCATCGTCGCTACCCCATATGAAGAGATTTCTGTGTAAACAGACACTGTAGACTCTTTTGATAGCTAAAGATCCTAAACTTCTCACCCCACTGATAATGTCTCCATGTATGTAGTACAAAAATAATGGCCTCCAACTTCAAATCGTCTCATGCGGCTTCAATTTTTGAGAGGCGTAAGAAACCGACCTATCTTCCTGCATTAGTAGCCACCTAGTCCCTATAGAAAAGCATATATAGATAAAAAAAATTAAATCCACTCTTAGGTAAGGGAAGAAATGGTGCGAAACTCAACTTTTCCTTGAGAGTGTTGAATGCATGCCGAAATTTCTCATTCTAAAAAATACCACACCCTTCTTAGTCAACTCGTTCATTGGTCTAGCTATCTTTGAGAATCCTCAAATGAATATTTTTTAATAACTGGCTAAACCTAAAGAGCTGTGAACCTCAATAGGTGTCGTAGGTTGTCCCTAATCCAACATGGCTTATGCCTTACTCGGATCCATGGATATTCCCTTTTTTAACACCACATGCCTAAAAAATTTCACTTCATGTCTCTGAAATTGACATTTAGATAACTAAGCATAAATTTTAAGCTCCCACAATGTCTGCAATGCAATCTTCAAATGTCTATTGCGCTCCTTATCAGTCTGTGAACATATAAAAATATCATTAATAAAGACGATGATGAATTTGTCCAAGTACGGATGGAGCACCCAGTTCATTAAGTTCGTGAATACATCTAGGGCATTAATCAACCCAAACAACATCACTCGAAACTCATAAGACCCTCAATGACTCAATAAGGTTGTATTTTTCACATCTCCTCTCGCACCCTCAATTGGTAATAATCGGATCACAAATCAATATTCTAAAAGAAAAAATCTCCTTTCCACTAATAAAAAATTATTATTCCTCATCAGTAAATACTTGTTCTTCATAGTTACCTTATTCAACTCACGGTAGTCTATGCACAGCCTTAGCGACCCATCTTTCTTCCTACAAACAACATTGGTTCACCCCAAGAGGAAATACTAAAATGGATAAACCCTTTCTCTAACAACTGTTTAATATGATCTTTAAGATTCTTAATCTCCATAAAAGCCATATGATACGATGCTCTAGCTATCGTCTTAGTTTCCAGTGTTAAATCTATGATGAAATCAATCGACCTACTTATTGGTAAGCATGGAATCTCATCAAACACATCGCCTTCACATCAAGGCATAGCCGCCAAATATATCTTGTTTCTTCGTATAACAAAATGCAATCGTTCTTCATACACAGTCAATTTGATATCGATACATACACAAACAATTCATCCCAAAAATAACATTGTATGTGTGGTTATCTAAAATCAATAATTTACTATAAACTATAGCCTACTAATATCAATGCTAACCCCATCACAAGACTATGTACTAACCGTGGATACGCCTAGCTATAGATAATTTTCTAGTGTAAGGAGTCAAAACCATCACCGATAAAGCCATAAAATATCATGAAATAAAAGAGTGAGTGCCACCCATATCGAATAAACATACTATTTATGGCCTTAACAGGTGCCTGATTATCCCTAGGTTCCATCTGATAGACCCTTCCATACTAAATTGTTATCCTGGCTTGCCCCCATTTTGGGTTTCCCTTCATTATATGACCAAAACCCATATGTTTGAAATAGACTAATGACACCTATCCCAAGGAGGTATCAACTTGCCTCCTCTACTACTATTAACCTTGACCACTCTCTTGGAGTGTTTGATGATTAAAATAAAACTTTTTCCACGATACTTGGCCTTGACTTCCCTTCTTGTCACTGTCAAATCCGGCCTCAATCTTGGGTCCACCTGCTTGAACCCCTTTATCTAACTCCTTCTTATATTAAATATGTTGTTTAGAAAGCATAGGGACAACATCCATTATTTGTGTATATATAGTGTATGTCGGGTTCGCCATTAGAATTTTTTGTATAGGGTAAATGAGGCTCTTCGGGAAAACACACAATATCCTTCTTCTCCATATTCACTTCCTCCAGAATAATCAATGCCAAACTTGTACACTATTTCCCATAATCTAAGATAGTGTGAGTCCTCATGCTTAGGTAGAAGAAACTCTATCTTCTTCTGTGAATGGATCGACTTGGGAAGTACGTGTCACTGAACCTCTTCATAAGTTTTGAATACACTTCACCAAATGTATTACTAGATACGTGCTAAGATTCTTATACCAATAGTCGTTAACTCTCGAACGAACTAAGCACCATGCGTGGGGCGTCTCACTAATCAAATCAATATAAGGAAACCCCCTGATACACTTCAGTCTAGTTAGATCGTTTGTTAGGATACTCGCGTTAGACTCCCTAATATTCGTCCCCTACGATGGGGATGCAAAGGAAATAAGCTTATGAAAGAATGTTTCATGGAAAACTAGAATGGACATATAGAACCTACGTTGCCTAAGATCGTGCTCTGATACCATCTATGAAACCCCATAATTTTTATTAATTAGGTCAATGAATTATATTTATCAAAAGTTACAGTTTGTCAAAAAAAAATTAAATGCCATCCTTAGCATGTAATAAGAAATAAAGATCAACGATAAACCAAAGTAAAGATCGACATGAGAAACCCTCAAATACTGATATATAATGAGTAAGAGTTAATTCCATCACCAATTAGAAACAGATACATATTAATTATCTCAAATACCAATTTATCTTTTACAAAAAATACAAATACAAACAAATAAGTAAACCTCACATCTCTCAAAATAAATTAAGTAAATCTAAAAGTAGGTACAACCCAAACATCTTCAAGGCTCGGTGATTAATGGAATGGAAAATAGTGTGCTCAAGTAGGAAACTAGGTCGGGTGCACGGGAGCAACTACACCAATAAGATGGGTCAGGACCACAACAACAAGATAATAGCTAAGCACGCAATTAGTAAAACTATCAATCATGAGGATAAATAATAGGATTTATAGTTATTAGATTAATTATTGTCCATTTAAATTTATAATTCATACATATACCGATATATTTTTCTACTTATTTATATCAAGTATACCAAACCCATGTCTCGGAGTCGAGCCATTCAACATTATTTATTAATTCGTAATAGGCTCATAGGGTATAGCCTAACAGTATCTCGACGGTATCTTTAATCCGTTAATCATTAAACTCCCCCCTTATGCATAAGGTCAATGTCATATATACTGTTGATGTAAAAAATTAGATTACCTCTAATTCATTTATCACAGATAAAATAAATAAGATAATTTTTTTTAAAGTGGTCCAGCCTTATGAGAATGGCCTACATCCACTGTTTTTTTGTATTGCTGACTGTTTGACTGGAATTATCGATAAGTGGTTTACCAAGAGATCCAGAGTCCCCTTTTTATGAGGAGGTTACAATGTATTTATAGCCTTGAGGTTGTACATGTGAAAGGACAATGCGCTGTTATCTGGTAGACATATACATATGTACGATAATAATGAGCATTTAATGCGCAGTCGTCTTTTTTATTCTCCTAATTTGGATGCTCTGCACGTTGAGTTGCTCGGACCGCCTGAGTTGCTCGGTACGCTTAAGCTGCTCGGAGCCTTAAGCTCCTCGGGGGGCCTAAGCTGTTCGGTATGATTGAGTTGCTCGGGGTGCTTGAGTATCTCAATGGCAGTATGATCTGTTGAAAGTATTCGAAATTTCCACGTAGGTTGACACGTGTCTTCTAGTGATTGGTCCATGTCAGCAGACTAAATTTAGTATCAACAGAAGCCCCCAATGTTTCACAGTTTGAGGTTGAACAAAAATGTGGAACACTCTGCTTGAAAACTGCTTAGATTATTCATTTTTATGGTTTTTAGGAAAACGTTCATTATATATAACTCCTTTTTGAGCACATAGTATCAGGCTTCATAAATATTTTGAATTTTCATGACCAATTCGATATTTGTGTCCTTTTATTCTTTTAGCCGTCGGAAACGTAAACGTCTTCCCTTGTAATCATAGCCTCTCTCTATTCCCGAGATAAAGTATTTAAGCGCGGCAAAAATCCTATCGTCTTTCACTTTTCAAATCTGTATCTTTGAACTCTTCATTTTCTCTTTATCATGTGCTTTTATTTTTTCCATCGTTCATTGTCAACTGATCTCTCTTTTTCTGTAAGATTTTCTTCCCTCTCCTTTATTTACTTTGTTCATCATGATTTATCTTATTGAATCACTTGACAAATTTTGGTATGAATTTTCAATCCCTTCGTGGGTTATTTTGGAAGAACTTTCTGAACCTTCTGATTATTTTTCCTTGGCTGAGGGACATTGGTTCCCTAGTCTTTTTGTAGCCGAATGTGGCTTTTCTTTCCCGCCAAATCCCCTGTGTTTGGAGTTTTGCCAATATTTTGATGTTGTACCTATAAGAATAGCTCAAAATACCTGGAGGATAGTTAATGGCGTACATAGATTGAATCAACTTCATGGAACCCGTTTAGGGATTCCAGAGATTATGTATTGCTACAGATGGGTTGTTAGTGATACCACATTCTATTTAAAAACTAGGTTTTTGAATAGAGCTTTAGCTGTCAATCTTCCTGATGCCAATAGGGATTATTTCGATCATGGGGTTGTGATGAAAAATTGGCAACACCCTTCATTAAATGGAGATAATGTATACCAAGGTCCTAGGTGTCCACTTTATGGCAATGGGATAGGTCGTTTTTATTTTTGAAATCTTTTTTTCTTCGTATTTGATAAAATGCATCATTGACATTTGATTTTTTTTGTTACAGTTGATAGCAAAAGGAAACCTCCAAAAGAAACTGAGGTTAATTTAAAGCATTTAAATCTTATCTGGAGCTTGCATCAATCTGTTGCTGAGGAGCATATTAGATCTTCGTCTTACTAGTTGAAATACAAAAGCTACACTTCGTCTTTTACTGCTCGTCCTCGTCCTGTGGTGGTTGATCTTGACCAAGTGCCAGCCTCTGAGACTAGTGTGGAAGGTTCTTCCTCTGAGTCGAGTATTCCCATCAGTGATCTGATAAAGAAGAGAAGAGCTCCTGCCTTTTTTGACAAGTCTTCTATAACAACTCGAGGTCTTGGAGACGATAATTTATTTATTTTGGGAAAAATAAATATTATTTTATTAGAGAATAATTAAATTGGCAATTGAGGTTCAAATTTGAAGTCGTTAGAAAGTGTTTCGAATGGCGATTCTGAGGGTGTAGTTGTGTTCGAAAGGGTCGAGAAAGTCGAAATGACTGTACTTGGGGTCTATTTAGGTTCTGAAATAATTTGGGACCGTTTGACTCGAATTAAAGTTACCGAGTCATTTAAAGTGTGTATTATCATTTAAGGATGTGTATCTTGGGAATTAGGGCTTAAAAGCCTATGGGAGATTATTTCTCCAAAGAGAGAAAGAGAAATAGAAAGAAAGAAAGAGAGAAGAAGATAAAGAAGGAGAAAAGAGAGAGAAAAAGAGGATCTTCCGGCATCCACTCGATCTCAAGGACGAATCAGACCCTATGAACTTGAGGCAAGTGATTAAACTTGCTAAATAATTGTTGTGTACCATTTATTGCATGATTTGTGGATTAAATCTTTGGGTTTTAGGTTTAGTTTATCAAAACCTAACTTTTTGGGAAAACCTTAGATTTATAGAGTATAAATAGATTTGTGGTTGGAAATTAGTTTAAATATGTTTTTGGATGAGTATTGATGTTATATATGTGATTGGATTGATGAGAAGTGAATAGAAGATGATATAATGGATTTTTGGGGACTTTTGGTTTTGAAGAAAACAACTCATTTCGTAGCTTGTTGCACTTACCGAATCGATTCTCCCCTTCCGAATCGATTCGGTCTGTTGCAGAAGCCACAGGTATTTAGGGCCGAATCGATTCGCCCCCTGTGAATCGATTCGGCGTGTAGCATACTCCAAGGTCCATAGGACCGAATCAATTCTAGTGGGCCGAATTGATTCGCTTTTAGGGCGGAATCGATTCGGAGGGGCCAAATCGATTCTCCGAATCGATTCGAAAATAAGGGAATTTTTGGAGATGTTTTTCTAGGAAGAATTTCACCCCGTTTCATTTAAAGTTATCGATTGGGAACCCCTATAGGAGTTAATTGGAGTATGTTTGGAGACTTTTAGAGAGTTTCCCTTATAATCAAATTATTGGGGTCATATAAACTTGATTTGAGGAATACCGATTAGAGATTTGGTATATACTAAGTGGGGAAGCCCACCTCCATTGGAGATTCTAGTTAGAGATAATAATTAAATTCAAATGAAAGAATGAGAATACCTTAGAGATCCTGGATCTTAGGATCCAATCCCGAATGGGATAACTTTAAGGTTCATATAATTAATTGAACCATATTATGGATGGAGAATTTTAAATGCTACTTGATGTGCATACGGATATAGAAATATCCTTAACGATGATTGATTGGGGAGATATCTCACACAATGAGAAATGCTAATTGAGGTGCCTTGGGATAAAGAATATCCTTAACTTAAATAGAATTGAGAGACAATTCAAAATTAGAAGCGACATGTGAGTTTCAAGCG
This sequence comes from Sambucus nigra, assembly GCA_949130495.1. Lineage (NCBI taxonomy): Eukaryota > Viridiplantae > Streptophyta > Magnoliopsida > Dipsacales > Adoxaceae > Sambucus > Sambucus nigra. Next base: position 342,291,125 of record OX422212.1, on the reverse strand, counting down.
AGAAATAGTATAGTGTATACTAAGTGGGGAAGATGTGTGAGAATTGACGATCAATATATCAAGAGAGAAATATACTAAACAATGACATTAATTCTATTGCGCCTAAGAGCGTATAATAAATATAAAAATGATGTGACAGGTATACCTTATATGATGGTATATCTTTATATGATGTGGTGATGTATGTATACCTTATATGATGGTATATCTATATATAGTGAAGCATACCCCCTCCTTGCTATCATTGGGAAGTTGCGTGCGTAGAGGGTGAGCATCCTGGCTCAAAGTGCAGGGTGTGGATATTTCCCAGGTCATAGTCGTCCATGTGAGTATTATATGGTATACATTATTTATTTTGGGGGTGAGAAGTCGTGGGTATGTGTCGTTCTCACCTGGTGGTTAGGAGCTATGACCGCTTCTTGGGACGTTGTGTGCGTGAGTTGATCACGAGGTGGGTGCCATTGAACCCCACCAGGTGGCCCCAGTTTGCTACGTGGATGGGCTACTGGAAGATGATAACATGTTAGCCTGCGTCCTTGAGTTATAGCTCGGTTGGATGGTTATTATTGATTGTGTTTGTACTTGGGTATCGAGGGCATAATAGACCTCAATGACCTACATTTCCAGGATTAGTGTATCGAGGGGGTTCCTTGTTTGGATTTCGCCTCAGCGAGACATCCCACGCACGAACCGTAGTGTAATGTTGGAAATTAGGGAGAAGTTAGTCCTTAATGCTCATACTTATATATATATATCACCTATCTCGACAATCGACAGTGCCAGGAGTAGTGTAATGGGGGGGTTCCTTGTTTAGATTTCGCTTCGGCGAGACGTCCCACGCATGAAACGTCGTGTACTGTTGGGAATTGGGAATACTAATTAACTAAAATGGAGTAATAATAATTTGGTTTATATGCATCATGCATTGAGGGCATAATGAACCTCGAGGATCAATACTATCAGGAGTAGTGTAATGGGGGGTTCCTTGTTTGGATTTGGCTTCGGCGAGACGTCCCACGCACGTAACGCAGTGCCGTATTGAGAATCGGGAGAAGTTTAGTCCTCATCACTTGATGCTAGTAACTCATATATTATAAATTATATATATGTTTACATGCCAAATGAGGGCATAACTAGAATATATAAAATTCTAGTAAAAGAGAATGTTGATGTATTGTGATGATGTTGTTATGAGAATAATTGTGCAACTTTATATGTTCAATAAATGAACAAATATAAAGAGAACTATAACCTTAAAGTTAAAGTATGTGATTTAAAGAATATAGATAAGAGTAGATTGGGAGATAGGTTAGATGGTTTTAATTAAATATTTCATTTGGGTTTAAGTTAGATTCTTTTGCCTAATTAGATTCGAGAATTTATTTGGAGATCACGTGCATACGCTTAGTGCGCGCTTTAGTTGAGAGGCGAGTTGAATTATTATGGAGAGTTCGACTCCACCTTAATCATATAATAATGCATTTATAATTATTATGCATTTTAATGAACTTGCTATAAAATGTTTTCAACTCAGGCTCTGACCCGTTTATATTTTCTCCCTCTATGTATATATATTGTATTACTTTAGGTGTTCCTTCGCATGGACGCCATTGATGTTCATCCATCCAGTGTATTCGTGGAGCTGTGACGGTAGCGGACTAGTGTGGCACTTTGCTTTAGTCGATTCCTATCTTTGTATATCTAGCTTAGGATTCAGTTGTATATTGAGTTAATATTCAAGTGTTGTAGATTAACACTTTTATATTTCATTCTCGGATGATTGTATTGTCTATTACCTAACAGCATATTCGGGTATTTCATTGTTGATATTTGTTGTACATTGTATTGCACTCTTTTGTATAATTGGAGTTTGCACTTATCACTCATCATAGTTAGAAGTGTATTGTTGGTTATGTTTGCATAGTTGGTTTTGTTGTTGTTGTTAAATAAAAGTTTTAAAATTTTTGACAATCCACTTTTAATGATTTCGGGTAGTTAGCCTTATATTATTTAGTATTATCTGTTGATGTTGAGACTGTGCCATCTGATATACCTGATTTAATGTAGTATAGGGATGGCCATCCATTATTATTTTGAGCGGGTTGTCACATCTGCCTCTACCACTGTGGAGGTAAAGAAAAGTAAACAAGATGTCCCAGAATAAGGGACAAAGACCATAGATGTACCCCTTCCTGCTGCTGCCAAGAAGGCTGGAGAGAAGCCCCCTGTGGCTCCGAGCAAGACTGTTGCTGTTTCTCCTTCGAGTGATGTTATTGTCATATCACCAATAAAGACAACCTCCTTAATAGAAAATGCTCCAGCTCCTCTGAGGAGATTAAAGAGAAGCTCTTCTGAGAGACCTGCTGAACCTATCTTTCAACCTTTAAATGTTGAAGGTAGCGTTCCAAATTTTGTTTCTCCGAGCTCTGCTGTGGGCTTGATAAAATCATGGACTATCTCAGAAGTTCAAGGCATTGAAGATACTCTTTCTCGTGAGAAAATCAATACCCTGGATGCTCAACACATTGCCTCAGTTAGTATCTTTAGCTCGACCCCTTTATTGTTTAATACTATGTTCATATATTGACTTAAAGCTATTTCTTTTTTCAGCTGGTGACGTGTTTCAACAGCATTTTACAGAAGGATGAAGCTATTAGGGCTTCAAGCTCCTCGGGTGGAGTAGAGGAAGCTTTTGTTGGGCTAACCCAATCTTTGAAAGATTCTTGCCAAAAGTACGAGGAAGATAAAGTTTCTTGGGAGAAGCAATTCAAGTCCATTAAGCTAGAGAGAAATCAAGCTATGAATGCCTCCAAGGAATTGGAGAAGAAATTGAAGGAGTTTGAACAGAGCAATAAGGATTTTGAACAGAGCAACAAGGACTTTGAGGCTAAGCTCAAGTCTGCTGAAGAGGAAGTTTTTAAACTTTAAGATGTCGAGCGACAAAAAACGAAAGTGGAAGAGAAGTTGAAGGCTGCCGAGGAGCTCCTTAGGGAAAGGACCTCCTCGGAGAAGGCAAAAAGGAAAACTGCAGTTAAAAAATCTTTCAGTGCTGGTTGGGACAAGGGCTGAAACAAGGGTCTGACTGTCATGTCTTCCCAAATGGAGTATGCCAGCATTAAATATTTTAGAGATGGATGGGTAGCAACCTTAAAGGAGTTGAAGGTTGCCGAGAATTCTGAGTTATTCTAGCAACACACTCGTGGCCCTCCTCCCTCTCTTGGAGAAGAAGAATAGGATCATTCTGCTTCAGATGAATCTTCTATGATGACTGGAGATCAAGTCCCTGTTGTTCCTGTTGTTCAGCCTTCCGAGCAACTCCAACCAACCAGCACTTCTACTGAGCAGCTTCCCTTACCTTTTGAGCAACCAACTCCTTCTTCCCAACCTTCTGAGAAAGTCATAGGAAACAAGGAGAAGGTGTAGAGTTGTTCGAGTTTTTTATTTTGCTATTTTCTTGAATGTAACCTCAAACTTTGTATTTTCTCTTATGATGAATAAAAATTCGACCTTCGGTTGCTCGTCTTGAATTTCTCTTTTACTTGCTTTGTCTGCATCATTATTTATCCTTTTTATTTCTTCTCTTTGCTAGTTTATGGCCAGGATGGAGCTCTTATCAGCTCATGACACAGAAATAATGAAGAAATGCAATGACTATTTTAAAGCTGGTCATGCAGATCTTAATGAGCCCCAGATAATTGACATCCTTAGATCAGGTGCGTCTGACCGAGCAGTTGAAGCTTACCAATACCTGAAGTGCTTGCTCGATTGTGCTGTTGCCAATAATGTGGCCTACTATGAGCTAATTGATGATCTCTAAGGAACAATCGAGTAGCTTCAGCAGCAGTACAAAGAGTCCTCCACACTTTTTCATCAAGGATACGAGAAGAAATATCAACAATTGAGTGCTGACAAAGGGTATGATAAATTCATCTCTGCTCATGACAAGAAAGAGAGTGTTCTAAAGCTTGAAGTTGAAGATCACAGGCATATCGTTAAGTTGTTGGAACAGGAGAACATTGCTTTGCAACAAGAGATCAAATAACTCAAATTTGTTGCATCTTCTTCGGGAGCTTTGGTCCCTGTTAATGATGAAGGTTTTTCTTTCTTGGAGGTAAAAAATGCTAACTTACGAGATGAGTTAGAAACTTTAAAAAGAGATGGACCCTCCACATATACTCGTGGATGAGCAAGATCTTCTTCTCGTGGATGAGCAAGGGCTGGTCGGGTTTCTATTGAAGAAGCGAGAACTCAATCGGCCTTGGAGAATCAGGCAGTTCAGTTGATAGTGAAGAATCAAGCTTTGGCTGAAATGTCCAAGAAGATTCTAAATTTTACTGATCAACTCTCTTCCCAGAGTTATGCTTTGGAAAATAAGGAAATTCTGGTGAAGAGTCTCCACGAGAAACTGGAGAGGTTAACTTATCAATTCCATAAACAACCCAGAGAGTTTTGGATGGCTGGGTATGATAAAATTGGTGCAGGGCCACTACTTATGGGATTATTATGACCCTGGGGTGCTCGATTTGCCCGTGCCTCCTTTTAAGCTTGACATTAGTTGGATTCATGTTCAAGCAATTCCTCAATGCTTGATCTCCAAGTATCTCGTCGATTACAGTCTTTATGCAAACTTTGAGATATCTCGCCCAGGGCACTTGCTTGATCGGCCCTCCGTGATGAATGTTCGAATGCTGCGAGATCTAAAATTTATAAATTCCCCCTATGCATTAGATGATCCTCCTGCTGGGGTAGAACCTGTTTCAAAGGCAGAAGGGAAAAAACCAATAGAATAGGGTTTTTTTATGTAATGAAGTGTATTTTTCACATCATATGTAATTCTACTTGATTTAAATGAAGAAATTTTTAGTCTTTTGCCGTTTTATTTTCTTCTACATAATTTGTAGAATGTCCTTGCTTGTTGGTTGGTAAATATATTTGTATATATTATACTTATCCCATTTGTTGTTTGATTATAGTGACTTGTCACTCTTTGGTCCTAAGCAATGGAATGATTTGCATCCCATGTTCCTTCTTAGTTTGGTACTAACCAACCGAAGTTGATTGTAATTGATTTACCGACTAACCGAAGTTGGTGGTAATTAGTTCCCGACCAACCGAAGTTGGTGGTAATTGATTTGCCGACCAACCGAAGTTGGTGGTAATTGATTCCTGACCAATCGGAGTTGGTGGTAATTGATTTGTCGACTAACCGGAGTTGGTGGTAATTGATTCCCGACCAATCGAAATTGGTGGTAATTGATTTGCCGACCAACCAGAGTTGGTGGTAATTGATTTTCCGACCAACCGTAGTTGGTGGTAATTGATTGCCGACCAACCGAAGTTGGTGGTAATTTATTCTCGACCAACCGGAGTTGGTGGTCATTGATTCTCGACCAACTGGAGTTGGCGGTGATTGCTCTGAATTTGATGTGTAGTGTGTAGCACTAATATTTCGAAAAAATTTCAACAAAGAAAGAAACTGGGTGAAACATCACTTTATTCATACTGAATAAAGTGCATTACATAGGAATTTCAATTACTGATAATACTTGCGCAGATGCTCTGCATTCCAGGCATTCTTGAATTCTTCTCCTTCCAAGGTTTCAATCCTGTATGTCCCTGGACGAACAACTTCTGTTACTCTGTAGGGTCTATGCCAATTGGCTTCTAGTTTGTTATGCTTTTGGATCACTTTCTTCAGCACATAATCACCTTCCTTCAAATCACACTTCTTCACTCTTTTGTTATAGAACAAAGTTGTTCGTTGTTGATATGCTGCATTCCTGATTGCTGCTTCTTCCCTAACTTCTTCGAGCATATCCAAGTTTAACCTTCTCATCAAGTCACTGATAGGAGAATTGAAGTTAAGCACTCTATGCGTAGGTAAACCCAATTCAGCAGGTATAACAGCCTCACTCCCAAATGCCAGCATGTATGAGGATACTCCTGTTGATGTTCTTGGTGTGGTGCGAAAAGCCCATAACATAGAGTGTAACTCGTTAATCCAACCATTCAGTAGCGTTCTGTTTGTCACATCCATTTGTCCATTACTCTAGGGATGGCCTGGTGCAGAGTGGATCTTCAATATATTGAATTGATGATAATATGCAGCAAACTCCTTGTTTTCAAATTGGGTTCCATGGTCAGTAATGAATGCATGTGGAAGACCATACATGCAAATAATATTCTTCCAAATAAATTGATAGACTTTGTTGTATGTCATATCAATGAGAGGTTAAGCCTCCGCCCATTTAGTAAAATAATCCACAGTAACCACGAGGTATTTTAATCTTCCCCTAGTCGTTGGAAGTGGCCCGACCAAATCTATCCCCCGCATGGCAAATGGCCAAGGGGACGTTATGGGTGTTAATAATGCTTGGGGAGTTCTTCGGATGGACGAGAAGCGTTGGCATTTATCGCATTTCTTAGCATAAGCTATGCAATTAGCTCTCATCGTTGGCCAGTAATAACCCTGCGTTGTTATTCTTTGCAAAAGCATTCGACCTGCTACATGGGCTCCGCAAGACCCTTCATGGACCTCTTCGATCAAATATTTCACTTCGGAGTGATGGACACATCTTTGTAGCCCTGCTATAACTCCTCGTCTATATAAAATGCCACTGGTCAATACATAACGAGCAACTTTAAACTTCAGTTTCTTGGCTGCGAGTTTATCAGTTGGCAAAGCCCCTTCTTCAATATAGGCCCTGATGGGGTCCATCCAAGATGGTCCCAAGTTGAGGGAAATAAAGTTCATCATCAGATCTTCATCTATGCTCTGACCAGCCAGGATTTCTATTGGGATTATTCTTTGTAGCTCGGTGCGTATGGCTGATGCTAACCGAGCTAGTGCGTCTGCTCTTACATTCTCCAATCTCGGTATTCTAATCAACAGAACTGTAGTAAAAATCGATAAAACCTCAATTTCTTTCTCATGATACTTGATCATTAATTCTCCTTTTGTTGCATACACACCCAGAATTTGATTTACGATTAACTGTGAATCACTGAATACAATGACCTGCTCTGCCTTCATAGTTTTGGCCAGACTTAGACCCACGATCATAGCTTCATATTCAGCCTCATTATTAGAAGCCTTAAATTGAAAGCGCAGAGCATAATACATATCAATCTCATCCGGATTGTTTAAAATAATTCCTGATCCACTGCCTGTAGTGCACGAAGAGCCATCCACATACAGATTCCACACAGGTACTTCATTATCAAACTCTTGATCAGACAAGGTTCCTCGGTGGAATATTTAATGCTTCATTTTGTCCTCTTCTATTACTTCTCGCTGCCCATCCACCGACGTAAGTTGGTCGGGGTTTAACTTTGATGATTCTGTAAAATTCACAGGTTGGTTTGTATTAAACTCCTGTTCTTCGAAGGCATCTTCCTGAGTAAATTCTGCGATAAAATCTGCTACTGCCTGCCCCTTGAGCGACGATCTAGGTTTATAAACTATATCATATTCACCAAGTTCTACTTCCCAGTACATTAATCTTCCTGATTTCTCCGGTTTATGCAAAGCTTGTCTCAACGGCATATCAGTATACACCACTATAGTATGGGATTGGAAGTATGGCCTCATCTTTCGGCTTGCTTCGATTAGTGCTAGTTCTAACTTCTAAATCTTTGGATATTTGATTTCTGCTCCTCGGAATGCCTTGTTGGTATAGTAGACTGGTTTCTGCATTTCGTCCTCCACTCCTATCAGCGTCAGGCTAACTGCATTCTCTGAAACTGCTAGTTACAAGTATAGTTTTTCTCCCATCACTGGTCTAGATAACAATGGAGGTGTCCCCAGATATTTAATTAATTCTTGAAAGGCCTCCTCGCATTCATCATTCCACTCAAAATTTTTCGGAGTGTTTTAAAGAATGGGAGGCATCTGTCAGTTGCTCGCGACACAAACATATTAAGTGTTGCAACTCGCCTTGTTAGACTTTGCACTTCCTTCTTCGTAGTTGGGGATCGCAGCTCCAATAAGGCTTTAATCTTTTCAGGGTTCGCCTCGATACCTCGTTGGTTAACAATATATCCGAGAAATATACCTTCTCATACTCTGAATATACATTTGGTGGGATTTAACTTCATTTGATATTTCTCTAGTTGATCAAAGGTGTATCCTAGGTCAACTAGATGATCAGCAATTTTCTTACTCTTCATTAGCATATCGTCAATATAAACCTCCATGTTATGACTAATTTTCTCTGCAAACACCTTATTCATCAGCCGCTGATATGTTGCACCTGCATTTTTAAGTCCAAAAAGCATAACATTATAGCAATAAGTTCCCCTTGGGGTGATAAAAGAGGTACTCTCCCTGTCCTCAGGCCTTATTTTTATCTAGTTGTAACCAGAATAAGCATCCATGAAACTCAACAATTTATTCCCCGAGGTAGCATCCACCAGTTGATCGATTCGGGGCAAAGAAATATGATCCTTTAGGCATGCCTTATTAAGATCAGTGAAGTCTACACACATCGTCCACTTGTTATTTTTCTTCTTTACCATCACCACATTTGCTAGCCAATTAGGATATTTGACATCCTCAATAAAAGAGGCTTTTTGTAGTTTCTCTACTTCTTCCTGTATAGCTTGGTTCTTTTCAGGACTGAACACCCTTCTTCGCTGCTTTACTGGCTTTACCTCCTTATTCACATTGAGCTCATAGCACAGGAAATTCGGATCTATCCCAGGCATATCTTCATGACTCCATGCAAAAGTTTATTTTCCGTGCCTTAGAAATGCTATCAATTCCTATTTTATCGATACATCTAGTGATGAACCAATTTGAGTTATTCGTTATGGATTTTCGTCGTCCAGAATTATATTTTCAATAGCCTCCATGACCTGGCCCTTCACGAGTTGAGACTCGTCTCTAGGGTCTAACGTTTTAATTTCTGCATCTTCTATTTCATCCACTTGATAAGTAGTAGTATTCTTTCTGGATTCTTCGCATTCCTCCTGTTCAACAGATGAACGGTAGCATTCCCGAGCTACTTTCTGGTCGCCTTTCGCCACTCCTACTCCAAAGTTAGTTGGGAATTTTAAACATTGATGTACAGTATATGGTATTTCTTTGAACTTCTTCAGACCTACCCTTCCCATGATGATATTGTAAGCCGATTGGACATTTTTATCCATTATAAAAAAGCGTAGTCTTTTTATTCGACAAGAAGGCCATATACCGATGAGCATATCCAACTTGATCGTCCTAAGTGGAAAAACCTTCTCGCCAGTAAAGCCTAGGAGGGGCCTATGATATGGCTCCAACTAGGCTAGTTTCAGATTTAAACTATCAAAGCACGGATATAACATAATGTTTGTCGAGCTACCATTATCCACTAGTACTCGTGAAATCACCACTTCCTGCATTCTCATCTTGATCACCAATGGGTTATCATGAGGATATAGTACACCAGCCAGGTCATTTTTAGAGAAACTAATGACCAGTTTGTCTTTATTCACCTTCCTCGGGCGATCATCTTCAGCCAGATTTATCCGCTGAATGTACGAGCAAGCTTGAGCCTCATTGAGGTAATCTTTTCTCTCCGAAGTCAGATCTCCACATCCTGCATCTCCACCTGTAATAACATTACATTCAAATGATCCGAAATGGATTGAAAAGACCTTTCGTTCTAGCTTCCTTAGTCTTTTGGGGAGATCGGGGTCATCTTGGTCATCTTCTGGATCTTCCTCGTGACTTCTCTTCTTGTCTTCTTTTGCTAGACGAGGAGACCTAGACCTTTGCCTTGCTCGGTCGCTGGTCTTGCCACCATTTTGAAGATCATCATACTTAGCCAGTTTTCCTCGTCGGATGAGTGCTTCAATTTCATTTTGGAGAACTATGCAACTTTTGGTCGTATGACCATGATCTTTGTGGAATTCACAATATTTGGTCTTGTCCGTTCTATTAGTATCTGCCTTCATTTTGCTGGCCAAGCTAGCTCTTCGTTGTTCTTAATCACCTCCAGAATATGGTTTATATCCACCTTTAAAGGAGTATAATTTCCAAATTTCCTCATCTTCTCTAGTTCTTTCTTTTCTTTCAATTTCCTGTTGCCACCATTGTTCTTTTGATCCTTATTTTCGATTTTACCATCTTCCACCTTGGTTTCCTTAGTATCTGCATTCTTCTTTGCAGCCATGGATTCCTCGGCATTCATGATTTTGGTTGCTTTTGCCATCAATTCATCCATGGTCCTAGGCGGATCTTTAGCTAAAGTGTAGTACAACTTATCTAGCAACAGCCCACTCATCAGAGCAGTAATTGTTATTTTCTCCTCGTAATCAATTACCTCGAGTTTCTCGTTATTGAAACGAGTAATGTAGTCCCTGGTGCTTTCACCTGCTTTCTGTCTAACACTCAGCAAGTGTGCTACTCGTTTGACTAGTTTTGCTCCAAAATAGAAGTTCTCAATAAAGAGCTCTGTCAATTGAAAGAAAGTCGCGATCTTCCCCCGAGGAAGGTTATTGTACCATATCTGGGCTGACCCGGTGAGAGTTCCTGAAAATGCCCGGCATCTCATCTCATCTGGAGCTGCATAGATATCAGCAGCAGCTTGGTATTGTTCTATATGAAGGAGAGGGTTATTCTTTCCATCATATTTAGGAGTTACCACGGGAGCTTTGAACTATGATGGTGTGGGAAAATCCACAATTGCCTGTATAAATGGTGTCCCTTAGACAAAATTTCTTTGTAGAGGATTCTTGGCCTTAGACAATTCTCCTAATTTGTCCTCCAACCTTTGAATAGAGCCTTTCCATGCATCATTTCCCTCCTCGGGCCTGTTGGTTCGAGCAACTGATCGCGTTGAATTTGCCTCTTGGGATCTTTCATTACGAGCAGTTGGTCGTGTTTGGGCAGAGCCTTCCCTTAGATTGGATGATCATGGAGAATTCCTCGACATAATCCTAGGAGGACTTTTATTCCTCCTAGGGCCCAAACGATCAAAAGGAGAGACTCTACTCAACCTTTTCTATAGCACTAGTCCTTCTGGATATAGAGTGACGTTTCTTTGAGAATCTGTAGCTCGTACTGATGAAGTTCGATCAGGTTGATAAGAAGGATCATTAGATCTCTCAGTATGATATGATTCGGTGCGTCTAAATTGAGATACCTCCGGGAATAACGTTCGCCTAGTTCCTGAAGAGGGTAGACGGGTGTTTCTATTAACACTTCGTTGTCCAAATTGGGCCGGTACTCCGCCTTGAACAGTTTGTATAAGTTGACGCATGGTTTCTTGCATGGTCGTTTGCCCTTGGGTTAAATTAGCCATTATAGCAGCTAGATCGGGAACATTTGGGGGAGTAGATGGATTTGGAGGGATCCCAGCGTTTAGATTACTGGATTTAGGATGATCATCCATTGATGATGAAATATTTTGGTGAAAAACGATAATTACAGTCGTTTCCCACAGATGGTACCAATCTGTTGATGTAAAAAATTAGATTACCTCTAATTAATCAATCACAGATAAAATAAATAAGACAATATTTTTAAAGTGGTTTAGCCTTATGAGAATGGCCTACATCCACTGTTTTTTTGTATTGCTGACTGTTTGACTAGAATTCTCGATAAGTGGTTTACTAAGAGATCCAGAGTCCCCTTCTAATGAGGAGGTTACAATGTATTTATACCCTTGAGGCTGTACATGTGAAAGGACAATGCGCTGTTATCTGGTAGACATATACATCTGTACGATAATAATGAGAATTTAATGCGCAGTCATCTTTTTGATTCTCCTGATTTGGATGATCTGCACGTTGAATTACTCAGACCGCCTGAGTTGTTCGGTACGCTTAAGTTGCTCGGAGCCTTAAGCTCCTCGGGGCACCTAAGTTGCTCGGTATTATTGAGTTGCTCGGGGCGCTTGAGTAGTTCGGTGGCAGTATGATCTGTTGAAAGTATTCGAAATTGCCACGTAGGTTGACACGTGTCTTCTAGTGATTGTTCCATGTCAGCAGACTAAATTTAGTATCAGCATATACTATCCACAAAGTCTAACTCAATATTTCGTTTATGTCTTAAACATATAGAGTATTATTATTTTCAATTACTATATTTTAAAACCCCAACATCTTGATATAAGTAGAATTTACTAAGTAAAGGGATACTTCTAAAACTATCATATGGGTTCTCAAAGTCTAACTAAATTAAAACATCTCACTAGGGTCATTCTCATGGGTATAAAATGTAGCCATTAGCACACCATCACTCGCATGCTAAAAAACCATCTCCATTCACATGCCATCGTGCGCACGGTAAAAACTATGTTCATTCGCACGGTGCATGGAAACCAAATTCATCCAAAATAAGATCTGTACAACATTATGTCCCAAGCCTAGAATTCAAACCACCATTTCTTCTTAAAATAAAGTTTTATGCCCCCATATTAAATTGTGACATTCCAACATAAACATTTCATATCCAATTTTTCCATTTATATGTGAAGGGAAATTCTTAAATACACGTAAATAGGTAGTCTATCACATGATTCTCTATAAGTAAGAATCCCAAGAATGGAGATAATTCTCTAACCTATTTCAATTAAACTAATTTAAACTTAGCATACAATTTCAAGAATTGAGTTCATTCATTTATTTAGAAAAATTATAAAATTTTAATTCATCAAACAAATCTAATTATCTCTCCAAAATTTTAATAATGGAGAAAAAATTATTTAGGTAGAAATCATTATTTACATCACGAGAGGAGAGAGTAAAATTATCTTGCCTTGACTATTGACTATTAAATCTCACAAGAAAGCAAGAATAAATTCCTTTGAAAGTTCCTTGTAATTTCTCCTTAAAATCCTTAATTTTTGTAGAAAACAGCCCCAATGATGTACAAAAGAACCCCCTTGAAACAGTTGTTGAATTGTTCTTCTAAAGATGTAAGGTTTGTTTAGAATAGAAAATAAATAATTTGTGAGTTAGGAGTTGGATTGTGAGAGGTAGTAGGGTTAGGTTTTCCCTTAGGTTTTTATATAAATTCTCTACTTGTTAAGTTTTTACTATTTTGTCCTTGACATTACCTTCCTCTCCAAATATATCCTTCAATGCCCCTATTAACTTCGTCCACCGCACGAGTTTGATTCCTTAGTTTCGATATAATAATTTAAACATCCTTTAACATTTTAAATTATTTTCTTTTCTCAATAAATTCAAATTTCATTATTTTCAAAGTTTCTTCTAAAACTTCTTTGCGAACCAGATAAGTCTCCTTAACGAAAGAGAAAATGTCCCTTACTATACAAAGGGGGGTCGAGCGCGAGCTTCGTCCAGAGCTTGACCAGGGGATGGTTGAGTGAGAAAGAAAGAAACTAAAGTAAGGACTAGACCGGTCCACTAATCAAGTAAGTGAAAAACTCTCTCCATTTCCACATGGCTTGAAGCTTTACACAAAAAAGTGGAAAAAAATGTCGACGAAAGCACCAAGTCAGAAAGAAACAAGCACGAAAATGCCTGTAAAAAAGGATTAGAATAGGGAGATAGCTTAACCATTGTTAAGATTGGTTAAAACCCTTTTATTTGCCCTTTAGTCTTATATAAGAAGCGTATAAATATCTTTAGCATCCTCATGGTCCTCTTATCCCCATGCACACAAACACAATCTCCGGCAAGCATATAGGGTTAGTGCCTTTCTCCAGTTCTGCTTCACCTCCTTTATGTATGGAACCGAACGAAAACTTTAAAGTCCCCATTTGGAAGGACACATTCCATACCATATGGAGCCAGCGTCGCAGTTTTTGGCTTACTACTTCCTCTCGTACCGTTTTCCGCAAAGAGTGGAAATGTAGTGACCGGAGCACTCTCATAAAGTCCTATCCCGATTGGGCAGACTGCCAATGAATTTCCCCGGCCAATGACTTCCTTTACTTTCCACTCATAAAAAATTGATTTTTACTTAAAATAATTATTTATGTTTATCCCCAAAATTTTCAAAAATCCAATTTAAATCCCCAAAAATACGATTTAACTAAATATTTTAATTAATTAAATCTTTTAAATTTACTGGATATTACTGTTGGTGTTATTGGTATTTGCTTAGGGGGACTCGTACCATTGATTCTAACGAATGATACGGCTAGACAAAAGTGTACTAGGAGATTCTTATTTGGATTTCATTCATGACCTTCCCATTCATGGAGTTAAGTTCGGTCATCAGTTGGGAGATAGGCATGAGACTCTTAGTACTTATCTAGTTATGGACACAGTGGAGGTTAATAATTGTATATAGCTTATGCACACGATTACCAAGTTAGGGGATGGTAGCCTTAGAATATTAAGGTTGCGTTTAATACGGATAGTTCGAACTATCTCAGGTCACAGGAATTAGGTGATTTATTATTGTATGATTGTCAATGGAAGATGACAGGGTACGTAAATGAGTCACATTTAATACTGTAAGGTAATATAGATATTTTTTTAAAACTTTTGGGTCCTGGCCCAAATCTATTAAAATAGTTTTGAAGGTATTATTAGGAATAAGAAGCATTGTTGAATAGTCATACTTCTATTGGTTGGATATCTACTTCTTCATCCTTAGAGTAGGATTGTTATTTCATTTCAATTTACATTCTAGTTACTTATCATCCAAAGTTTTTATTTATGCGCCGAGGTGGTTCCAAGTTGTTTACATTTCGGTTTGAGACTATTCGTCACTGTGATGTTTTATTATAGTTGTTCGATTTAGTTTTGATTTGGAGACTCTTTACATTTTTATACCTCTGTTTTTTATATTGTCCATTATTATGTTGTGAATGATTTTATTATATTGTCATTTTATTTACGTTGATACTCAGAATGATATAAACTGCATAATGCACATATCTTAAGTGTATCATCCTGGTCAACTGCACGTGAAAAAGAGAGGGTGTTAGAGTTGATATCAAACATGAAGAAAATATTGGGTTGGCCATTCTGAAAAGATAATGTGATGTAGTCGAGAAGACTAGAAGAGAATTTTCAATATGCATTTGGTTTTGTCTCATTTTTTTTCTTTATTTTTTCTTAACATGTCTCTATAAATTTCTATTAAATTTGCATTAGGTCCTTGTAAGTACTTCTAAAAATTAGTGCCCTTAAAATAAGTAAATAATTGTATATCGTAAAATTAACATGACATTTTCTCAAAATCTTTCATAACTTTCATACACAAACTAAAAGGAATATGAGAGATTAACAAGCTAATTATTCCTTAATGCATTCACAAAAATATGGCACATTTGGTGACTCGTGTAAAATGTATCAAATTTCAGAGTCTCTCGAGAGTTAATCCTTTTTTTTGGCAACATCAAAAAGAATAATTGTTCTGTGGAATTAAATTCATAACAGAGACGATGTGGAACAAACAACAAAAATAGTTTCTCATTGACTCTCCCTCGCAAGTAAAAAAGCATTTACCCAAAATCATGACGCACGAAACATATGAGAAATCGTCAATATCTTGAGCATCTTTGGGACTACATGAGCCAAATGATTAAAATGAAAACTTTAGCCGAATTTTTAATCTTTTATTATACAAAGGACACCACATAAGTTGTGTTGCTTACATGCTGAAGTGACACTAGATGTTATAGAATAGTTTTAAAGAGTTCAACAAACTTAGGGCCTGTTTGGTTTGCAACTATAATTCTCTTTTCTGTGTTTAAATACAATTCTGATAAAAATTTACAATTGGCAACCTGTTTTTAAACACTGAATTATAATATTTTTGTTTTATAATCAAGTTTTACAGAAAACAGGTTGAGGGTGTTTTATAATTTTTTTTAATTTTTAAACTCAGAATTATTCATTCTTAATATTTGAATGCATTTAAACCTTAATATATAATATACATACATACATACATAATACATTAATATATATATATATATATATATATATATATATATATATATATATATATATATATATATATATATATATATATATATATATATATATATATATATATATATATATATATATATATCTGTGTGCATGTACACAAAATTAAATATGGAATAATATAAAGTTAAATAATATTATCAATAGATACATGATACTTATATATAGTTTTATACATATATTATTAATGAATGGAATAATATAAAATATACATATAGTACAAATGTACTAAAAATATTATCAATTCATGTATGTATATAATTTTATAGATAATTATACATGCAATATCATTATATATATATATATATATATATGTATATATATATATGTATATATATATATATATATATATATATATATATATATATATATATATATATATATATATATATATATATATATACTCCCCAACGTACCTCATTAAATATACACTCATGTATGAATGTTTTATAGATCATATATATGTGTATTCATGTATCATATATGTATGAAAGTTTTATATATGTGTTTATACACACACACACACACATACACACATACACACATATGTATAATATAAATATACACATTTGCCAATTTTGTCAAATTTTAAAAAAACAGCTTTTAAAAATAAGTTTACCAAACACGAACCAGTAATTATAACCACAAAAAACTAAAATTTAAAACTGTACTTAAAAACATCGTTTAAATCGAGTTTTCTGAATGTTGAACCAAACGGCACCTTAATCTCACAATAATGCATTTAGAAACCTTTTGTTTATCACTGTGCAACACTTTTTGGGTATTAATTGGTTAAAAGATGGGTTACGTCATATCCATCCTTATGCAAGAGGTCTTTTTCTTTTTTGTTTTTTTTACTTTTCATTTATTTTTAAGGTGTCAATTAATATCTGTAAGTGATTCTAGTGAAAATGACTTTGTAAGAAAAATTCAATTTTTCAAATCGATCATTTGATTGTGGATAGTTTAGAAAAAATATGCTAGCATGTTTTTTTTTTTTATCAAAGTATAAGAGCCAAGCAGGAAGATGAGATTTTGTTTTGAAAAAATGTTCTATAGTCCCTAAAAATTTAGAGTACAAACTCTTATTTTTTTTTAAATTAAGCTATAGAAGTGCCCATTTAATTTAGATTGCACTGGTTATCTGGATCTGAGGGTAGTACTGCCGCCAATCGGCGTGAGCATGAGGCTTACCATGAATAAGGATTATGCTGCGCGCTTTACTATGCTAAGACACATGCACGACGACCTCATCGGGCATTACGATCACTTCAAAACAGTCAAAGAAATGTCGGATCAACTTCGATTTGACTTCGGTGGTACGACCATTATGAGACTTAGGAGTCTTGTTTTGAATTTTGAAACTTGTCATAAGGATAATAAGCATACGATGATTGAGCATCTTTGAGTGATGTCCTCTTTGATTCGTGAGCTTAAGGAAGCTGACCACATTCTCTCTGATGAACAACAAGTTCGACCTGTTATCCGTTCCATTCCTGATTCATGGTTGCACATGAAGAAAATCATGACTCACAATGAAAATATTAAGAGTTTTTCTGACATCTATCATCATGTTGAGCTTGAGGTGGAGCGCCAACAGGTGAACCGTGTTGCTGTCCTTATCGTCTAGAGTGGCAGAAGTTAGGGAAATAGGCCGAGACAAAATGGAAAAGGAAAGCAAAACAAGAAGGCTGGGGCAAATGGACCTAAAGGGAAAAAGATAGTAAAGCGCCATAGAGGCAAACGAGGTGGCAAGAAAGATATTTCCAAAGTAAAGTGCTACAACTGTGGGAACAATGGACACTTTTCTCATGATTTCACTGAGCTGAAGAATGTACTCTCTTCTTTTTCCTCTTTGCTTTCCACTCTCCATATTTTGGTATATCCTCATGCATTAGTTTCTCATTCTATTCCTATCTGGATTGAAGATATAGTAGCAACAAAACATGTGGCGAGGGATAGAGGAGGATTTGTAGTCTATTACCACATTCCAGCTGGTACTCAGATTGTCTACATGGGAAATGGTGCTTATGAAGATGCTGAAGGAGTCGGTTCGTACGAACTCCATCTTAGTACTGGGACTAAGCTACTTCTCCGTGATGTGCTCTATGTGCCTGGAATAAAGCATAATCTACTTTTAGTTTTAGCTTGATCAAACTATAGTTTTTCTTTCAGTTTTAATAGTAGTGGTTTGAATATGATTTTGGATAATATTATTTGTGGACATGGATCTTTATGGAATAATTTGTTTAAATTAGATTTATTTTATTATGTTTCTTCTGCTTCATTATCATATATTGCAAATGTTAATGTTGATTCAGTTACTTGGCATGCTAGACTTGGGCATATAGGAAAAGATAGGATGGCTCGATTAGCTAGAGAAGGCCTTTTAGGCCCACTCGCTATGGTCGACCTACCTATATGTGATCCTTGTTTGGCAGGAATAGCCTGTAAAAAGCCTTTTGGTAAGGCTTTACGAGCTAATCAACCACTAGAACTAGTACACTCAGACATATGTGGACCTATGAGTGTAAAGGCACGTTATTGCGCCTATTATTTTCTCACGTTTATTGATGACTATATGCGATTTGGACATGTCTATATGATCGCTCACCGCTATTAAACTTTGGATTGTTTCAAACTCTATGTAGTAGAGGTTGAGAATCAGCAATCGAAGAGGTTAAAAACTTTTTATACAGACAGAGGACGCGAATACTTATCAGATTAGTTCAAAGAAATGTGTTAAGAAAAGGGGATATGCAGACAGTTAACTATTCCTCACACTTCGCAACAAAACGGTGTTGCAGAGAGAAGGAATAAAACTCTTCTGGACATGACAAGACCTATGATGGCGCATTCCAACCTCCCAATATCCTTCTAGGGGATGCTCTTCTGACTGCCGCGTACATACTAAATAGACTGCCTTCTCAACATTTTCCTCCACTCCCTATGAACTCTGTAAAGGTGAAAGACCCAATTTGGATCATTTGTGCCCATGGGGTTCAGCAGTTTATGTCCATACAACTTCCCATAAGTTTGGGAAATAGTCCCCAGGACTCGAAATCATATCTTTATAAGATATTCCAAGAGCAAAAGCTACGTTATGTACGGTGAACACCCTAAGGGAGGAATGACTGAAATAGAGTCACGTGATGTCGAATTCTTAGAAAAGGATTTCCCTAACATTACCAATGCAAAAGAGGATCTTGAACTCTATGAGTTAGAGGAAAATGAAGACATTTTACCATCTCCCGGTGAGGCTGGGGGATTAGTTCCTCCTCTAATAATCGCTGAAGATAGTAATGGTCTTTAGCCTAGTGGGAGCATTCCAGTCAGTGAGAGTGCACCACCACTAGATACCCAAGGTTGTCAAATTCACCGCAGTAAACGAGGAAATATTCCACATCGTCATTTTGAGATTGAGGGGAATACCTTCCTAAGCATTTCTTTAGATGAAGAACAGTCAACTTCTTTTGCAGAAGTTCTTTCCTCAAGTGCTAAATACGAGTGGATGGTTGCTATGCAGGAAGAATTGTACTCCATGGCTAAAAACAAAGTCTGGCACTTAGTTGACCTTCCGCCCGAGCGCAAGGCTATTGGGAACAAATGGGTTCTAAAATTCAAGCGTGAAGCGTATGGTTCAATTGACATGTATAAGGCACGCCTTGTGGCGGAGGGCTATACCCAACGAGAGGGTGTAGACTATGAAGAGACATTCTCCCCAGTGGTGAGGTTTGCCTCTATCCGCCTTATCCTAGCTATTATCGCACAAATGAATTTAGAACTATTTCAAATGTTAGTTAAGACTGCATTTCTCAATGGAGAACTTGACGGAAAGATCTATATGGATTAACCTGTGGGTTTTGTATCTAAAGGACAAGAGCGCAAAGCTTGTCGTCTCAAGCGTTATATATGGTCTCAAGTAATCGTCAAGACAATGGTATTTCCGATTTCGTCATGCCATTACCTCTGTTGGTTTTGAGATGATTAAAGAAGACCATTGTGTATATCTTAAACGATCCAGGAAAAGTGTTCTTATCCTTTCTTTATATGTTGATGACATCTTATTAGCTGGGAATGACCTGGACTCCATGGTCGCCACTAAAGAGTGGTTGTCCTCAACTTTTGAGATGAAGGACATGGGTGAAGCAAAATATGTGCTGGGAGTTAAGATCGTAAGAGATAGATCTAAGAAGCTACTCTGTTTATCTCAGAAGACTTATATAAAGAAGATTCTGGAAAGGTTTCGCATGCATAACTCTAAACCCATAGACACCCCAATAGAGAAAGGGTCTAAATTAAGCCTAGACGATTGTCTAAGAACTAATGAAGAAAAAAATCAAATGTCTAAAGTTCCATATGCAGCTACCATAGGGAGTTTGATGTATGATATGTTGTGTACGTGTCCAAACATCTTCTATGCAGTTAGTATAGTTAGCCGCTATCAGAATAACCCAGGCCACACTCCATGGAGAGTAGTGAAGAGGATTTTTCGATACCTACGTGGGATAGTTGATCTCATCTTATGTTACCATGGAGGGGGCTTGAGACTTAGAGGCTACATCAATGCTAATTGGGTAGTGACAGAGATGGAAGGAAATCTACTTCAGGATATGCGTTTATTCTCGGGGGTGGAGTTGTCACATGGTGCAGTAAAAAGCAAACGTGTATTGCTTTATCGATAATGGAATTGGAATACGTGGCATGCTCGGCAGCTGCTCAGGAAGCAGTTTGGCTGAGGAGATTCTTACAAAGGCTAGGTATTTCAGATCATGTAGCAGACGTTGTGCTTGTCTATTGTGATAACACGTCAACCCTAGATCATGCGAAGGATCCAAAGTGTCATGGGAAGTCTAACCACATTGTCATTCGTTATCGTTACGTTAGAGATATGGTTGCGCAAGGAGAGGTTGTCCTGAAACATATCTCCACGGGTTGTATGGTGGTTGATCCATTAACCAAGCCCATTACTCGAGATGTTTTCCTTTCTCATGTTAGGAGCGTGGGGCTTAGTAGAATTTGATTTATTTGGCACCGTATTGTTCATTGACATTATTATTATTTATTTGATATAGTATTCATTTTTTATTTGTTAATTAAATGAATTGTTATCATTATGTACACCTCTTATAGATATGTCACTGGCCTTGAATCGATTCTCTCACACGAGTGATTCATCTTGGCGCTTAGACATCGAGCAAGATGAGGCATTTATGTCTGTGGCGCTTTGACAGCGAGCTAAGACATTTATATTTTTTGGCGCCTAAAAGGCGAGCAAGATATATATGATTATGCATATTTTGCTATATGTCACCTTAGTTGGGTACTAAGACGAGACCTTATATATATAAAGGTCGATCATAGAGTGTCTCCATAACTCTATGTAACCTGTTTTAGCCGAATGTGAGATTTCAGGCAGACACTATGCGAGTGGCTGGGCTGAAACTCAGGTTAGGCGCTAGATGGCGACTAGACCCAGATTCGTATGGCGTCCTTTTTATTTCAAAAGTGACATACCCATTTTTATGGGATGACGTCATAGCATACATTTCATACTGTATGTGCTTTTTCGACCAATAGTGAGAGTGATGAACGAATCCCTGCTTCATCGTTGTGTGAGCCACAAGGATTATTATAATCCTAATCCATGCCTTTTATTGACCTAAGACTATGTCATGAAGAGAGGGCTTAATGAGGCTACTTTAGCGTGTGTACCTAGGACGATGGACGATACCATCTAAGGGACACGACTACGAAAGCGGTTGAGTCTAATTGAATTGACATGAAGGCTTAGGGAAGACTATTTGATTATACACCATGATAATGTGACTCATAGTTCGAACGGCTTTATCGTGTTTTGTATACGACTTAGTCATGAGTACATTACATATATGGAGTATAACACTATTTTCTTGAGGGATTAAAGAGTGCTAAATTCGGTGGAAATCAAATTGTCTGGGCATATATGAGATTCCTTCGAGTAATGCATCTTCGTTAATTAGATGATGACTTAATGATTACGCTCCTGAGACTGTACGTTTTTTTCTCGTGAGGTCGCACGTCACATTTCTTGTATGAGGATGTAAACTTACATTACATACACGTAGCACATACGGGTTTAAGATTACCTGATTTGCGAAATATAATCCTCTATCGAACACCGAAAAATCTGATACGCACTCTTATTCTTTCATAGTGCACGCTTTGCGACTCATCAATGTCTGGGTTGGCTACTAGAGTTGCCCCTTGATCTTCACGATCACAAATCCAAGGTCCTTTGACGATGAACCAAGAAAGAGGGAAGAGAGTCGTATAGGAGAGAAAATAGGAGAGAGGTTTAATGCCCAACAAATCTAACACACGTTTCTTTTTAGGGTCCCCAAATAGATATATATAATAGATAAGTTATAAGAGTCCTAATCCCAAAAAAATCGTTGGACTCTACTTATCTGTTCTAATGACTTATCCAATACTCAATTGGATAATCCATATACTATTTGGGAGTATAATGTATCCGGGTAAAATACCCGACCCATATATTAACAGATTGCATTGATTATCTGGATCAAATATTTTCTACAGAGTTGTAGAAAATGTTTAATACATAATATTCGAACAAAAACTTAAAAAATGCATCAATTACATTTTTAAGAACTAGTATACACCAATATCTTGAAAGAATTAATATAGTTAGAGCCGGCAAAGATGAGTGAAACAGCCAAATGGCAACATATTCCCATATAGTGACAGATTAACACTAGCCAACAAATGGACAACGCCACATCTCAAGTCTCCAATCCCATCCTCAACGTCGGATCATTGCAGGCCCCAGCTATATTTGGTTTCTATATAACTGCCACTCACACTGCTCTAACCTCCCACTCGTGAAACAAAAAGAACTACCGGCAGTTACAAAGAAAGAGAAAAAAGTGTTTTCCGATCTTGCCCCTGAGCACAAACCCCACTTAGGTAGAATGCGTGAAATTCTTCACATCCAGGGAGGGCAATGTGGGAACCAAATAGGATCAAAATTCTGGGAAGTTGTGTGTGATGAACATGGAATTGATCAGATCGGACGGTACACTGGAAATTCAGAACTCCAGTTGGAGAGAGTCAACGTGTACTATAACGAGGCTAGTGGTGGGAGATATGTACCACGGGCTGTGCTCATGGACCTTGAGCCAGGGACAATGGACAGTATTCGGACAGGCCCGTATGGACAGATTTTCAGGCCCGATAACTTTGTATTTGGGCAGTCTGGAGCAGGAAACAATTGGGCCAAGGGGCATTACACGGAGGGTGCTGAGCTTATTGATTCTGTCCTTGATGTTGTTAGGAAGGAAGCTGAGAACTGTGATTGCTTGCAAGGTTTGTTTCACAATATTTGAATTCCAATTATTTTCATTATTCAAGTGAATTAGAAATTTTACAAAAGTAGTCCTTGAACTAAGTCATATGTTTTCAATTTCAACTTTGCTCATGTCCCAACATACGGTTTTACTAAAACTACGACCATCTCGAGTCTATTTTGGTATTTTGGTCCATGGGGCTTAGGAAAACTTGGGTGACAATTAAAGTGCACCCCATTGGTAAATATTTGTAAAACGGAAAAAAAAAAGAAGGAAAAACCTCTCTCAACTGAGATTGAAGTGCCGATAGGTGTTTTGCGTCGCTTTAAAGATCTCTGGACGCATGCTCCTTATGTATGATGACTAGACATGTTAGTTGGCAATTTGCAAACCAATGTGCCAAATTTTAATTGTTTGGCGAAATGAAAATTTGGAGCTATCATTTCAGGGAGGTTTTATGCCGACCCATCAATTTTTTCTACCCTCCCCACTTTTAAGTTCCTAAGTTTTGAGATAAGTAAAATGTCAAAGGTCACTTTTACTCCAAATAGACCACCACGATTCATACCATCCCTGAAAACCCAGATACCTTTACGCAACATTCAGCCTCATCAACCCTAAAAGGCTAGTAAAACTGTCATCTAGCCAATTTGAAGCATGGGGACAATGTCAGAAATATTCATGCAAGTGAAAATATAAACCGGGCCGATATAAATTTTAAAATATATAGTGGCCGATGGTATAACTATATATGCAATATATATACTGACCCGTATATATGTCTTTCCCTCTTTAAGGAGCACAGAGAGGTTAGGTGATGACTTAGTTTTGCATAAAGTTATACCAGGCAGGCCAGTAAGTTTTAATAGTAAAGAAGATTCTGTCTACTCACTTTAAAGTTCTCTCCATTTTCTCCCACTTTTTAATAGTATATATATAGTTTTGCTTTTGTACGGACTTGTTCGCACTTTAAGAATGCGAATCAGATATGTGTCACCCGACGGTGGGCCCAGAAAGGAGAGAATGTGCCTATAATTTAGGCGATAATTTTTAAGTGCACCGTTAGGTGACACATATCCGGTCCGCATTCTTAAAATGCGAACTAGTCCGTACAAGAGCATTATTATATATATACAGCGGCGGATCCAGGATTTTGTGTGAACTGGGGCGAAAGTTTCGATAGTTGCCGGGGGTTCAGGGGCGGGAGCCCCCGAGGCGATTTTTTTGGGAGGTTATTTCGAGTTTTTTCGGGCATTTTTTTTGGGTTGTTTTTACCTTTTTGAGCATAATATTAATTTTAACACTAATTGGAGTGGGAGATGATTGAACCTCAGCTTCGGATACGGTTGGTTCGTTGTCTCCTCTTTTTCATTTAAAAAATTTCTCCATTGATTCCTTATATTTAAAAATTTAACTTAATTTTACATATAAATTTAATTTCATATAAACAACATATAAATTAACATAAAAATTTATATAAATTGACACATATAAATTTACATATAAACAACATATAAATTAACATAAAAAATTATATTAATTTACACATATAAATAGATATACACAAAATAAATTTAATTTCATTTCAGTATAAATAATTTCATATAAATTCCCTTATTTAAAGTTACACACAATAATTTTTCCCTTATTTAAAGTTACACACAATAATTTTTCCTCTATCTAAACCAATACACTTTCTCACTCTTTTCTCTACCCGTTTCTCTATTTCTCTTAGATGTTCTACAATGGTGAATTCTCCTCTCTGTATATATATAGCTAAGGAAAGGCTCCACCATTCCATATTATATGCAAGGTGGAGGGATGGTGCAGGAGCCATTGAAGAGATAGTGGATATGGTGGCAAGAGTATTAGTGAAGTGGTATGAGCATAAAAGATTGTGGTGGGGTTACAAATTTTTGCCGAAATTAATAATCTCCACCTTGGCGAGATACGCAAGGACACCGGCATAAAGAGTCATCCATAACTCTAGCTGAATGTGGGTAACACCTAAAAATACGCAATCATCATTGCCGCCTAAAAAAATAATGAAGAATTTTTTATTAAGTTTGAGTCCTCCTCAAACCTAACCCTCGACTTACTCTTAAACCTATGCATGTATTGTGCAGCCATAAGAATGCCTCCACCGTTGCTATCAAACCCCATAATACCGCCTTCGGTACCCTCGAAATCTCTAAGTTTGACATAGTTTTTAGCAGCCTTCGTTAACTGCCCACAAACCACCGTTTGGTAATGAAAAGTTATTTTCTCCCTTTTTTGGAGAATAAGACGTCCTCGATTTTTCATCGCATATCTATCATGACTGACTTCTTGTCGACCACACATCTTAATGGAAATTGAATGGGCTATCTAATTGACACTAAGATTATATCAAGTCAACGTCACGTCTGTCCTCATAAGTTTGCCTCCCTGCATGGACTGCTGCAATTTTGGTTGCCATCTGAAAGCGAATTTAATTCTCCCATCTCGTTGTGTAGTCCTATCATAAACTCTTTAAGAATTAAGTTCTCCACTCTTATTCAAATTATCCAATCTCTGCGTTCCTCCTTTTCCAAGACATAAATGTGAGCTTTCACTTACTAAAGAATTTTCCACACCAGCACCACCTGTTATTATGTTCTCTTATTAAAAAAAATGTCACAACCCTCATAACTCCACTTGATGTTACAATTTTTTAACCTTTGGAATATAGCGCGCTAACTTAAATAATATTCATCTTAAGGCCTGAAACATGACGAACCTCACACACTGTTCTCATCAACCCATCACTTGTTATAGTTTTAGGTGTTTTAATCCTAAAAATTTTGAAGGCTCTCCCATCGACCGATAAAATAGAACCATATGTCACCTATTTGCAGGAGGAGAAAGAATCCTTGTTAGGACATATATGAATGGAACGACCAGAATCAAGAACCCAATTTTCAATAAATGACCTCCTCGAACACGAGTTTGCTATGAGAGTAAAGTCGTCATCTTATGAATCACTCGTCACAATAGCGATTGATACTGCCTCTTTAACTTTCTCTTTGTCACTCCCTTTCATCTCTTTCAGTTTGGGGCAACACATAATGATATACCCAATTTCATGGCAATAGTAACACTCCTTATCCTTGTGATTTCTCGACTTGGACCTTGAGCTCCTTAAATAAGAGCCTCAATTTTTCTGGACTTCCTTTCACTAATAAGCATGCGGCCTCTACGTCACCCTCCACCATTTTTATCCAATTTTCATGGGAGAGAAGGGTTTATATGACCTCATCCAGGACAAAATTCTTCTTCTCGTACATCATTGTAGTCACCAAATAATCGTACCTCTCGGGAAGAGAATCCAAAAGAATCGCGACCTCGTCTTCTTCCTCCATTTTCACCTCAATGTTTAATAGTTTTGAGAGAAGCCTATTAACCTCATTGGGGTGGTCTTGCAACGAAGTACCAACCTTCATACTGAAACATTAGAACTCCTTTTAAGATTAATTCGATCTATAAAAGGCCTCTGTAAGAAAAGATTTTCAAGGTTTTTCTAGATCACCTTTGCCGAAGTCTCTGCCATAACATTGTATTTGATATCTTTTGACAAATACGATCGAATCATGGAATAAGCCTCATCGTATTTCTTCTTCCACTCGTCTTAATCCATTGTGTTGGGTTTTCCCTCTAAGGCTTGAATTAAACCCTCCTAAACTAAGATGTCCATCATCTCTACTTATCACATCCCGAAATTATATTTTCCGTCAAATCTCTCGATGCCATACTTTATTTTGAAAGTCATATAACAAAAAGATCCAAGTTTGTAACCTTGGAGCTTATATACTAATTTGTTGTGCACAAGCGTGTGCAAGTGTGGCCCAAAAAAATGTACCCAAAATAATGGCAAATCCAAAAATAAAGCTATGTGATTCACCCCCACAAATGAGATTATGTCAACACGCGATGATGATCCGTGATACTAAGTAGAGAAGAAGATTACAAAATTGGAAGGGCTTTTTGTTCACTTCCCACTTACAGAATGATCTCTCTTCTCTCACAATAAGTTACCCTCTCATAACTAAATCTTATAAAATAGTGTATGGTTCTTTCTTAAAAAAAACACACCCCAAAAATAAACTTTAAATACCCTTATTTAAAGTTTCACACAATAATTTTTCCTCTCTCTAAACCAATGCACTCTCTCACTCTTTTCTCTATCTATTTCTCTCTTTCTATTGGATGATCTACAATGTGGAATTCTCCTCTCCATATATATCCAACCATGGAGAGGCTCCACCACTATGCCATTGAAGAGCTATTGGAGATGGTGGCAAGAGAATTAGTGAAGTGGTA
This sequence comes from Sambucus nigra, assembly GCA_949130495.1. NCBI lineage: Eukaryota > Viridiplantae > Streptophyta > Magnoliopsida > Dipsacales > Adoxaceae > Sambucus > Sambucus nigra. The sequence goes on along the minus strand of OX422212.1, from coordinate 342,263,538 downwards.
TGAGCATTAGAGATATTGGCGGCGCTCCACAAAAATAGATAATGTCGGGGCTGCACCAAAATTAACAAATTTGATATCCAAATCTCCTTTTTTTCGTAAACATGAGAAATAACTCTAACTATTAACCAAACATTATATTTTTGTATCTCTTGGTTTCTCATTAATAGGAACCAAGTTAATAATTTTGAAAGCAAAGTGAGTGAGTGTTTTTCTTTTTTGTTTCTAGAGGCTAAGCCCAACAAACTCGTGGATAAAAAAAATAAAAAATAAAAGATGTGGTCGTTTTGGAGTGGAAAAATTAACAATAAATCACCATATGGAAATAACATATTTAATTTTTTTAACTGTGTTATATTTGAATTATATACTGAGTAAATTCATCTAAAGGAAAGAGACTTGCATCTTCCCTTCAAAAATATACTTTAGTTTTAGACATGGGTCACAAGTAGCCGATCCTGCATGAATATATATAAGCACACCAAAAACGTTATGTTGTAACTTGTAATTTGTATATAGGTGAGGTTGTTTGGTAGAAAATAAATCCAAAATATTTAAAATTTGCATGTGTAGAGTGATCCAGCCAAGGGAAACTTCAGAGTTTCAAGGTTTATCAAGATATAAGTAATGTCTAGAATTGAAGTACCATTAATATGATATTGAAATTCTAGTACCATAAATATGAGCTTGAAAATTAACTGTGGAGGACTTGATTTTGGTCTATGTCATTAGAATTTGGATAGGCTAACGAACATTCTTATTGAAATGGTTTTAAAGACGCCCAATTTGGTACATGAAATGCAGGGTTTCAAGTGTGTCACTCTCTTGGAGGTGGAACGGGATCTGGAATGGGAACTCTATTAATTTCAAAGATTAGGGAAGAATACCCAGATAGGATGATGCTTACTTTCTCTGTGTTCCCATCTCCAAAGGTGTCGGACACTGTGGTGGAGCCTTACAATGCGACACTGTCTGTTCATCAGCTGGTGGAGAATGCTGATGAGTGTATGGTCCTTGACAATGAAGCTCTCTATGACATTTGTTTCAGGACTCTCAAGCTCACCACCCCAAGCTGTAAGTTTTTTTTTACGATATAATGATTCTAAAAATTATTCAGTGTAATCCTCCGGGACAATCTTCGGGGTTGATTGGATTTGGTCCCTAGTTCGATCCCTGGCACTTTCAAAATAATGCTTGGCCAGCGGATGCCGCGAACTGCGAATGGGGAGTAGTCGAGGTGCACGTAACCTGGTGCAGACACCTTATGGTATGTTACCAAAAAAAAAGTGTACCCCCTGGGATGAGGATCAGCTCTCGAATTGCACAATTTTTGCTGTCAGCGTCATAAATGATTTAATAAACAACCTATAGTTTGCTGAAACTAAATTATCTCAAATTGGGGGTTAAATGCTGAGTTCAGGACTTATCTAATAGACATGAATCGCAATGTTGCATGTCAAGGCCCATCAGTTTGGAGATTCAAACTTTGTACACTTTATCAAAGAAAAAGTTTGGAGAATCACACTTTGTTGGAATCCACTCCAAATCAACTTCCGACTTTGTTACTTGCGACACTCCACATTACATGAATTGAGGATAATTGTGTGTATTTAGTCCCAGTTTGAAACGTTGCATAAAAAATCGTATGGGACAAAAATCATCAACATGATATAGTAATATCACCTATAAAGTGGGATGGTTCTATTAACTCACTAACACGGGATAAGTTGAGGAGAATTATCTTACTTGATATCCCACCGTGCCTAACACCAAATATGAGATACAATAAATATTATATCCAACTCTCATATCGTGTATATTAAACATGGCCTAAAGTTGGCATTATAGCCATGAGTGCAAAATGTTTCTGATGGTGATTTTATAAAATAGAAATAATATTCTAAAATGCCCTTGTGATTGTGCTTGCTTTTTATCAGTTGGGGACTTGAATCATCTCATATCGGGAACAATGAGTGGAGTAACTTGTTGCCTGCGATTCCCTGGTCAACTCAACTCAGACCTTAGAAAGCTTGCAGTAAACCTAGTCCCATTCCCTCGACTTCACTTCTTCATGGTCGGATTTGCACCCCTCACATCTCGGGGATCACAACAGTACCGCGCACTAACAGTCCCTGAGCTCACACAACAAATGTGGGACTCCAAGAATATGATGTGTGCTGCCGATCCACGTCACGGACGATACCTTACTGCTTCAGCATTGTTTAGAGGCAAAATGAGCACCAAAGAAGTCGATGAACAGATCATAAATGTCCAGAGCAAAAATTCATCCTATTTCGTCGAGTGGATTCCAAACAATGTCAAATCTAGTGTTTGTGATATCCCTCCTAGAGGGCTCTCAATGGCATCCACTTTCATTGGAAATTCGACTTCTATTCAGGAGATGTTTAGCAGGGTGAGCGAACAATTTACAGCCATGTTTAGGAGGAAGGCTTTTTTGCATTGGTACACTGGAGAAGGAATGGATGAGATGGAATTCACTGAAGCAGAGAGTAATATGAATGATCTTGTGGCGGAGTATCAGCAGTACCAGGATGCTACAGCTGATAAAGATGGTGGTTATGATGATGATAATGGAAGCACGGAGAACTGAAGGTGTTCGAGCAGTTTGTTGTTGTGTATGTTTCGTGCAACCAATTCGTCAATAGTTTGGTATCCTTCTAAATTTTATGAGGTTTAGTATCATGTTGAGTGATACTAATAAGAATCTCATGCTTCTGTAATTCACTGGTCTTATTTCCAGCCACCTAGAGTGTGTTCTGCTTTTATCTTCTTCTTTTTTCTTTATTTTTTGAAAACATATTAATGAATAGAAAATTTGGAATGCTTAGCAGTGATTGCCTAATGGTTTAATAGAAAGACCCCAAATACGAATACATTCATACTTCTATCTATCGAGCGTTCTTTGTTTTCATGCTCCTCAAGATTACCTTATATGTGTCTATTGCAAAGCAGATCTTATGATCCAAATAATATTCAAACATATCATTCGGATGTTAGATTTTTATTTTCTCCATAATGTGTTTAATAATGAAATAATATTAAAACTTACTTTGGTTAATAATGAAACATTATTTCAAATACCAAGAGTCAGAATATCTTTGATTTATTAAGAATTAAGAACTCTCGGATCCACTTTGAGGACGGTTAATATTAAGTAAATGTTGGAGATTTGAATCATGTTCTTACCTATAAATATGACCCTAGCGGTGTCTCTCCGACTGAAAGGATGAACTTAAGTAAATTAATCAGCATGTCAAAATATTTATCACTCCACAGATTCATTGTTTTTAAATGAAGCAATTTTACAATGACAAATATCATGGAATTCTTACAACGTGGATAAAGTTGTCGTTCTACATCATTCAACAATCTCATAAACGAATCAGCTTTTCCTTTACTCCTGTGAGAACCTTGGTTATTAGATTCATCTCTATCCCCCCACCAATGCCGAAAATGCCCAAAATTACCAGAGGCAATATCATGAATCAACTCATGCATGTTTTCATCTTCTCCATCTTCCTGACAATTCTCAACCTCAAAGTCATCACCCAAATCGTGTTCAAAGTCTTCCCCGTGATGTATCCACCTCCTGTTTGGTCATAGTAGTTGTTGCATTTGATACACAATAATATAAATCCACTAATCTCAATCTCTTCAATTACAACAAGTCTCTCGAATAAAACTACAACTATCTAACTCGAATGAAAATACAAATCTCCAAATCTCTATACATCAAAATAATACAAATCTTTCCCAAACAATCCTCGCTAAAATCAATCTCCATAGCGCCCCAAAATCCACGCTAACCTGCCACTAAAAGAAAATATGGGGAAGTACACAATACAACAAGAAAGATACTCAACAAATATATGTTAGCGATGAATAAAACGTAACAACACGAGTACGAATATCCAAATCAAAATGCAAATCTCAAAGCATTTATCAATATAATTTCTCAACAACACATCAATGGGTCACCAGGCCTCACCGCATTCGCATATGCTTTATCAAGCCATAGCCCGGGAATAGGTATTTTGGTGGGTACTCAACATCCGTGCCATATTAAAATCTCATGACAACGTGCTCATCAATAATATAAATACACCACATGAATCAAAATAATTTCAACAATTATTTTCCAGATTTTAATGAATTTATCAATTCAAATATGAGTTCAATTAAACAAGAATTCAAAGAGAATGACACTCGCGAGATTTCAGGAGCATATTGTGTAAAACCCCATACCTCAAACCATGATGAGAAACCAACGATCACATCCTCAAGATCAACACAAAAGATCTACAAAAGTTCCTCCAAGAACCTCCAACAAAATAGCCCCAAGAATACCTCTAATCTAAGGTTGGAACTCACAAATCTCAAGGGCCAATGTGTATATAAAAAGAAGAGGAATATAAAATATATTTTCTGCCAAAATTTGTACCAAAAGTAGGTTAAAAGGTTTGCCCATGACTTCCTCTTATAATGAAAAGAAATGAAGAGTTGTAATCCAAAAGACTCCTTTAAATAAGGCATAGAAATGAAGAGTTGGAAGTCAAAACAACTCCAAGAGTTAAAAACATTTAAAAATCATTTTAAAATCCGTTTTAACTCCGTTTTCGAAACTGTTTGAAATTATCGCCTTTAAAAATAATAACCAACATATTTTAGCAATAAAAATAATTTTATCAAAAACTTTATTTTCCTCAATTTTTCAGAAATTAATTAAAGTAGCCCAAAATTACGCGAGTTGTTACACTTCCCCACTAATAATGGAATTTCGCCCTCGAAATTCTACGAATGGCTAACTCTCAAAATTAGGCCACTACACTAACTCCAAAAATAAATCACGTCTCCCAAAAATAAATTCCTCACCTCTAATTCTGAAACCTATCACGAATATCACCTAAAATTTTCTATCTCCAAAAATTGCTAACCACGCAATGAACCCAAAACCCAAGCCCCGAGGGTTGCTGTATACCTAAGATTTGATACCATTTGTAACACCCCGCCCGCCCGGGGAGAGCAAACGGAGCGCTAATGCGATAAAATAAATCCAAATCCACAAGTGACAAGGTATAGAGCATCTAAAAAAACCCACAATAATATAAATCCACTAATCTCAATCTCTTCAATTACAACAAGTCTCTCGAATAAAAAATACAACTATCTAACTCGAATGAAAATACAAATCTTTCCCAAACAATCCTCGCTAAAATCAATCTCCATAGCGCCCCAAAATCCACGCTAACCTGCCACTAAAAGAAATTATGGGGAAGTACACAATACAACAAGAAAGATACTCAACAAATATATGTTAGCGATGAATAAAACGTAACAACACGAGTACGAATATCCAAATCAAAATACAAATCTCAAAGCATTTATTAATATAATTTCTCAACAACACATCAATGGGTCACCAGGCCTCACCCCATTCGCATATGCTTTATCAAGCCATAGCCCGGGAATAGGTATTTTGGCGGGTACTCAACATCCGTGCCATATTAAAATCTCATGACAACGTGCTCATCAATAATATAAATACACCACATGAATCAAAATAATTTCAACAATTATTTTCCAGATTTTAATGAATTTATCAATTCAAATATGAGTTCAATTAAACAAGAATTCAAAGAGAATGACACTCGTGAGATTTCAGGAGCATATTGTGTAAAACCCCATACCTCAAACCATGATGAGAAACCAACGATCACATCCTCAAGATCAACACAAAAGATCTACAAAAGCTCCTCCAAGAACCTCCAACAAAATAGCCCCAAGAACACCTCTAATCTAAGGTTGGAACTCACAAATCTCAAGGGCCAATGTGTATATAAAAAGAAGAGGAATATAAAATATATTTGCTGCCAAAATTTGTGCCAAAAGTAGGTTAAAAGGTTTGCCCATGACTTCCTCTTATAATGAAAAGAAATGAAGAGTTGTAATCCAAAAGACTCCTTTAAATAAGGCATAGAAATGAAGAGTTGGAAGTCAAAACAACTCCAAGAGTTAAAAACATTTAAAAATCATTTTAAAATCCGTTTTAACTCCGTTTTCGAAACCGTTTGAAATTCTCGCCTTTAAAAATTATAAACAACACATTTTAGCAATAAAAATAATTTTATCAAAAACTTTATTTTCCTCAATTTTTCAAAAATTAATTAAAGTAGCCCAAAATTACGCGAGTTGTTACACTTCCCCACTAATAATGGAATTTCGCCCTCGAAATTCTCCGAATGGCTAACTCTCAAAATTAGGCCACTACACTAACTCCAAAAATAAATCACGTCTCCCAAAAATAAATTCCTCACCTCTAATTCTGAAACCTATCACGAATATCACCTAAAATTTTCTATCTCCAAAAATTGCTAACCACGCAATGAACCCAAAACCCAAGCCCCGAGGGTTGCTGTATACCTAAGATTTGATACCCTTTGTAACACCCCGCCCGCCCGGGGAGAGCGAACGGAGCGCTAATGCGATAAAATAAATCCAAATCCACAAGTGACAAGGTATAGAGCAGCTAAATAAACCCACAATAATATAAATCCACTAATCTCAATCTCTTCAATTACAACAAGTCTCTCGAATAAAAAATACAACTATCTAACTCGAATGAAAATATAAATCTCCAAATCTCTATACATCAAAATAATATAAATCTTTCCCAAACAATCCTCGCTAAAATCAATCTTCATAGCTCCCCAAAATCCACGCTAACCTGCCACTAAAAGAAAATATGGGGAAGTACACAATACGACAAGAAAGATGCTCAACAAATATATGTTAGCGATGAATAAAACGTAACAACACGAGTACGAATATCCAAATCAAAGTGCAAATCTCAAAGAATTTATTAATATAATTTCTCAACAACACATCAATGGGTCACCAGGCCTCACCCCATTCGCATATGCTTTATCAAGCCATAGCTCGGGAATAGGTATTTTGGTGGGTACTCAACATCCGTGCCATATTAAAATCTCATGACAACGTGCTCATCAATAATATAATGATACCACATGAATCAAAATAATTTCAACAATTATTTTCTAGATTTCAATGAATTTATCAATTCAAATATGAGTTCAATTAAACAAGAATTAAAAGTGAATGACACTCGGGAGATTTAAGGATTATATTGTGTAAAACCCGATACCTCAAACCATGATGAGAAACCAATGATCACATCCTCAAGATCAACACAAAAGATCTACAAAAGCTCCTCCAAGAACCTCCAACAAAATAGCCCCAAGAACACCTCTAATCTAAGGGTGGAACTCACAAATCTCAATGGCCAATGTGTATGTAAAAAGAAGAGGAATATAAAATATATTTGCTGCCAAAATTTGTGCCAAAAGTAGGTTCAAAGGTTTGACCATGACTTTCTTTTATAATGCAAAGAAATGAAGAGTTGAAATCCAAAAGACTCCTTTAAATAAGGCAAAGAAATGAAGAGTTGGAAGTCAAAACAACTCCAAGAGTTAAAAACATTTAAAAATCATTTTAAAATCCGTTTTAACTCCGTTTTCGAAACCGTTTTAAATTCTCTCCTTTAAAAATAATAACCAACATATTTTAGCAATAAAAATAATTTTATCAAAAACTTTATTTTCCTCAATTTTCCAGAAATTAATTAAAGTAGCCCAAAATTACGCGGGTTGTTACACTTCCCCGCTAACAATGGAATTTCGCCCTTGAAATTCGCCGAATGGCTAACTCTCAAAATTAGGCCACTACACTAAATCCAAAAATAAATCACGTCTCCCAAAAATAAATTCCTCACCTCTAATTCTGAAACCTATCACGAATATCACCTAAAATTTTCTATCTCAAAAAATTGCTAACCACGCAATGAACCCAAAACCCAAGTCCCAAGGGTTGCTGTATACCTAAGCTCTTGCACCATTTGTAACACCCCGCCCGCCCGGGGAGAGCGAACGGAGCGCTAATGCGATAAAATAAATCCAAATCCACAAGTGACAAGGTGTAGAGCATCTAAATAAACCCACAATAATATAAATCAACTAATCTCAATCTCTTCAATTACAACAAGTCTCTCGAATAAAAACTACAACTATCTAACTCGAATGAAAATACAAATCTCCAAATCTCTATACATCAAAATAATACAAATCTTTCCCAAACAATCCTCGCTAAAATCAATCTCCATAGCGCCCCAAAATCCACGCTAACCTGCCACTAAAAAAATATATGCGGAAGTACACAATACTACAAGAAAGATGCTCAACAAATATATGTTAGCGATGAATAAAATGTAACAACACGAGTATGAATATCCAAATCAAAATGCAAATCTCAAAGCATTTATCAATATAATTTCTCAACAACACATCAACGGGTCACCAGGCCTCACCCAATTCGCATATGCTTTATCAAACCATAGCCCGGGAATAGGTATTTTGGCGGGTACTCAACATCCGTGCCATATTAAAATCTCATGAAAACGTGCTCATCAACAATATAATGATACCACATGAATCAAAATAATTTCAGCAATTATTTTCCCGATTTCAATGAATTTATCAATTCAAATATGAGTTCAATTAAACAAAAATGCAGATAGAATGACACTCGCGAGATTTAAGGAGCATATTGTGTAAAACCCCATACCTTAAATCATGATGAGAAACCAATGATCACATCCTCAAGATCAACACAAAAGATCTACAAAAGCTCCTCCAAGAACCTCCAACAAAATAGCCCCAAGAACACCTCTAATCTAAGGTTGGAACTCACAAATCTCAAGGGCCAATGTGTATATAAAAAGAAGAGGAATATAAAATATATTTGCAGCCAAAATTGGTGCCAAAAGTAGGTTAAAAGGGTTGCCCACGACTTCCTTTTATAATGAAAAGAAATAAAGAGTTGGAATCCAAAAGACTCCTTTAAATAAGGCAAAGAAATGAAGAGTTGGAAGTCAAAACAACTCCAAGAGTTAAAAACATTTAAAAAATCATTTTAAAATTCGTTTTCGAAACCGTTTGAAATTTTCGCCTTTAAAAATAATATCAACATATTTTAGCAATAAAAATAATTTTATCAAAAACTTTATTTTCCTCAATTCTGCAGAAATTAATTAAAGTAGCTCAAAATTACGTGGGTTGTTACACTTCCTCACTAACAATGGAATTTTGCCCTTGAAATTCGTCGAATGGCTAACTCTCAAAATCAGGCCACTACACTAACTCCAAAAATAAATCACGTCTCCCAAAAATAAATTCCTCACCTCTAATTCTGAAACCTATCACGAATATCACCTAAAATTTTCTATCTCCAAAAATTGCTAACCACACAATGAACCCAAAACCCAAGCCCGGAGGGTTGCTGTATACCTAAGATTTGATACCATTTGTAACACCCCGCCCGCCCGGGGAGAGCGAATGGAGCGCTAATGCGATAAAATAAATCCAAATCCACAAGTGACAAGGTATAGAGCATCTAAATAAACTCACAATAATATAAATCCACTAATCTCAATCTCTTCAATTACAACAAGTCTCTCGAATAAAAACTACAACTATCTAACTCGAATGAAAATACAAATCTCCAAATCTCTATACATCAAAATAATACAAATCTTTCCCAAACAATCCTCGCTAAAATCAATCTCCATAGCGCCCCAAAATCCACGCTAACCTGCCACTAAAAGAAAATATGGGGAAGTACACAATACGACAAGAAATATGCTCAACAAATATATGTTAGCGATGAATAAAACGTAACAACACGAGTACGAATATCCAAATCAAAATGTAAATCTCAAAGCATTGATCAATATAATTTCTCAACAACACATCAATGGGTCACCAGGCCTCACCCCATTCGCATATGCTTTATCAAGCCATAGCCCGGGAATAGGTATTTTGGCGGGTACTCAACATCCGTGCCATATTAAAATCTCATGACAACGTGCTCATCAACAATATAATGATACCACATGAATCAAAATAATTTCAACAATTATTTTCCTGATTTCAATGAATTTATCAATTCAAATATGAGTTCAATTAAACAAGAATTCAAATAGAATGACACTCGCGAGATTTAAGGAGCATATTGTGTAAAACCCCATACCTCAAACTATGATGTGAAACCAATGATCACATCCTCAAGATCAACACAAAAGATCTATAAAATCTCCTCCAAGAACCTCCATCAAAATAGCCCCAAGAACACCTCTAATATAAGGTTGGAACTCACAAATCTCAAGGGCCAATGTGTATATAAAAAGAAGAGGAATATAAAATATATTCGCTGCCAAAATTTGTGCCAAAAGTAGGTTAAAAGGTTTGCCCACGACGTCCTTTTATAATGCAAAGAAATGAAGAGTTGTAATCCAAAAGACTCCTTTAAATAAGGCAAAGAAATGAAGAGTTGGAAGTCAAAACAACTCCAAGAGTTAAAATACATTTAAAAATCATTTTAAAATCCGTTTTAACTCCGTTTTCGAAACCTTTTTGAAATTCTCTCCTTTAAAAATAATAACCAACATATTTGAGCAATAAAAATAATTTTATCAAAAACTTTATTTTCCTCCATTTTCCATAAATTAATTAAAGTAGCCCAAAATTACGCGGGTTGTTATTGAGCCACCCACAACTAATATACGGGATACTATCAAGCCTCCCCAAGCTGGGTTATGTTATTGAGCCACCCACAATTAATATACGGGATACTATCAAGCCTCCCCAGGTTGGGTTATGTTATTAAACCACCCAAAACTAATATACGGGATACTATCAAGCCTCCCAAGGATGGGTTATGTTATTAAGCCACCCACAACTAATATATGGGATATTATCAGGCCTCCCCATATTGGGTTATGTTATTAATCCACCCACTGCTAATATATGGGATACTATCAAGCCTCCCCAGGTGGAGTTATGTTATTGAGATACCCACAAATTATATACGGGATACTATCAAGCCTCCCGAGGCTGGTTATGTTATTAAGCCACCCACAGATAATATACGGGATACTATCAAGCCTGGTAATGCTGGGTTATGTTATTGACTAACCCACAGCTAATATACGGGATACTATCAAGCCTCCCCAAGCTGGATTATGTTATTGAGTCACCCACAACTAATATACAAGGTACTATGAAGCCTCCCCAGGCTGGATTATGTTATTGAGGCACCCACAACTGTTGATATATATATAGAGAGAGCCATCCCTGGCTAGATATTATAAGCCTTCCGACTTAATGAAGCATCCCGAAAGCTAAGAATGGGCATTCTAATCCCCCGTGGCCAATAACACTTTTCGATAAATGCTTTAAATAATGTAGCCATAATATGTTGGAATATAGTCTCTATGAGTGATGTTGCAGACCAATTTAGATAGCTGCTCTCAATATTTACTTTTTCCATTTTCAATTATCACTTGCTTTTAGACAATCAAGCATCCGGACGGGCGTTGTGGGCCCATTTAGATATTATCATTCTCGATATAACATATTGTCTCAATTAGAAATTTGTTTAAGACAAAGAGTCTTTTATAAGATAACCTTTAATGGAAATGAGAATCAAATTATGGCACTATCAAGGTATCTGTTCATATATTCAGGGCTTTGATAGTTCAATACAAAGTTAAAATGGAACCACTTATAAAGAGTTTTCACTAAAAATGGAAATAGATGAAACATAAATATGTGCATAAAAAGAGGAATGTGGCCTGTGAGACTAGGCTGCATCCCTTAGGCATCCTTGAGGAAGCGCTGCAGCATTCCCTGTCTTATGAGCCTTTCAATTTCATCTTTCAGGGCATATAACTGCTCAGCGTCATGGCCGTGGTCCTAATGAAACTTGCACCATTTGGATTTGTTCCTCTTGTGGGGTGGATATCTAATCTTCTCTGGACACCTCAACAGCTTGTCATTTTTTATAAACTCGAAGGTGTCTTCAATCTGGAAGGTCAATGGGGTGTAGGACTCAAAGACCCTGTAATACCCCGTATTTTCTGTGATATTTATTTTTGGGATTAATTAATTAAATGAGAATTAATGGGGAATTAATCCGGATAAAATACTAGCGAGTTGTGAGTTGGTATTTGACTATATTGAGTATATATGATGTTATATGAATGTTGAATTATGAAATTTGTCGTGAGATTGATATACGGCAATTTGATCATTTTATTAGGACGCGTGAGACAGTCGCGTCAGGATATAATTATTTTAATAATAAAAGTGAATTTAAATTCTATTAACCATATGGTCGTTTTGAGTGCGCCAACGCGTCCGGAAGGGTCGAGATAGTCAGAAAACACTAGCCGGGGGTTTAGTTTGGGTCCCGGGGTATTTTTAGGCCATACCGGCAACATAAAGAGTATTTTGGTAATTTTGTATTTTTGGAATTTAATAATGACGAAAATTAGGAGTCTTTATCTGATTGGGAATAGACCCACTAAACCCACTAACTAACCCTTAATGACCCAATAAGCTACGGGGGTTATCAAAATAAGTTTCCAAAACTTTCCCAAAGAAAACCCTAGCCACCTTTGGAGAAGAAGGCTTGTAAAGAGAGAGAGAGAGTAGGAATTCTGCAGAAAAGCTTCATCAAACCAACACCAAATTCAGAGACACTCGAGGCAAGTGATTTAATTCCATTTAAATTCAGAGAATGTTTCTTCCATGTTAGAAAATTCTAAGATTTACATTTGTTCTTGAAAGTTAATGAAAAACCCATGAGTTTGGAATTTGAATACTAAATTTTAAGAAGAAATTGCATGTAGAATCGTATAGAGATGATTACCCTGATGTTAATATATGTTGGATGTAACAAAAATGGATCTAATTTGAGTAAATTGATGATTATAAATTCTAGGGTTTATGTTCTTGAATATTTGGGGAAAAGTGTAGAGATTTGATGAATTGATGATGATTAGGATGAATTGGTTCTTTAAAATACGTTAGTATATAACCTTGTTATGTTTAGGGATGATTAGAGACCATAACACATTGTTGGGATGAATTTTGGTTGAGATTTGAGGTGTGGAAATTGGTGAAAAACGAGATAGAATTTCTGGGCTTGAATCTGGTCACTCGTTAGAAGACCTACCCAGGTCGTTCGAACGAACTCGTTCCAACGAGCTTCTAACGAGTTGACAGTTTGGGGTTCTAACGAGAGGGATGTTCGTTCGATAATCTCGTTCGGACGAGATCTCGTTAGATAGCCCAGTTCGTTCGAACGACCTCTCGTTCGAACAGTCTCGTTCGAACGAGACTTCTAACGAGCTGGCAGTTTAGGCCTTTTGGCCTGTTTTGATTTTTGGAGTCCCGTAAACTTATTCGAGGATAGAGATAACATTCCTTTGATGGTGTATTAGTATGCTTGGTACATTTGGGATATAATGAGGAGTAAATTATATAAGTGTGGATCAAATCAAATAGACATTTGAGTTGAGATGTGAGTGCCTACTACGACGTGAGAATGAATTATGGCGCGTATAAATATGGACCGGGATTATATAAGTTGTATATATATTAAGTTGGTACGAGAATATGATAAGTACTACAATTAAACTACGGTGATTACTAAGATGCGTGTTTACTTAGTATTGATATATGATTTGTGTGTATGACATACCTACCATACTTGCTATCACGGGAGGTTTGCGTTCGCTTAGGGCCCTCTAATCCTTGTGTTGCCCAGATTTAGACTGGTTACCTCGATGAACATAGGTCAGAGAAGGACTTATTGGGATGTTAATAAGTCTGCTGATCGTGGGAGTGCAGGTATGTGCGTGATCCATGTGATGTGACTGTGTTCGCCTCCATTATTTGTGATGTTGTTATCTGTGAACTATTCCTGAGAGATTAGGAATATGTGATCCTTATGTACGTGATGTACTGGGATGGATAGCAGAGTATGTGTGCACCGCAGCTTAGTCTCGGGGTGCTTATATTGTATATTTATGTTGTGGAAAATATACGCTTAATAAACTGGGAACTTTCATATGGTATCGTGTGTATAACTATGGAATAACAAAAGGGATGATCTATAATTAGTTGTATTACTTTTACGTGAGAACCTGAATCTACGTTAAGACCCTATGTAATTGCGAGCATTATAATGTTAATGGGAACCGAGTAATAAGGGTAGAACCTATGACAGTCTAGCTAGATATGATGTCACTTAGCTAGTGGTTAGATGGGTACTTACGTTAGGAGTGCACAGTTAGACGAGAGGTGAGAATTCCATGTGAGTGCACTTCCTAACATGTACTTTGCATTTAATGTTTTAAATGTTTTTAAAGCACTTGCAGGTTTTTAAAATATCTCCACATTCGGGCTCTGACCCGTTTGCTTTCAAATCTATTTTCTTGTAAAACCATTTTAGGTGCCCAGCCACAAGGACACCATGCATAGGATACTCATTCAGGTGACGAGCTGTAGCTGTTTGTGGAAGCTACAGGGATTTGCTTTTAGACGCTTCTACCATTTGGATTCCTCATTCAGTATTTATCAGTTGTAGGGAATGTTGCCCATTTCTATTAGAGACATCTTTCCATTTCAGTTATTCAGACTTTGTCATGTATTGATTCTGTATTCAGTTTAGTTATTTCAGTTTGTGGTATTGTAGTGAGGAGTTTTCCTCCAAACTTCATTTACATTATGTGATGGTTATTCTATTTACTTCGTTATGGTGAATGGTGTTATTATTCTTCATTACACTTGTTGCATGTTAATCAGACTTTAATTAAAATTTGACAACTTACTTTTTAAATACTAGGTGGTTAGTAATCATTAAAATGTTTTCGACAGTGATGCTATTAACTGGACCAACTTGGCATTTTGAATTAATTTAATAAAGGAGTAGCTACCCGGTATTTAATTAGTCGGGGTGTCACAGACCCTTTCTTCCTTCTCCTCTTTCCTTTTCTAGTTCTTTTGGTCGAGGGCCATGACACCTGGGTATGTAACTTCAGTGGTTGCGACAACAAATGCTTGACTAGTAACTTTAGGTGCCGTGGCCTCCGGTATAAGAACTCTCTGGTTCAAGAAGTTGACCTGAGTCTGGAGTGAGGCGTGACTGTCATACATATGATTGAGGTGGTTGTACAGCTGAGCAATCTCATTCTTCATTTATGCATTTTCGATGGACTCTCCCTCCATTTTCTCCTTTGTTACTCTTTAAAAATATATATAATCTGAGGCAAAACTAGCAGAAGTGAGCAATCGATGTAAAATAAACCCCAAGTATAAAGTTGGGATATAATATTTGAATTGCTGCAGGGTTTATTATCGAGGCTGCGGCCAGTATGGCACATATGTGTACTGTCGCTGCCTTTGAATGGAATTTTACCAAGGTTCAGCTTGAAACCACTGGAGTCCATACCTTGATGATTTGGAGCTGGTGTAACCAGACTGCACTTATAAGGGCCGCGACAAGAAAGGTAATTGAATTACCTGGCCACACCTTGTTTTAGACAGTGAATGGAACAATCCCGAAAATTGAGTTCTACTCACAAAACTCGTGGAGAGTGTACCTACTAGGGCCTATTCAGGGTAAAATAGCCTCTCAGTGCGCAAAACGACACAGTTCTAGTGATAAAACCTAGATTATGGACAAAGAACAGTAAAAATAAGCAAATATAACTCTACCCTAATCACCCACCTTTACGAGGATAAAGCTCATTAAGCTTTCCAACATTATCTAGGTGAGGCGATATCATAGGGGTATGTAAAATAGATCTAAGGTCATGAAATGGAGACCGAAGAGCAGATTTGAATATACAAAATACCCATTTAAGGGTGTAAATATAAAATAGAGCTCAATAACCAAAATTTACTCATGAGATGATGATCCAAAGGATCCCCATGAATAAAAGAAGGTGTTTAAACACTCAAAACATAGAGAAATAAGATTGAAATACCTCGTTTCCCATAGACGGCGCCAGATTGATGATATGAAAAATCTACCACCTGTCGTTCTCGTACTAGTAAGTCGAGTATAAGATATGTAATGAGTAGATAAAGCAAGTAAAGAGAGATAAAAGACAATATATAGAGTGGTTCGGCTATGAAAATTAGCATACGCCCACTTTGGTGCCACATTCTCATTATATTTGTTGTTTGGTACATAGTAATTAGGCCTAAAGAGGCGTACAAGAATGAGAATATAAGAGAATACATGTCTGTGCGGATTTCGATTTGCCAGACGGATGGATGTGATGCCGGTGAGTAGCCCCCAAGCCGGACCGAGTGGTATGGAAAGCGTCGTAGAGAGAATAATCAGCTCCGAGCTAAGTGTTGGTGTAAGAAAATACCTCGGGGAACAACCTATCTTGAGGTGTGGACCTTTATATATAGGAGGTGTGTGCACTATACTATTACTGTGATGTGAAGAGGCTGCGGCTAGCCGAATGTACAGGCTTGGTCTGCGGCATGTAGCTAATAAGGGCCTGTAACCTATATATTAAAGACTGCGGTAGGTATGTGAGGCATTCATGTAATACTATAGCATATAGGAAATAGGGCTACGACGGTTAGACGATATCAATTACTATAGTATGCCTTCCACGATAGGGGGTACAATATCTGTGTTATCAGTAATAAATAAAGTTAAGAATTTGTTTGAAAAATAAGAAAATTTTATAAATTCTTGACAAACAAGAAAATTAATAATAATAATAATAATAATAATATTTTTTTTTTCATCTTCTTTGTCTTTTGTGACATCTTATAACTTCCAGTCAAATTAATTTCATACTAAAGAGAACAATAATAAGGAAATAAGACAGTCTCTTATGAATTATGATGAAAGAAAAATGCAAAGACTGATAATTGCATAGGAATGATAAAACAATCTATAATATAGTAAAAAAAATCGAAACACCAAAAAGCAAGGTTCAAAGAGAATAATAGAATCTACAAAACTAAACTAATACTAATACACACACATTCAAACAATCAGATCAGAAATAAACCCAAAAAAATCATAATACGAGATCTACAGGGCATAATGTACTTATTTTCTTATAATATGCACTCTATCAAACATGAGACAAATGTTCACATTCTTTAGAAAAATAATGTCAAGTATTAAAAACATCGAATTGAATGTATTAACTTGGCCATAAATTCAAGAAGACTATAAATTCACAGCTAGAATCAAAAAGAGAAACAAAGAAAATATAAACGCAGACAAAATTTGATACATTCCAAAAAAAAACTCAAAAGTGGGAAGAGTTGCACATATTCTGCTTTCATTTCTTATTTGAAATTGAAAAATAAAAACTCAAATATCCAAGTGATCAAATAAGAAATGACACAACTTCAAGAAACAAAATTCTTGATAATTGAACTAAGTATTCATCACTTACAAAAAAGTATGAAATAGATGTTTAGCTTCATTTAAGTGTATTCTTCAAGCTCCTGGAAGATATTAACATATAGAGTCTGTAAAGACCAAATTTCCAATTGAGTCTTAATGTAGTTTTGACTCATTCTCAGAACAAGACATATTTGAGTCATAGGTAGATTTTAATTGTCTAATCACTACGAGACTATGACTTGTTGAAGATTAATTGAAGATGTAGTAGCAAAGATACAAGGAATTAATTATGTCAAAGTTTAATTGGTGACAAATTCTCATCTTCAAAGTTTAATTGCATTGCTGAGATCACTCAGGTATGAATGCATAATGTTAATAAAACTAGGAATTTTATTTTACAAAAATAAGGATGCTATTTTTAAGAAATTGTTATTAAAATGTTTTATTGGTTTACACTTCATTTTAATCAGATATGAACGGATTAGAGTTGGATAAGAGTTGGTTTAAAGTAAAACTATGTTTTCAAAGTTGGATTCTTTAAAACTCTAATCTGGGAGACATCGTTCGAACGACATCATAACTGATGTCGTTTGAACGACATAGTGTCTCGCTCAAACGAGATCTGCCATTGCCTCAAAATTTTTATAAATATAGGTGTGTTTTAATTTTCGCGAAAGGTGTGCAGAACGTAAATAATGTTCAAACAGTACGTGATTCTGCAATTGTTTTCTAATGTTTCAAAGCTTAAACACATCCTTAGAGTTTACAAAGATCTGAGTTATCATTAACATATGTTATGTGATCTTTGTTGCACCTAGTTGGGTTTGTTCCACACTTGAACATTGCTGGTTTTGTGGTGGAGAAGTGGAGAACTTTACTTTCATGTTCAACATTATAGACGACACAAGGCCGTATCGGTGGATACCGAGGCATTCGTGGAGGCGACTGTTGTGGATGAGTATCGTGGAAGAAGGTTACTTTACGCGTGGGCACTGTAAAGATTGGTAGAAGATAAGAGGAGCATCAAGTCTCGTGGGTGGATCGAGTCATTGTATAAGACTATCGTCTGAGTTTGTAAAACCATGTCATAGTGATTGTCTGGCCTGGGCCGTCCAAGGTTTTTTCTCGATTGGGTTTTTCCTCATACATCGGCATTGGGAGTATTGCTTTACTTTATTTTACTTTCTTTAATCACTAGTTGCATGCTTAGGGTTAAACAAGATAAAATTTGGTTAAGTTAATTTGTGTCACAACTTGGTATGATAAAATTGAAAAAGAGTTTTTTCAAAAAGAGGAAGTTGATTTGCATCCATCCTTAACTCAATTCGGCTTAAGCAAAAGTTTTTGTTGAAAGTTATATACGGGGACCTACAAATTGGTATCGGAGCATGTTGCACTATTTTATTGTCTTGGATCCCTTTTTTTTCTTTTTGGGTAATTGCTCGTTTATCTCTGTTGGTTTGTTTGTTTTCCTCTCTATGGATTCTCAAACTTTTAATGAATTAAACCTGTTGAATTTAAAGTTTACAAAACGAATTAAAGTTTGGTTGAAGAAAACTATCATTTGAAAGATATGATTGAATATATGCAAACGTTTCAAATTCAAAGAGATATGATTCGTGAGAAGTTTGGAGCTTTATATAATAATTTTGATTCTTTAAAAGTTTCCAAAAAGGAGAGTGATGATAGTTACATTGTTTTAGAGAGAGTTAGAGAATTTGAAAAATTCAAGTGTTTGTGCCATTAATGAAAATAGTTTGATTCATGAATTTAAGGCACGTGAGAAGACTCTTAGGGATAAGTTTGTTCATATTGAGGGGGGCGAGATAACCTTCTAGGGGTAATTGAAAATCTACAGAAGGAGTCTTGAAAGTTTGAGGAGTCTAATCGTTTGCTTGAGTCAAAAGTTTTAAAGTTGAAAAATGATTAAACTGACTCGAGTAGTGATGGTGGAGGCTTATCGCGTTCTAGTGGTTCGAATGTCAAAGACAAAACCATAGTGTGTTTTAGAACGTCAACCACATCCGAGGGTGTTAGAAAAGGTCAACCTAAAGGTCCCGTTCCTCTCCGTCTTTTCACATGTTCGCATTGTGTTAGGAAATGCACCTTAGGAGTTTTTGCTTTGATCTTAGAAAAGACCCTAGGAAGTTTAAACGTAGTATTCTGTCGGTTCTCAAAATCCAATTTGTTAGGTATACACTTGTTTGGGTTAGGAAATCCATTTTGGAGATGCAATGCTTCGTTGGTTGATTCTCACATGCATGCACATGATTCATCACTTTCTATTTCTTATGGTTGATTGCATGTTCATGTTTTTCATACGCTAGCCTTTGTATCATGATTTATATCTTACTAGTGTTATGACATGTGTATCATTTTGTATTATATTTTTCATTTGTTGCATCTTATTTGAAAAATACAAAAAAGATTTTGCTTTTTGATAATTTTTTTAAAATACAAAAATATTTTTGTTTTTGAAATTTTTTGAGAAAAACACAAAAAGATTTTTCTTTTATTTGAGTCAAAATATTTTGAAAAATCCAAAAAGATTTTCGATTTGTTTTTGTGTCGTGAGTTAACATGTTTGATGTGGCATATTGGTGTGCTTGGACCCCATTCCTTACATTATCCATGTGGCTAGGACATTTGTCATTATTATCGATGCTTAGAATGATCTTAACCATTTTATTATGGGGTTGTTTCGAAGTTGATATACGTTTTGATTCGACTTTATGTATATTCCATGATTGCACACCTGCACGAGTTTATATGGATGTTTTACTACTCTTGCATATTTGAGTTTGGTGAGACTTTCTTATCTCAATTTTTTCATTTATGCATAAATAGAATTAAGGATATGTGTGCATGTAATAACCATTTATCATGAGGATTAAATTGAAAAATGATGAGTGTTCACAGGAAAGGGATGCGAGAGTGTAAAATTAACTCGTCGTGAAAGCCACCGTTTAAAAGAGCCCGAAAAAATCGTAAGGCAATAAAAAGAATCATGTGCCAAAAATGGGACAAATTTCTTTAGTTCATTCAAAAGAAAATATGATATAAATTTGAGGGAGTTTGGATGGATTAAAAAAAATCTAAATGGGTTTGCACAAAGAATCCTAACGTTGAAAATTCGTATCATAATGTTATTGTTTGTAGAATCATCAAAATTATGGATTCATGTGCATGATGTTTGTTTAGTTCATAAAGCTCATACTTTAATTGTCACATGTGGCTATAATAAAGTTTGATGATAGATTTCTATTGATTAGAGCTTCTTAATCATTTTGATGTGTTGGAATTGTGATTCATTTGTCTTAGCTCACTCACATACATTCCATGTTCGTGTTTAGGCACATCGATACTCTGTTAACATGTTACTCAGATTTGTTTGGTTTAAGTTTGATTGGCTTTGTTACTATTTTGCTACTGTTTTGCAGTTTTGAGCCCCTTCCAGTCAGTTTTTTATGATTTTTTTCACTGAGCGACATTATTTAATATTCTGGGGAAACTGTGATTATTTCTTATGTCATTCTAATGACGTCATGTTTCATTTGATGGATGTCACATCTAGTTCAAGCGACATCCCTGGCTTGTTAGAACGACAACCTGTTTGACGAGTTTGACTTTTCTAGTTGACTTATACTGTTTCAGTACCCTGCTTCATATTGTTCATCTTTTGGTACTGGTTTTTTGTTTATGCAGTCTTCTTTTAGATATTTAATCTTTTACTGCATTAATACGTTTAATCACACCTGCTTGGTTTGATATATTCTTTATGTGACTTACTATTTGCAAGCTACTGATTTGACATTGATTGATCATTTTTAGTTAGTTATTTCATGTTTATCTAGCTATTCTTCATGATGAATTAATCATATTGGTATTATATTGTGCTAGATGTTTTTATCTTTTTACCGAATTGTCTATTCGAGACAAAAAGGAGGAGATATGTCTGTGATGTAGGGGGAGTTTTCATATTGATTTATATCATTTGTTCCTCCATACTTCACTTGGTATTTGTCTGTTTCATGTGTGTAAGTATGCTTAGAAAGATTCGAGATTTCAAGTCTACATCACATTCAGACATTCAAGACAATTTCATGCTTGTCGGTCCACTATTTATGAATCTCATCCTGCACTGATGATGTAATTTTACTTTTGTTTATTACTGGATGGGATTTAGGCGTCATACGGATTGACGACCCGACTTAGGCATTTCACTGTTGGTTTTGTCCCAGAATAGTCAAAGGGGGAGATTTGTAAGGACCAAATTTCCAATTAAGTCTTAATGTTGTTTTGACTTATTATCGAAACAAAACACGTTTGAGTCATAGGTAGATTTTTATTGTCCGATCATTATGAGACTATGACTTGTCGAAGATTAATTGAATATGTTGTGGAAAAGCTACAAGGAATTAATTATGCTGAAGTTTAATTGGTGCGAATTTCTCGTCTTTCAAGTTTAATTGCATTTTCGAGATCACTCAGGTAAGAATGCATAGTGTTAATGAAACTCGAAATTTTATTTTACAAAAATAAGGATGTTATTTTTAGGAAAATGTTTTATTTGTCTACACTTCGTTTTCATCAGATATGGACCGATTAGAGTTGGTTTTAAGTAAAAATCTATTTTCAAAGTTGGATTAATTAAAACTCTAATCTCGGTGACGTCGTTCAAATGACATATGATATCGTTCGAACGAAAACTGATGTCATTTGAACGACATAGTCTCTCGCTCAAACGAGAACTGCCGAACGTAAGCAATGAGTTTTCTCGAAAGGTGTGCCGAACGTAAGCAATGTTCAAATAGTACGTGATTCTCCAATTGTTTTCTAAGGTTTCAAAGCTTAAGCACATCCTTAGAGTTTACAAAGATCTGAGTTATCATTACCATATGTTATGTGATCTTTGTTGCACTAAGTTGGTTTTGTTCAACACTTGAACATTTCTGGTTTTGTAGTGGATAAGCGAAGAAGGTTACTTTCGTGTTCAACATCGTAGACAACCCAAGGCCGTATTGGTGGATACTGAGGCATTCGTGGAGGTGACTATTGTGGACGATTATCATGGAAGAAGGTTACTTTTTGTGTGGTCACTGTGAAGATTAGTAGAAGATCAGAGGAGTATGAAGTCTCATGAGTGGATCAAGTCGTTGTATAAGAGTACCGTCTAACTTTGTAAAACCATTGTCATAGTGATTGTTTGGTCTGGTCCGTCTGAGGTTTTTTCTCGATTGGGTTTTTCCTCATACATCGGCATTGTGAGTATTGCTTTACTTTATTTTACCTGCTTTAATCACTAGTTGCATGCTTAGGGTTAAACAAGATAAAATGTGGTTAAGTTAATTTGTGTCACAACTTGGTTTGACAAAATTGAAAAAGAGTTTTTTCAAAGAGAGGAAGTTGATTTGCATTCATCCTTAACTTAATTCTTCTCGGGGAAAGTTTTTGTTGAAAGTTATATACGGGGACCTATTCGATATAAAAAAATATAATACATCACAAACATACCTAAAATAAAAAGGGTTACATTCACATTAGAGTACACAGTCAATCAAAATAGAATCAAGACACAATGATAAATGCAATAACCACTTATGAAACCAAAATTCTAAGAACAAAAAAAAAAATAGAACAATGGAAATTTAAATGTTGGATTTAAATTTTAAGTTATTAATTTGAGTATTCCAATAAAAGTGTCAATAAAACTTGTACGAAAAAAAAGATCTTGTCCACATTACTACCTCAAATAACACATCCAGTCGTTTCAATTAGAGTATACTTATGTTCATAAAGAGGTCAAGCTACCCCAAGTCCTCAAAAAAGTAAATAATTAAAAGCAATATCATTAAGTTAAATAAAATTAATTAAATTGTAATGAACCCATGCATCAAACAAAACAAGCATTGCATTCATATCATTGTGCTCAAAATATAGTAGCAAATATAATCATGTTAGAAGGAAATGAGATCATAACCAGACATAAACATTATTTTATTAGGAAAATTATTAGGTTTTGGATTGTGCTATGATAACCCCCAACCTATCTATAGCACGTGATGCAAAACAGAGACAATTATTTTGCTAAGAAGAATAATTGAATAGTTAAAATTGCATAATCATTTTAACAAAAGATATAGGGGTTACAAATACTATTATGCAAATGTTTTAAGACCAACATATTGAGACATGCACATTATCACCAAAGTTAGTAAAAGAAAAGGGCCAATTGATTACATCATAATAATAAACTTGGGATTGGGATATACCAATACTAACCATATATCTTAAGTCTTTAATATTTGTGTAACCAAAGTTTATTGAAGCATAAAAAATAAAGGATTTAAATTGGAAAGATTACTTGGTGTCTTTAGCTTCATTTACTTTCAACTTTAATTTCCCAAGCCAGTTTAATACTCTGAAAGAGGACAAAAAAGAAGAAAAAAATACCACCAATAGAATCCAATAAAAAAGCATACAAAATATCTCATTAACCACTATTGTTCCCAAGAATCTACAACCTAGAAAATCATCACATTCGTAGCCTTAATAAAAAGACATACATCATTCAGATTCTTTAACCAAATGAATCTTAACATTAATTTAGGGAAGTTAAATATTAATCTCGATTAAAATTGAAATTATCCAATAGATAATTGCAATAAAAATAATAAAAAAACTATCGATGGACATTTAACTAATAGATATAAGGTTTCAGCTTCAAAATAGATTCCAAAACATATTTTTATAATCAATCACAAGGAATTCAACATTTTGGAAATCACATTGAGAGAGAAAAAATTCAAAGAAAAATACTTACCTTTAATAAAAAATATTATAAAACTCTTTGTTTTCTACAAACTTTCAAAAATACTATAATTTCCAATCATGATATCAAACATGAGTTTTGATCACAACAAAACGATGAGAAGGCACATAACAAACGCAAAACCAACTCAGCGTTGTATTATAAAAGCAAAGTCACTTCAGTTAAACCAACCGTAGAATCCCAAGTAGAATAGTTCAATAATCGCACATAACTATGTCAAATATTAATAATATTAAAGTGAAAATATTAACTAGGCCATTTACTCAGGAGACTATAAATCCATAGCTTGAATAAAAAAAATTAGTAAGGTAGAACATTTCACTACTCGAAAAATAAAACATTTTCACAAAACATTGAAGGGAACCAACAAAAGCAGAAATATATAGAGTAGATGGGAAAAAAACATGGTATCGATTTTTGTCATCGCCAGTCGACATCTTTTATCGTTCTTTTATTTCAGAGATATGATTAAAAAGTTAATAGGTAGAGAGTACATATTGTGATAAAGACTTCCTCTATGAACTTATTAGACTTCTTGTCCAAAACACCCCCTGATTTTGTTCCCACCACCCAAACTTATAGCACTATAACTGTCCATGGAAAATTTTCATAACGTTCACAAATAACAAAAATAACTAGAACATCATGCTTAGTATGACTATGTTGTTAAATATATATGACACGAATTTAATATCTTTAAATAGGAAATTTTCAATGTAGACATATAAACAAAAAAAATAAGGCATCAGACATCTATAAAATACGTATAAAATATCAATATAAACCATAAACTCAAATATGTCCTTCATAAGATATGTGCAAAGAATGTTTTGACCATAATCAAAAGTTGTATAATACAAACTTTTACAAAGAGCACCCTAAAAATGTCAATTAAAAATGATTGATGACACTAACCCATTAATTCTTAGCAGTTCAAATGAAAGAGGAAAAAAAACAATTTAGAGTCCGAACTTCCCAAAATGGATTCTAAAAATAATTTCAAACACCAACAATATCACTTGCATTAAAGTAAGAAAAAGAAAAATTTTAATTTTAGACCAATGTGGGCAAGAGAAATCCATCGAAATAACCAAGTTAGTAAGAATAAACAATTCATAACCATAGAGAAATTGTGCGTAAAAAGTTCATGAAGATAATTTAAAATAATAAAAGTAATTACTAGAAAAATAATCATTTGACGTTTTTAAGAGTTATCAAGGCCAACCATACATCAAACCCATGTTTCCACCAAACAAATAAATATTATACCTAACCTAAGATAGGTTTTAGTCACAGGTTAAGTCACATCCCACAAACTAAAGTATGTTAGAAATTTTGGGGAACTATTTTAGATCCACTATCCAAAAATTTAGGGGAAATATTTTGAACAAAGGAAACTCTTGTAAATGTTAAAAAATCACGGTGTCTAGAAAATAAAATGAAATTGAGAATATACAATATATAAAAAAATAATTAATAGAATGAAGAAAAGTGAGAACGAAACTATAAACAACAATTCACACAAGAAGGTGACCCAAGGTTCAGGCATGATAATGTGATATATATCCCTCAATAGGTAATACATAAAGGTTAATCCCATATTGTAAAAATAAAAATTATAATCTTTAAGGTTAAAATGGATGGACTGATGTGCCATTCAATAACTTGTTTTGTTCAATTTTCATGGTTGCACAGTGGGAATATTAAAAAAAATCACATTAATTCTAAACTAAATAATGAAAATAATCCCCAAAAGATCTTTGCATGATTTCTCATGATCGACTTCAATTGTGTATTGTCGATGAAACATAAATATGAAAGGTAACATGTATGGCATATTTGAAAATGAACACAAAAATAAGGAAAACATACGTACAAAAGAAACTACGTCATTTATCAATGATTTTAATAAAATAATCCTTCACCAAAGAATAAGTATAAAAATAAATAAAATTAGTCAAATAGTGTGAAGATGTGCAAATTGAATCTAGTTCATCCATGAGATACCTCTTAATAATATGGCATTTGGGGGGGGGGGGGGGGATTGTATACCTGAAATAACTGTCATAAAATTACACACAAAATTTGAGTCAGATTCATACCAATATCAAATTTTTACTAAAAGAAAATAGGCGACAAAAAAATAAAAATAAATGATGGTTATATGGTATGTTTCTTACAATAAACACCAAAATAGGTATGTATCTAAACAGATAGAAAGAGCTGGAGTATACCAAAAATTTAAATCCTTTAAGTACCAAAACAAACACAAAAGTAAACCCTAAAGGTTAAATTAGATATCTACATCATATATTTGAACACAAAAATATTATCCATTTATGTGAAAAGGGAGTACCTTCTTCGATGAGAGAAAGAGGCGAGAGATGGATAGATTCTTGAAAGAATTGTTTTTTGTTGTTGTAGTTGTTGTGTGTGTGTGTGCATGTTTAATAGGGTGAGAGAGAGAGAGAGAGAGAGAGAGAGAGAGAGAGAGAGAGAGAGAGAGAGAGAGGCAAAGACAGAGAAATAAACGATGGTGAGAATGAGGATGATGGGTGAGTGAGGGAGTGAATGAAGGAGATGGGTACGATTTAGGGGTTCAAGTGGGTAGACATCGAAAGTTTCTTTGAGAAGATTGGTATGCAGTGATTTGCATAATTGATGTCATAAAAATTTGAGAAATTATGAGACTTTGGATTATTTATATAAGAGCTGCAATAATAGAACCTCCCCCCATATTATATATATTGGTGAAGTCCCCTGTTCACAATTTTCTAAAGACAACATAATTCCATAGTAAAGAAAGAGAAATTCAAATTATCAATGAGATTTAATTTTTGAAATAGTATTTTGATTATAGAGGAAGATCTAACCATTAGAATGAGAGTTACTTATTTTTTGTTTGTTGTCTATAATTGGGAATCATCTAGCTAAGACCCAACCTTGAATTCCTTTTTAGACGATAACACAATTGTGTCGTCTGTGGGAACGACTAAAGCCTAGTTGTTTACCATCTCATTCCTAATTTCTATTTATGGAAATTCTGGAATTTTGGTAAAATACCCCCAAATTTTGTTAATAGTCATCTTGCTGATTTGTTCAGTAAATTAGCCTAATTTCTCATATGAAATCATTGATTTAGTGTTCCATGAACAAATTCTATGTAAATCGTATGTAAAAACATTTAATTTTAGCCTAAAATAGTTTCTGCACTATCAAATTGATAAGAATTTAGTCATACTCTGTTTCTTATGTCTACACTCTATGTTTCTAGAAATTTTTATAATAATGGTAGAATACTCAGAAAGTAGCATGGAAAAAGAATTTGTATCATCCTTCATCCCTATTAGAATATGGGATCTAGAAAGACTTATGTGTAGCTTGTTTAAAAGCCAGGAAACTATACAAAAAAATCTGAGACAGCTCACCTAAAGTGTGCTAGCCTCACAGAGCTGACTAATCCACCCAAAAACATATCCAATAACCCCAACTTTGGAGAAAAGTCTAGGTAAACGCAGGGAATCACCTCCTCCTGGCCCTACTGAGATAAGAGGCAACATAATCAAAGAAAAATGGTGGAAAATCTTAAGAGACTAAATCTGACATCTGAGACAAGCAGATCTACTCGGACATATGGGTCAGAAACTGAAGAATCCTCATACGAACCAAGTAGGACCTCCACTATGAGTTTTACTGGGTATGCTGATGACCAAATTTATTTGGACGAACACATAAGCGCCTTTGAGAGGCTCAAAATAGTATCGATCTTTGATAGGTTAGGAATGAGAGAGGTGAAAGCACATCCACACCCCAAAGAAGGCACAAGATAAGTAAAATGTAAGTTGAAGTATCCAAGAAGCGATAATGGTTCAAGTTTAAATACCAGGGCATCAAATAAATACGATCAAGTAGTTCGAAGAGAAGAAAATTCGGTCAAGATTCGTGGATGAGCTAATAATGTATCTGATGAAGACCAACCTTGGAGGGGATTAATACACAGGATAAAAGACCGTCTGGGCGATCTTATAAAAACAAAAAACCCGCTCCAAAGGGGGTTTATTCAGGGACCCCATTCATAACTTTTGTGATTAACTGTCCCATACCTACAAAGTTCAATCGGTTTGTGATCACTCCTAGGTATGAAGGGAAATTAAATCCAATTTTGTATGTCAAGCAATATTAGGAAGTATGCGGTATATTCTCTATAACCAGCGAGTTTGCTGATCTTTTTCAAGAAATCTCATATGAATTTATAAAATTTGGTATATTGGATTACCAGGAGGAGAAATCTCAGAGTTTAACAACTGGACGCCCTCTTTGTTAGCAATTTTGATTTTGCAACAGACCCTAGTAAAAGGGTAGATCACTTATTAGGAGTCCGTTAACGTGAGGGTGAAATGATAAAAGATTATATTAGTAGGTTCAATACTTGAAAAATTAGAAGTGATGGACTATAAGGAGAAAGTATCCATTAGATAAATCATGAGCGAGTTATTGCCTAAAAAGTTGTATTGGGCTTTGTTCAAGGATCCTCCAAACCATATGGACAAGATCCTAGCCAAAGCAGAAGGAGGAAGACATGGTTGTAAAAGAGTTTATCCATATAAAATTTGAAGAAAGAAGTAGCTCTAGAAGATATGATAAACCCAAAGGTGTTCCCAAGATGAAGAGTGAAAAGAGACCACACAAGAAATTTAACGAATATACTCCCTTAATAATGGGAGTACACTATTGTGACACCCCGACTAATTAAATACCGAGTAGCTACTCCTTTATGAAATTAATAAAGAATATCAAGTTGGTTCAGTTGTAGCATCACTGTTGAAAACATATAATTTATTACTAGCCACCTAATATTTAAAAAGAGAGATGCCAAATTTTATTAATTAAGTTAACATAATCCAAGTAATTAAGTCAACAACCATTAATCGCATATACAATCTCAAATGAATAATCAATGAAAAGAAATAAATAGAGTCTGGAGTAAACACTCAAATAATAATACCAGAGTAAAATAAAGTCCCGATGCAAGAGTCTGAAATAAATAAACCAATATCTAAAATAAAACAAAAAGTCTGAGAATGCTATCTCTAAATGGAAATGGACGGCTGTAATACCCCGTATTTCTGAGTATTTCTATTTAATTAAAATGGAGAATTAAATGAGAAAATATGATTTGATTCAAATTATGCCTGAAAAGTAATTTAGTGAGATTTATTAATAATTGTGATTACAGAGTATTAATCGAGAGATAAATACTAATTAATATTGCCTCTTTCGATTTACTTAGCGCGAGTAGTAAATAGTTACTTAGCACGTGTAGACCATTTTGGGGTGACAACGAATAATATATTTTTAAGTGACTCAAATGATAATTTAGAGGTCACAGATGAGTCCGTAAGGGTCGAATTAGTCAAAATAGTATACCCAGGGGTATTAGTTGAGTCTCGGGGTAATTTTGGACTAAACCGAAATCGTTCGGGGGCGTTTTGGCCTCTTAACATGTGCGGGTATTGAGACCTACGAATTTGAGAGTCTATTATCAGCCGTATGAAAGAGGGGTTAGGGTTAGAACACCCATGTAAACACCAATACCATTAGAGAGAAGGAGAAAACCATTCTCAAGGCTTAGAAGATGCTTTTCAAGAGGTTGGGTTTGGATTTTGCATCCTAGGAGCCAAAAGAGGAAAGATTGAAGAAGAGTAGCATCAATCCATCATCAACTCCACGAAATCAGAACCCCTCTGTCAAGGCAAGTGTTTATTACAAATCAAATTCAAGTTATAATACCCATGTGTAGGAAGTTTTAAGAATTGGTTGATTAATTGAAAAACCTTAAATTAAATGTATGAATTGATCATATGTTTGGGTAGGATTGCATGTAGAATGAATCCCTCAGTAAAGATGAAATAAAATTTGAATATATTTGATGATTAACATAGAATATTTTTGAGTTCTTGGTTAAAGAACATGAATCTTGAATGACTTAGGGTTTAATTGATGAACAAAAGATGTCAATCTGCCAGGATTTTTGGTATAACTTTAAACATATTCCATTTGAGTTTTACTTCGAATTAGAGTGTGAACCATACATGTGTGGAAATTTATATCTCTTAGCTATCCAATGAACCTGGAATCATGTCAATCGGAGTTCTGTAGAGGGAGTAATCAACATGTTACTACTGGGTGTTTGATCTTCCAGCATAGTAATCTGCCAGAATTTTGACGTGACTTTAAACGTGTACGATTTGAGTTGTACTTTGAATTAGAGTGTGAATCATAGATGTATGGAAAGTTCTATCTCTTAGCTTTCCAAAAAACTTGGAATCAGGTCAAGAGGAGTTCTTTAGAGGGAGAAATTGAAATTTTATTAGAGGGTGTTTAATCTGCCCGAAAAATTTATGATTCGTTTCGGCTGCGAGAAAATGTAAGATCTTTCTTTTTAAGACTCAAATGCCTAAAATTTTATTGCGGAAGTGTTTGGGACATTGATGAAATATATTTATGGAACAATGATATGGAAGTAGGTCTATGATTGAGTGTTGGACTTTAATTTTGTGAGAGAATTAAAGTGGAGATTCATAGGGTTGATTGTGACGTATGTTAATTCGAGATGATAAGAATATGATTACGTAAAAGCGTGAGGGAGCTTAATTTTATTGAGATAGTAGGTTAACAAGGGTAACTACTGAATTGATATAACAAGGGGTAACTAGCACCCTTAGAGTTGTGTGAATACTCGAATTTATATGAAAGTGAAATAAATTTGTAAAGAAAACAATTATTGTTAATATAAAAGAATACTATATTACGTACAAGTATGATTGATAGGTCGGGTGTGTACCTACTAAATTATATGAACTATTAGGTTAATAGATGCATACCTAAATTAACTACGTTAGGGTCGATGAAGTATTCCGAACTAACGTAGGGATATTATATGTTAGGGTCGATGGAGGATTCTGAACTAACATTGGGTTATCATATGTTTGGGGTCGATATAAAATGACGAACCAAACCTTCGAACTGGTGGTGTGATAAAAGAGTTTGAGCCAGAATATGTGTATATAAATAATTGGGGTCGATGTATCATTCCGAACCAATTATCACTTGGGGTCGATGGATCATTCCGAACCAAGAGTCCTTTACGTGTGTCAGAAGGACATAATAGTAATAACTGATATTTAGTAGATATTGTTTCTGAAATATATACACTTAATGATATTCTACAATTGTGTATTAGTAGATGGATGTATGATGTGTTTAATGATACATATCAAATTGGTAAGTTAAGTAGTGAAACTTAATTACGAAATGTACCTTTAGATAGAGAAAATCTAATTAGTAATTTAAGTAGTGAAACTTAATTACACAAGTGGGAAGATAACAATTGTGAGAATTGTAGTAATTTTAGTAGTGAAACTAAATGAGAAGTCTTGAAACATAACATATGTGAAATGTTACTTGAGAATTAATTAACATACGCGAGATGTTAGTGAAACGGACGTACTGTATGTGCGGTACTAGAACTTAGGTACATATAAGTTTAGTTGACTACTTGGGTTTTAGTTAGCTTGGGAGGTATGGCTAGATAAACTAAGTGTAAAACGTTAGGTTGGCACAAAAGATGAAGGGTGAGTAAACTCAAGAGAGTGTACGAGAACCTAACATGTGTAATCAATAATCGCATTTTATATTGTGATAAACGCTTGCTAAATATTTTCAAAATGTTTTGAGTATTAACTCTTGCTATAAAATATTTTCAAAACCTTTTAGGTGTCCAGCTATAGGGACGCCATGTATGATGATTTCATTTGAGGGACTCGAAGCTGTAGCACAGTGGATGCTTACAGGATTTTGGCTAGACGATATCTCTCATTCAAATCTAGTACGGGATCTCACACTATTCTATGTATGGACTTGTGGTCCAATATCAGTCTCTGATGTTAGTTTCATACTAGTGGTTATTCTATTGTTGTTTGGGATTTTTAGACGATGGTTTATTCGGTAATACTCTTGTTTTGTTGTACTTTTACTTTGTTAGATTGGGTTTTAGTACATGGTGATTGTCTTACTATTTTCCGCATAGTTGATCTATCGATTTTAAGAAAGATAAAATTTGGCACCGGTCTAATTTTCACTTAGGTGATTAGTAATTAAAAAGTTTTCGACAGTGATGCTAAGAATGAACCACTTGAGAAACCTGTTTTAAATTAATAAAGGCCTGATCATCCGATGTTTAATTAGGCAGGGTGTCACAGATGGTATCAAAGCATTAGGTTCTAGTGTCCATAGGATCTGTACGGATTACTACGTTTTCAGCGTATCGTTTAATTGATATAGAGCCCTATTTTAGGATTGTTGTACTCTTTTACGTACGTAGTTTACATTCTCCTGCTACTTAGTAGATGTAGTGTTATATATACGAGTTCGATTGGGCATGGTACGTCGAACATGACAGTAGGACTAGCATTGGCCTTTGAAGGACTGCAGGAGGGAGGAGCTCGGCATGAAGCATGGAGTTTTCGAGGATGGTAATCATGGGAGAGATGACCGTTATCGAGTTCACTCCTAGTGTGTAATGGAAGTAGATACTGCAAGGACTGTTGGGGCATATCAGATATTTTTCTAAGTACCGTGACGGTAAAGGGTGAGGCTAATCTAAACCCTCCCAACGCAGTGATAATGGGAGAAGGTCTGAAAGATCTTGGAAGAGAACGACCCGTGAAAAATTATATAAAATGACGACTGTGCATGTTAACCAATGGAATTAGAATGTACAGAGGTTTTGGCATTAAGGATAGAGTAGAAATACTCAGAAGTGAAAATTTGGGTAAATTTTATTATAGAGGAAACGTGGTGGGGATACCAATCACCACATCCGGACCGAGGGTCAGTATACAAATAGAGGGACCTTATGAATAGTTTAACCGTAAATTTATCCATTGATGGTTCATAAGAGAAGCGAATGGAAATTTCTGAACCCATCACGTGAAAGCCTGGTAAAGGCCAACTGTGAGAAACAAATTTATCTATTGAAGTGAACTTGTACCCGATGAGATAGGTACAAGGGAAAAAGAGCCCTTCAGAGAATGGACTCTCTAGTTGTCATTCGCAATTTTTGTAAAACCTCTTCTTGGACGACTTATGTGTATGAAGGCAGTATGGTGATTCTTATAAGGTTGAGGTAAATGCTCCTAGGTGGCCGGAGCTAAAAGAGTTTAAGGATTTAGTCAAAGAGTAAGACTGAATGTAATGGGGCTAGTGCAAGCCATAAGTGGAAACCCACTAAAGGATTCATCGATTTGATCCTAATTCGGAACTGTTAAGTCTAATAGTATGTTCCTTGGTCAACGAAACTAAGGGAACCATGATGATAGTGTTAAAAATCAAGGCTGCCAAGTCTGAGAGGAGGAATACCCTAAACCAGTCGGTGTGGCCTGGAATAAGGGGATTTATGACAAGATGTCTTATGTGGGACATAAGACCACGCGTGTTGATCTTTCCTGAAGTTATTTAAGGGAATAATAACTTCGATAAGTTTTTTTCATTTCTGTAAGGACATGCGTATTATGTTCGGGAACCATTTGAACCACTAGTGCGATGGGCAAGAAAGTACATGAGTTTTAGCCTCAAGTGAATGAGGTATTTGATGATGCCTCACCTGAAAGAGGGTAGAGCTCACATTATTCATTAGTTTGTTGGAGACTTCAGAGATTATGTATGCCTCATAGTGATTGATCTCGGTGTATAGGAAATTTAATAATGTGATTCAAGGTATATCGTATGACCGCTGAGCAGATAGATCGATCTCGTTGTTATGATTAGTGCTAAGGACTTGGTGATAGTATAAGTGCAGTGCCACTTGACTCCTTTAGAGATATTGAAGTATGGTTGCACATATTGTCGAGGAATGGAATTTGAGTATCTCGACTATGTGTTGTTCCGTTAATGCTCGTTAAGAATGCATGGGGAGAAGTCCCTTGTTTAAGTTTGGTTGAGAAAAGGGGGTACGACTGAATTGTTATGCACGTTAGGAGAAGAGACGTTAGATGCTAGGGCATCAGTAGAACCGGTAATGTTGTGGAGAAACACTGAAAGGCTTATTTCACCACGAAGGGATATGTGGGACTTTGTGGGCAAGAATTTGATTCCTGGTTTATAGGGGATTGAGAATACCCGTAAGATTGTAGTCACGCCGTGAAGATAAGGTGAGAGTAGAGGAAAAGCATGTTACGAGAGTGAGAGTTGCAAGTTTTTTGTAAATGTTCACAAAGAAAAGGGTGTATGGGCACCCTAGTCAATTGCCTTTCTTAGTCATCCGAGATAGAGAGATGCAAAAAATTATTTTGATAAGTATGCCG
This sequence comes from Sambucus nigra, assembly GCA_949130495.1. NCBI lineage: Eukaryota > Viridiplantae > Streptophyta > Magnoliopsida > Dipsacales > Adoxaceae > Sambucus > Sambucus nigra. Next base: position 342,229,017 of record OX422212.1, on the reverse strand, counting down.
GTGGGGAAGTTATGAGGCAAGTCGTATTGATGAAATGGATTGAACGTCGTGGGAAATAGATTCTAATTTACACTTATATGTGCTGAGAGTTCCAGCACACCCTATGGGATGAAAGTCGGTGGGAAGCCGTTCAAAAGTTATCTCTTGATAGGGGAGGCCTAACTATTGTGAAGAAGTAATGAAGGGTACTACTTGATTGAGTGTTAAGAGTGACTTATGCATTACTAAAATGTTGATTCTTACAAGGTAACCAACCCTAAAGGTGCACTAATTACGAAGAGCGCACAAATTGTAAAGTATAAAATACCCGGAGAGAAAAGGGAATGGAGTACCACTTGAAGAAAGATGACGTAAGTGGGAAGCGGTGTTGCGGAAGAGATATAATGAGATTGTCTCCAGATGAACCACTAGTTGATAGAGAAAGACGGTCTCGAAGTGAGCAACCGGAATTCGGTGGTGAACTTACGTTTCCAGTGATGGAGTGTGTCGGCAGACTTATAACTTATGGATGGCCTGTGAACACCGTAACTAAGTCGACATTCCATTGGGTTAGCGAAATGGGTTGACCGTGATGGACTAATATGTCATTAAAAAGGTAGAGTGCACAAGTGCAAGGTTTCGCTCTATAACATCTGATACTAGGTCTTAACGATAGTGGAATTTTGGAAGAAACCACTGATCAATTCATAAGTTGAATGTATAACCGTATGAGCATATTTTATAGGTAGTGTGAGTGCCTATATGGACTTTACATAAGGTTTAGGTTCTTGGGTACCTATTATGAACTTATATGTACTTTGAGGGTGGTTCTAGGAGACATTTCGAACTCTTAGTCCTTAACACGTGATATGAGGACATTCTATGGGAGTATGACATTTTAGGATATATGAAGTGTGTAATATATGGCTAATAAATTGTCTACTCATATGAGATGAGATATATTTACATATATTAGTTCTCGAAGTGTGATTCCGTGACAATATAACCAATCACTATTTATGATCGAGGTGAGATTCCAAGCTAATAACCCCAACAGTGTTATAGAAGGGGGGTGATTATAATATTAGTGTTGATAGTATATGATATGTGTAAGAAATATATACCTTATGGTTTTCCTACTTATGTGCGATAATAAGTATGCTTAATTCTGTAATAGGGTCGATGATGTTCCAGATCAAAATATGAAGGATTCGATTTGGGTTCGATATTGGTATCGACGAAAGGTCTGAACCAACATGTCCATTACATTTACCTTGGGGTCGATGGATTTCCGGACCAACGTAAATGATAGGACGATTGGGGTCGATGATTTTGCCGAACCAATTTTCATTATAGTATATATTGTGTGTGAAATATATACCTTAAAATATTTTACTTATGAGAAATTGTAGACACATAGATGATATATATTGAGATATACATCAAAAGGGTAAATTAAGTAGAGAGAAACTTAATTTCAAGAGTTAACGTTAGATTGGGAAAAAATCTATGGAGATATTAAGTAGTGAGACTAACTTATAATATACGAGGCATGGTTAACATGCAATAAGGGTTTATAATGAAGCAAGGCATGTACTTGGGGCGACCCTTAGGATAATATGATTGGATTTTTGGGTATTATAGGAGGCGGTGATGTTTAAGGTCCTTAGTCTTAATACCAGTCTTATCCTAATTACGAGGACGAAATTCCTTTGTAAGGGGGGGAGTATGTAATACCCCGTATTTCTGAGTATTTCTATTTAATTAAAATAGAGAATTAAATGAGAAAATATGATTTGATTTAAATTACGCCAGAAAAGTAATTTAGTGATATTTATTAATAATTGTGATTATAGAGTATTAATCGAGAGATAAATACCGATTAATATTGCCTCTTTCTATTTACTTAGCGCGAGTAGTAAATAGTTACTTAGCACGTGTAGACCATTTTGGGGTGAGAACGAATAATATATTTTTAAGTGACTCAAATGATGATTTAGAGGTCACAGATGAGTCCGGAAGGGTCGAAATAGTCAAAATAGTATACCCGGGGGTACTAGTTGAGTCCCGGGGTAATTTTGGACTAAACCGAAACCGTTCGGGGGCGTTTTGGCCTTTTAACTTGTGAGGGTATTGATACCTACGAATTTGAGAGTCTATTATCAGCCGTATGAAAGAGGGGTTAGGGTTATAACACCCATGTAAACACCAATAGAGAGAAGGAGAAAACCATTCTTAAGGCTTAGAAGATGCTTTTGAAGAGGTTGGGTTTAGATTTTGCATCCTAGGAGCCAAAGGAGGAAGGATTAAAGAAGAGAAGCATCAGTCCATCATCAACTCCATGAGATCAGAACCCCTCAGTCAAGGAAAGTGTTTATTACAAATCAAATTCAAGTTATAATACCCATGTGTAGGAAGTTTTAAGAATTGGTTGATTCTATTGAAAAACCTTGAATTAAATGTATGAATTGATCATATGTTTGGGTAGGATTGCATGTAGAATGAATCCCTCAGTAAAGATGAAATAAAATTTGAATATATTTGATGATTAAAAGAACATGAATCTTTATTAGTTCTTGGTTAAAGTACATGAATCTTGAATGACTTAGGGTTTAATTGATGAACACAAGATGTCAATCTGCCAGAATGTTTAACATAACTTTAAACATAGTCCATTTGAGTTCTACTTATAATTAGATTGTGAACCATACAAGTATGGAAAGGTATATCTCTTAGCTATGTAATGAACTTGGAATCAGGTCAATCGGAGTTCTGTAGAGGGAGTAATGGACATGTTATTACAGGGTGTTTGATCTGCCAGCATAGTAATCTGCCAGAATTTTGACATGACTTTAAACGTGTACGATTTGACTTGTACTTCGAATTAGAGTGTGAATAATAGATGTATGGAAATTTCTATCTCTTATCTTTCCAAAAAACTTTGAATCAGGTGAATAGGAGTTCTATAGAGGGAGAAATCGAAATTTTACTAGAGGGTGTTTAATCTACCAGAAAAATTTATGATTCGTTTCAGCTGCGAGAAAATGTAAGATCTTTCTTTTTAAGACTCAAATGCCTAAAATTTTACCGGGGAAGTGTTTGGGACCTTGATGAAATATATTTATGGAATAATGATATGTAAGTAGGTCTATGATTGAGTGTTGTACTTTAATTTTGTGAGAGAATTAAAGTGGAGATTCATACGCTTGATTGTGACGTATTTTAATTCGAGATGATTAGAATATGATTACGGAAAAGCGTGAGCGAGCTTAAATTTATTGAGTCAGTAGGTTAACAAGGGTAACTACTGAATTGATATAACAAGGGGTAACTAGCACCCTAAGAGTTGTGTGAATACTCGAATTAATATGACAGTGAAATAAATTTGTACAGCAAACAATTATTTTTAATATAAGAGAATACTATATTACGTACAAATATGATTGATAGGTCGGGTGTGTACCTACTAAATTGTATGAACTATTAGGTTAAGAGATGTATACCTAAATTAACTACGTTAGGGTCGATGAAGTATTCCGAACTAACGTAGGGTTATTATATGGTAGGGTCGATGGAGTATTTCGAACTAACATTGGGTTATCATATGTTTGGGGTCGATGTAAAATGCCGAACCAAAACTTCGAACTGGTGGCGTGATGAAAGAGTCCGAGCTAGAATATGTGTATATAAATAATTGGGGTCGATGTATCATTCCGAACCAATTATCACTTGGGGTCGATGGATCATTCCGAACCAAGAGTCCTTTACCTGTGTCAGAAGGACATAATAGTAATAACTGATATTTAGTATATACTGTGTGTGAAATATATACACTTAATGATATTCTACTGTTGTGTATTAGTGGATGGATGTATGATGTGTTTAATGTTACATATCAAATTGGTAACACTACACCAAAATGGGCAAATTGTCACCTTTCAGCCGGCCAGCCTTGTCAAGGTCATTGACCGTGACAAAAAACACGTGTTTTATGTCACGGTCATTGACCTTGACATGACCGTGTCAACTAATTATCACGGTCATTGACCGTGACAAGTCCGTGACAAATTTACTTGTCACGGACTTGTCACGGTCAATGACTGTGACAATTCTTATAAACTTGTCACGGTCAATGACCGTGACACGACCGTGACAATGTTAACATCAAAAACCCTTTCCCCCTTCTTTTATCCCTCCCGCGCCGTTCCCTCCCTCGCTCTCTCTCTCTCGACGCTGCTCTCTCTCTCTCTCTCTCTCTCTCTCTCTCTCTCTCTACTTTCAGGTCGATTTTCTCTCTCTCTCTCTTCCATTTATATATATATTTGTGTGTATATTTATGTGCGTATGTGTATATATATATATGTGTATGTGTGTGCGTGTGTGGGGGGTGGGGCGGGGTGGGGCAGGGTGGGGGTAGGGGTGGGGAGGGGTGGGACAGTGTGGGGGCAGGGTGGTGGTGGAGGGGGGCAGGGGGTGGGGTGGGGTGGGGTGGTGTGTGTGTGTGGTGGTGTGTGGTGGGGGAGGTAGTGGTGGATGGGGGGAGGGGGTGGTGGAGGGGGCAGTAGGTGGGGTGGGGTGGGGTGTGTGTGTGTGTGTGGTGGGGGAGGGGGTGGTGGAGGGGGGCAGGGGGTGGGTGTTGACTAATTTTGGCTTAGGGTTTTATCTCGATTTCAGTAATATATGATGAATTGAATTTAATTAGTGAAAATTATTTTTGACGAATATATTAAGACGACTTGCATGCAATACGAAGTTAGTGAATTAAGGTTGATCCTTTGTTACGAACCAAAAAAAATTGACATGATCAAAAAACACAAATAATAAACTCCGATTTTACTTATATATGACACAAATAATCATATTTAATTGCTTACCGTGTAGAAAAAGTGACAAATATATTTTCATAATTATATATGGTTTTGTATAAGTTCTTGTATAACACACTTAAATTACCACCTCTAAATTTAATTAGAGTAAAGATTTATAATAAATTTACAACAAAATAATAAGTTATTGAAATAATTTACCCGTGGTATATAAATTCATAAAACAGAATAAGTAAAATTAAAATTGCTTAAAACACCTCATATATATATATATATATATATATATATATATATATATATATATATATATATATATATATATGTTGCACACATGTATATATAATCAAACTTTTTTGAGGGTTAGCACACCATCATTGAACTTGCCATAATATTTTAAGTTATAAAATGTAACTTGTTAACTATTAGGAGCCATCAAACCTATCAAGGCTTTGTAATTCTAAAGGGGAGCCATGGCCCTCTTTGGCCACAATATAGCTTGGTTTCTGCGCGTAGGTGCGTAGGCGTGCGTGTTTGTAGACATCAATTTTATAAATAATTGATAATAGTTGGATAATAATTGGATAATAAACATCGGGAGGGGGTGGGTGTGGCGGGGGCAAGGGGGCAGGGTGGGGGTGTAGACATCAATTAGTGAATTAAGGTTGACCCTTTATGGTAATGAAATTTATGCTACAATTATAATTATCTCATGTCATAATTTTATTGATAAACAATATATGTAGTTGTCACGGTCGTGGTGGGGGGAGGGGGTGGGGGTGGGGTGGGTAGGGGTGGGGTGTGTGTGTGTGTGTGTGTGTGTGTGTGTGTGCGTAGGTGCGTAGGTGTGCGTGTGTGTGTGGGGGGGGGGGGGAGGGGGGCAGGGGGGGCAACCATTTAATAACTTTTAAAATATTTGAAAAAAACATAATATTACAAAATTGAAACGAAATGGTATTGACGGAACTTACACATACGTTATAATATAGACGGAACATTTTTTTATCTGTACTATTAATTCAATTAATTCAATTAGGTAAAACGAAATGTGTACTATTAACATTTTTTTTTATCTGTACTAATAACATTTATTTTACAGCAATGAATTTATTTGAAACATAGTGCGCATAGATACTAGCATTCTAGTTCTTATGCCTACGCACTCAATAGCCCTTAGACCCGTTCGAGAGTCATTACCCCTGTAATGAGATCTCTCGAATTGTCCTGTTCGGACAGTTTGAGACTGTATAATTTCTGTATAATATTCTTATTGGCTTAAAGTTGTTACTTTTGGAGGAAGTTCTGCAGTCGTATCTTAATGTTCTCTTGGTACATACTAGATTAACAAGTGTGACTGTTATTTTAATTGACCAATTGAAATAACACTCACACCTGCCAATCTACGTCGTGTACTTGGAGAACTAAGGGTATATGCTGGCGAATTTTTTTCAAATCGTAACAATGTGCATGAGCTGTTAAGTATATTACAGAAAAATGCATTCTTGAATGGGATAGGACCACTTACCCTTTAATAGGATAATTAAATGATGGGATAATTAAATAAAACATACTATAAATCTAAGTTTTGTTTACCTTTAATAGGTGTTTAGTTGTGGTAGCTGTGATGGGATATCCGAAATACAAAGAGTGGATGGGTGAGACTAATAGAATGGGGGATGTGTTTCGCAGAGGTGCTAACAAATTTGTGAAATATGCAAAGAGATGTCGTAATGATGAAGAGTTTCCGTGTCCGTGTGCTAGGTGTATGAATGGTAAGGTGTTTGAGTGGAAAACAGTTGAACTACATTTGTTAAGATCGGGTATGCAAGATAGTTATCGATTTTGGAGTTTTCACGGTGAATTGAAAGTTCCTTTTGTCCCCGACCAACCTTCACAACAACCTTCAACAAGTACAATAGATGAAGAAGGGGAAGACATAGATCATAATATGTTAGAGGATTTAGTTGATGATGCGTACGGAGTTTATGAAGCTAAGGAGAATGAGGTTACTGATGATGTAGAAGATTCAAGTGCTCGTGAAGATAACACGATAAAACTTGACGATGTCTACCAAAGTTTAAAATTTAAGGCGACCCAACCGTTATACTCCGAATGTGAGAAAGATCAAACAACTTTACATGCCATGGTTGGTTTGCACAGTTTGAAGGTTTGTCTGGAAATAGCGTGACGGGAATTCTGAAATGGGTGAAGGGCTTATTACCCAAGGTGAATACACTTCCAAATAGCTATCTTGTTATGAAGAACAGTTTGAAAGGTTTGGGAATGAAGTATAAATCGATTCATGCTTGTGTGTATGACTGCATACTATACCGAAAGGAGTATGAAAATCTCGATCGTTGTCCGGTATGCGATGAACCTAGATATGTCCAATCTACTAGTAAGGAAGGCACAAGCTCAAAAGTGCCTCAAAAAGTATTGAAATATTTTCCCATTGGGCCTAGATTAAAGCGATTTTTCACAGTTCATGGATTGCAGAGGCAATGACTTGGCATGCTAGGGAAGAAGTAGGGGGTAATATCATGCGTCATCCTATTGATTCTACTGCCTGGCGGAGGATGAATTATGAGTATCCCGATTTTGCTCGAGAACAACGCAACATTCGTTTGGCTATATCAACAGATGGTTTCAATCCATTTGGAAATCTAAGCACCAATCAGAGTTTATGGCCAGTGATCCTAGCCCCACTCAACCTCCCTCCTTCACAGTGTATGAGACCTGAATTTTCGATGATGGCTTTATTGATACCAGGGCCAAAGGCACCAAGTGAAGACATTGATATCTACCTGGCTCCTTTGGTAGAAGAATTAAATGAGTTGGGGGAAGAGGGTGTACAATCATTTGACTCTTTTAGAAAAGAAGAGTTTACGCTGAAAGCTATGTTGATGTGGGCAATTCATGATTTTCTAGCTTATGGGACATTATCTGGATGTGTAGTACATAGTTATTTGGGGTGTCCTATTTGTGGAGAGGAGACTGAATCTCTTCGTCTATCCTCTAGTTTAAAAAATGTATACCATTGCAACAGGAGGTTTTTACCCCCAGCTCATAGTTTCAAGTTTGAGAAAGGTTCCAATTTTTTATTGGGCAGAGTTGAACATAGGCTACCGCCGAGACAACTTTCGGGTTCAGAAATTGAAAGTAAATCTTCTGAATGTTGCCCAAATATTCCAACTTCAACTGCTGATTTTTCTGAAAGTAAATCTTCTGAAAGTAAATCTTCTAGCAAAACATGGGAGACCATTCAAAGGTGGAGTTCACAACTTCAACTGCTGATTTTTGGCTACACAACGGTTGGAAGGAATTTGAAACGCATACCTCCATAGGATTATGGTATTTCTTAGTGTTTAGATATGAAGAGAATTATAATTGACACGATTTACCGGGGTACATTAGTTGGAAGGAGGTGCCATATGAGCTCAAGTTAGCTGTTTGAGTGACACTACAGGTAATGTATTTATATTTAAATGTCAATTTCGATTTCGATTTCAATTACGATTTATATTTATCTATATTTGAGGGGCGGATACTAATTTTACTTTATTTCAATTCAGGGGACAGGGAGTGGCCCTAAGGGTAGGCCACATATGCTCTATACTTATGTGGCTATTCGGACGAGAAGGGAAGGATAAGGAGGTGTTACCAAGCATCGCTGTACAAAATCTCTTTTCCATGCAAATAGTTTGTAGATTTGAGATAAAATGATGGTGATGTTGTTTCTTTTTAAATAGTTTCTTATTTGAATATATATTTGCATTATATTTAGTTTGTTCGGATATATGATGTTTGGAGCAGGTACAACGTTGCTATAACAGGTACAAATATACTGCTCGGCAACAGTTTTTTTTAATTCTGCCCAGAATTGTCACGATCATTGACCGTGACACGTCCGTGAAAACTTTTTGTCATGGACGTGTCACGGTAAATGACCGTGACAATTCTTTTACAAAGGGTCACGGCTTTGTCACGGTTATAAACCGTGACAAACGTGTCACGGTCATTGGCCTTGACACGACCGTGACACAAAATGCGAGTTTTGTGTCAAGGTCAATGACCGTGACACGACCGTGACAAAAAACGTTGTCTTACCTCGAAATGTCACGGTCATTGACCTTGACAAGGTGGATTTGTCAAGGTCAATGACCTTGACAAATGGGCAGATTTTGTGTAGTGTAAGTTAAGTAGTGAAACTTAATTACAAAATGTACCTTTAGATAGAGAAAATCTAATTAGTAATTTAAGTAGTGAAACTTAATTACACAAGTGGGAAGACAACAATTGTGAGAATTGTAGTAATTTTAGTAGTGAAACTAAATGAGAAGTCTTGAAACATAACATAGGTGAAATGTTACTTGAGAATTATTAAACATACGCGAGATGTTAGTGAAACGGACGTACTGTATGGGCGATACTAGAACTTAGGTACAGATAAGTTCAGTTGACTACTTGGGTTTTAGTTAGCTTGGGAGGTATGGCTAGATAAACTAAATGTAAAACGTTAGGTGTGCACAAAATATGAGGGGTGAGTAAACTCAAGAGAGTGTACGAGAACCTAACATGTGTAATCAATAACTGCATTTTATATTGTGATAAACGCTTTCTAAATATTTTCAAAATGTTTTGAGTATTAACTCTTGCTATAAAATATTTTCAAAAACTTTTAGGTGTCCAGCCACAGGGACGCCATGTATGATGGTTCCATTCCAGGGTGTCGAAGCTGTAGTAAAGTGGATGCTTATAGGATTTTGACTAGACGATATCCCTCATTCAGATCTGGTACAGGATCTCACACTATTCTATGTATGGACTTGTGGTTCGGTATCTGTCTCAGATGTTAATTTCAGAGTAGTGGTTATTCTATTGTTGTTTGGGATTTTTAGCCGATGGTTTATTCGGTAATACTCTTGTTCTGTTGTACTTTTACTTTGTTAGATTGGGTTTTAGTACATGGTGATTGTCATACTATTTTCCGCATGGTTGATTTATCTATTTTAAGAAAGATAAAATTTGGCACCGGTGTAATTTTCACTTAGGTGATTAGTAATTAAAAAGTTTTCGACAGTGATGCTAAGAATGAACCATTTGAGAAACCTGTTTTAATTTAATAAAGGCTGATCACCCGATGTTTAATTAGGCGGGGTGTCGCAGATGGTATCAGAGCATCAGGTTCTAGTGTCCATAGCATCTGTACGGCTTACTAGGTTTTCAGCGTATCGTTTAATTCATATAGAGCCCTATTTTAGGATTGTTGTACTCTTTTACGATATTTTAGGCATGCCCTAACAGATGAGTAACCCTGAGTAGAATCAAGTACAGAATAAGAAGGAATTTAATACCGAGATCCTGTAACTTTCACAACAGCTACAACACGTCAATGTAATGGAACTCCTATGCTTGGCGTCCCTGTGGATGGGCACCTAAAATGATTTTACAAAACAAAATAGATTTGGAAGAAAACGAGTCAGAGCCTGAGGTGAAAACAGTTTAAATGTTTAGCAAATGTTTAAATTATAATTAAACAACACATATTATAAACATGTTAGTCGGGTACTCTCACGTCAGTTTCTCACCTCTCAACTAATGTGCTCGCCTAACGTATTCCCTTAACCCCTCCTAGTTATGCCGCTAACAACTAGTATGTACCATTCCTGCTTTCACACTCTATTATATGGTATCTACTCGTAACACCCAAACCAGTTATATTCATAACCCATATCCATGTTCATTATATTACTTATCTCAAATGTTAATTAAATTCTCACATTATTAGCCCATTCAAATTTCTTAGTTATTCACATCTACTAAGCAATAGTGAACCACTCACAAGTATATATATAAATCACTCACAGTACATATATATACATATATGGAACCCCTAGGCTAAGCTGTGGTGCATGCATACTCTGCTATCAGATCCATGCACATCACGTACATAAGGATCACGTGTTCCGAATCACTCAGGAACCGTTTCAAAACAAATCACACATATTGGAGGCGAACATAGTTCACATACACATGGGTCATGCACATACCTACGCTCCCATGGTCAGCTGACTTATCAACTCACAAATAAGTCATTCACAGTCCTATGTCCTTAAGGTACCAGTCTAAATCCCCCCGAAGGCACACAAGGATAAGATGGTCCTTTTCCAAAAAAACTAACCTCTGGTAATAGCAAGTATGGTAGGCATGTCATACATATAAGAAATCCATTCAATAGTCATTCACACTATCTAAGAATTCGTATTTCAATATAGATATACACATTCTATCTATTTAGTCTCGCACGTAGTAATTTTATCCCGAACATCCTACTTGAATATATATTTTACTTGATAACTCTCTCGTCCTATCAATTTAAGTACCTAACTTATCCTAAAAGGTTACTAGGTCTCCTATTAGTTTCTAATGTTATATCAGTAACTTAAAGCCCCTCCATTACGGTTCTTATCCTCACCTCAGCATTTATTCCCATTATAGTTTCAATTCGAACGAAATCTAACTGTACCTCACTTGGTAGTCCCTCGTAAGCAATAGTACTCAATTCCCTAAGGTAATCCATTTTTTCGGGGTTCAACTAAGACTCTACTGACCTTAACTAAGTCCCACAATATGACATTAATCACCCTAAGAATCATTATCAGCTTTGGGATTTTCCTTAAACCTTAAAGGCAAAACATTTCCAAAAATTAGAAGCGGATGATCGATCGAAGAAACAGGGTTGATCGATTGATCAGTCGATCGATCGATCAAATAGGTATTTGCCCAAAATTTTATTTAACAAATACGGGTTTCCTCTTTTTACGCCTCTAATTCTTCATTATAACGTCCCAAACTCCCAACCAAGTATACTAATAATCATACCAACATGTTTGCATAATTTCTAACGTTTTTTAATCATCAAATTACAATGGGACATCAAATTCTTGGATCAATTCACATAAATTTCATATAAAACCCTAGTTCTCCTATTTCTTAAAGAACTCCATATAATTCATTAAAATTTCATAATTTTCTATACATAGATCATGATTTCGTGGCTGCTAAAATCCCAAAAGTTAATCTACATGCAAAACCTACCCAGATTACGATTTCAATTCTTCAAATCCATTCAATTAACATTATTCAAGGTTATTCTCCAATTCTAACCTAACATGGATGATATATGCGCTAAATTATTGCAAGTTAAATCACTTCCCTGGTAATGAAGATTCTAATCCTTTGAAGGGTGATGCAAAAGCCTCTAAGGGTGGTTTCTCCTATGGAAACTTTCCTCTCTTCCTCTCTAACTGCCGTTGGTGATTTTTGGTTGTGATAACCCTAAGAGTTCTTTTCTTGGATGATAATTTAAGTCTAAAATTCGTGGGTCATATTTCCTCAAAAAGTCAAAATGACTAAAATACCCTCTCGGGCTGCCAATTAGGCCTAAAATGTCCTAGGAACCAAACTAAACCCCCGGCTAGTGTTTTCTGACTATATCGAACCTTCCGAACACGTTAGCACACTCAAAATGATTATACAGATGACATAAAAATAATTTACTTTTAAATCCATTAAATCGGGTCCTGACACGACTGACACGCGCATCCCAACTTAATTTTCGAAACTGCCATACTTTTAACTCACGACAATTTTAATAAATTCAATAATCACATATTACCATAATAACTCAACAATATTCAACATTATCATCATATTTAAATACTACCTCTCGTCTCGCTAGTTATTTAAAATCCGAATTAATTTCCAATTAATTATCCAAATTAATCCCATAATTAAAAGCAATTTCATTTAATTAACCTCACAATTAAAATCCATAAAAATACGGGGTATTACATAATTTCCCTCTAATAACGAAATTTTGTCCCGAAATTCAGAAAAGTAGGCGTACCAGGAAAAATTTGGTATCCTCCAGTACTCAAAACAAAATATAAAGAAAGGCTCAATCACTATAGCCCTCGCTTCATAACAAGCTTGTTGAACACTCTTGACACTATCTTAATTATAGGTATACACCTCAATAAATACACCTCACGTTGTGCTCTTACTAAACAACATTCGAATACGAATAGCCTACACATCATTGGTCGTATTATCTCAATAGTATTGGGAGATCGTACCTCACTTTGTGTCAACTCCCAAGTTTATTTAAACACAAAACTCTCCTCCTGGGAGCAACCATAAAACATCAGATTACCGTTATCCATTCTTTGAATCTATGTTCCCGGCGTTGTGACTTTTACACAAGGGAAAGCCACTTCAGACGGTTAGTTTAACCCATTTTTGTCATCGGACTTTAACTTCCGACTGATGGAAAACTCTGATAATCCACTCACCTCTAAGCATCCAGAGGGAGAATAGTATGGTTCATTTACACCAAACATCTGTAAGTACCTTGTTCACTATAAATAGGTACGGGTGCCTTCACACAACTCTACTATTAGTTAACATCCTCTCCCTATTACCATATTATACTTTACTTACTAGTGAGATCCATAGTGGCAAAGAAATGGTCTTAATGAGTCCAAAATTACTTTTATACGGTTACACGAGTCGTCAATCACCTTGCGCCTATTCCTCGGGCTATCGGTGATACGACTTTTTCAAATGAAACTTTTCCCACTACTTCCTTATACCCCATATTGAATGTGGGCTTCAGGGATTTCATCCTAGCTTAGAATATTACTAGGTAGGACCATATACCGACGCGGTCACTATCTAATAGTGTAAATCACCCATGAATATAACAATTTCTTTCCTTCTTGACAATCCATTCCACACATTTGAAGGAACTTGTTACGTATCTTTATGAATGCAACCCATCGAAGAAATTTACCATCTTGACTCTTATGCTACTGGAATCGTCGACTCGATATCAAGTTTCTGGTTGATACCTTTACTTCAACCGATTTATATCTATAAGTGGTGCACGTGGGGGCTACTAATTATGTCCCTCTCTACACCGACTTCAACTTATAACTCCTCCCATTATGTGGTACTTAATAACCCTCTCTTTCTTCGGCGTATACCAAAAGTTCCAGCCCATGCACCATTCACCACATTATACACATTTGGACTCCTTATACCTTATTGACATCCTCACTTTATTTACGTGTAAGTTTCCCTCAACCTTCGATTGTGTGGAACTCCTCTTCAAATAGCCCATAATAGTTAAATAATCGGCTCTATTGGACTTATATCGTAATTTACCCCTTTGACTTCTAGTTGTAACTACATACTTCCATAACGATCGAGGTACCCAAATCATGGACGAATGGCCAAACATTTCCTTACTACCAACTTTACGCTAAGTTTCATGCGTCGGATGTCTCATAAAGTGAAATCCAAATAAGGAACCCCCTGATACACTACTACCTAGCATTGTCATTCATCAGAATCCGTTAGACCCTCAGTCCATTACATGTACCCCTATATTCCCGTCTCTTGACAACAAAGTTACATCTCCTTTCACAAAACTCTTAAACAAGGAACTTCTTCTCAAAGACACTGTCTCTTATCATTGATGACAATCACATTTCATAAACATAATGCAAATATAATCGGGGCTCTCAAAATCCCATCCTCAGACATATAACTGTGAGTATTAACTCCCACGTCTCTAAAGGGTGATATAACAATGCACTCTTCTTATTACCACATCCTGAGCATTAATTATAATAACCAGCTAAATCTTTCCACTGAATAGTAAACAAAATACACTCCGAAATAATATCAATAAAGTCCCTACACATGCCGGGAACCAATATCCGAGACCATTATACTTTTCGAAGTCTTACAATATATATATACCTATATACAAATATATAAACGCGAGTCCGACCCTCTCGCAGATGGGGCCTCGCCATAACAAAATATTCTACACCAAGGTAGTAACCCCGATGGACTAGCAATAACCGCACACAGTCAGTTTAATCATTATCATAAAACCATAATCAGGATTATATCATACTCGTATAACACAGCACTAAAACGAGTAATTTCAATAAAGTATATACCACTATCGATACACCCATTCATCCTCCGCGGATAACACTAAAGGTAAACCCAGTATACCAGGGAAAAATATTCACATAAATAATAACATTGTCGAGATACTCACTAAACTCGTCTCTCGTGCCAATATAGCAATAATAAAAATAATATGTAGTAATTCGTTCCTGTCACATACAACACGCATTATCATCTGAGGATATAGCTCATACTTCTACCATGCCAATTGTCCTGGATACTCAAATGGTTCCTGGAATTTACACACCTGTCCATACCAAACCAAAAATTTCAATAACTATTGACTTTGCTAGGCACCTTACCCGTATCCCTCTACTTGCTTCGGGGAACATTTCAATGCACGAGTTTTACTACTCATAAAATACCTTTACACATACTTCACTTATTTTCGGTCACACTGACCATGTTAAGGTTATCCTTCTCTCGGATGTTGGTAGTATCGACTCTGATGACTACCTCCTTTGTTCCCTTAGCTTTGACGGCCCCAAGGAACATGCTACTGGCTTCAGCTACTCTTACTGAAATTACCATCGGTTGGTAACAATTCAGCTATACAAATCATTTAAATGGGTCTCCTGATGGGTCTCCCCCTTGTGGTGCTTCACCAACACCATTTCCCCCAGTCTTACTCTATCTAAAATTTTTTATTCTTGTAGCTCCCCACACAAGGAAGCGTTTACCTCCATATTAACAAAACGTGACATTGTTACCAACTGCATTGACCGGCCAAGAAGAATTCCCCAGAAGTACTAAAAATTCTTGCTGTAAGTTAATTTTATCCCCTTTAATGTCCTCTTCTCCATTGCACCTACTTTGTCCGATGTAGGGTTTTCTAATTAATTAAATTTCTTTTCACAAAATGACCTCTGTCCGACCCTCTTGTGTGAGTTTAGAACAACGTTTGCATCTTATCCTGAACATCTGATGAAGGAATTTATGGCCAAGACATACGTATGCTCCTTCTCTTGATAATACATTCCACTTCTAAGTATGGTGGTTGCCTCTCACCTTTATAACTCCGCTGTTGTGAGCCAAGAAAAATTTTACCCTAATTTTTTACTCCCGATTTGCCATACTCTGACATATGCCCAAGCATTTGTATGTTTTACCATCGTTGACTAACACACCATTTTTGTATTTCTAGTATCTCCACTGATGGTTATCTTCGATGTTTCGTCTGACTCAATCCTATTCTAACCTTGTTGGGCGAGTCTACTTTGACCCCACTTTTTACTATAGTGGTTCCTGGAAGTCATATGTTGTGCCTTAACCGTCTTTTACCATCCTTGCCTTCCATGCCATAATAGGGGTGACCTCAACTACGGTCATCGTTCTCGAATATACCTTATAACCTCAACTGAGCTTTGCCTCCTGCTATCCGCCCAACTCGCATGATATACTGCATTATTCGGCACACGAACACTCCCGAATGCAAATAAGATTCACTATACATTTTAGCAGGAGATCGAAATCTCACCAAAGAAATCAACAATCCTAAACATAGGGCTCTACATTAAAGAAAGCTACGCTGGAAGCATAATAAGCCGCACAGATCCTAAAGGACACTAGAACCTGATGCTCTGATACCACCTATGACACCCCGACTAATTAAATACCGGGTAGCTACTCCTTTATGAAATTAATATAGAACATTAAGTTGTTTCAATTGGAGCATCACTGTTGAAAACATATAATTTATGACTAGACACCTAATATTTAAAAAGAGAGATGCCAAATTTTATTAATTAAGTTAACATAATCCAAGTAATTAAGTAAACAACCGTTAATCGCATAAACAATCTTAAATGAATAATCAACGAAAAGAAATAAACAGAGTCTGGAGTAAATACTCGAACAATAATACCAAAGTAAAATAGAGTCCCGATACAAGAGTATGAAATAAATAAACCAATATCTGAAATAATACTAAAGGTCTTAGATTGCTAGATCTAAATGGAAATGGGCGACAATCCCTAACAGATGAGTAACCTTGAGTAGAATCAAGTATAAAATATGAAGGCATCTAATATTGAGATCCTGTAACTTCCACAACAGCTACAACACGTCAATGTAATGGAACTGCTATGCTTGGCGTCCCTGTGGCTGGGCACCTAAAATGTTTTTACAAAACAAAATAGATTTGGAAGAAAACGGTTAGAGCCTGAGGTGAAAAAGTTCAAAATTTTTAGCAAGTTTTTAAATTAAAATTAAACAACACATATTATAAACATGTTAGTTGCGTACTCTCACATGAGTTTCTCACCTCTCAACTAATGTGCACTCCTAATGCATTCCCTTAACACTTCCTAGTTATGCCCCTAACAACTAGTTTGTACCATTCCTGCTTTCGCACTCTATCATAGGGTATCTACTCGTAACACCCAAACAAGTTATATTAATAACCCATATTCCCATTCATTATATTACTTATCTCAAGTGTTAATTAAATTCTCACATTCTTATCCCATTCAAATATCTTAGTTATTCATATCTACTAAGCAACAGTGAACCACTCACAAGTATATATATAAATCACTCACAGTACATATATATACATATATGGCACCCCTAGGCTAAGATGTGTTGCATGCATACCCTACTATCAGATCCATTCACATCACATACGCAAAGATCACGTGTTCTGAATCACTCAGGAATCGTTTAAAAAAAATCACACATATTGGAGGCGAACATAGTTCACATACCCATGGGTCATGAACATACCTATGCTCCCGTGGTTAGCTGACTTATCAACTCACAAATAACTCATTCATAGTCCCATGTCCTTAAGGTACCAGTCTAAATCCCCCCGAAGGCACACAAGGATTAGAGGGTCCTTTTCCAAAAAAACTAACCTCCCGTGATAACAAGTATGGTAGGTATGTCATACACATAAGAAATCCATTACCTAGGCATTCACACAATGTATGAAATTGTATTTCAATATAGATATACACATTCTATCTATTTAGTCTCACACATAGTAATTTTATCCCGAACCTCCTACGTAAATATATATTTTACTCGATAACTCTCTCGTCGTATGAATTTGAGTACCTAACCTATCCCAAAAGGTTACTAGGTCTCCTATTAGTTTCTAATGTTATCTCGGTAACTTAAAGCCCCTCCGTTACTGTTCTTATCCTTACCTCAGAATTTATTCCCATTATAGTTTCAATTCGAACGAAATCTAATCGTACCTCACTCGGTATTCCCTCATAAGCAATAGTATTCAATTCCCTAAGGTGATCCATTTTTCTGGGCTTCAACTAAGACCTTACTGACCTTAATTAAGTCCTACAATATCACATTAATATGCCTAAGAATCATTATTGGATTTGGGATTTTCCTTAAACCTTAAAGCGAAACAATTTCCAAAAATCAGAAGAGGTCGATCGATCAAAGAAAAGGGGTCGACCGATCGATCAAACTAGTATTTGCCCAGAATTTTCTTTAATAGTTACGGGTTTCCTCTTTTTACACCTCTAATTATTCATTATAATGTCCCAAACTCCCAACCAAGTATACTAATAATCATACCAGCATGTTTGCATAATTTCTAACGTTTTTTAATCATCAAATTACAATGGGACATCAAATTCTTAGATCAATTCACATAAATTTCATATAAAACCCTAGTTATCCTATTTATTCAAGAACTCCATATAATTCATTAAAATTTCATAATTCTCTACACATAGATCATGATTTTGTGGCTGCTAAAATCCCAGAAGTTAATCTACATGCAAAACCTACCCAAATTACGATTTCAATTCTTCAAATCCATTCAATTAACATTATTCAAGGTTATTCTCAAATTCAAACCTAACATGGATGATATATGCACTAAATTATTGCAAGTTAAATTACTTGCCTAGTAATGAAGATTCTGATCCTTTGAAGTAGATGGTACGGGAATGATCCTCTCTTTCCGATCTATCCGATGGTGGTGACGGTGGTACAAAAGACTCTAAGGGTGGTTTCTCCTATGGAAACTTTCCTCTCTTCCTCTCTAACCGCCGTTAGTGGTTTTTGGTTGTGATAACCCTAATATTTCTTGTGTTGGCTAATAATTTAAGTCTAAAATTCATGGTTCATATTTCCTCAAAAAGTCAAAATGACTAAAATACCCTCCCGGGCTACCGGTTAGGCCTAAAATGCCCCGGGACCCAAACTAAACCCTCGGCTAGTGTTTTCTAACTATCTTGACCCTTATGGAGACGTTAGCACACTCAAAATGATCATACGGATGACATAAAAATAATATACTTTTAAATCCATTAAATCAGGTCCTGACACGTGCATCCCAACTTAATTTCTGAAACTGCCGTACTTTCAACTCACGATAATTTTAATAAATTTAATAATCACATATTACCATAATCACTCAACAATATTCAAGATTATCATCATATTTAAATACTAACTCTCGTCTCGCTAGTTATTTAAATCCGAATTAATTTCTAATTAATAATCCCAAATTAATTTAATTAATCCCATAATTAAAAGCAATTTCATTTAATTAACCTCATAATTAAAATACATAAATATGGGGTATTACAACTATATACTTGATGAGATTCGAGGAGATAGTGAATTAAAGTGGTCGAAGAAGTTAAGAACTCCTAGTGGAAGAAAAGATAAGAGCAAGTTTTGCAAATTCAACAAGGATCACGGGCATGATATCAGAGACTCCCTAGCCTTAAAGGAAGAAATTAAGGATCTCATTAAAAGAGGAAAGCCTAATAAGTGTGTGGAGAATAGTGGTAAAAAAAGACAAGCTCGTGATGATTGGAATACTAGGAGGTGATTAAGATCACCTCAGACATGGAATAAAGACTAAAAAAGAGCTCAAAAGAACATAGATAAGGAAAATACAACCTTCCCGCAAGGCCCAAGGATCCCATAGAAGAGATGAATATCATCTACTTTAGGTGAAATTGTATAGCATAAGGAGATGCTAGTGGAGGTGAGGAACTAGATGAAAGAAAGTCATATCTTAATGAAGCAAGTGCTTGTGTCGACAATAAAGTTATCAATATGGTAGCAGTGGCAGATGTTCGACCCCATAATTTTTCCAATAACAGACTTATAATTAAATTTTCTAAATATGACCTCTGAGGATTATTATATCCTTATGACAATCTATTGGTGACAACCATAACGATTCACGACTGAAATGTGAAGAGAATTCTGGTGGACAATGGGAGCTTGGCGTTTGCTATGTTATATGATTATTTCCAGAGGTTAAAGTTATTTGGAAAGAAATTAGAGGCATACCAACATCCTTGTAACACCCCGTATTTTTCATGCATTAAATATTTAATTAATTCGGGAATTGAAAATTACTTGTGAGTCGTAATTTTAAATGAATTAATTAGAAAAATTATATTTAAATATTAATCGGGAAGTGAATGGTTAATATTTAGGGAAACTTATTTACTAAGTGAATAGTAATATTGTATTTACATCATTTCGGGTATTAACGACGGGATTTGTACTTATTTCGGCCGGAAGTCGGTATAGATTAATTTGGGTGCGAAATAAGTATTTTTATAAATTAATTCAGATGGCAATTTTGAGTGTATGGTTGAGTCCGGATGGGTCGAGATAGTTGGAAAAGTGTACCCGGGAGTAGTAAACGGGTCACGGGACGTTTTTAGGCATAGCCGGGTCCACACAGGGAATTTGGGTCACTTGGGCTTGGCCCGTTAGACAAAAACGGGATTAAGGTTAATTAAACAAATAAAAGAAACAAGGGAACGACTAAATTAATTGGAGAAAAGACTTAGAGGGTTAGGAAACCCTAACAACAGCCAAAGCCAAATTTGGGGATCACAGGAGAGCCATAAAGGAGTCATCTTCAACCTTGAGCACTCACAATTCCAAATTCAGACTCTATGCACCCAAAGGCAAGTGGTTAACTTGTTGTAGCATGTAAAGTGTATTTCAATTCATATTCATGTGATGTGTGTAATCAAAGAAAATTTGTTTTGGGATTTAAAGGGGGTATGAACATGGGGTTTTGTAAACCATGAATTTGATTGCTAAATTGATTAGAAAATCGTATATAATCTGAGTTGTATATTCGTACCTGATAAGATGTGTAACCCCGGATAAATTGGAGATGAATTTGTTGTCAAGGAATTGATGTTTAAATGGGATAAAGATTAAATGGAATTTTACCCCAATTTGTAAAAAGAGTAGAAAAAGTAAATTTATTGATGTTGTTGGAATTTATAGAGGTTCCCCATAAGGTTTTTGATGTCTATTGTCGATGGGGAAAACTTGGTTTTCAGTGTAGAAGAAACTAAGGTTTGGAGGTGGGCATCCATGGCTGAAACAACCAACTCGGGGAAGACGAGGAGCTGATCGATCGATCGATCGAAGGTGGACCATCGATCGATCGATGGTCCGGAAACTTTGATAGTTCACCCAGTTTTTAATATATAGGGAAAAAAAATTCTTCCATGCCTTAATTACCGAGTAATTAATACATGGGTTTAAATATAATTAATTGTGAATGAAATTAATTAGGATTTGAGGGCAGCTTGGTGTGACATCATAATTTAAAATTTATTGAGATTTGGAGAAATTAGGTGTGACACACTAAGGTTAAATTTTGGAAAGTTTGTTTCAAAATGATTAAATACGGATGTAGTAGACAAGTCCGGCAATGATGGTTGTGCAATACTGAAATGTAAATTTCATTTAGGAAAAGGCTAAATAATTTAGAGTCGGGGATTTAGACTCTAGTGATGTTATTTCGGGCCACGAGACTAAGCCCGAATATATTGGTTGGGGCGATACCAAGAGCAATTAAAGTGCAAATTAATTTATAATAAGAGTTGGGCAATAAACTCAAAATAAAATGGAATAGGCTTGTGTCACGGACTTAGTGCACGGCGTAGCCAGGATAATTTATATTTATATGTGTTGATGTAAAAAATTAGATTATCTCTAATTAATCAATCACAGATAAAATAAACAAGACAAAAGATTTTTAAAGTGGTTCAGCCTTGAAAGAATGGCCTACGTCCACTATTTTTGTTATTGCTGACTGTTTGCTTAGAATTCTCGATAATGGTTTTACCTAAAAATTCCGAGTCCCCCTCTGATGAGGAGGTTACAAAGTATTTATAGCCTTGAGGCTGTACAAATGAAAGGAAAATACGTTGTTCTCTAGTAGACATGTAAATCTGTATGATAATAATAGGCATTTAATGCGCAGTCATCTTCTTGGTTATCCTGATATGAGTGCTCTATACGCTATGCAGCTCGGACCGTCTAAGCTGCTCGAACCGCCTAAGTAGCTCAACATGCATGAGTTGCTCAGTACAATGAAGTTCCTCGGAGAACACTTGTTGCTCGGAGCGCCTGAGTTGGTCGGGGAGCTTGAGCTCCTCGGAGTCAATGTGTTGTTCAAAGAATGTTTGCGGGTGCCATGTAGATTGACATGTGTCTCCATATAATTGATCCACGTCAGCAGTCTAAATTTGGTATCAACAGAAGCCCCTAATGTTTCGTAGTTTGATGTTGAAGAAAAGTATGGAACATTCTGCTGCCTAGAATTTCAGTTTTTATGGATTTTAGACAAACTTTCGTTGTATATAACTCCTTTTTTGAGTGCATAGTATCAATCTTTTAAAGTATTTTGAATTTCCATAACCGCTTCATTTTTTGTGCCTTTTTCTTCTTTTTAGCCGCCGGATACGCAATCGTCCATCTTGGTAATCATTATTTTTCTCCATTCCCGAGGTAAAGTATTTATGCGCTACAAAAAATCTGATCGTCTTTTACTTTTTCAAATCTGTATCTTAGAACTCTTCACTTCTTCTCTATCTCGTGCGTTCATTTCTTCCATTGTTCGTTGTCAACTGATTCACTCTTTTCCTGTAAGATCTTCTTCCTTCTCTTTTATTTTCTTTGTTCATCATGGTTTACCTTGTTGAGTCTCTTGATAAATTTCTCTCTGAATTTTCAATTCCTTCATGGGTCATATTGGAAGAACTTTCTGAACGTTGTGACTATTTTGCTTTGGTTGAGGGACATTGGTTCCCCAGCCTCTTTGTGGCCGAATGTGGCTTTTCTTTTCTTTGTTCATATTCAGCATTCCTGATTGCTACTTCTTCTCTAAGTTCTTCGAACATGTCTAGATCTAATCGCCTCATCAAGTCACTGATAGGAGAATTGAAATTTAGCACCATGTGTGTGGGGAGACCCAACTCGGAGGTATAACAACTTCACTTCCAAATGCCAGCATGTATGGATATTCTTCTGTTGCTACTCGTGGTGTAGTACGATAAGCCCACAGCACAGAATGTAGCTCGTTGATCCAATTTGCCTTCGCATCATCCAGTCTTTTCTTTAAACCGTTCAGTACAGTTCTGTTCGTCACCTCAGTTTGTCCATTGCTCTGGGTATGGCCTAGTGTAGAGTGGGTTTTCAATATGTTTGACTGATGACAATATGCAGCGAACTCCTCGTTGTCGAATTGAGTTCCATGGTCCGTGCTGAATGCATGGGGAAGACCATATCTACAAATGATATTCTTCTAAATAAATTGATACACTTTGTCATACTTCATATCAATAAGAGGTTCAGCTTCTAGCCATTTAGTAAAATAATCCACAAAGATTATAAGGTACTTAAATCTTCCTCGGGTCGTTGGAAGCTGCCCGACCAAGTATATTCCCCAAATGGTGAATGGCCAAGGAGACGTGATGGGTGTTAGCAATGCTTGGGGAGTTCTTCAGATGGAAGAGAAACGTTGACATTTATCACATTTCTTGGCATAAGCTACACAATCAACTCTCATTGTCGGCCAGTAATACCCTTGCATTGTCATTATTTACAAGAGTGTCCGACCTGCTACATGGGCTCCACAAGACCCTTCATGGACCTCTTCAATCAAGTTTTTCACCTCGGAGGGGTGGACACATCTTTACAAACCTGCTATAATTCCTCGTTTGTATAAAATGCCATTAGTCAATACATAACGAGCAGCTTTAAACTTTATCTTCTTGACTGTGAGTTTATCAATTGGTAATGTCCCATCCTCAATATAGGCCCTAATGGGATCCATCCAAGATGGTCCTAAATCAAGGGTAATGAAGCTCATCATCATATCTTTGTCAATGCTCCTGCTAGACAAAATTTCTATTGGGATTTTTCTTCGTAGCTCGGTGCGTGTGGCTGAGGCTAACCGAGCCAAGGCATCTGCTCTTGCATTCTCCAATCTTGGTGTTCTAATTAACTGCACTGCGTTAAAGTTCGATACAATCTCCATTGCTTTCGCAAGATACTTGATCATCAATTCTCCTTTTGTTGCGTACACCCCCAGCATTTGATTTACGATGAACTGTGAGTCACTGAATACAATGATCTGCTCTACCCCCATGGTTTTTGCTAAACTAAGACCTGTAATCATAGCTTCATATTCAACCTCATTATTAGAAGTCTTGAATTGAAAGCGCAGAGCATACTCCAAATCAATCTCATCCGGGCTGTTTAAAATAATCCATGTCCAACAGCCTGTAGTGCCAGATGATCCATCCATATGTAGATTCCATATAGGTACTTCGTCCTCAAATTTTTGATTGGATAAAGTTCCTTAGTGGGATATTTGTTACTTCTTTATGTCCTCCTCTAGCACTTCTTACTGCTCGTCGACCATCTCCTCTTGCTCGTCATCCTACTTAAGTTGGTCGGGGTTTAAATTTGATGATCCTGTAATATCCACAGGCTGGTCGGTATTTAACTTTTGCTCTTCAAAGGTGTCAGGATAGGTGAACTCTGCGATAAAATATGCTACTGCTTGCCCTTTAAGTGATAATATAGGCTCATAAACTATGTCATATTCACCAAGTTCTACTGCCCAGTACATCAATCTCCCTAATTTTTCTGGTTTATGAAGATCTTGCCTCAACGGCATATCGGTATACACGACTATGGTATGAGCATGGAAGTATGACCTCATTCTTCTACTCACTTCGATCAATGCTAGTGCCAACTTTTCCAGTCTTGGATATCTGATCTCTGCTCCTCGGAAGGCCTTGCTAGTGTAATAAATTGGTTTTTGCACTCCAGCCTCCATTCTTATCAATGCCAAGCTAACTGCATTCTCCGAAACTGCCAGATACAAGTACAATCTTTCTCCCATCACTGGTCTGGACAAGAATGGAGGTGCTATCAAGTATTTCTTCAACTCATGAAAGGCCCTCTCGCATTCATCATTCCATTCAAATGTTTTTCGGAGTGTTTTGAAGAATGGGAGACATCTATCAGTTGCTCGTGACATAAATTTATTAAGTACTGTAACTCTCCCCGTGAGACTCTGCACTTCCTTCCTCGTTGTTGGAGATCGTAGCTCCAATAGAGCCTTGATCTTTTCTGGGTTCGCTTTAATACCTCGTTGATTGACAATATACCTGAGAAACATGCCTTCTCGTACTCCGAATATGCATTTGGTAGGGTTCATCTTCATTTGATATTTATCTAATTGATCAAAGGTCTGGCCTAAGTCAAGTAGATGATCGGTAGCTTTCTTGCTCTTCAACACCATATCATCGACATAAACTTCCATATTTTAACGGATTTGCTCTGCAAACACCTTGTTTATCAGCCGCTGATATGTTGCACCGACATTTTTCAATCCAAAAGGCATAACCTTATAACAATAAGTTTCCCTAGGGGTGATAAAAGAGGTACTCTCCCTGTCTTCAGGTTTCATTTTAATCTGGTTGTAACCAAAATAAGCATTCATGAAGCTCAACAGCTCGTGTCCCGAGGTAGCATCCACTAATTGATCAATTCGGGGTAAAGGAAAATGATCCTGTGGGCATGCCTTATTAAGGTCAGTGAAATCAACACACATCCTCCACTTGTTATTCTTCTTCTTCTTCACCATCACCACATTAGCTAACCAATCAGGATATTTGACATCTTTAATAAAGCAGGCTCTCTAAATCTTCTCGACTTCTTCTTGTATAACTTGGTTATTTTTGGGGCTGAATACTCTTCTTCTTTGCTTTACTGAATTGATCTCCTTGTTCACATTAAACTCGTGACATAGGACGGTTGGATCTATCCCTGGCATGTCTTCGTGGCTCCATGCAAAAGTTTGTTTTCTGCTTTTTAGGAAGACTATCAAATCCTATTTTAGCGAGGCATCCAATGACAACCCGATTTGAGTTGTTCATTCCGGGTGTTCATCGTCCATAATGACATTTTCAGTAGCTTCCATGACCTGGCCTTTTACGAGATGTGACTCGTCTCTAGGATCTAATGTTTCAATTTCTGCACCTTCATCCACTTGATAGGTAGTAGTATTTTTCCTAGATTCCTCCAGTTCTTCCTGCTCGGCAGATAAATAGTAGCATACCCGAGCTCCTTTTTGGTCACCCTTCACAATTCCTACTCTAAAATTGGTTGGAAATTTTAGGCATTGATGTACAGTAGATGGTACTGCTTCTAACTTCTTCAAACCTACCCTTCCCATGATGATATTATAAGCTGATTGAACATTCTTATCCATCACGAAAAAGTGCACTCTTTCTGTTCGACAAGTAGGCCATGTACCGATGAACATATCCAACTTGATCGTCCCAAGTGGAAAAACTTTCTCGCCAGAAAAATCGAGGAGGGGCCTGTGATAAGGCTCCAAATGAGACAATTTCAAATTTAAGTTGTCAAAGCATGAGTAGAACATGATATCCTCCGAGCTGCCATTATCCACCAGTACTCTTGAGATCATTACTTCCTTCATCCTCATTTTGATCACCAATGGATCATCATGAGGATATAGCACACCTGCAAGGTCGTTCTTAGAGAAACCGATGACCAGTTTATCTTTGTTCACCTTCCTCGGGCGATCATCCTCAGCTAGATTTATTCGCTGAATGTATGAATAAGCTTGAGCCTCATTGAGGTAAGCTTTCCTCTATGCAGTAAGGTCTCCACCTCCTGCACCTCCACCTGTAATAATATTGCAATCAAATGATCCAAAACAAATTGAAAATACCTCACGTTTTGGCTATCTTGGTCTTTTGGAGAGATCGGGGTCATCTTCTGGATCATCTTCATGATATCTTTTCTTGTCTTCTTTTGCTTGAAGAGGAGATTTAGACCTATACCTTCCTCATTCTCTGGTTCGACCACCGTTTTGATGATCAACATATTTCGTCAATTTTCCTTGTCTAATGAGTGCTTTAATTTCGTTCTGGAGAGCTATGCAGTTTTTGGTTGTGTGACCATGGTCGTTATGGAACTCGCAATATTTGGACTTATTCCTCTTGTCAGGATCTGTCTTCATTTTTTCAGGCCAGTTTAGCTCCTCGGTGCTCTTGATCTCTTCCAGAATGTGGTTTATATCTACTTTCAAAGGAGTATAATTTCCAAATTTCTTTAATTGTTCCAATGCTTGCTTTGCTTTTGATTGCTTGTTGCCACCATGTTTCTTCTGCTCGTTCTTCTTAACCTTATCGGCCTCAACTTTGGTCTCCTTAGTGTCCATGTTCTTCTTCGCAGCCATAGCTTCCTCGACATTCATGATTTTGTCTTCATTTTCCATTAGTTATGACATGCTCCTGGGCGGATCTTTGGCCAAAGTGTAGTACAATTTATTGGGTAACAGTCCACTCATCAAAGCAGTAATCACAGTTTTCTCCTCATAGTCAATTACTTCGAGTTTCTCATTATTGAAACGAGTAATGTAATCTCTGGTACTTTCACCTGCCTTTTGTCTAACGCTCAATAAGTGAGCTACTCGTTTAACTAATTTTTCTCCACAATAGAGGTTTCTAATAAAGAGCTCGACCAGTTGAAAGAAAGTCGTAATTTTCCCCCAAGGAAGATTGTTATATCATATTTGAGCAGATCCGGTAAGAGTTCCTGAAAATGCCCTACACCTCATCTCATCTGGAACTGCATAGATATTAGCAGCTTGGTATTGTTCTATGTGGAGAACGTGATAAGTTTTTCCATCATATTTAGGTGTCACCATAGGATCTTTGAATTTTGATGGTGTAGGAAAGTCCACAATCTCTTGTACGAATGGTGTTCCTCGGACAAAAGTCCTTTGTAGAGGATTCCTGGTTTTAGCCATCTCCCCTAATCTATCCTCCAACATTTGGATTGAGCCCTTCCATGCATCATTTCCTTCCTCTATCCTATTGGTTCGAGTAACTGATCGTGTTGAATCTGCCTCTTGGGATCCTTCATGACGAGCAGCTGTTCGTGAATGGGCAGAACCTTCCTTTAAATCAGATGGTCGTTGAGAGTTCCTCGGCACAATCCTAGGGGGACTTCTATTCCTCCTAAGACCCAAACGATCAAAAACTCATCCTTTTAAGATAACTTGTCCTTTCTGGAGATAGAGTGATGTTTTGTTGAGTGTCTATAGCTCGTACCGAGGAAGTCCATCCAGGATGATAAGAAGGATCGTTAGATTTCTCAATGCTATATGAATCGGTGCATCTGGATTGAGATTCCTCGGAGAATAACGTTTTCCTAGTTCGCGAAGAAGGTAACCGGGTATTTCTTTTAATGCTTCGCTGTCCTGACTAGGTCGGTGTTCTACCTTGGATAGTTTGCATGAGTTATCGCATGGTCTCTTGCATGGCCGTCTGGCCCTGGGCCAAATTAGCCATTATTCTAGCCAGATCTTGGACATTTTGGGGAGTAGATGGATTTGAAGGAATCCCAGCATTTTGATTCATGGATTCTGGATGATTAGCCATTGATGATAAATGGTTTTGGTGAAAAAATGATAATTATAGTCGTTTCCCACAGACGGCACCAATTTGTTGATGTAAAATATTAGGTTATCTCTAATTAATAAATCACAGATAAAATAAACAAGACAAAAGATTTTTAAAGTGGTTCAACCTTAAAAGAATGGCCTACGTCCACTGTTTTTGTTATTACTGGCTGTTTGCTTAGAATTTTCGATAATGGGTTTTACCAAGAAATTCCGAGTCCCCCTCTAATGAGGAGGTTACAAAGTATTTATAGCCTTGAGGCTATACAAATGAAAGAACAATGCGCGGTTCTCTAGTAGACATGTACATCTGTATGATAATAATAGGCATTTAATGCGCAGTCGACTTCTTGGTTATCCTGGTATGAGTGCTCTATACGCTATGCAGCTCGGACCGTCTAAGCTGCTCGGACCGCCTAAGTAGCTTGGCATGCATGAGTTGTTCGGTACAATGAAGTTCCTCAAAGAACACTTGTTTCTCGGAGCGCCTGAGTTGGTCGGGGAGCTTGAGCTGCTCGGAGTCAATGTGTTGTTCAAAGAATGTTTGCGGGTGCCATGTAGATTGACACGTGTCTCTATATAATTGATTTATGTCAGCAGGCTAAATTTGGTATCAATAATATGTATAAGGCGTGTAATAGTATATATATATGATATGTACATTAATATCAGTGAATAGATATTATTACTATATGCTCTAGTGCTATATGGGGAGGTTGCGCGTAGTGGATGAATCCCCTAGCTTGAGGAGTAGGAAGAGTATAATCCCAGGTCATAGCGTCCGTTATATGGGTGAGTGGCATCTCACTTTCAGGGAAGGAATATGACCGCCTCCATAATATATGTATTAACCAAGTTAGGGAGAAATTCTGACTTGGGGTAACTAGGTTAGGTGAACATACCTAGTGGGATAGCACTTTAGAGGAATTATACCCAGTGAGACTTTACTCAGGGAAAAATAATATTATTAAATGTTATATAAATATGTTTGTGAATACTGTAATATGACTGAGTATATAATTAGGTAAATAATTATATACGGGTAAATTAATACAAAGCATTAGTTATATTATATGTATAACAGATGTGGAAGTTATATGAAATTAAAAAGGGAAATGATTTAATTAAGTTGATGACGATAATAACTTAAAACTCATAATTAAGGTATACTCTGTTAGAGTAGGGGGTTTGCAAAGGGTTTTAAAATTTATCTAGTCATAAGATAAAAAACTAGGTGAATTTTATTTAAGGCGTTAGTAGTGCACATTAAAGGAGGGGTGAGGATGTCCTCAAGGGAGTGAGGCACTAACTAAAATATGGAGAGCATGCATATTTACTTATTACTGCAAGTTAATCATTTGTTAAATGTTTTTCAAATGTTTTTGGGTACTAACCCTTGCTATAAAATTTTTAAAAATCTTTTAGGTGTCCAGCCGCAGGGACGCCAGGCTTGACTCTGTTTCAGGAAATCCATTGCTACAGCATATGTGGATGTTGCGGGAGTTTTGATAGACGCCTCATTCTTTCATTCTAGTGTAGAGACTTCTATCAGTTATTTCGAGCATGTCGGTCACAGTTCATTTAGTTTTTGTCAGACTTGTTGAGATTGATTACTTGTCTTTACTTTATATTTGTTGAAGTTTGGACCGATGGTTTATTCGGTCAGTTAATATTGTGAATGGTTGTTTTTAGTTAATTGTGATTATTGTGTTATTTTATTTTCCGCATGAGTTTCATTTAAGTTAATGAAAGATAAAACTTGGCACCAGTCTAATTTTCTCACTTAGGTGGTTAGTAATTAAAAAGGCGACAGTGATGCTAAGAATGATCCAGCTAAGAAACCTGTTCTAACTTAATTTAGGACTATTCACCCGGGGTTAATTAGGCAGAGTGTCACAGATGGTATCAGAGCATCAGGTTCTAGTGTCCTTAGGATCTGTGTGGCTTTTTACGTTTCAGCGTAGCACTCGGTTGTTATAGAGCCCTATTATTAGGAATGTTGATTCATTTTTTGCTTGTGAGATATCGTATTTCTTCTATGAATATTTTTGCGTAAATTGTGTACTTATACGATTCAATCTATTTCAGATGCCACTGAGGAGACTGAGAGCGGAGAGGGATGAGGCTAGGGATGAGGTCAGGGAGGCTCATCAGGAGCCACAGGTACCACCCCCACCACCCCCACCCGAGTTGATTTCCACTACTCAGGTGGCAGTGATAGTGGCCCAGGCTGTCGAAACAGCAATGCGAGCTATGGCAACTCACTTTCCACAGCCCCAGGCACCGCCTCCAGTGGCACCAGCAGTTCAGGCTCCAGTGGGGCGACCATCTTGGTAGAGACTTAGGGAGACCTTTCAGAAGGGTCACCCACCTGAGTTTCGGGGTAGCACAGATGTAGTAGAGGCTTGTGACTGGAAGAAGAACATTTAGTGTCATTTGCGCATGTTGGAGTGTACCGAGGTACAAAAACAGATGCTTGCTACCTTTCGTCTGTCGGGGGAAGCCTTACAGTGGTGGGAGTCAGTTACCACCCTCGAGGAGCGAGATTTGATGACGATAGCAGAATTCTGGGTGCGGTTCGACCGCAAATACTTTCCACCACCGGTAGAGACCGAGATGAGAAAGAAATTTAGTGATTTAGTATAGGGTGACCGATCAGTGGCAGACTACGACGAAGAGTTCACCCGGTTGGAAAACTTTCTGCAAAATGAGGTGAGCGATGAGGAGCAGAAGAAATCGAGATTTATAGATGGCTTAGCCTGGCTGATCAGGCAACATTTGATTGGGAATCCGGCGTTGGTGACGTATACAGATGTCGTTAATGCCGTATTTTTACATTGCCAGGATCATCGCTTCCATGCGAAGCGGAGCAAGAGAACAGGGAGCCAAGCCAACGGGGCAAGGAAGTTACTAGTGGTGACATGAGTGGTACTCAGCAGCAGACGAGCAGTCAGTAGGGGAATCAGGCTAAGAAGTTTAAGCATGGTGGGTTTTGACCGGGAGGACAGGGGTTCAGGCAGGGGCAGCCGGGCCCGAATTAGCAGTAGCAGGTTCCTTAGGGCCGTCAGGGCCAAGGGAACAATGGGGGAGGCTAGTAGGGCCAGGTCCAGCCGCGTCAGGGCCAACCTGGACAACAATAGGGGGATGGTCAGAGACTCTATTTTGTCTGTGGCCAGCGAGGACACTTCAAGAGGGAGTGCCCATAGAGGGCAGAGGTCACCAGTAAGAGAACCAACAGGGGAAACGGGGGCAGATGCCGCCAGCAGCACCTGCCCCACTCGCCCCACCGTAGCAGGGGCAGATGCACTACGGGCGTGTGTATAACGTCCGAGATGTTCCCAATCCCCCAGCGTAGCAAGCACCGCCAGCAATTGATGGTATGTTTCTCATTCATGGTTATGAGGGTAGTATTCTTTTTTATACGGGAGGATCGCATTCATTCATTAAATATAAGTTTGCTAAACGGGTCGGGTTACTAGAGACCGCGGGTAGTCTTCGGATGTGTGTAGAGTCACCAGTAGATAGTGGGGCTTCGATTCACTCGGTTTGTCGGGGGGTGGACATTTTGACTGGGAGACTTAATTTAGTAGCGGACCTCTTGGTGTTAGATATGGAGGGGTACGATGTCATCTTGGGTATGGATTGGTTGGCAGGTTATCGGGCGACGGTGAATTGGTACGAGAGGACCATCATGTTCTCCATTACAGGACATGAGATGTTTTTAATAGCAATGTCGTTACCTGAGGGAGGGTAGCGCACGCATCTGTATTACATCGAGGAGGAAACCTCACAAGAGGTGGCGATTCCATTGGACTCAATCCCGGTAGTAAGGGACTTTGAGGATATATTCCAGGAGATACCAGGATTGCCACCTAGCAGGGAAATCAAATTTGTGATCGATTTAGCATCGGGGACGAGGCCGATTGCTCGGGACCCATAACGTATGGCCCCTTCAGAAATGCGTGAGTTGAGAGAACAGATTCAGCAGCTTTTGGGTCAAAGTTTCATTCGACGGAGTACATCGCCATGGGGTGCACCGGTGTTGTTTGTAAAAAAGAGAGATGGCTCACTACGATTATGCGTGGACTATAGAGAGCTAAATAAGGCGATGATACGGAATAAGTATCCGTTGCCTAGGATTGATGATCTATTTGACCAGTTGAGAGGGGCGTCTTACTTCTCTAAGGTCGACTTGAGGTCAGGGTATCATCAACTATGTATCTGAGAGGAGGATGTTCCTAAGACCGATTTCCATCATGGTATGGATCTTATGAGTTCAGGGTGATGCCATTTGAGCTCACCAATGCACCAGCAGTGTTCATGGACCTCATGAACACGATTTTTAGGGAGTTTCTTAATCAATTTGTCGTCGTGTTCATTGATGACATCCTGATCTACTCGTGCACCGAGGAGGAGCACGCAGAGCATCTTCATATAGTTTTACAAACATTGCGAGATCACCAGTTCTATGCCAAATTCGGTAAGTGTGGATTTTAGCTACGGGAGGTTCAGTTTCTTGGCCACATGGTGTTAGACCGGGGTATTGTGATGGATCCGAGTAAAGTATCAGTGGTGAGGGAGTGGGGATAGCCCACGACATTGATTAAGGTGCACAGTTTCCTGGGATTGGTCGGTTATTACAGGCGGTTCATCAAAGGATCCTCAAAGATTGCGGTCCCTTTGACGAATCTGACCTGGAAAGGGGTACCTTTCACTTGGAGTGATCATTCTCAATTAGCTTTTGACGAGCTAAAGGAAAAGTTGACATCTGCACCCCGTGCTTGCATTACCGAAGGGAGGAGTAGAGTATCGGGTTTACACTGACGCATCCTTATAGGGACTTGGGGGTGTGCTTCAGCAGGAGGAAAGGGCTATAGCTTATGCGTTCAGGAAGCTAAATCCCCATGAGAGGAATTACCCCACTCACAACCTGGAGTTAGCAGCGGTCGTTTTTTCTTTGAGGATATGGAGACATTATCTTTTGGGGGAGCAGTTCACGTTATTCACGGATCAAAAATCACTTTAGTATCTCTTCACTCAGAAGGATCTAAATATGAGGCAGAGGCGATGGCTATAATTCGTGAAAGACTACCAGTTTGATATTCAGTATCATCCTGGTAAGACTAATGTGGTAGCAGATGCATTGAGTCGGAGACCGACTGGGGAAATATCAAAAGTCTAGAAAACAAAGTTAAGAGAGCTTCGACATGAGAATGATGTAGCCAGGGCTTGCATGTCAGCATTATCCATCACACCTGAGATCATTATGCGGGTTGTGAGGGCTCAGGCAGAGGATCAAATCTGTCGGGATAGGGTGAGCCAATTACTAGCTGAGGGAGCAGAGGGTTACTCGATCAGCTCGGAAGGAGGCTTACGCCTTAATGGGAGGTTAATTGTGACAGAGGATGAGGAGTTGAGGCACGCCATTATGACAGAGTCTCATGGGTCGAGATTCGCGGTACATCCCGGTGGAGATAAGATGTACCAGGATATGAGGAAGCAATATTGGTGGGCAGGAATGAAATGAGACATAGTAGAGTTTGTTTCGAAGTGTGCCACGTGTCATCTTGTGAAAGTTGATCACTAGAGACCATCAGGGATGCTACAGCCACTGGAGATTCCTGTGTGGAAGTGGGAGAGCATCTCCATGGACTTGATTACAGGGTTACCTGCATCGCAAAAGGGTCACGATTCCATATGGGTCATTGTGGATCGGTTGACCAAAGTGGTGTAACACCCCGTATTTTTGGTACATTTAATTTAATTAATTCGGAGATTTTAAATTACTTAGTGTGTTGTAATTTAATGAATTAATTAGAACATAAATATGTATATAAATATTAATCTGGGATTGAATGGTTAATATTTAGGGAAAACTTATTTACTAAGTGAATAGTAATAATGTAATTATGTCGTCTAGAGTATTAATGACGAGGTATGTACTTATCGCATCCGAAAGTCGGTATAAGACTATATGGGGTGGGGGATAAGTATTTTTATAAATTAATTCGGATGCAAATTCTGAGGGTACAGTTGAGTCCGGATGGGCCGAGTTAGTCGGAAAAGTGTACCCGGGGGTAGTGAACGGGTCACGGGACGTTTTTAGACATAGCCGGGTCCACTCGGGGACATTTGGGTCACTTGGGCTTGGCCCATTAGTCAAAAAACGGGATTAAGTTAATTAATCTAATAAAAAGAAATAAGGGGGTGGCTGAACTTAATTAGAGAAAGCAAATTAAGGGTTAGGAAACCCTAACAGCAGCCAAAGCCAAATTGGGGATCAAAGAGAGCCATCAAAGGTCATCTTCAACCTTGGGATTTAGCTCCAATTCAGACTCTACGAACCTTAAGGCAAGTGGATAACTTGCAATAGCATTAAATCTGTTTTCGATTCATATTCATGTGTAGTGATTATGTAGAAATCCGTTTTTGGGTGTTAATGGAATGAATATGGGATTTTGAAAACAACAATTATGATTTACGAAATTTGGGGTGATGATTCTTGAAAAATCTGATAATGGTGAGTTATTGCATATCTGATAAGAATGTTATCTGCATATTTGGAAACGAATTTGATGATGAAATTTGGGGTATAAATGGACCTAGGGTTAATGATGAAACTTTCTCCAAATTTAGAAATTTGAGTTAATGGACGAATTATTGATGTGGTTGAATACTCTGGAGATCCTTAATGAGTTTCCTAATATGTACAAATGCTAAAAGAGACTTAGTTTCAGTGTAGAAGGAAATTAGGGTTTGCAGATTTTCGCCCATGGCTGTCCGTCTTCGCGAAGAAGACGAGTACCTGTTCGATCGATCGATCGACGCCATGAAGTCGATCGATCGACGGTCGGCAGAAACTGACAGTTCGCCCAGTTTTATTTATATAAGAAGAAATTTATATAAAAGTTGTTATGCAATTAATTATTGTGGAGAAATTAATGCATGGGGTTACCTAATTAAATGTGAGTGAATTAATTAGGAAACGGGAGGAGAAATTTGGATGACACGTCAAAATTGGTTGAGTGACATCGAGGTAAATTATATTACGTAGTAATGGACTAAGAAATTTAGAGTCGGGATTTAGACTCGGGTGAGGTTAATTCGGGCTATGAGATTTAGTCCAATTAAATGGTAAGGGCAACATCAAAAGTAACTGAAATTATTAATGTGCAAATTAATTAATAATTCGAGTTGGGTAATAACCTCATAATAAAAATGGAATAGGCTTGTGTCACGGGTTTGGTACACGGTGTAGCTAGAACATTTTTATATATGTATATATATATATACGGTGTGTGATAGTATATATATATAGTGTATGACTTAATATCAGTGGTTAGATATTATTATACTCTAGTGCTATAGGGGGGGAGGTTACGCGCAGTGGATGAATCCCCTAGCTTGAGGAGTAGGGCGAGTAGATTCCCAGGTCATAGCGTCCGTTACAGGGGGTGAGGGGCATATCACTTTCCGGGAAGGAATATGACCGCCTCCAATCGTATACTAAACCAAGTTAGTGAGAGATTCTAACTTGGATAACTAGGATATGTGAATATACCTAGTGTACTAGCACTTTAGAGAAATTATATCCGGGGAATACTTTTACTCGGGTGGATATTAGTGGTTTATGTATTCCAGTGTGTGTGTGAATGCTGCAACATTCTAAGTATATAATAGGGTGATTATTATATACGGACTAAATAAATACAAGCATGTGTTGTTGTATATGTATAACGAGTGGAGTAGTTATATGAATTAAAAAGGGAAATGATTTAATTAAGTTGATGTTACTAATGACTTAAAAATCATTATCACATTTTACTCAGGTTAGAGTAGGGGACGTGTATAAGGAGACTTTAATAATTATCTAGTCATACGATAGATAACTAGGTGATAATTAAAGCGTTAGTGGTGCACATTAGAGGAGGGGCAAGGAAGTTCTCAAGAGAGTGCGACACTAACTAAAATATGAAGAGCATGCATATTTATTATTACTGCAAGTTAATCATTTGCTAAATGTTTTCAAATGTTTTGGGTACTAACCCTTGCTATAAAAACTTTTTTAAAAAACCTTTTAGGTGTCCAGCCACAGGGACGTCAGACTTGACTCAATTCCAGGAATCTCCGTTGCTGCAGCATATGTGGATGTTGCGGGACCTTTGATAGACGCCTCTTCCTTTCATTCATAATGTAGAGACTCATTATTATTTATTCGAGTATGTCGCTCACTTTCCATTTATTTGTTTCTTAGACTTGTTGGGATTTTATTCTTGTCTTTATGGGATTTATGATTTGGACCGATGGTTTACTCGGTTAATTATTTTTACTTGTGGAATGATTAGTTCAATTATCTGTGATGGTTATATTGCTTTATTTTCCGCATGGGTTTTAGTTTAATTAATGAAAGATAAAAATTGACACCAGTCTATTTTTCTCACTTAGGTGGTTAGTAATTTAATAAACGACAGTGATGCTAAGAATGGACCAAATGAGAAACCTGTTCTAACTTGATTTAGGACTGATCACCCGGGATTAATTAGGCGGGGTGTCACAGATGGTATCAGAGCATCAGGTTCTAGTTGTCCTTAGGATCTGTACGGCTTTCTACGTTTCAGCGTAGCGTTCGGTTGTTATAGAGCCCTATTATTAGGACTGTTGATTATATTTTCCGCTTGTGAGATATCGTATTTCTGCTATTAGTTTTGTATAAATTGTGTACTTATACAATTCAATCTATTTCAGATGCCGCCAAAGAGACAGAGAGCGGAGAGGGCTGAGGCTAGAGATGAGGTAAGGGAGGCTCGACAGGAGCCACAGGTACCGCCACCACCACCACCGCCCGAGTTGATTTCCACCACTCAGGTGGCAGTGATAGTGGCCCAAGCGGTCAAGACAGCGATGCGAGCTATGGCAGCTCATTTTCCACAGCCCCAGGCACCGCCTCCATTGGCTCCAGCAATTCAGGCTCCAGTGGGGCCACCATCTTGGCAGCGAGTGAGGGAGACCTTTCAAAAGGGTCACCCACCTGAGTTTCGATGTATTCAGCGAGTTGGTACAGGGTGACAGGTCAGTGGCAGAATATGAGGAGGAGTTCACCCGTTTGGCAAACTTTGTGCCAAACGAGGTGAGCGATGAGGAGCGGAAGAAGTCCAAGTTCATGGATGGTCTGTCTTGGAGAATCAGGCAGCACTTGATTGGAAACCCGGCATTGGTGACCTATACAGATGTCGTTAATGCCGCACTTATACATTGTCAGGATCATCGTTTCCACACTAAGGGGAACAAGAAGGTAGGTGAGCCGAGCCAGCAGGGCAAGGCAGTCACTAGTAGTGAGACGAGTGGCACACAGCAGCAGGTCATCATTCAGCAAGGGAATCAGGCTAAGAAGTTTAAGCCTGGTGGGTTCCGACCGGGAGGACAGGGGCAACCAGGCCCTAATCAGCAACTGCAGGTTCCTCAGGGCCGTCAGGGCCAAGGAAACAACGGGGGAGGCCAACCGGGCCAGCAACGTCAGGGCCAGCAGGGCCAACGGCAGGGTGACGACCAGAAACGCTGTTTCTCCTGTGGCCAGCCAGGACACTTCAAGAGGGAGTGCCCGCAGAGGGGCAGAGGCCAGCAGCAGGGTGCTCAGTAAGGGCAACAGGGTCAGATGCCACCAGCAGCACCAGCACCACCCGCCCCACAGCAGCAGGGGCAGATGCACTACGGGCGTGTGTATAATGTTCGGGATGTTCCCAATCCTCCAGCACAGCAGGCGCTGCCCGCGATGGAGGGTACGTTCTCTATCCATGGCACTATGGGTCGGGTATTGTTTGATACGGGGGCCACTAATTGCTTTATAGCTACACATTTCGCGAAGGCTTTAGGGTTGTTAGCCACCGCAGAGAGCACTGTTACGTGTGTCGACTCACCGTTGGGAAATGGGTCGCTTATATTCTTTATATGTCGGAGAGTAGGAGTGGAGATTGGTGGTTTAGTTTTACCTGCGGACATGTTGGTACTAGATATGCATGTTCATGACGTGATCATCGGTATGGATTGGCTCGCTGACTATAGAGCCATGATTGATTGCTTCGGTGGGAGCCTCATCTTCGCCATTCTGGGACAGGAGATGTTTGTTGTGACGATGCCTCGCCCAGAGGGAGGCTCGACCACTCATCTATACTACATTGAGGAAGAAACCTCGCAGGAAGTGGCAGTTCCTTTAAACTCTATCCCTGTAGTGAGGGACTTTGAGGATGTATTCCAGGAGATACCAGGATTCACCCAGCAGAGAAATCGAATTTGTTATAGACTTGGCATCGGGAACGAGGCCTATTGCTCGGGCACCTTACCGAATGGCCCCTTCATAATTACGGGAATTGAGGGAGCAGATTCAGCAACTATTGGGTCAGGGTTTTATTCGGTGGAGTACATCGCCGTGGGGTGCGCCGGTGCTGTTTGTGAAGAAACGAGATGGGTCACTCCGATTGTGCGTGGATTATAGGGAGCTGAACAAGGTGACGATACGGAATAAGTATCCATTGCCTCGGATTGATGATTTATTTGACCAACTGAGAGGGGCGTCTTACTTCTCCAAAGTTGACTTGAGGTCAGGGTATCATCAACTGCGTATCCGAGAAGAGGATGTTCCTAAGACTGCTTTCTTGTCGCGGTATGGATCGTATGAGTTCAGGGTGATGCCCTTCGGGCTCACTAATGCACCAGCAGTGTTCATGGACCTCATGAATAGGGTCTTCAGGGAGTACCTAGATCAGTTTGTCATCGTGTTCATTGATGACATCCTAATCTACTCACGTACCGAGGAGGAGCACGCAGAGCATTTACGCATGGTTCTACAGACACTGAGGGATCATCAGCTCTATGCCAAATTCGGGAAGTGTGGGTTCTGGCTATGGGAGGTACAGTTCCTTGGTCACGTCGTGTCAGATCAGGGTATTGCAGTGGATCCAGATAAGGTGTCAGCGGTGAGGGAGTGGGGACAGCCCACGACACCGACCGAGGTGCGCAGTTTTCTGGGATTGGCCGGTTACTACAGACGATTCATTAAAGGATTCTCTAAGATTGCAGGACCTTTGACGAATCTGACTCGGAAAGGGGTGCCTTTCAAGTGGGATGGTAGTTGTCAATTAGCGTTCGACGAGCTAAAGGACAAGTTGACATCTGCACCAGTGCTGGCATTGCCAAAGGGAGGGCTAGAGTATCGGGTTTACACAGACGCATCCTTACGGGGTCTTGGGGATGTGCTCCAGCAGGAGGAAAGGGCTATAGCTTATGCTTCCAGGAAGCTAAAGCCCCACGAGAGGAATTACCCCACTCTCGACCTAGAGTTGGCAGCGGTCGTTTTTGCTTTGAGGATATGGAGGCATTATCTTCTAGGAGAGCAGTTTACTCTATTCACGGATCACAAGTCACTTCAGTATCTCTTCACACAGAAGGATCTGAATATGAGACAAAGGCGGTGGCTAGAATTCGTGAAGGACTACCAGTTTGATATCCAGTATCATCCCGGTAAAGCCAATGTAGTAGCAGACGCATTGAGCAGAAGACCGACTGGGGAAATATCGGAGGTATGGAAAGCGAAGTGGAGAGAGCTTCAATATGAGGACGACGTAGCAAAGGCTTGCATGTCGGCTTTGTCCATCACACCCAAGATCATTATGCGGGTTGTGAAGGCTCAGGCAGAGGATCAGATTTTCCGGGATAGGGTGGGCCAGTTGTTAGCTGAGGGAGCAGAGGGTTACTCGATTAGCTCAGAAGGAGGCCTACGTTTTAATGGGAGGTTAATGGTACCAGAGGATGAGGACTTGAAGCACGCAGTTATGACAGAATCCCATGGTTCGAAATTTACAGTACATCCCGGTGGGGATAAAATGTACCAAGATATGAGGAGGCAGTATTGGTGGGCAGGGATGAAACGGGACATAGCGGAGTTTGTTTCGAAGTGTGCCACGTGTCAGCTTGTGAAAGTTGACCACCAGAGGCCATCAGGGATGCTACAGCCGTTAGAAATTCCCGTGTGGAAGTGGGAGAGCATCTCCATGGACTTCATCACAGGGTTACCGGTATCGCAGAAGGGTCACGACTCCATATGGGTTATTGTGGATCGGTTGACTAAGGTATCCCACTTTTTACCGGTTCGCACAGACTTTGAGACGATGCATTATGCACAGCTATTCATAGCAGAGATTGTTAAGCTGCATGGAGTGACGATAAATATCGTATCCGACAGAGACAAAATCTTTGTTGCCCACTTTTGGCAGAGCTTTCAGGAGGCAATGGGCACGGAGTTGCGCTTGAGTACAGCGTATCACCCACAGACTGACGGACAGACTGAGAGAGTTAATCAGATGCTGGAGGACATGCTCAGAATGTGCATTTTGGACTTCGGGGGAGGTTGGGAGAAATATCTTCCTTTGGTAGAGTTTGCGTATAACAACTCTTACCAATTCACAATTGGAATGGCACCGTTTGAGGCACTATACGGGAGACCTTGTCGTTCACCCGCTTGTTGGTTAGAGGTGGGGGACAACAAACTCTTGGGGCCGGAGATTGTCCAGGAGACATCTGCCAAGATAGAGTTGATTCGAGGAAGGATTCGAATAGCTCAGGACAGGCAGAAGAGTTATGCTGATGCTTCTCGAAGACATGTGGAGCTAGAAGTTGGGGACCAGGTTTTAGTCCGGGTATCCCCTATGAAAGGGGTGATGAGGTTCGGAAAGAAGGGTAAGTTAGCACCGCGATACGTAGGACCTTTCCCTATTATTGAGAGGGTGGGACCGGTGGCGTATAAGCTTGGATTACCAGATCATCTTCAGCGGATACACGATGTATTCCATGTGACATCGCTGAAGAAATATCGAAGGAGCGAGAGAGCCTTTTGGCATATTCCACTCGAGGAGATCGACTTACAGCCAGACATCTCGTATGAGGAGAGGCCGGTAGCAATTCTGGATCATAGTGAGCGGAAATTATGATTCAATTGTTTCTTAAAGTCTAATTCCATTTCCACAGTTCTAAGTTTGCTACTGAGTAACTCAGGAGTAAGGTTTTGATCATTCATTTCCTCAATAGCATACCTCTTACTGTCTAACTTTTGTGGTAATGACCTTAGGATTTTAGAAACAATTTCATTTCAATCATAAGTAATACCATTAGCATGCAACTTAGTGACTATATCAGTTAAGTTCATGTAAAAATCATCAAAAGATTCAGGATCAGACATGATCAAGGAGTTGTACTGCTGGATAAGCATTTGGGTTTTAGCATCTTTGACTCTTCAGTCTCCTTCATGTGCAGTGATTAATGTGTCCCATGCTTCCTTAGAAGTGGCACAAGATGAGATTCTTTTGAACTCATACTCATTAATGGACATAAAAATGGCATTCTTGCCTTTATTTTTATTACAAGAAATAGTTTTTTCTTCTTGGTTAAATTCACTTAAGATTTTCTTTACCCTCTCATCACTTCCTTCAGTGGCTGGTTTAGTAGGATAAGTGTATCCATTTTCGATAATATCCCAGACATCATCTCCTAAAGTCCCTTGGATGAAGGCAACCATTCTTACTTTCCAGTAAGCGAAGTTGTTTCCATCAAAGAGTGGAGGTCTGGACAGATTACCAAACCTTTCATTCTTCTCGTACATAGTTAGGTTTTTCAGAAAAAGATTTCAGAAACATAAGATCTTTGAAATATAAAATTATCAGGGCTCTGATACCAATTGAAAAAACGTCGCTAATGCCGTTTAACACAAGGTTAAACTGTATAAGCAACTCCGAATGTTTGTTGGAGAAACCCTTTTCTTTTAAAAAAAAATTATAAACAAGATTTGTTTACAAAGAAACTTATGTACGATATTAATTAAGATTGTGTAACCAGTTTTAAAACTAAGGCAGTTTCAAAAATTCAGCACACTTAAAGAATGAGGTGAGTAGATGAAGATAATCAACACAATGGTTTTTAACGTGGTAAAACCTCTCCCAACAGAGGAAACATCCACGGTGACTTCTAAGTCACAAAAACAAAAATCCACTAATAACAAAAATCAGTTAAAACAACACAACATGCAAGCACACAAATCAACCTATTTTAAGTTTAGGAATATACCCCACTTGGCTCCTTCTAACTTCTGATAGATCTGATTTGTTGATGATGTTCTCCGGTTTGCTAACTTCCTTTGCTTTAGCTTCTTTACGTCGACTCAATGATCTCAGATCTTAAACACAACACTTCCAGTGTAGTAGTGTGTTAAGTGTTTGTGTAGTGAATCCTATTCACATGCATGAACTCACACACACTTAGATTTACAAACAGTCCTATACAAATTACATATAAAGTCTATATGCAGTGATTTTGTTATTTTTCTTTCTTACAAAACTAAAAACCTTTTGACCTTTAAATATAACCCAGATTCCACGGAGATCTTGCTTAAGAAATCGGACAAGACCTTAATCAATCTCTTTTGAAAACATTTATGAGATTGAAAACCCTCCAAGTGCGAATCCAACTAGGTCAGGTTAAGTTTTGTAAAAACAGAAACTATAAAACATTTTTAAAACCAAAACAGAAATGATTTTCTTAAACCAAGTTGAAAATATGCAGATCTAGTGAAAAATGTAACATTCAGAGTATAGATCTAACGTTTCTATGGAAAAAGAAACTAGATCTCCACTCTAACGTTTAAGTTGTGTACAAGATCAGAAATCACGAGGTTACAGCAACTATATGAACAAACCACTCTCTCTCTCTCTCTCTCTCAAACACTCAGGTTGTGTTTGGGGTAAGGTTTATTTGAAGGTTTGTTTCAGAGACAAAGTGTTTAGGTTCAGGGTTTGGTTTTGGCTAACTGTTTCCCTTTCTCTCTCTTCTCTCTATTCTTTTCTCTCTTCTCTCACTTCTCTCTTCTCTCTCTTATTTTTTTTCTCTCTGGAAGACGAATGCCCAAAAGTTCTCTAAGGCTGAGAAGTGAGGGGTATTTATAGTGCCTGGGGAAGGTTCTGGACGTCCGAGGCACATCAAAGGCTGAGATCAAGTCTTCAAAGGTTTGACTTGATCCAATGGTTCTAAAACAGCGGTGGTTTAAAACGATTCTGATTGGTTTAAATGGATAGCACCGGGATTAACCAAGAACGCATGGAGACCCTTGATAAGAAATGATCCAACGATCAATAATCATCCATCCAACCCTCTCACATAAGAAACACAAATACATTAACCCGGAGGATTACAAGTGTTGGCTGGTTATAGGCTCTCACACGCGCGTCAAAATAATTACAAAACCTCACCCTGAAGTCTCTAGCGCTTTGAGATCGTACCCAACCAAACAATTCAGTGAAAAAAGAAGTTTCTAAAATAGTAAATTAACCCAAAAAACTTTATTATCCCATTTTATTAATAAAAAAAATTATTAAAAAATGTTTAAAAAAGTTTAAAAGGATTTAAAAATTATTTAAAATTCCCAAAAAATTATTAAAGCTCCAAATCAAGGGGAATTAAACACACACTCAATTTTAAGTAATATGAACACATGTATTCACTTCTAATTGTGTGTAGTGTGATTCATTTTGTATCTTCATAGATCATTGAAGGGGATTAGAGAGATATGTTCTGAGGCTTTTTGGATTCTAGGATGGACTACAAATTTTGTCAATATTTCCAAATTAGATGAGCACTTATACAATGTAGACTTAAGCAAGTCAAAGGTATAAGGTGCTTCAGAAGGTGGACCATCGATCGATTGATGGTCCAGAAACTTTGACAATTCACCGAGTTTTTAATATATAGGGAAAAAAAATTTCTTCCATGCCTTAATTGCCGAGTAATTAATACCTGGGTTTAAATCTAATTAATTGTGAATCAAATTAATTAGGATTTGAGGGCGGCTTGGTGTGACATCATAATTTAAAATTTATTGGGATTTGGAGAAATTA
Organism: Sambucus nigra; assembly: GCA_949130495.1. Taxonomy (NCBI): domain Eukaryota; kingdom Viridiplantae; phylum Streptophyta; class Magnoliopsida; order Dipsacales; family Adoxaceae; genus Sambucus; species Sambucus nigra. The sequence continues at coordinate 342,184,477 of OX422212.1, read as the reverse complement.
GGTGTGACACACTAAGGTTACATTTTGGAAAGTTTGTTTCAAAATGATTAAATACGGATGTAGTAGACAAGTCCGGGAATGATGGTTGTGCAATACCGAACTGTAAATTTTATTTAGGAAAAGGATAAATAATTTAGAGTCGGGGAATTAGACTCTGGTGATGTTATTTCGGGCCACGAGAGTAAGCCCGAATATATTGGTTGGGGCGATACCAAAAGCAATTAAAGTGCAAATTAATTTATAATAAGAGTTGGGCAATAAACTCAAAATAAAATGGAATAGGCTTGTGTCACGGACTTAGTGCACGGCGTAGCCGGGACAATTTATATTTATATGTATACAGCGTGTGATAGTATATATATATATATATATATATATATATATATATATATGATGTATACATTAATATCAGTCAATAAATATTATTACTATATGCTCTAGTGCTATAGGGGGAGGTTGCGCGTAGTGAATGAATCCCCTAGCTTGAGGAGTAGGGCGAGTATAATCCCAGGTCATAGCGTCCGTTATATGGGTGAGGGGCATCTCACTTTCACGGAAGGAATATGACCGCCTCCAATATATATGTATTAACCATGTTAGGGATAAATTCTGACTTGGGGTAACTAGGTTAGGTGAATATACCTAATGGGATAGCACTTTAGAGGAATTATACCGGGTGATACTTTACTCGGGGAAAAATACTATTATTAAATGTTATATCAGTATGTTTGTGAACTGTAATATGACTGAGTATATAATTAGGTAAATAATTATATACGGGCTAATTAATACAAAGCATGAGTTGTATTATATGTATAACAGATGTGGAAGTTATATGAAATTAAAAAGGGAAATGATTTTATTAAGTTGATGACGATAATAACTTAAAAATCATAATTATGGTACACTCGGTTAGAGTAGGGTGTTTGCAAAGGGTTTTAAAATTTATCTAGTCATAAGGTGAAAAACTAGGTGAATTTTATTTAAGGCGTTATTAGTGCACATTAGAGGAGGGGTGAGGATGTCCTCAAGGGAGTGCGGCACTAACTAAAATATGGAGAGCATGCATATTTACTTATTACTGCAAGTTAATCATTTGTTAAATGTTTTTCAAATGTTTTTGGGTACTAACCCTTGCTATAAAAATTTTAAAAACCTTTTAGGTGTCCAGCCACAGGAACGCAAAGCTTAACTCTGTTTCAGGAAATTCGTTGCTGCAGCATATGTGGATGTTGAGGGAGTTTTGATAGACGCCTCATTCTTTCATTCTATTTTAGAGACTTCTATCAGTTATTTCGAGCATTTCACTCACAGTTCGTTTAGTTTTTGTCAGACTTGTTGAGATTGATTACTTATCTTTACTTTATATTTGTTGGAGTTTGGGCCGATGGTTTATTCGGTCAGTTAATATTGTGAATGGTTGTTTTTAGTTAATTGTGATTATTGTGTTATTTTATTTTCCGCATGAGTTTCATTTAAGTTAATGAAAGATAAAACTTGGCACCAGTCTAATTTTCTCACTTAGGTGGTTAGTAATTAAAAAGGCGACAATGATGCTAAGAATGATCCAACTGAGAAACCTGTTCTAACTTAATTTAGGACTGATCACCCAGGGTTAATTAGGCGGGGAATCACAATCCTCTGATGTGTTTCTCAGGCGAATAAATGTGCCCACTAGGTACAATTGAAATGGAAGTGGTTATTGGAACTTGGCTAATTATCAAAATAGAAACGATGTGATTTTTTGTCCTTAACAAGGATGTCTCATCGACCTACAATACCTTATTTAGAAGAGTGGGTCAGAATAAGTTTGAGACTATACCCTAAATTGTTTAACAATGTCTTATGTTCCCCACTAATTTCTGTGTGGGAATGGGAAAATGAAACTAGGTAGAAGCACGTGAGTGATAATAAACTTTGGCTAACGAGAAAGAGGGTAATAAGCTAGTTTAAGACTATAAGGTCGAGACATTAGATCCTTGAGATGGAGATAGGTTAATAATTAGAGAAGCAATTGAGGAAACAAAGCCAGTAATCCCGGATAATGAGCATTATGAAAAGATATCCCATATCGGCTCATCCCTAGATCCCATCCTCAAGAAGAAAGTCTCTAACTTATTACGAGCTAGGAAAATTATAATTGCATGGAGTTATGAAGACATGCCTTGAATTGTTCTCATAATTTCAATTATGAGCTTAATATGGTCAAGAAATCTAAACCAGTAAAACATAAATGACGAGTATTCTCAAATAAGTAGAATATAACAATTCAAGAAGAAGTGTCCAATTTGAAGAAAGACGAATTCATTGAAGAAGTGATGTATCTCAACTGGTTAGAAAATTTGTGATGGTATCAAAGAAAAATGACAAGTAGAGGATGTGCGTGTACTTCACAAATATAAATAAGGAATGTTGCAAGGATTATTATTCTTTGCATTAGATAAATCAATTAGTAGATACAAGAGATGGACATGAGCTATTGAGCTTCATGGATGTATATACTAGTTATAACTAGATTAAAATGAAGTCAGAAGACCAATTAAAGACCTCGTTCATCACCAGTTGATGTACCATTTGTAATGATGTTATGCCCTTCGAACTAAACAACTATCGGTGCCACTTATCAAAGGCTAGTGAATAACGTATATAAGAAGTAGATAGGGAGAAACATGGAGGTTTATGTGGATGACATGTTGACCAAGAGCATAAAATAATATGACTATATTACCGAACTTGAAAAAACGTTTGATGATTTGGAAAAATATTATATGAAAGTGAATTGAGCGAAGTCGGTGTTTGGAGTCAAGGCGGGAGTTTTTTTAGACTTTTATCATCAATCAAAAGGGCTATACACACCAAACTTGACAGGCGTTGATTAATATATAGCCTTCTAGAAGCAAGAAAGGACTCCAAAGCCTAAAAGCCCTAGTAAAAGTTATGGATAGTTTTGTATCAAGAGCGACAAATAAATGCCTCAAATTCTTCAAAAAGATTAAAAACTCTTTTTAATGGATGGGGGAATGTCCCATTACTGTCAAGTACAATCTTAGAAAAAACTTTACTTTATTTTGTAGTGTCAGAGTTAGTAATAAGCTTGACTCTGGTTAGAAGTGATGAAGGAATCTAAAAGAATATATACTACATATCAAAGAATTTGCTGGTGTAGAAATCAGATATTACAGGATGGAGAAGATGGATCTAGATTTGATAGTGGTGCCTAGGAAGATGAAGAAGTTTTTCTAAATCCACTATATAGTGATCTACAATAATCTCCCACTTTGGGAAACCATCTGCAAAACGGATAAATCTTTCAAGTTAATGTCATAGGCAATAAAACTGGATGAATATGGAATTGCATATGAATTAACGAATTCAATCAAAGGCCAAGTCTTATTAGATTTTATTGCAGAATTAACCTACGAGGAGAAATAATCGATCGAAATAGCAACTATTGTCCCAGTTGAGCAGATCCAATGACCAACTGAGCCATTTATTTGAATCCTCATTCAAAAAAGACTAGTCTGAGTTTATTGTAAAATTATTTAAATACGATTCTCTAATAAAAGGAGACTTTGAGCACCAGTTGCCAGTATGGAAGGTATTCGTGGATGGATCATCATTTACAAGTGGTAGCAGAGCTAGTTTGGTAGTCAACAAAATTAATGGAGATGGCTTAGAATATTCTTTACATTTCAAATTTGTAGCATCAAATAGTGAAGAAAAATATGAGGATTTTATTGCTAGATTAGAGTTGGATGTATCATTTGGAATAGAGCACATAATGGCTCTCAGTGATTCATAAATAGTGGTGAATCAGGTTTAGGGATAATATGAAGCAAGATATGGAAACATGTTAAATTATCTTAGAAGGGTGAAATTATTACTTCTAAGGATAAAAGCACTCTTACTAATCAGAATACCTAGAATTAAAAATACCAAAGAAGATGGATTAGCTCGTTTGTCATCAATTATCAGGACTGACTTGATGAGAACTATACCTATATAAATCTTATTACAGAGGAGCATTGGCATGAAAGAAGTAAATTTCCTAGAGCTGACCATGGGCCCCTCCTAGATGGATCAAATTACCACATACTTAGAAGAAGGAATTCTTCCATCCACTTCGAAGGAGGAGAGACGACTTCATTACAATGCTGCTACGTACATTTATAATATGAGAGTGTTTACAAAAGAGGTTTTATAATTTTAATGATGATATGTTTTCACCCCATGGAAGCCCCCAAACCTGGTCAAAGAAACACATGAAGGATCATATGGTGCCACACAGCGGGACACTGGTGAAGAGAATATTTAGCCAACGATATTATTGGTGAACAATTCGGAAGGACTGTGAAGAATTCATGTAGAAGTGATACAGATACCAAAGATTTAGGTTGATACACGAAAGACCAAGAGCTGAGTTGGAATCGATCACATGACCATGTATTTTTTCTATCGGGGGTATATATCTGGTTGTCCCACTACCGAAGACCAAATCAAGGTTCAAATATCTAGTGGTTACAATGGATTACTTTATAAAATGGGTGGAAGATGAATTACTCATAGAAATAACTTATGCAAAAGTCTCACTGTTTATATAAAAGAATGTGATAAGAAGGTTTGGGATCCCTTATGCCTTCATTGCCGACCATGGCACCCAGTTTGACAATGATAAGTTTTCTGAATATTATGACAAGGAAAAAATTTAAAAATTAAATTATTCATTTGCTTATCCATAATGCAATAGGTAGACGGAGATCAAGAAGTAGACTTTTCCAGATGGGATGAAGAAGAGGCTATAATGAGCTAAAAAAATGGGATAAATGAACTACATAGTGTATTGTGGGATGATTGAGAATAAAAATAAGAGAATCACCCTAAATGTTGGACTTTGGCCATAAGGCCATGGTTTGAGTTGAGGTCGGCCTCCCAAGCCATAGGGTACTAAATTCTGATTCTCCAAGAAGTGATTTTAAAAGAAGAATAGATCTAGACCTGATAGATGAAGTCTATGAGATGATAACACTCAGGATAGAAGCCTATTAACAACTCACAACAAAATTCTACAACAAAAGAGTCAAACCCATCACTTTCAAGGAAGGGGACTACACCTCGAAAAAGATTACACAGAGTTCTAATAAGTTAGAAATAAATTGGCATGGTCCTTGTCATGTAGCTGAAGTTGTACGACATGGCACTTATCGGATTGAAACTCTAAAAGGGGAACCATTTAAAAAACCCTATAATTTTGATCACCTAAAGAGGTATTATCATTGAGAAATCTTTAAGTTATTGAGGAACAAGAATGAATTGGAGGTTGTAAGGATCAAATTTCCAATTGAGTCCTTGTATAGTTTTTGACTTATTCTCGAAATAAAATACGTTTGAGTCATAAGTAGATTTTTATTGTTACGATCCACTCAGAGACTATGACGTATCGATGTTAATTGAAGACGTTACGACAAAGCTACAAGGATTTCTTTGTGCCGAAGTTTAATTGGTGCAAATTTATCTTCTTCAAAGTTTAATTTCATTCCGAGATCTCTCAGGTATGAATGCATAATTTTAATGAAACTTGAAATTTTATTTTACAAAAATAAGGATGTTATTTTTATAAAAGAAAATGTTTTTAATGTTTTAAAAGTGTTTTACTTGTTTACACTTCATTTAGAACTGATAATGTTGGAATAGAGATTAAGTTGGTTTGGACACTACTCAGGGGACTATCGTTCAAATGACAAATGATGTCGTTCAAACGAGAGCGACTGTGGTTAAAACAACGTAATATCTCGCTCGAACGAGATATGTCGCCTCCTTTAAATGTTTATAAATAGACTGTTTTAGTTTTTTCGAAGTGCGCGCAGTACGAAAACTAGTTTACCATAAATAAAGGTTTATGCACAAAATTTTCTAAGTGTTTTCACTCTTAAACATCCTTAGAGTTTACAAAGATCTGAGTTATCATTATCATATGCTTATGAGATCTTTGTTTCACCAAGTTGGGTTTGTTCAACACTTGAACATTGCGGGTTTTGCGATGGAGAAGAGAAAAAGGGTACCTTCGTGTTCAACATCATAGATGACACAAGGTTGTATCGCTAGATACCGAGGAATTCATGGAGGCGACTGATGTGGATAAGCATCGTAGAAGAAGGTTATTTTCTGCATGGGCACTATGAAGATTGGTTGAAGATCAGAGGAGCAAAAAATCTCGTGGGTGAATTGAGTCATTGTATAAGACTGTCGTCTGACTTTGTAAAGCCATTGTTAAAGTGATTATCTAGCATGAGTCGTCCGAGGTTTTTTTTATTGGGTTTTTCCTCGTACATTGGCATTGTGAGTATTGCTTTACTTTATTTTACTTGTTGCAATCACTAGTTTCATGCTTAGGGTTAAACAAGATAAAATTGGGTTAAGTTAATTTTTGTTTCATTTTGTGTAGTTTGATAAAATTGAAAAGAGTTTTTCAAAAGAGCATATTGGTTTGTATTCATCCTTCCTCTCAAGCGAAAGTTTTTGTTGAAAGTTATATACGAGGACCTATAAATTGGTATCGGAGATAGAAATAAATTTTTATTGTGTTTGATCCCTTTTTTCTTATAAGGATGAATTTTGGAGGTTATGATAGTTTTCCCACTCCTATTTTTTATGGAACTTATTATGCTTATTAGAAAATGGTAATGAGAAGTTCCTTAAAATCTATTGATGATTGCGCTTGGTTAGCGGTTGAAAAAGGTTGGACCCCACCTATCACATGAGAGGGTGAGGTCATTAGTTTAAAACCCGTTGAGTCATGGATTGAGACTGAACATATGCTTGCACTGTATAATTCTAAAGGTCTGCACATTACGTCCTCACATGTCACACCTTAAGAGTATAATTATATCATGACTTGTGAAACTTCAAAAGAAGCATGGGATACACCGCCACTCACTCACAAGGACAAGAGCACAGTTAGGGCGTCTAAGTTGCAAAATCTCACTACAAAGTGTGAGACGATTAAGATGTTAGAGATTGAGATGTTTGATGAGTTTTACACTAGGTTGTCCACTATTGTTAATGCGACGTTTAACCTAGGTGAGAAGATTCTCGATAACTGAGTGATTAGGAAAATTTTGAGATTGTTGTTGAGTAGGTTTGATACGAAAGTGACCGTTATGAATTCCCTTCGTTTGCTTAACTCATCGAAACTAGAAGAGATTGTAGATTACTTACAAATCTATCAACTCGATATGTTTACCTCAAAGAAAGTGACAAAGAAATAAAAGGGATTTTCTTTGAAAGCCTTGAGGAGGAAACTAAAGTTTCGAATGACGATTCTGATTACTACTTTGAGGATGTCATCTTGTTGGCAAAGAATTTCAAAAAGTTCCTTAAATATCAAAAGCAATCAAAAGATGCCAAAAAGTTTGAGAAATTTAAGAACAAGGGAGACTCCACCCCTAGGGATAATTTTGAGAAACCTAAGAGAGATGAGTCTGATAGGTGTTTGGGGCGTGAGGGTTTTGGGCACAAAGTAGTTGAGTGTCCCACTTGACTTAATAAAGAGGGAAAGAAACCGATAGCATACAACACCACCTTAAGTGACAGTGAACCGGGAGAGGGAGATAGTTCCCCCATTGAGCGTAACTTTGTTCCGTTTATGGCATGTCATATGAGCGACGCCGATGTATCTTACCCCGAGGATACTCATGTGCATCACACTTTCGAGGATGTTGATAGTGCTTCCCTAGAGGGTGATGATGATGAGAGCGAGGATGAGGAGATCGACGTAGGAGAGTTGCAAGTTGAATTTCGAGAGTTGTTTGAGGAGACGGTGAAAGTGAAAAAGGCTAACTCAAAATTGCAAGCTAAGTTGAATGAGAGTGCCCTAGAAAGTAATGATGTGTTGATTGAGGATCTTAGGACATGGGAAACAAAGCTTAGGGAGAAGATATAGTAAGTCAAAAAAGAGAGAGATAGCCTTAAAGGTTTGGTGGATGCTTTAAAAAAGAAGTTGCTAGAGTTTGAGGAGTACAGGCGTCTACTTGAGTCTAGGATTAAGGAGTTGGAGGAGAGTTTGAGAGACTCATCTAGAGTTAAGTTTGACTTGGAGTCTAGGTCGGAGAAATTGTATAGGATGTTAGGAACCGTCCAAGTCAATAAAGATAGGTGTGGTATAGGCTACGTCGAGAGAGTTCTCACCCCCAAAACCAATCACATTCGTGTGATATACCCCACTAGGAAAGCGAGTAGAGGTTGATATTTAGATAATCATTCCCACCATGTTTACACTTGTTCCCATTTTGGTAGGAAAGGTCACTTGAGACATTTTTTCTATGACCATAGTAATTATCCTAGGAAGTTTAGGAATAAAGATGTGTCAGTTTCCAAAACCCCCTACCGTTATGTGACACCTACTTGGGTTAGGAAATCAGACTTAAAGGCTTTAGGACTAAAACTTCATGGTTCTCATTTGGTTGCACTTGATCCTTCCCATGCTAGACCTAAAGGTTGAGTGTGTTACCATGTTTATCATTTTGTACTATATTTTTCATTTATTGCATCATATTTGAAAAATACAAAAGATTTTATTTTTGATAAATTTTTTGAAAAATACAAAATGATTTTTGGTTTTGAAATTTTTTTGGGAAAGCACAAAAAGATTTTTCTTTTATTTGAGTCAAAATATTTTGAAAAATCCAAAAAGATTTTTGGTTTTATTTTTATGTCATGGGTTAACATGTTTGATGTGGCATATTAGTGTGCTTGTACCCCCTTCCTTCCATTATCCATATGGCTAGGATATTTGGTCATAATTATTGATGCTTACAATGAGCTGAACTATTGTACTATGGGGTTATTTCTAAGTTGATATGTGTTTTGATTCGACTTTGTATATGGGTGTTTGACTACTCTTGCATATTTGAGTTTGTTGAGACATTCTTATCTCAATTTTGTCGTCTATGTATAAGTAGACTTAAGGAGGAGGTGTTCTTGTAATAACCATTTACTGTGAGGATTAAATTGACAATATGATGAGTGTTCAGGGGAAGGGACTGCGAGAGTGTAAAATTGACTCATCTTGAAAGCCACCATTTAAAAGAGCCCGAAATAGCATAAGGTAATAAAAAGAATCATATGCCAAAATGGGCCAAATTAGTTTAGTTCATCCCAAAGAAAATATGATATATTTGAGGGAGATTGGATGGATTAAATATTTAAACGAGTTTGCACAAAGAATCCTATCTTTGAAAATCGTGTCATTACGTAGAATCGTCAAAATTTTGGATTCGTATGCATGATTTTTGGTTCGTTCATTAAGCTCACAGTTTAATTGTCACATATGGATATGATAAAGTTTGATGATAGATTGCTATCAATTAGAGCTTCTTGATCATTTCAATGTGGTGGAATTGTGATTCATTTATTGTAGTTCACACACATTCATTCCATGATCATGTTTGAGCACATCAGTTCTATGTTGGCATGTTACTCATATTTTTTTGTTTTGAGTTTTCTTTGTATAGATACTATTTTAACATTGTTTCTTTGTTTTGAGACCCTTCCAGTTAGAATTTTCACAATTTTTGATAGGCAATACTGTTTAATACTTCTGGGAAACTGTGTAAGTTAGATCTGCTCGTTCGAGCGAGATCCATTGTCGCGAGAACATGTCGTTTTAATGACATTGCTTATCATTCGAGGGACGTCTTGTTTCATTCAAATGATGTCACTAGCTCATTCGAGTGATGTCTGGATTTTCTGCTTCAGTACCATGCTATTGCATACTGGTTATATTTTGGTGTGGGGTTTCTTGTGGACATATTGTTTGTGCAGTTTTATTTAGAGATTTGATCTTTTACTGCATTGGTTTGCTTAATAACACCTACGTGGATTTTATATATTCTTTGTGCGATTCTCTATTTTTTAGCTACTTATTTGACATTGATTGATTATATTTAGGTGGTTGTTTCATGTTTATCTAGATATTCTTCATACTGATTTAATAATATTGGTATTATATTGTGCTAGATGTGTTTGTCTTTACACCGGATTGTCTATTCGAGACAAAAGGGGGAAAGATGTCTGCGATGTAGGGGGAGTTTTTTGTGAGTTTTATATTTGTATTCAAAATGATATCTTAATTACACATAGTGGTCTCATATTTACTCACATAACAAATGATTGTGTTGGTTTTCATATTGATTTTTATCATTTGTTCCTCCATAGATCATTGGGTCTTTGCCTATTTTACGTGTGTAAGTATGCTGAAGTAGATTCGAGATGTCAAGTCTACATCAAATTCAAACATTCAAGACAGTTTCATGCTTATCGGTCCATATTTTATAAGTCTTATCCTGTACCAATGATGTCATTTTATTTTTGGGTTTTATGGGATGGGATTTAGGTGTCATACGGCTTGACGGCCCAGCTTAGGCATTTCACTGTTGGTTTTGTCCCGGAATAGTCAAAAGGGAAGATTTGTAAGGACCAAATTTCCAATTGAGTACTTGTATAGTTTTTGACTTATTCTCGGAACAAAATACATTTTAGTCATATGTAAATTTTTATTGTTAGAATCCACTCAGAGACTATGACGCATCGAAGATTAATTGAAGACGTTGCGGTAAAGCTATAAGGAATTAATTTTTCCAAAGCTTAATTGGTGAAAATTTCTCATCTTCAAAGTGTAATTGCGTTTTGAGATCTCTCAGGTATGAATGCATAATGTTAATGAAAATCGGAATTTTATTTTATAAAAATAAGGATGTTATTTTCTTTAAAAAAATGTCTTTAATGTTTTAAAAGTGTTTTACTTGTTTATACTTCGTTTAGAACTGATAAGGTTGGATTTGAGATTAAGTTGGTTTCGACTCAAATCAGGGGACTGTCGCTCAAACGACAAACGTTGTCGTTCAAACGAGTGTTGTTGTCGTTATAACGACACAATATCTCACTCGAACGAGATATGCCACCGCCTTAAAATATTTATAAATAGGTTGTTTCAATTTTATCGAAGTGGGTGCAGTACGAAAATCAGTTTACCATACAAAAAGGGTTCTGCACAAAGTTTTCTGAGTGTTTTCACTCTAAAACATCTTTAGAGTTTACAAAGATATGAGTTATCATTATCATATGTTTATGCGATCTTTATTGCACCAAGTTGGGTTTGTTCAACACTTGAATATTGATGGTTTTGCGATGGAGAAGCGAGGAAAGTTACTTTCGTGTTCAACATCGTAGATGACACAAGGCAGTATAAGTGGATACCGAGGCATTCGTGGAGGCGAATACTATGGACGAGCATCGTAGAAGAAGGTTACTTTCTACGCGGGCACTGTGAATATTGGTAGAAGATCAAAGGAGCAACAAGTCTCGTGGGTGAATCGAGTCATTGTATAAGACTACCGTCTGACTTTGTAAAACCATTGTTATAGTGACTGTTTGGCCTAGGCCGTTCGAGGTTTTTTTCCCGATTGGGTTTTCCCTCGCACATCGGTCTTGTGAGTATTGCTTTACTTTATTTTACTTGCCTTAATCACTAGTTGCATGCTTAGGGTTAAACAAGATAAAATTGGGTTAAGTTAATTTGTGTCACAATTTGGTGTGGTTTGATAGAATTGAAAAGAGTTATTCATAAGATAAAATTGGTTTGTATTCATCCTTAACTTAATTCCGATCAAATAAAAGGTTTTTTTGAAAGCTATGCACGGGGACCTACGTAGGTTAAAAAATTTGTACGAGCATAAGTCGATATATGAAGAAACTTGTTTCCTCTCATTTCAAGTATATGATTATCAAAACTCCTATTAGCATTTTTTCAACACTCATTCAAAAAGATGATCCAAGGACTTCAGTTGAAGACATCTCAAGGTACATAACAAAAATGATGGATCAGGTTGGCCTTAGCCAACCTCATTGATCAATGCACGTCTTTGACTATACAAAACTTTTGGAAGAGTGCGTGTCAAAAAATCTGACAACATAACTTTTCTAAACTGGATAGTGCACATCTTTGACTACCCAAAATGCTTGGAAGAGGGTATGTCGATAACATCTAACCACATACCTTGCCTAAATTGGATAATGCACGTCTTTGACTTCACAAAAAATTATTGATCAATTCGGCCTAAGCCAATCCAGTTGATCAATGTGTAAGGATATATTTTCCATAGTCCCTAGTCTACATTAAGTATATCGTATCCCATTACAATTTTAAAAAAAGTTCACGTTCACACGCTCAAGAAGACGGATCCGAATATCACGCATCTTCAATATGTACACGACATGAGGTAATACTTTGGCATAAATTTTGTTTTGAGTTTCTTAGATTTTTTATTACGTATTCGTATACTTTTGTAAAATGTTTTTTTTTTATCAAAATGAGGCATTTTTTGAACTTAAAAAGTGTTCTGAAATACCTGTAGGCGAACTTTGAAAAATTAAATATTTCGTTCTTGTCGTCTAAATGACATGGCAATGTCGTACAAATAACATGATGATTTCGTTAGATAGTTTGTTAGATGGACATGATCGAATATGGATCAAATGACAGCACACTATTTTGATTTTTGATAGGTCGTTTCTTTGGTCGTTCAAACGACATCTGAATGTCATTCAAACGACATGATGAAGTCATTCTAACAAAGTGCGCTACCTCAAATTTTTTTCTTTGCCTATAAATAGCTATTTTGTTAAGCTTTTCAATTAAGACTTTTCATTTATACAAACTACATAACTGCTGCAATTAAGTCTTCACTTTTTAGGGGTAAAAACCTTTTTGATTCACATAAACATACCCAAATTACTTTTATGAATCATCTTTGGAACCCAAACCTTTTTTTTTCAAAGTTTATTCTTGTGGAGTGCTATTTCTACTACTGGACTTGAGGATACTCGAGGGTATTCTCTATTGAAGGAGGAGTCACGGTTCTTGTGGTTCTTGATGGAGATGTTGCTGATTTGAAGGCTTCGATCTTTGTGGGTTCTTGAAGGAGTTCATTGTAGTGTTTCACTTGTAAGTTTATAAGTTGCGATTTACATTTTATTAATGAAATAAAAGGTTTTACCATGCGAGAATTTTTCCTGAAAGTGTTTATTTACGTGCTTATATGATTTAATGCTTTCAATCACAAAGATGCATGATTATGGTTTGATAAAATTGGAATTTGGTTCGTTTGAGATTGACATCTAATTACATAAGTTTAATTTATTAAAAATTTGTGAAGTCTCAAATTGGTATCACATCCCGCATTCTCACAATGCATGTCTTTGACTATAGAAATTTTTTGTAAGAGGGTGTGTCGACAAGATCCGACCACATACCTTTTTTAAATTGGATATTACACATCTTTGAATGCACCCAAAATCATGGATCAAGTATTCCTAAGACAACCCAAATGATCAATGCACGTCTTTGACTGCACAAAATATTTGAAAGAGATTGTGATGACAAGATCTGACCACATTCCTATTCTATTTGGACAACACAAATATTTCATCCCTTAGGAACTAGTAAGCCAAGGCTAAGAAATACTGTCAAGATATAAAATAAAACTTGGATTAAGATGGAAAATTGATTAAATACAATCTTACAAATCCATGAATAAAGAATATTTTAAAAAGAAAACATAGTATACAGAAAATGAAATAAATAGCTATCATTGATACTAATTCAAAAAAAGTTCAATAAAATTATTCTTCATTCAATAGGTTTCATAAAAAAATATTTACAAAAAGGCCTACACAAAGACATAAGGAAACAGGCTAAACAACACTGTATTTTAACGAAAACTCTAGGTTCATAACATTAGAAGGTTCTTCTTCAACAACTTTTTCGCCCCAAGGACTTGGAGCTTATCATCTGAAGATGACCTTGCTTTGGCTCATCGAGCAGCCTCCTCATCCTTTTCCAAGACTTTTTCTTTATCATCATTCCCTCCCAGTCCATAGTGACTTCATTAATATTTGAATAGTGTTTAGCTACTCTCTTTTTTATCTCATCATATCCCTTTAGGAATGCCATGCTCGTGTTGATGATGTATTCTTCAAAGTCCTTGAAGGCCTTCACAACTTGTTCTCCAGCCATGAAAGTAGCAACCAAAGCCTTAAAAAGTTAAACCTTTCAAGCATTAATATGGTCCTTAGGAAATTGAAGATATTATTGTAGAAGCATGATCTCCTCTTCAGTCTTGTTGAGCTCTTTCAACCTCTTCATTTGATCACCATTTTCTTAAAACTTAGTATGTGCCTTGGAAAGATCGACCTTAGGATATTTGATCTTTTCTTCAAGGTCCTCTTTAGCACTCATAATCTCATGATAAATGGTAAGGGTAGACTTATCTTTCTCCCTCAGAATGGTGTTAGACATGTTACCTTGCGAAAGGAAAATGAACAAATTAGCTAAAGGAAAATAAATTGGCTGCGGAATAATAATGAAAGACAAGCTTATTCAACTTACTGCAAAGGCCTTAAAGGAAGCAAAATTCCAAATATTATTAAAATCCAGAATCCTTAAACTTGTCTGGCCTCCACCTCATTTTCCTATTCTTACTCAGAATTCTCTTTGTGATCAGTAGCAAACTTTGATGGCCTATATGTGTCAAGATCGATATTACTGTTGCTCATATAGTTCATCATGGCCCTAAACTTCTTGGTGTTGTATACATCCTCATAGAACATAGGATCCCACGTGCATACTCATCTAATCATCCTCACTATCTTCTTATCCAATGGGGTGGCCTTTTGGAAATCAAGTTTGACGAGAACTAGTCCCTGAGAATGTTGTTCCCTCTCTCTGGGTCATTGGGAAAGAACTCCCATGCACCATAAATGTAAAATAACTTCATCATCCAATTACGATCATTAGTTTCGAAAGCTTGGACTATTTTGGTATTGGACTTAATGGGAGAAAAGTGTAAGTACCTTGGTTTATATGGTTATCTTTCAAACCATACACAAATCTGAAAATGTCGCCATTTATATCAAATCTTCCATACTTCTTACAGTATATCATAACTCCTAAAATAGACCTACAAGCGTTCAAAGGAAGCTGGTAAATGTTCACTCCAGATCCCTTTAAGATGGATCTTATTGAGGGATGGTGTAGACACCACATTCCATACCCCCCTAAGTCTCTCCTTAGTTCCCTAGTGAGACAACCCGTCTAATTAGATATCGGGTGATCAGTCATTTATTAAATTAATTCAAAGTGCCTGGTTGGTTCCTTCTTATCATCACCGTCGTAAAATAATTTTCGTTATTAACCACCTAATAATTAAGCTAAGTGTAAAAACATTTGATTTATAAATTAAGAGCCTATCGTTAAAATTTAAAATGAAACCATTTTCATGAACGCAATTAATAATATTAAACAAAACCATCCAAATGAAGTATCCAATCTAGATTAAATAATTCAAATAAATAAATCCCAATAGCAGGACAACGAAATAAATAAAACAATCCCAATAATTGCTAAATCCTGAAATGATAAAGAGTACACATCTCTCTCTGAGAAAAACTAAAATATGGGAACGGGCGACACATGCCCTATCTAAGAATAACTAAGTAGAAGACTGGAAAATCAAGAATAGAGTCATCTACCGCAAGGACCTGCAACTTCCACAATAGCTGCAACACGTTGATGGTCCGAAGGTCTAAGCCTGACGCCCCTGTGGTTGGGCACCTGTAATATATATATATATATATATATATATACAAGAGGAAAAGATAACAGGAAACGGTTCAGAGCCCAAGTGTAAAACACCTTTAAAAATGGTTTAGCAAGTATTTAAAATTATTACTAGCTAATATGACACACAAGTTAGTACGACCCTCTCTTGAGAATTCTCGCCTCTCATCTAGTGTGCATGCCCATCGTATTACTAAAATGACTCACAAGTCCAATCCAATTCATTAGTCTAACCCAATACGCGAGTCTAATTCAATTTCCCCTTACCAAATTCTTCTTCAAGTAATCGCATGATTATAGCCTATATCAAATAACCTTTTCTTAGGAATATATTAGGCCAATTATATTCATCTCAACACAGACTTAAATTCACAACCACTTATTTAATTTACTAAGAATTATTCAATTTGTATCTACTTACAAGCATATGTATCACTCAAAATATATATGCTAATATGGAACCCCATATAAATCTATGGTGCCTGCATACTCTGCTATCAAGTCCCCTTATCTTTCAAACAAAGGGAAATACTAGTTTGGAATCACTCTTGAACTGTATTAACACAAAACACACATATTGGAGGCAAAGCATAGTTCCCAGTCACTAAGAGGTCAGCACATACCCTCACATCGCTTAGGACCATCTGATTGTTATTCTCAGATAGCCCGTAATCAAGGATCCTACGTTCTAGGATACAAGTCAATATCCCCCATAAAGGTCCCATCGAGATAAGACTGTCCTGGCATGGAAACCTCCGTGATAGGAAGTAGCTCGGGTATGATTATACACAGATAAATAACATTATATATATACACGCATGCACTTGGTTATATATATATATATATATATATATATATATATATATATATATATATAGGGAGAGGTTCACAAGTGAACCTAAAAGATGAACTTTTTAATGAACCTTAACAAAAAATATTTAATAGTCAATTAATTTTAATTCCTATGTTGTAATTGGTCCAATTCAGCGGCAACGAACACGTGTGTCGATCGATCCCCAACCACCCCACCCCACCCCCATGGAAGCCCTGATGTCATAAGGGTTGCTATAAGGGCTACCGTGGTGGTGGTGGTTGGTGGGGGGCAGGTGAGGGGGGGATTGATCGATACGCGTGTTCATTGCCGCTAGCGCGGGCCAATTACAACGTAGAAATTAAAATTAATGAGTTGATAGGTGTTATTTTGTTAAGGTTCATTAAAAATTTCATCTTGTATATTCACTTGTAAACCTTTCCACACACACACACATACATATATATATATATATATATATATATATATATATATATATATATATATATATATATATATATATATATATTCACATTGTTCTTTTAGGTACACCCATGACCCATACTACTATTCTGTCCATACTTGGCACAAATCACCCAATTCCTACGTATAAATAACCCATTTCTTTTTATTCTCAATTGTCTCCATTTCATAAGTACTTCTCGTCCCTCGAAATGTTTTCCTTTACTAGATGTAATTTCAGTAGGTGTACCCTCACTAACATACTGACCTAAGTCTTTCTTGAGTCTCCCAATACCTCACTTATTGTACGCACGATTTCTATCTAATTTTATGCCCCCGTTAGCCCATGGTTACATCTTGTATAAAATTACATTTTTCGGAACTTTCTTAGACCCTACTGGTCCTCCCCATGACCCATTATTATATTTAAATTACATGAAAGGGCTCCTACGCATTTTAATCGAATTAACTGAAAAAGGAAAAATTATACAATTTCCAGAAGGGTTCGATCGATCGATGAAAAGGGGTTGATCGATCGAACCTTCGATCGATCGATCGAGCAGCTCTTGTCCAGATTATGCTATTCCAACCTACGTGTTTCCTCCATAAAACTTCACCAAATCTCCATCAATGAGTGCCAAACTCCCAATCAACCATAATGAACATTATATAAACAATAATAGATGATTTCTAATGTAAATTTCCTCTTGATTCATCAACAATCATCATCAACTGAATTAAATTAAAAAATATGTCTTTAACCCTAGTTTGTTTAATTTCTCAAGAATTTCATTGAACAATTGATTCCTATCTCTACTGGATATCAATTTTGTTTTCACCAATTTAAATTCAACAAGGAATCATCCTAACATGATTTATATTCTGCAATTATTTCATAATTTGTCCCAAACATCAATTATCTTTTATTGAAACATAAATATGGTCCTCCTACACTAGCATGGGTACAATATCAACCAAGATTATAGAAATATAGATACTTGCCTAAAATATGAAGGTCTGATTCGCTGGTGTTGATGGGTATGATTGAGTCCCTCGTTTCCCGATCTATGCGTTGGAGGTGAAATTCAGTAAAGGTGGTGTAGGTAGGGTGGTTCTCTCATTTGGAATCTTCTTTCTTCTCCCTTACTTAGCCTCTCTGTAACTCTACCAATTCTAATCCTCGAAGACTTTAACTCCCATCAGATATACACCTTAAATTTTGTCCATAATTAAGCCTTAAAAAGGAAAATTACGAAAACGCCCTCCCGGGTTACCGATTAGGACTAAAAATGTCTCGAGACCCAAACTAAACCCCGAGTACGTTTTTCTGACTATCTTGACCCTTTTGAAAATGTTGGCACTCTCCAAATGACCATACAAGTGACTTATATTTTAATTACTTTATATTCCATTAATTAGTCCTAACACGACACGAGCGCGTCCCGACTTAAATTCTATAATTATCGTGTTATTCGCTCGCAACAATTTTAATAAATTCGGTCTCATATATTACTTTAATAATCTAGTAATATTCAAAATATAATTAGTAACTCTCATCACGCTAGTAAATATTTATTATAAAATCTAGATTAATATTAAATTAATTTATCTCAATTAAATTTGATAAATCCCCAAATTAAAAGCCATAAAAATACGGGGTGTTACATACTTGCCCCCTAATAACGGAATTTCATCCCGAAATTCAGAAAAAAAGGCATACTTGATAAAAAAAGTTTGAGTATTTTTTGCGCATATTTGCCTCCCGTTCCCACGTGGACTCCTCCACATTATGATGCTCCCACTGGACCCGTACAAGTGGAACTAACTTTGACCTCAATCTCCTCTCGCTATGGTATAGGATAGCCACTGGTATCTCCTCATCGGAACTGTCGGTCTATGCGCCAATCTCCTCTATCGCAATGTGAGTGTGGGCCATATCATCCCGTAGATATCGCTTCAACGACGAAATGTGAAAAACATCATGAATACGGTGCAAGTGCTCCGGTAATCCCAATCTGTATGACACCGATCCTACCCTCTCGATAATGGGAAATGGTCCTACATACCTTGGATCCAATTTCCCTTTCTTTCTGAACCTCATTACCCCCTTCATAGGAGACACTAACAGTAATACTTGGTCTCCCACGCCAAACTCGCTGAAAGATTGCTTTTCATCGGTGTCGCTTTTCTTCCGGTCATGGGCTACCTGAATGCGACTCCTGATTAAATCGATTCTGGATGACATGTCCTGAATCACCTCTAGTCCGAGAAACTTATTGTCCCCCACCTCTAGCCAATAAGCGAGAGAACGACAAGGTCTGCCATACAAATCCTCAGACGGGGCCATGTCGATCGTAAACTGATAGGAGTTATTATAAGAGAACTCCACCAATGGAAGATACGACTCCCAACCCCATCCAAAATCAAGGACACACATGTGTAGCATATCCTGCAGCGTCTGATTAGTACGCTCAGTCTGCCCGTTTGTCTGCAGGTGATAAGCTGAACTCAATTTCAACTATGTACCCATAGCCTCCTGAAATCTCTCCCAAAAGCGTGACACAAAAATCTTGTCTCTATAAGACACAACCTCCAAGGGCACCCCATTAAATATCACTACCTCGGCAATAAACAACCGTTCATACTGGCCCATAGTGTAGTCTGTCTGCACTAGAAGGAAGTGAGCTACCTTGGTCAATCGATCCACTATTACCCATATGGAATTGTGACCCCGCTGTGATGTAGGCAGTCTAGTGATGAAATCCATGGAAATTCTCTCCCATTTCCATGTAGCTATCTCTAGTGGTTGAAGTAATCCTGGCGGTCTCTGGTGGTCCACCTTTGCCATCTGACAGGTGGTACATTTGGAAACGAACTCTGCATTATCTTTCTTCATCCAACTCCATAGTATTATCGCCTCATGTCCTGGTACATTTTATCCCCTCCGGGACATACAGAAAATCTAGACCCATGTGACTGTTTCATCGTTGTATGACGTAATTCTTCTCCCTCTGGGACCACCAATCTCCCATTAAAATGCAAACCTCGATCCGAACTCACTGAATAGGACTCACTACCCATAGCTAGGAGCCGTAAAATCAGATTCTGACAAAACCTATCAGCTTCTTGGGCCTAGATCACTCTCGTAACAATCTCTAGCGTGACCTTCATCACAGACACGAAGGATCGGGCCACTGCATCCTGGTGTCCCAACTCTTTCCACTTCTCCTTCCATATTTTCACTACCTCACCTTCTGGACTACGACTTAATGCATCAGCAACCATGTTAGCCTTCCCCGGATAGTATTGTATCTCAAATTGGCAGTCTTTCACAAACTCCAGTCACCTGCGTTGACACATGTTCAACTCCCGCTGAGTGAATAAGTATTGCAGTGACTTGTGGTCTTTGAATAAGGGAAACTTCTCCCCTAGCAAATAATGCCTCCAAATTCGCAATGCAAACACGACCGCTGCTAGCTCTAGGTCGTGGGTGGGGTAATTTCTTTCATAAGGCTTAAGCTTATGAGAGGCATAAGCTATAGCCTTATCCTCCAGCTGAATTACTCCCCTGAGTCCCTATAGAGAGGTATTAGTATACATAATCTACTCCACCCCAACCTAGGTGAAGTAAGAAGTGGTGTCGAAGTCAACTTATACTTCATCGCGTCAAAAGCTAATTGACAAGCGTCATACCATACGTACGGTACCCCCTTGCGAGTCAGATTTGTCAACGGACCCTCTATTTTTGAAAAGTCTCGAATGAACCGCCTGTACAATCCGACTAACCCCAAGAAAGTATGCCCCTCTGTTGGTATTGTGGGTTGTCCCCACTCCCTCAGTGCCGACACTTTGCTCTGGTCCACGGATATCCCTAATTCTGTCACAATAGGCCTAAAAAATTGTACCTCTTGTAACCAGAATCCGCACTTCTCATACTTGGCATACAACTGATGCTCTTGTAGAGTCTGAAGATCCCATCTCAAGTGCTCTTCATTCTACTCCTCAGTCTGTGAATAAATCAGAATGTCATCTAAGAAGACGATGACAAACAGGTCTAAGAACTCTCTGAACACTCGGTTCATCAAGTCCATGAATACAACTGGATCATTTGTCAGCCCAAAGGGTATGACTTTGAACACATAGGACCCATATCTCGTCAAGAAATCAGTCTTTGACACATCCTGCTCCCTAATCCGTAGCTGATGGTATCGCGATCTCAAGTCTATCTTTGAAAAGAAGGCAACTCCCCTCAACTGGTCGAACAAGTCATCAATTTGGGGGCAACAAATAATTATTTCGTATCGTGACCTTTTTCAACTCTTGATAGTACACACACAACCTCAATGAACCATCTCTCTTTTTCATAAACAACACCGAAGCCCCCCAAGGCGAAGTGCTCCTATAAATGAAGCCCTGGCCTAACAGCTGCTCAATTTGATCCTGTAACTCCCTCATTTTGGCTGGAGCCCTGCGGTATGGTGTACGGGCTATCGGTCGAGTGCCTGGTATCAAGTCTAAAATGAAGTCTCTCTCTCTACTGGGGGTAGGCCCGGTATCTCCTGGAACACATCCGAAAACTCATGAACAACCGAAATTGAATCTAGGGGAATCACAATCTCCGTAGAGGTCTCCTCATCAATATAATATAAATGGGTTGAGGATCCTCCCTCAGGGCGGGTCATTGCCACCAAAAACATCTTCTGACCAGGAATGGCAAAGATAATACTCCTACATAAACAATATATCATGGACCTATAAGTCGCTAGCCAATCCATTCCAATAATGGCGTCATGCTCGTGCATATCTAAAACTAGCATATCCGCAGGTAGAATCAAACTACCAATATTTATACCTTCTCCACAACATATAAAGAAAATCCAAGACCCATTCCCCAGTGGTGAGTCTACACATATCACTATACTCTCTACTGTGCCTAATAATCCCATGGACCGTGCAAAACTAGTGTCTATGAAGGAGCTTGATGCCACAGTGTCAAATAAAAAGTGTCCTATAGTACCATGGATAGGAAACATACCCTCAATAGCGGATGATGGCTGCTGAACTGCGACCTGCTGGACATTGTAAACACACCCAGACTATAACTACCCCTGCTGGGGTGGGGAGGCAGGTGGAATTATTGATAAGGCTGGTACTTGCGCCTGCGTTGGATGGGCCGCTGGAAACATAGGCCTCTACAGCTTATGATACGCACCCTGCCATTTGAGTATCTTACCCTTATTTGGGAAATCCTGCATCCTTTGACCCATCCTTCCACAATTAAAGCATCTACCACTAAACTGTCTCATTTTACAACTCTGTTGGTTTTGACCCTGTTGCCTGGTTTCACCTTTTCCTTAGCCCTGCTGAGCATCTTGATGAAAAATGATATCAGGTTGAGGACAGTCCCTCCACTTGTGACCCTATTGTACACACTTATAACAGAGTTCTGAAAGTCTTTGATTTCCTTGGCCTTGATGTCCTTGTTGGTCTGGTCGGAGTTTCTCTCCAGCCTGATTCGGATAATTTGGATGTTCATGTCCGCCCCTTCCACATTTAAAACACATTTTCATGATCTCATTTTGTCCCTGACTATGTTGGCCTTGATGCTTCTTGACTTTCATGGTTTTTACGGCCCCAAGGAACTTGTTATTGCAATTTTTCTATCTTCCCATAATTTTTAACTCTAGTCATGTCAGACAGACTATCCTCTCATATTTTTTCTCCTCCTATAAGCTGCATACTGCAATCTTGGTACTGTAAGATTGCAGTGGTAACTGCCTGTGCCATAATACTTGCTAATTCAACGATTGATACTCTCTCCGAGGGTGCCTGAGGTAATAATTGACCTCGCTCATTGACTCCCCCAACAACGTTATCTTGTTCTTCTTGACGTGCCATCTGAAAATTGAAATAATCTGGATGAGTTCAACATTTATTCAAATAAATCGCAAAAGTACGAATTTCCAATGCATAAGGATGAATACAACATTCTTATCATTAGGGTTCTATATCAAAGGATGCTAAGCAAAAAGCATAATAAGTCGAACATTTCCTAAAGGACACTAGAACCTGATGCTCTAATACCACCTGAGACACCCCCACTTAATTAAATATTGGGTGATCAGTCCTTCATTAATTTAATTCAAAGTTCCCAGTTGGTTCATTCTTAGCATCACTGTTGTAAAACATTTTTCTTTATTAACAACCTAATAAATAATTAAGCTAAGTGTTAAAACATTTGATTTATAAATTAAGACCAATCATTGGGATTTAAAATGAAACCATTTTCATGAACGAAATTAATAATATTAAACCAAACCATCCAAATGAAGTATCCAAGCTAGATTAAACAATTCAAATAAATAAATCCCATTCGCAAGACAACGAAATAAATAAAACAATCCCAACAATAGCTAAATCCTAAAATGACAAAGAGTAAAAGTCTCTCTCTGAGCAAAAATGAAATATGGAAACGGGCGACACATGCCCTGTCTGAGAATAACTAAGTAGAAGACTGGAAAATTAAGAATGGAGTCGTCTACTACAAGGACCTGCAACTTCCACAATAGCTGCATCACGTCGATGGTCCAAAAGTCTAAGCCTGATGCCCCTATGGATGGGCACCTGTAATACATACATACATATATATATATATACATACATATATATACAAGAAGAAAAAATAATAGGAAACGGGTAAGAGCCCGAGTGTAAAACAGCTTTAAAAATGGTTTAGCAATTATTTAAAATGTTTTCTAGCTGATATGATACACAACTTAGTATGCGTCGCTCTCTTGAGAATTTTCTCCTCTCATATGGTGTGCACGCCTATCGTATTACTAAAATGACTCATAAGTCCAACCCAATTCACTAATCTAACCCAATACAGTCTAATTCAATTTCCCCTCACTGAATTCTGTTTCAAGTAATCGCATGATTATAGTCTACATCAGATAAACTTTTCTAAGGAATATATTAGGCTAGTTATATTCATCTCAACACAGACTTAAGTTCGAATCCACTTATTTCATTTACTAAGAATTATTCAATTTGTATCTACTTACAAGCACGATAGATTAATCGCTGGTATAAATATGTATCACTCATAATATATATACTGATAGGGCACCCCACATAAATCTATGGTGCCGGCATACTCTGCTATTAAGTCCCCATATCTCTCAAACAAAGGGAAATACTAGTTTGGAATCACTCTCGAACTGTATTAACACAAAACACACATATTAGAGGCAAAGCATAGTTCCCAGTCACTAAGAGGTCAACACATACCCTCACGTCTCTTAGGACCATCTGACTATCATTCTCAGATCGCCTATCATCAAGGATCCTATGTTTTAGGGTACAAGTAAATATCCCCCATAAAGGTTCCATCGAGATAAGACTGTCCCGGCGCGGAAACCTCCATGATAGCAAGTAGCTCGGGTATGATTATGCACAGATAAATAACATTATATATATACACGCATGCACTTGGTTATATATATATATATATATATATATATATATATATATATATTCACATTGTTCTTTTAGGTACGCCCATAACCCATACTACTATTTTATCCATACGTGGCACAAAGCACCCAAGTCCTACGTATAAATAACCCATTTCTTTTTATTCTCAATTGTCGCCATTTCATAAGCACTTCTCGTCTCTCAAAGTGTTTTCCTTTACTAGATGTTATTTCAGTAGGTGTACCCTCACTAACATACTGGTCTAAGTCTTTCTTGAGTCTCCCAATACCTCACTTAACGTACACACGATTTCTATCTAATTTTATGCCCCTTTATCCCATGGTTACATCTTGTATAAAATTACATTTTACAGACCTTTCTTAGACCCTACTGGTCCTCCCCATGACCCATTATTATCTTTAAATTACATCTAAGGGCTCCTACGCATTTTAATTGAATTAACTGAAAAAGGAAAAATTATACAATGTCCAGGAAGGGTCGATGGATCGTTGAAAAGGGGTCGATCGATCGATCGAACCTTCGATCGATCAACATTCTTGAGTCGATCGATCGATCGAGCAGTTCTTATCCAGATTCTGCTTTTCCAACCTACAGGTTTCCTCCATAAAACTTCACCAAATCACCATTAATGAGTCCCAAACTCCTAACCGACCATCCGACGCTTCCAGGCCCCGTTTAACTTCAATTAACCCTATCACCGGAGAAAAAGCTTATTGAATCTTTGAAGGGAACTGAATGCCCTTTCCAAAGGTCTGCCCCATGCGTGAATCAGCATAATAGTCCGGACGAACAAACCATTTTACTGCCAAAAATCATTCTAAAGGCCATCGAATGCTCTCGAGCCCCAATTTGACACCAATCAACTTCATCTTTAAATATAAATATCCTTGAATATTTGAAGGACAATGAACCCCCTTCCAATAGTTCACCCCGTGCGCAAAATGGCATAACCATTCAGATGAACGATTCGTTTTCTCCTGAAAACTGATCTAGAGGCCATCGGGCACTCCCAGACTCCATTTACCAAAGTAAGATCTTTATCTCAATTGAGAATGAATGAATCTTCAAATGTCATTAAGTACCCTTTCCAACAATTTGTCCCGTGCGCAATTTTGACTTACAATATGGATGAACGACGCGTTTTACTCCGGTAGGTCACCGGGCACTTCTGAGCCTTGGTTGACCAAGCTCAACTATCCAAACCGAGCAAAAATCTTTAGAATGTCAAATTAAATATCCAAAAATTTACAAATCCCAGACCCGGGAACGATCTGAAGGACTTTTAAAGGTATCTGAATTACCTTTCTAATGATATGTCCTGTGCATGATTAGGATCAACGAATTATGTTTTACGAGTATTTTTCTAGAGAAATTTGCACAAGACTTCCAATTGGCAGGTCCCAGAACCTGCCTATAGGTAGTGTGCCTAGGTTCATCTGTCGATTGGTAGGAACAGGGCTATGTCGATTGATAACCCCCTGACCCTATAAAAGGAGGGAATCACCTCACTCCAAAGGACACCTATAACTTTTATCCATCAGCATCACGGATCTCAACAACATTTTCCTAATCAACGAAGTTCCCTTATGTGAAATTTTATCCAATTTCACATTCCCATTCTTTCATACTCAATTTGGTAAGATATCATTCAATATTCATATCAAGCATCAAGGGAGTTCATCCAAAATCAAGGGCAAGCTCTCATTCTTCAAATAAGGTCCAAATCCTTCGCTTATGTCTTTAAATTTCTTATTTTTGTATTAGTTATATTAGATTCATAATCTAGTTCTTACCTTAATTCATACATATTAATCTCTACATTTTTACTAGTACATTGCACATGCTTTATTTTCTACAAAAATACCTAAAATCAATAAAAATAGGGTTATACCTATAAATTCTAAATGATTTCATCTTTCACACTTTTCCAAAGCTAAAACTCTTTTTCCACACGCACGTTTATAATAAAATCCCGTTCGAATCTTTGGGATAAACCCCCAACCTCACGCCGCATGCGAACTACGTGGACTTTGATGCCTTTATAGGCTACGTAGGCATTTCTAATTAAAACTCGAGACTCGTTTCCAACTTTTAATTTTTCAATTTTCATAAAATCTTTATGCTTATATTTCATCATATTCTTGAATTATTATATCTTCATAATTCTTTGTTAGCGCTCCATCCCACATATATTGTCATTTCCCCATAGTGGTCAATATCGTGATAAGCGCTTAAATCATATTTTCTATATATATTTCCTTTGGGAACATTCCTCTAGATGATTTCACTCTATATTTTCCATGATATTAGTTGAGTGATTCCTATCTCCATAAAAGCACACACATTTCACAAAAAAATAAAGGAAACAGTATCACCTTTCTATTCCATAACTTAGCCCCCGAACCCTCCGAACTATTGGTTTCGTATGCATAAGTTTGTATTTAATGCCATCCTCTCAAGGAGGTGACATGTTCTTTTATCTATTTTGAGAAAAATAGACTGGCGACCCTATCTCCTTGCATGTATCCCAAACCGACGACGACCGAAGCGTCCCCGAGCGGGATGCAAGACCTTTTTGAGCCACCCAATATCTAATCGGGATGGACACAATGGAGACTCTAGTGGGGATATGTCATAAGAGGTGTAGACTCTGTTTACATGGGTGTTTTGTTTCCTTGTGTGCGTATGCACCTACTTGTATGTTCCCTTTTCGTCCTTTATTATATCTTGCACTTATATACCTCATACTTATATCACTTTGCACTCACACACTCGTAGAAGTTATCTATGTACACTTTACACCTAATTCACTTAGGATCACTTATATCCACATGTTTCACACATTACTTAGAAATCCATGCTTAGGTGTCACTAACACACACTCACACTTATCACACACCACTTATAGATGATCTATGCTTAGGTTCACCACCACATACTCACTTGTGGATAGTCGCACATCACTCACTCTCGCATATCCGAGCTTAGTATAGATTTACTTTATATACTCCTACATGATCCCATGCTTGGCATGATGCCCATCAATAAAGATACTCTCTCCATAAGCTACTAATCAAAGAATCATGCATTTTTGCATTCCACATCATCAAAGATCATTGCGATTGGCTAAAATTTGTCCCGTAACTGGAGGGTCAGTTCATGATGGGCACTGGTTCAACATGTAACAGTTAGCTTAAGCTATATGACTCTCTCCTTCAATTGGCCAAGTACCTTCAACGTATATCGAACAGTTCCCCCCACATCGTATCGCTTGACCGAATTCATGATGGGAGGTATATCGCAGGGAACTCGTTTACGTACATCAAGTATATTGAATTTGGTCTCACACGTATTGCCCCCATAAGGTATATTGTGAGGCAATTCACGTACACTCAGGTATATCAAATGGCTTGTCCACACGTACCGATTTCCCTCAAAAGAAAGATATATATTATGGGGAAGCAAACTATATATATTACTCACTTGAGCCTAAAATATAGGAGTTTGTCTAGTTTGGAAATAGATATAAAATTGTGTCATCCTTTGTTTATCCCTAAGCCTCATGACTCTTCATGACTTGCATCAATGACTATTAAACACTAGAAAAGGTAGTAACAGACACAACTCACAACACCTAGGATTACATTTATTTGGCATAGTATTGTATAAGGTGTGTGTGTTACCATTGGCTTAAAAATATTTTTGAATATTTTAAAAGAACTTTTAGAATTTCTTAAACAATTAAAATCTATTTTTCAAACATTTAAAATTAGTTTTAAAATTATTTGGGACTAATTCATAATATCCAAAACTGCCTAAAACTTACCTTGGGTAGAATCCTAAAACGCTAGATACTTTTGGGGTAGCAAATAAGATTTTCCATAGTTTAAAAGCACGTGTTTTCAAAGTAATCTGGAGCATACACGTGTTGTCTTATCAATGACCCGATCGGTGTTTCTTTATACTCACATACTTAAAACTCAATCTGGAACATTCATCCGTTTTAATCAAATATCTGCATGCATTTCTATTCAATCCATGTGATACCTGTTTTAGTCAATCGTCGTTTGTGCCATAGATTGAACACTCAACTTTAATCCTGATAGTTGATTTCCATTAACATTCCAGAGCCTTTCATCGTCCGGTATAAATAGAGACTAAGGGTTAATCGTTTCCAACTTTTGGCAAGTTTGAGAGAGAGGAGAAAATAAGGGAGAAATAAAAGAAAATCTCACCCAAACTCTGGCCAAATTTTTTCAGAATTTTTTTTAGAGTTGAGAGTGTTTCCGTGTTACCAATTCCTCTCTGGTTCAAATATCTTATCCAAACACTATCACCAAGTTTGATCTCATCTCACATATTTGATATTTGAGATCTGACTAAGTGATAGAGTCACGATCTTTTAGGATTTATTTTCTTCTAGGAATCATCTCTCTATGTTGGGTTTTTAGTTTTAAACATTTTTATCAAATCTTTCCCAGCATATCCCTCTTTCTGTTTTCAAGTGTTCTTGAAAGATAAGACTTCAAAATCTCAGATCTAAAGACGTTTATGTCTCCAAGTTTATATTTCACATTTTGTGAAATAAGTTTGTAAATAAATAAGAGATACATATAGGATCTTGGCTCTTTTAACATAGCAAGATTGTCTTTTGATCTACCTTCAAAAGGAAGTCTAATTTCAAGAAAATTTGATTCAGAATCTTGTATGTCATTTTAGAATTAATTTTTAATTCATAGGAAACTGTCTGTATAAGTGTGAGTGAGTTTCATGCATGCGTTAGGAACATCACATCAATACACTATCACACAACAACACTAAAGTTGTGCCGGTAAGAAAATTTTACCATCTGAGTCGACGTAAAGAAGGAGCTAAGAAGTAAAGCTTGGAGGACATTAAAGATAGCGGCCAGAAGCTAAGAAATTCAAAGAAAAAACTGTGAGTGTTGGTATAAATTTTTTACTTAGGTTTAGGTCTGATTTGGTTGGATAATACATTGCTTGCTTATACTCTATAACCCATTCTAGTGGATTTTTTGCTTTTACTCCCTAGAGGGAGTCGTGGATGTTTCCCCTATTTAATAGCGGTTTTACCATGTTAAAATCTATGTCTTTGGGAATGATTTTGTATGCTCGTTTTACTTTGCCATCACTTCTATAAGTATTTAAAATTCTTTTAAACCTTAAGTTTTTAACTACCTGAAATTTCTTGTTAAAAAACTTTTTCTAACACATCTTGTATTTTATTGGTGTTATTAAAAGAGTTTTCCCAATAAAACATTTTGGACCCTTCTTAATTGTTTTAACCTTTGATTAAACGCCTTGGTAAAGGTTTTTCAGTTGGTATCAAAGCTGGTTCTTGCTTTTCAAAACAATTGTTTAGAATCCTGTGTTTTTGCAACTGCTTTAAAAACACCACATAGACGAGAAATTTGATAGACTGGGAAACTTCTCCTGACCTCCCCTCTTTGATGGAAATAATTTTCTTTACTAGAAAGTTAGGATGATTGCCTTCATCCAAGGAGCATGTGGAGATGAAGTCTGGGATGCTATAAAAATGGCTACTTTCATCCTACTAAATCTATAGCAAAAGGTAGTGAAATAAGAATCAGGAAACTTCTCACTGAATTTACTAAAGAGGAGAAACAGGCCTCCCTCTGCAATAATAAAGGCAAAAACACCATTTTTATGTATGTAAATGAGCATGAGGTCAAAAGAATCTCTATATGTACCACTTCCAAGGAAGCTTGGGACACATTGGTCACATCCCGTGAAGGTGTTACACGTGTTAAGGCTTCCAGGACTCAAATACTCATTCAACAACCCTAGTTATGACTGAGACCTTCGATGATTTCTATATTAATCTAACTGATGTCATAACTAAGCTACATGCAAATGGCATTGTCTATGATAGAAGAGAAATTGTCTCTAAAATCCTAAGATCACTTCCACAGAAATTCGACAGTAAAAGATATGCAATTGAGGAAATGGTAGATCCAAATCTTACCCCTGAACTTGTTAGTAGAAAATTAAGAATTGTGGAAATGTAACTGGATTGTAAGAAACAACTTCTTGGAAGTGATAAGAAAAATAGTAGTCCCAATGTGATGTTTTAATCTAAAGTTATGCCTAATCTTGAAACCCCTTCTGATAATGACTGTCACTTGGATGATTTGGATAACCAAATAGCCTTAATGTCTAAATATTTCAAGAAAATACTAAAGTTTAGAAAGAATGTGGATGCAAAATAAGGAAAGGCTCCTTATTCAAATCAATCCAATAACACACCTCATGAGAGGAGACTAGAGAAACACTAAAATAACACCAGGCATGACAAAGACCATAGCAAGTTTGAATGCTTTAGATATGGCAACATAGGACACATAGCTGCTAATTGTAGGGTCAACCTAAAAAATAATCAGAATAGATCCAATTTGTAAAATACTTGGGATGATTCAAGTGAATCAAATTATGATGAGCCTGAATCATCTAACATACTAGACCCATGCATGTCCTTTTTTCATAAAGATTGTATATTCTGATGATAATGCTGATGATAGTTTTCCTAGTAATGTCTTGACCATGCCTATTAATGGTTTATCTGCTGAGATTGCTAATAATGGTTATGCTGATAATAGTAGCTCTACTATCGCGTGTGTGAGTCAAATGGATCGTATGGATAACTAACTAAATGTGTGTGTGAGTTCGAAAAATGAATTGATAGGTGAAAAATCACCCACAACACTGAATCTGATGATGATGACCTTCTAGACATCCATACACTATACACAAAGATGCTTAGTAAGAGCACTAGATTAGAAAGAATCATTAACGACCTGACTGAAAAAGTAGAATCTCTTAGTCTTGTGGTTAAACAAAATGGTGAAGACTACACTAACTAATGTCTTTCCCATGAAACTCAAACTAATACCTTCTCTGAAAAAACAAAAATCTTTTTGAAGATAATGAAAATATGGAAAAGAAATACAAGGCCACGTTGTTAGAATTGGAACAATCACAAGAAAAATCTTCAACAGTCTTCAAAATGTTTGCAAAATTTTATAATAACTCTAATTGTTTTGAAGACTTTATAGTGGCCAGTAAGACCAATTTTGATGACAAAATTGGAATTGGATTTAACATTAACACACAAACTATGAATTTATAAACCATAAAGTTTGTGTCAGGAGGAAAAAGGCCTATGGAAACTTGTTTAGACTTTCAAGTTATAAAAACTGATTTTGATAAAAAAATAAAAAGGGAAAGACATTTTGGTAAGTGGTGAGTCTAAATCTAATGTTGAATATAAAACCAAATACGTCTGCCCCCCCATACGACAAGGATAAACCTCTTTTCAACCTGTCTATAGGAAACCTAAGACTGATGTTCCCCACTTAGATAAACCCATTTTTAGAGGATTTAGAGATAATAAGAAACCTTCGAGCCACCTTAACTGCTCCTACTATGATGTCTATGGACATTCACCTGAAACCTATTTTCAAAAGCGTCCTTGCCAATCCTTTTCATACACTCCTGTGCATAAGAACTTAAACTATTCTAGAAAGAGTAGAAATAACTACGTCCCTCCTAGATAGCCTGATAAGAACTCTAAGTATCATAATATAAAGAAACGATCCAACACTAAAAGGAAGTCCAAAAGAAAGAAACCTATACTCAATAATAAATCAATTGCTCAACAAAATTTCAAGAATCAGTAAACAACGCAAAAATATTTTAAAGAAAAATATTATGCTCGGAAATTTAACATATCCGAGCAAATATGCGTAAACATTTTAAAACTATATCAATTTGGGTTAGTAAAGATGATCTAATACCCCAAATGGAGTGTAATATGATTATTAGTGACCTAAAAGCTAAACGCACTTCATCTAGATGGTATTTGGACTCAGGTTATTCTAAACATATGACCGGGGATTAGACTAAGCTAACCAACAAAATCGACTTCTTAGGAGGAAATGTTTTGTTTGGGGATGGAGTTTATGTCCATATCACAGGTAAAGGGACCATCCAAGCAAAAAGGTTTAGCAACACTTGAGGATGTTCTACTAGTAAAGGGTCTTAAATCAAACATACTAAGTATATCGCAGTTTTGTGACTCAAACCGTACTATCACATTCTCAAAATCCAATTGTAAAATCATGAATGAGAATGGAGATTACATTATTATAGGCCTCTGAACACCTGATAAGTGTTATACAGTAAATTTAGGGACTGAAATCTGTAATATATCCATAATGGAAGATAATGAAATCTAGCATAATTGGTTAGGTCACTTAAATTACGATATTCTTGGAAAGTTAAGCTCATAGGAAATAGTTAGAGGTCTGCCCAAAATTAAACCCATTTCTAATATTGTATACATGACCTGTCAAGAAGGAAAAATAGTTAAGGCTCCTCATAAGAAAGTCAAGGAAGTTCTATCCACCAAACCTCTAGAACCCATCAATATGGACCTAGTGGGTCCCTCTCTTACTGTTTGTATTTGTGGCAACAATTACATTCTGGTTATGGTTGACGGTTTTACTAGATTTTATTGGGTGGCCTTTTTGAAACAAAAATAAAAAACTTTTCATAAGTTTTTGAAAATTTTATTACGAATTGAAAATGAAAAGGACTCCCATGTAAATAGAATTCATAGTGATAGAGGAGGTGAGTTTACAAATTTAGGAATTATCGAGTATTGTGACTACAATGGTCTCAAACATGAATTTAGTGCCCTAAGACGCCCCAACACAATGGAATAGCTGAGCGTAAAACTCATAATCTTCAGGAGATGGCTCATGTTATGATCCACGTAAAGGATTTACCTAAATAAGTTTGGGTTAGAGCCATTCGTACAGCTGTCATATTATTCATAGAGTCTACCTTTGGAAAGATACCAAATAGACACCATATGAAATTTGGTACGGGAAAAAGCCTAACCTAAAATACTTTAGAACCTTTGGTAGTCTATGATATATTTTCAAGGACAAAGAACACTTGTCCAAATTCAAAACCAGAGGTGATAAAGCAATTTTCTTAGGTTATTCCCCAAATAGAAGAGCCTATCATGTTTATAACCTTCGTACCAGAACTCTAACTATCGTAATAGCAAGAAACGATCCAACACTAAAAGGAAGTCCAAAAGAAAGGAACCTATATTCAAGACTAAATCAATTGCTCAACAAAATTTCAAAAATCAGTTTACTGTACAAAAATCTTTTAAAGAAAAATCCTATGCACACAAATTTTATCATATCCGAGAAAATATGCACAAACATTTTTAAAACTAGAGAAATTTGGGTTAGGAAAGATGATCTAATACCCCGAATGAAGTGTAATGTGGTTATTAGTGCCTTATAAGCTCAAACGCACTTCATCTGGATGGTATTTGGACTCAGGTTGTTCTAAACATATGACCAGGGACTAGACTAAGCTAACCAACAAAATCGACTTCTTAGGAGGAAATGTTTGTTTGGGGATGGTGTATATTCCCATATCATAGGTAAAGGGACCATCCAAGAAAAAGGTTTACCAACACTTGAGGATTTTCTATTAGTAAAGGGTCTTAAAGAAAACTTACTAAGTATATCGCAATTTTGTGACTCAAACTGTACTGTCACATTATCAAAATCTAGTTGTAAAATCATGAATGAGAATGGAGACTGCATTATTATAGGATTCGAAACACCTAATAAGTGTTATACAGTAAATTTAGGGACTAAGATCTGTAATATGGCCATAATGGAAGACAATAAAATCTAGCACAATAAGTTAGGCCACTTAAATTACGATAATCTTGGAAACTTAAGCTCACAAGAAATAGTTTAAGGTCTACCCAAAATTAAACCCATTTCCAATATTGTATATGGGACCTGTAAAGAACAAAAGATAGTTAAGGCTCCTCATAAGAATGTCAAGGAAGTTCTATCAAGCAAACCTCTAAAACCCATCCATATGGACCTAATGTGTCACTCTCGTACTGTTAGTCTTTGTGGCAACAAATACATTTTGGTTATGGTTGACGATTTTACTCGATTTACCTGGGTGACCTTTTTGAAGTAAAAATAAAAAACTTTTCGTAAGTTTTTGTAAATTTTATTACAAATTGAAAAAGAAAAGGACTCCCATGTCAATAAAATTCGTAGTGATAGAGGAGGTGAGTTTACAAATTTAGGAATTATCGAGTATTGTGACAACAATGGTCCCAAACATGAATTTAGTGCCTCTAAGACGCCCCAACACAATGGATAACCTGAGCATAAAAATCATACTCTTCAAAAGATGGCTCGTATTATGATCCACGCAAAGGATTTACCTAAATACTTTTGGGTTGAAGCCGTTCGTACATCTTGTCATATTATGAATAGAGTCTACCTTAGGAAAGATACCAAACAAACGCCAAATGAACTTTGGTCCGGGAAAAATACTAAACTAAAATACTTTAGAACCTTTGGTAGTATATGATATATTTGCAAGGACAGAGAACATTTGTCCACATTCAAAACCAAAGGTGATAAAGAAAGTTTCTTAGGTTATTCTCCAAATAGCAGAGCCCATTGTGTTTATAACCTTCGTACCAAAACTCCTACTATCGTAATAGAAATAAATGATCCAACACTAAAAGGAAGTCCAAAATAAAGGAACCTATATTCAAGACTAAACTAATTGCTCAACAAAATTTCAAAAATCAGTTTACTACTTAATAATCTTTTAAAGAAAAATCTTATGCTTGCAAATTTTATCATATCCGAGAAAATATGCGCAAACATTTTAAAGCTAGAGAAATTTGGGTTAGGAGAGATGATATAATACCCCGAATGAAGAGTAATGTTGTTATTAGTTCCCTAAAAGTTGAACGCACTTCATTTGTATAGTATTTTGACTGAAGTTGTTCTAGACATATGACCGGGGACTAGACTAAGCTAACCAACAAAATCGACTTCTTAGGAGGAAATGTTTGTTTGGGGATGGTGTCTATGCCCATATCATAGGTAAAGGGACCATCCAAGAAAAAGGTTTACCAACACTTGGGGATGTTCTATTAGTAAAGGGTCTTAAAGCAAACTTACTAAGTATATCACAGTTTTGTGACTCAAACCGTACTGTCACATTCTCAAAATCCAGTTGTAAAATCATGAATGAAATGGACACTACATTATTATTGGCCTCAGAACACTTGATAAGTGTTATACAGTAAATTTAGGGACTGAGATCTGTAATATATCCATAATGGAAGATAATGAAATATAGCATAATAGGTTAGGTCACTTAAATTACGATAATCTTGAAAAGTTAATCTCACAAGAAATAGTTAGAGGTCTGCCCAAAATTAAACCCATTTCCAATACAGTATATGGGACCTGTCAAGAAGGAAAGATAATTAAGGCTCCTCATAAGAAAGTCAAGGAAGTTCTATCCACCAAACCTCTAGAACCCATCCATATGGACCTAATGGGTCCCTCTCGTACAGTTAGTCTTTGTGGAAATAATTACATTCTGGTTATTGTTGACGATTTTACTCGATTCACCTGGGTGGCCTTTTTGAAACAAAAATAAAAAAAGATTCGTAAGTTTTTGAAAAGTTTATTACAAATTGAAAATGAAAAGGACTTCCATGTAAATAGAATTCGTAGTGATAGAGGAGGTGAGGTTACAAATTTAGGAATTATCGATTACTGTAACTACAATAGTCATAAACATGAATTTAGTGCCCCTAAGATGCCCCGACATAATGGAATAGCTTAGCATACAAATCATACTCTTCAGGAGATTGCTCGTGTTATGATCTGTGCAAATGATTTGCCTAAATAATTTTGGGTTGAAGCCGTTCGTACAACTTATCATATTATCAATAAAGTCGACTTTAAGAAAGATACCAAACAGACACCATATGAACTTTGGTACGGGAAAATGTCTAACCTAAAATACTTTATAACCTTTGGTAGTATATGATATATTTGCAAGGACATAGAACATTTGTCCAAATTCAAAAGAAGAGGTGATAAAGCAATTTTCTTAGGTTATTCCACAAATAGCAGGGCCTATCGTGTTTATAACCTCCGTACCAATACTCTAATGGAATCCATTAATGTAGTTGTAAGTGACACCAATGTAGAGAATAAGAACATAGGACCAATCGTTAATAATGAGTCAGAAAACATTCCTATCCATAAATCTTCATATATAATTGAGTATTTACCTTATGAGACCCCTAAGGTACCAAATTGGGTTTCTAAGGATCATCCCTTAGATAATGTAGTAGATAACCTAGAAGAACTTCCCAACTACGTAATACTGGACATTTCGTAGGCTTTGTTTCGCGTATAGAACCAAAAAATGTGAATGAAGCCTTAAATGATTCCTATTGGATATGTGCTATACAAGAGGAACTTATTCAATTTAAAACTCATGACGTATGGTATCTTATTCCCAGACAATAAAATAAACGTGTTATTGGCACTAAATGGATTTTTAAAAATAAAACTGATGAAATATGGATAGTTGTTAGAAACAAAGCTAGACTTATAGCCCAAGGTTATTCGCAAATTGAGGGAATAGATTTCAAAGAAACTTTTACCCCTGTAACACGTCTCGAATATGTTTTTCTTTTTCTCGCTATTGCATGTCTCTTGGAATTCACCTTATATAAAATGGATGTAAGGTTTGCATTCTTTAATGGTATTTTAACTCAAGAAACTTATGTAGAATAACCTAAAGGGTTGATTGATCCTCACCATCCAAATCACGTCTATCGTCTGAAAAAGGCGCTATATGGGTTAAAACAAGCTCCTCGTGCTTGCTTTGAACGATTGTCTAATTTTTTCTTAAATAAAGGTTTTAGGAGAGGTGGGAATGATAAAACTCTTTTTGCCAAACACTTTGACAAAAATGTAAGTGTACGTAGACGACATTATTTTTGGATCGACCTTCCCATCTGAGGTTAAAATATTTTCTAAAGATATGCATGGGGAATTTCAAATGTCTCTTATGGGGGAGTTACAATTGTTTTTAGGACTTCAGGTCAAATTGAACTCAGAAGGTTTGTTCATATCACAATCCAAATACGCTTTAGAGATTGTAAAAAAATTCGGCCTAGAAAATGCAAAAGATGATAGGACACCCATGAGTACTTCAGTAAAATTATGTAAAGATGAACATGGAAAATCCATTGATACCACACTTTATCGTAGCAGGATAGGAAGTCTACTATACCTAACTCCATCGCTACCTGACATTATGTATGTTGTCTGTGCACATGCTAGATATCAAAATACGCCTAAAGATAGTCATTTACTGTGTTTTAAAAGAATTATAAAATATGTAAAAGGAACTCTCAACTTATGGATTTAGTGCACTAATGACACATCCAATACGATAATAGGTTACACCGATGGTGATTGGGATGGATGTTTCGATGATAGTAAAAGTACGTCATGATCTTGTTATTACTTTGGTAATAATTTAGTAGCATGGGATAGTAAGAAACAAAATTACACTTCCTTATCCACAGCTGAATCTGAATATAGCCGCATATAGCTGGTGTGCTCAATTATTGTGAATAAAACAGCTGTTAAGTGACTATGGGATTAACGAACATAAATTACATCTATATTGCGATAATCAATCTGCGATTGATATTTCCAAAAATCCTATTCAACACTCTCGTAATAAACACATTAAAATCATACATCATTTTATACGTGAGTTAGTAGAATTTAATGAATTGGAAATTAACTACTTACCTACTGATCTTCAATTAGCAGACATAGTCACAAAACCTTTGGATTTACCTCATTTTGAATCATTACAAAAATCTATAGGAATGGTTCCGGCAGAATTGAATCTCATCATTTAATCTACAATGCTATGCTTATCTCAAATAACTATTTTTTAATGATTTTTCCCTTTGTCCATTTGAGACAAAATTGTGTGTGTGTGTGCGGGGGGGGGGAGAGATATTTGAGTCCATCTTGAAACATTTATTGAACACTTCTTCTAAAAAACTTGATCAGTACCTTTTTGTGAAGGAATCAATACCTTTTTGTGCGCCTGGATATTCTTTGGGTATTGGTTTGTAAATTAGTTGAGTTATGTATTTTTCATTTGTAGGATGTGGGGTAGATATAATTTTTTTCATAAGATTAAGGTTTTATATTTTTTTGTATCCCTGCGAGTCCTAAATGACTCAAAGAAGATTTTGTCTCATATTTCCAAAGGGGGAGATTGAAGCACACTATATATATGACTCACTCGAGTCTAAAATATAGGAGCTTGTTTAGATTGGAAATAGAGATAAAATTGTATCATCCTTTGTTTATCCCTAAGCCTCATGCCTCTTCATGATTTGTATCAAAGACCATTCAAGGATGGGAAAAGGTAGTAACCAACACAACTCACAACACCTAGTATTGCATTTATTTGGCATATTGTGTGTATGAGGTGTGTGTGTGTTCCCATTGGCTTAGCAATATTTTTTAATATTTTTAAAGAATTTTTAGAATTTTTTAAACATTGAACATTAGGTTTAAATTGTTTGGGGCTAATTCATAATATCTAAAACTGTATAAAACTTACCTTGGGTAGAATACAAAATCGCTAGAGACTTTTGGGCTCATAAATAAGATTTTCCATAGTTTAAAAACACGAATTTTCAAAGTAATCTGGAGCATATACGTGTTGGCTGATCAACGACCCGATCTGTGTTTATTTGTACTCACATACTTAAAACTCAATCTGGAATGTTCATCCGTTTTAATCAATGGTCTGAATGTGTTTCTATTCAATCCCTGTGATACCTGTTTTAGCCAATCGATGTTTGTTTAGAAGTGGTGCACTGTGAGGCCTTAGATTGATCACCCAACATTCGAATTAATCCTGATCATAGATTTCCCTTAACATTCCAGATCTTTCCATCGTCTAGTATAAATAAAGACGGAGGGTTAATCGTTTCCAACTATTGACAAGTCTGAGAGAGAGGAGAAAATAAGAGAGAGAGAAAAAAAGAGGAAAATAAGAGAGAAAAGAAAACCCAGCCAAACTCAGGCTAAATTTTTCCAGAATTTTTTTGAGAGTTGAGAGTGTTTTTGTGTTACCAATTCCTCTCTGGTTCAAATCTCTTATCCAAGCACTGTCATCGATTTTGATCTCGTCTCACATATTTGAGATTTGAGATCTGACTAAGTGATACAATTATGATCTTTTAGGACTGATTTCCTTTTAGAAATCATCTCTCTATGTTGGGTTTTTAGTTTAAAACATTTTTATCAAATCTTTCCCAACATATCCCTTTTGTGTTTTCAAGTTTTCATCAAAGACAAGACTTCAATATTTCATATCTAAAGACATTTATGTCTCCAAGTTCATATTCCATATTTTGTGAAATAAGTTTATAAATAAATAAGAGAGACATATATGATCTTGGCTCTTTTATCAAAGCAATATTGTCTTTTGATCTACCTTCAAACGGAAGTCCAATTTTAAGAAAATTTAATTGAGACTCTTGCATGTCATTTTAAAATTAATTTGTAATTCGTAGGAAACTGTATGTATAAGTGTGAGTGAGTTTCATGCATGTGTTAGGCACATCACATCACTACACTATCAGACAACACTAAAGTTATGTTGGTGAAGTGATTATTACCATCTGAGTCGACGTAAAGATGGAGCTAAGGAGTAAATCTTGGAGGACACTAAAGGCAACAGTCAGAAGCCAGAAAATTCGAAGAAAAAGCTAGGAGTGGTGGTGTAAATTCTTGACTTAGGTTTAGGTTTGATTTGGTTGGATAATACGTTGCTTACTTGTACTTTATAACTCATTCTTGTGGATTTTTTTCTTTTACTCCGTAGAGGGAGTCATGGATGTTTTCCCTGTTCGATAGGGGTTTTACCACATTAAAATCTTTCTCTTGTGTGAATGCTTTTTTATGCTTGTTTTAGTTTTTCCATCACTGCTATAAGTGTTTAAAATTATTTTAAACCTCCGGTTTCTAAGTAACTAGAATATCTTGTTCAAAAAAAATTTCTAACACATCTTGTATTTTATTGGTGTTATTAAAAGAGTTTTCCCAAGAGAACATTTCAGACCCTTCTTAACTGTTTTAACTTTCGATTAAATGCCTTAGCAAGTGATTTTCACGTGGAAGTCATGCGAAAGGGGGGCACCCTTTCCAATTAACCCAACAAATGCATACTCTCATATAGGCATCAAACGTAGGACACTCATATTTAATCGTCGATTTCTACCCAAAACTCTGCCGGAATTACGGGTCAGCATACAGCCCAAATTTTTGTGCAATTTCTAAAATGGGACCCTTCCCATGAGCCTGGTAACAAGTCCAAACATATTTTCACCAATTTTTCAAACCCAATTTTTCTAGGCTCGGGTCCCATCCGACATTTCTTTTAACATTTAGGTAAACCTAATACAAGTGAGAACATAATAAACATAATAATCATGCTGAGACCCGTCTCTCGTGTTTTCCCTCTTTTCCAAAGAAAATATAAAAACATTTCTTCCTTCTTTATAAAAAAAATACCAAAAATATTTTCCCCTTTCTCATACAAAAATTATTTTTCCTTCGCTTTGTCCAAAACATTTTGCCTTCATCTTTCCCAAAATGTCAAAAACATTTTCCGTCCTTTTTAAAATAATTTTTTCCCTTTTCTATTTCAAAAATAAATTCGATTTTTCTCTTTCTCAGGACGATTGCATACCCCTGCCCTGGCTCTCTATTGGCTTCGGTCTTCAGTAGAACTTCCCCGGAGCTCTGTCAATCCCCTCACTTCCTCAAAGTCCAGAATTCACCCGCTTTCCATGGAGAACATAAATCAAGTACCGATTGTGCAGCCAGACGTAATGACATTCTTAACTCAACTCACTTCCAAGATTGACAGCCTGCAAGCTTATGTCCATGAAATGCAACAAAACTAGGTCCCTATTCCCAAAGTGTCCAAGGTCCTCTTCCCTCTCTCAATGGGTCCTCTCTCACCCGAACCTATCAAGATTCTTAATAGGCCTCCGCCTGCCCAGCTTCCTATGTTGAATTTTGCCCATCCAGGGGCTAACTTAGATTTGACCATTGATCAGAAAGGTAAGGAATTAAACAAGGTCAATGAGCAAATCAAGATGTTAACCAAGAAATTTGACTAACTCAAAATCTTGGGAAACTACATGGACTATACCCACATGTCTCCCTATCTTAAAGCGAGGTTGCCAAAAAAGTTCAAGATACCCAACATCGGGAAGTTC
This sequence comes from Sambucus nigra, assembly GCA_949130495.1. Lineage (NCBI taxonomy): Eukaryota > Viridiplantae > Streptophyta > Magnoliopsida > Dipsacales > Adoxaceae > Sambucus > Sambucus nigra. The sequence goes on along the minus strand of OX422212.1, from coordinate 342,142,784 downwards.
GGAGGTAGAGGACCTCCGATTGTTCATCTTCGTAGTCATCACTGAGCCATGACTCTTCTAAGGTCTTCTAAATAAATAATGGCCCAAATGTTTCAACAAACTTTGAAGGATAACACCCTTCGTTGGTTCTTATCTCTTGAAGAGTCCAGAATTCGTAGTTGGGAAGATGTGGCCCGTGAATTCATGCCATAATATAAGTATAATAAAGAGTTGGAAGTCACCCGTCGGGATTTAGAGGTACTCAAATAGAACCATGGGGAATCAATTAACACCTTCATAGCAAGGTGGATAGAGAAAGTTTCCACCATGACCAAACGAGCTTCCAAAGAGGAGTAAGTCATCATCGTAAAAAATAACTTTTTATCCCATGTCCGAGTGACGATGGGAGGACAATAATACCCTCATTTTAGAGCCCTACAAGAAATAGGAGTGGAGATTGAAGAAGGTTTTGTCAAGACAAAAGTTGAACCAAAGAAAGTTTCTAGACAATTTACTCGCAGTAAGTATGAAAAACCAGCCAGTGTTTCAGTCTCAATCATTAACAACATTTCTCAACCAGCCACTTCATGGGAACCAAACACTACACCAAATCTCGCGAATGGTCACGCCCAGTGGGTCACGGACTTGGGCCGTGACCCACTCAATATTTGGCGTGACCATATTTATTATCACACTAAATTATCGATGCTCTAAAAGTGGACACGGACCAAGTTCGTGACCACAGTGGTCGCGGACTTGGGCCATGACCAGGTCGTGACCATCTTGGTGCCAAACTCATGCGAAAATTCCCTCCAAGCTTGGTCGCGGAGGGGTCAAGACCCAAGTCCGTGACCTATGGCATGACGAAGAAGATAGTACACACATTGGGGGTCATGGCTTAGGGTCGTGACAATTTCTTGGTGTGGGTTACGGCTATAGGCAGTGACCATACCTCATTCAAGCAATAGGGTTAATGAAAAAGGGTTGCGCATCACTGATTGAGGGTCACGGCTATGGGTCGTGACCATTTCTTGGTGTGGGTCACGGCTATGGGCCGTGACCATCCTTCAATTCAAGGTCTGAAACTAGTCGCGCATGGGGGTCACGACTATGGGCCGTGACCATCCTTCAATTCAAGGTCTGATATTGGTCGCACATGGGGGTCATGGCTGTAGGCCGTGACCATTGGCCATTCATGTAGCAGCAGCAAGGAGGTTATGGGTTGCAAGGTGGGTCGCGGCTGATGGCCGTGACCATATAATTCCTAAAAAAATGAACTTTAACATTTGACCCCTTTCATTTTCATTTAACCGCTTCTCTCTCTCTCTCGTCAAAGACAAAGTTGTGGCTTCTCTCTCTCGTCAAACACTGGTGGGTTTTATCTCTCTCTCTGTTGCCGACCCCTGCTGCCACCGGTAAGTTTAGCTTACTTTAATTTCTATTTTGATTTGTTTGATGAGATACATATATTTGAATGAGGGTTATTGGTTTTTTATTTCTATTTCATGAGATACAATCATACATATCTGTTTTGATTTTTGTTTGATGAGATACAAATACAGATACTTTAATTTCTATTTTGTTCTTTTATGTGTGTAATTGTATGTGTATGTATGTATATATTTATGTCAAAAAAATATTAGGGTTTAAGTAAACCATAGATTGTATGTGTGTATGTATAGGTTATGTCAATAAACCCTAGATTGTATGTATGTATTTTTTTGGCAAAATATTATTCAAAACTCTAGACATTATATTTTTTTTGACAAAATATAATTAAATTGATTTATAATAAGTAAAAAAAATTACATCTGCCTTTTTGTGGGTTATATAGATGCATAGATTTATGTCAAAAAATATTAGGTTTAAGTAAACCCTAGATTGTATGTGTGTATGAATAGATTATGTCAATAAATCCTAGATTGTATGTGTATGTATTTTTTTTGACAAAATATGCTTGTCTTTTTTTTTTTTGGCAAAATATAATTAAATGATTATTTTGGCATACGAGTCGTAAACACGTGTGCACATTACTATAGTGAGATATTGTTGGCTTGGTTGTTGGATACTATGTTGAATTTATTGAATTGATATTAGTGTCGATAAATGTACATGTTATTAAATTTGTTGGGTGTGCTCTTGATTTGCCTATGAGAAAGTATATCACGTATCTTGCGATTAATGTGCATTTTTTTACGTTTATGTCAAGATATTAGGAGGCTACAACTTGACATGGAACAAATACAACTTGATTCCATTAATTCATATTTTAACTTGACATTTATGCCATAATTCTGTTGATTTCATATAGTTCTGTTTTAGTTTGATATTTGTTGTGATCAACTTGATTGGATATGTATTTTAAAACCTTAAAATGGCGGCGTAATAATCACAACTACATTGATATTATAGGCACCGGGTTGATATTATAGATTTTTGTTTTCCTTTGACTTTGTGTACTTTTATTTACATATTATAGGCAGCAGGTTGCTCACGTTCGTTCGAATTACGGTGTTAAAATGGGGGAATAAATCTGCGTCATATGTAAATCTACGACATATTATAGGCAACAAATCTAATTCTTAAGTGGTTTTGTGAGGTACTTTCTTTAATTTTACATGACCGTTCTTCATAACACATTGTTTACGTATTGCAGATCTAACTAATTACATACCAGTTCTTCTTTACACGGCAGGTACTCTTTAATTTAACTAAAGTAGTTATATAATTGATATACATTATCTATTAAATTATTTAAATGATAGAAGGAGTACGGGATAATTATTAGTTTTGTTTGGTTTGGTCGTTGGATATTTATTGGTTGTTGGCTTGTTACTAGATAGTATGTTAGAAGGAGAATGGGATAATTAGAAGGAATACAGGATAATTATTGGTTTGATTATTGCATAATATGTTGAAAATATTTTAGACTCCCCGTTTCAGAATACGACGATACCTTGTTAATGTCTAGACATAAGATTAAAAACATGGCGTTAGAGGGAAGAAACCCGAAAAATCCCACAAACGGACCCGTGAGAGGGTGAAAACTCAAAATAGCCCCGATACGGTCCTTTGAGAGGCACCAACACCTCTCATGGGACCAATGTAACTCGTAGGAACTGAACGCGCGATCACGGGACTCCCAGTTTCAGAACACGAATATAATTTGAAAATATGAGGACTTAAGCTTGAAATCAAGGCATTAGAGGGCAAAAACACTAAACAACCCCCGTAAGCTCCTGTGAGAGGCACCAACACCTATCACGGGACCAATGTAACACGTAGTAACTGACCGAGCGATCACGGGACTCTCGGTTTGAGAATACAGCGATAAGTTGAAAATATGAGGACTTAAGCTTAAAAACAAGGCGTTAGAGGATGAAAACTCAAAACAACCCCCGTACGGTCCCGTGAGAGGAACCAACATCTCTCATGGGATCAATGTAACATGTAGGAACTGACATAGCGATCACGGGACTCCCGATTTGAGAATAAGGTGATAATTTGAAAATATGAGGACTTAAGCTTAAAAACAAGGCGTTAGAGGGTGAAAACTCAAAACAACCCCCGTACGGTCCTCTGAGAGGAACCAACATCTCTTATGGGACGAATATAACACGTAGGAACTGATCGCGTGATAACGGGACTCCCGGTTTAAGAATATGACGAAAATTTGAAAATATGAGGACTTAATCTTAAAAACAAGGCATTAGAGGGTGAAAAATCGAAACATCCCTCGTACGGTCCCGTGAGAGGAACTAACATCTCTCATGGGACCAATGTAACATGTAGGAACTGACTGAGTGATCACGGGACTCGCGATTTGAGAATACGACGATAATTTGAAAATATGAGGACTTAAGCTTAAAAACAATGCATTAGAAGGTGAAAACTCGAAACAGCCCCGTACAGTCCTATGAGAGGAACCATCATCTCTCATGGGACCAATATAACACGTAGGAACTGACCGCGCGATAATAGGACTCCCGGTTTGATAATACAACGATAATTTGAAAATATGAGCACTTAATCTAGAAAAAAAGGCGTTAGAGGGTAAAACTCGAAACAACCCCCATACGGTCCCATAAGAGGCACCAACACCTCTCACGGGACCAATGTAACATGTAGGAACTGATCGCGCCATCACAGGACTCCTGGTTTGATAATACGTCGATAATTTGAAAATATGAGGACTTAAGCTTGAAAATAAGGGTGAAAAATCGAAACATCCCTCGTATGGTCCCGTGAGAGGCACTAACAAAACGGTCCCGTTAGAGGTACCATCACCTCGTAAGGGACCAATATAACTCGTAGGAACTGACCACATAGTCACGGGACTCCCAGTTGGAGTGTACAACATAATGGCAAATCTTTATAAGACAAGATCTTTACAAAATAAATATATAACGAAGCATTAACTTGAGAAATCTTTAAGAAACCTAAAGAAAAAATAATAGACCAACTATTCTTTTTCATTGATGAAGTGAGGCAGACCCCATTTGTCAACTTGAATTAGACCTCTCAGCTGCTTTGGAAAGTCTTGAACCAATAAGATTTTGAAAGATCTCCTTATTTTCTTTACTTCCCATTTTTTCTAGAAAGTCAGTTACTTAATTTCTTTCCCTATGTATGTGATTAAGATAAAACTTCAACTGTTTTAATTGATGATGGCTGAGATGAATTGTCCATTTTATTTTCCAGGGAGTATTGGCTTTTCCTTGATGAATGTCAACTAAAACATTGGAATTTAGAGCTTGATTTTCTTCCTTCATGTTTAAAACATCTCCTAGAGGAATAGAGAAAGCCCATAGCAAGTCCTCATTTTGATTTGTTAAAATACATCCACCTCCTCCTTTGCTTGGATTCTGAATAAATCTATGATCTATATTGAGCTTCAAGATGCCAATTGGGAGAGCGATCCACTTGATCTGTAGCTTATGATTGGTTCTTGGAGATTTTTTGATTTTGTAATAGAGATCTTTTACATGAGAAACCTGATACAAAGCAGAAAACACATTAGAAGTAACTTCATCATATTTACATTTATTTTTGTGCATCCATAAGCACCAACAAACTATATATGGCATGATTCGATTAATGTTGGAGTACACCTTAACACCATAAAGCCACCATTGAAATAACTGGTTTCTCAGGCCACCTGCAGCTCTCTTTATCCCATAGGCCTGATAGAATTTATCCCACACTAAAGAAGAAATAACTCCTGATTCAAAAATGTGTTTTATGGTCTCTTCTGAGGGTTCATAACATCAATGGAATTTTGATGGACCTCTGAAGCCTATTGATCTTAATTTATCATCAATTGACAATAAATTATTGAGCAATTTCCACATAAATACAGAGATTTTAGAGGGGATGTTGGTGTGCTAAATAAACTTTTCACTGATCTGCCTTACACTTTTAGTTCCGCATATCTCTCAAGATGAGGACAATGTAAAATCTCCACTATTACAATCTTTTCATATTAACTAATCTAATTTGCCCTGCCATATTTCTTCAACCTTCTTGATTTTGACTGCAATTGATAAAGGAAAATCTGCCTAAACTTTGATTCTATCCCACTAGTTTCAAGCATCCTAAAACTTATTAATTATCTAGTCTTTTTGAACTTTTGGATTCTTACAACCTACAATCTCCCAATTATCCTTGTATATGTTAATTCTCCCCTCTCCTATTTGCCACCTTGTATAATTTTCAGGTAAATCCCTCATAAGGCATATTATATTCCAAGTATGAGCTCCCTCATAACATATATACATATAATACATATAACATATACATATATATACTATGTTGTATACATACATATATATATGTATATGTATGTATACTGTTATATACATATGTGTATATAACAGTATACCTATTATATACACATACGTATATGTGTATATAACAGTATATCCTGTTATATACAGTATATATATATATATATATATATATGTCCCTAATACTCATTTTTCTTTTAGTGCATCCATCCAGCCTTTCAAATCTTTCTTGAGGAAATTTTCACTGATGGAGGCTGGCAGAATGATGTCCCAAATCAGCCTCATGCATAACTCCTACCCAACTCAACCTCATTTGCATCGCCTCTTGAAAACATGGATTTTCCCTGATGTGGCATCATCTCGTTCATTTAATCTTCTTATATGTCATATCCATCCCATGCACATCTTGTTGGACTTGAAAATGTGCTGGACCAACACAACTGACTGTATTATCTTTATTAAGTGAATACTGAATTCTAACCATACTTATCAACCATTTGAACAAACTCATTATATTTTGGATAAGTGAGATCGAAAACCAAAGCGATGTCGACTTCATTTGTTTTATCATTTGAAATAACCTTAGCAACTAACGTGGAGTCCAACTGTACAGCTATATATGCCCATATATAGCAGCTATATATGCCCATATACAGAAGCTATATATAGCAGCTATATATGGCTATATAGAAGCGATATATGCCCATATATAGCCTCTATATATGGACATATCTAGAAGCTAAATATGACCATATATAGCAGCTATATATGACCATATATAGCTGCTAGATATAGCCATATATAGCTGCTATATATGAGCCTATATAGCTGCTATACGTGGCCATATATAGCTGTAAGATATGGCCATATATAGCGGCTATATAAGCCATAAATAGTTGCTACATAGCTTGAAAACATGGCGTTAGAGGATGAAAGCCCAAAACAGCCCTCGAACGGCCCTGTGGGTGGCACCAATACCTCCCACGGGACCAATGTAACTCATAGGAACTGACCGCGCAGCAGCGGGACTCTTGGTGTGAGAATACGATGATAATTTGCTTATTTCTAGGCTTAGGCTTAAAAACAAGACGTTAGAGGGTGAAAACCCGAAACAGCCCCTGAACGGCTCTATGGGTGACACCAACACCTCCCACGGGACAATTGTAACTCCTAGGAACTGACCGCGCATCCACAAGAATCCCAGTTTGAGAATACGACGATAATTTACATATTTCTTCACTTAGGCTTAAAAACATGGCGTTAGAGGGTGAAAACTCGAAATAGCCTCCAAACGGCCCCGTGGGTGGCACCAACACCTCCCACAGGCCCAATGTAACTCGTAGGAACTGACCGCATAGCCGCGGGACTCCCGATTTGAGAATACGATTATAATTTGCTTATTTCTAGGCTTAGGCTTAAAAACATGGCGTTAGAGGGTGAAAACCCGAAACAGCCACCGAATGGCCCCGTGGGTGGCACCAACACCTCCCACAGGACAATTGTAACTCGTAGGAACTGATCGCGTAGCCACGGGACTCCCGATTTGAGAATACGATGATAATTTGCATATTTCTAGACTTAGGCTTAAAAACATGGCTTTAGAGGGTGAAAACCCGAAATAGTCCCCAAACGGCCCCGTGGGTGGCACCAACACCTCCCACGGGACCAATGTAACTCGTAGAAACTGACCGCGCAGCCGCGGGACTCCCAGTTTGAGAATACGATGATAATTTGATTATTTTTAGGCTTAGGCTTAAAAACATGGTGTTAGAGGGTGAAAACCCGAAAAAGCCCCCGAACGGTCCCGTACGTGGCACCAACACCTCCCACAGGACCAATGTAACTCCTAGGAACTGATCGCGAGTCTGCGGGACTCCCGGTTTGAGAATATGATAATAATTGGCATATTTCAAGATTTAGGAATAAAAACATGGCGTTAGAGGGTGAAAACCCGAAACATCCCCCGAACGGCCCCGTGGGTAGAACCAACACCTCCCACGGGACCAATGTAACTCGTAGGAACTGATCGCGTAGCCGTGGGACTCCCGGTCTGAGAATATGATGAAAATTTGGATATTTTTATTCTTATGCTAAAAAACATGGCGTCAGGGGGTGAAAACTCGAAACAGCTTCCGAACGGCCCCATGGGTGGCACCAACACCTCCCACGGGACCAATATAACTCGTAGGAACTAACTGTGCTGCCGTGGGACTCCCGATTAGAGAATACGATGATAATTTGCATATTTCTAGACTTAGGCTTAAAAACATGGCGTTAGTGGGTGAAAACCCGAAACAACCCCTTAAAGGCCCAACGGGTGGCACCAACACCTCCCACGGGACCAATGTAACTCGTAGGAATTAATCGCGCAGCCGCGGGACTCCCGGTTTGAGAATACAATGATAATTTATATATTTTTAGGCTTAGGCTTGAAAACATGGCGTTAGAGGGTGGAAACCCGAAACAGCCCCCGAACGGCCCCGTGGGTGGCACCAACACCTCCCACGGGACCAATGTAACTCGTAGGAACTGACCGTACAGCCGCGGGACTCCCGATTTGAGAATACGATGATAATTTGCGTATTTCTAGACTTAGGCATAAAAACATGGCGTTAGAGGGTGAAAACCCAAAATAGCCCCCGAACGGCCCCGTGGGTTGTACGAACACCTCCCACGGGACCAATGTAACTCGTAGGAACTGACTGCGCAGCCGCGGGACTCCCGGTTTGATAATATGATGATAATTTAAATATTTCTATTCTTATGCTTAAAAACATGGCGTCAGAGGGTGAAAACCCGAAACATCCCCCGAACGGCCCCGTGGGTGGCACTAACACCTCCCACGGGGCCAGTATAACTCGTAGGAACTAACCGCGAGACTCCTGGTTAGAGAATACGATGATAATTTGCATATTTCTAGACTTAGGCTTAAAAACATGGCGTTAGAGGGTGAAAAACCGAAACAGCCCCCGAACGGCCTCGCGGGTGGCACCAACACCTCCCACGGGACAATTGTAACTCGTAGAAACTGACCGCACGTCCACGGGACTCCCGGTTTGAGAATACGATGATAATTTATATATTTCTAGGCTTAGGCTTAAAAACATGGCGTTAGAGGGTGAAAACCCAAAACAGCCCCCGAACGGCCCCGTGGGTGGAACCAACACCTCCCACGGGACCAATGTAACTCGTAAGAACTGACCGCCCAGTCACGGGACTTCCGATTTGAGAATACGACTGTAATTTGCATATTTTTAGACTTACGCATAAAAATATTTATATGTGGATAATTTTAACTCATCTATGCAATTTTTCTGCTTGATTAAATTTTTTGTAAAACTACTCGATTACTGATATTTTTTTTTATGTATCCTATCATTTGTAGGATTTTTGCACGCGGAACAAACAGAGGAGGCAATGGTTTACAATGTGAAGATTGTTTATATGTTGTGGACATTCAGGATTTTGTTTTTATGTGTTAAAACCGTGCGGGCTTTTATTGTTTAGTTTTATGGCCGTGCGGGCTTTATAATAAGCAGGTTTTACATTTATAGGGTTTGGAATGTCAAGAAAATAGCGGAAACTCTGCCCAATTTTTTTTGGTTTGTGAATTATTAAGACGTGTAATATTTTTAAATTTGTATATATATTTTTTTATTAACAACGTTCTCGATTCTCAATTTGTGATTTTTTTTATTGTTTTGCCAATAATAAATATTTGTAACACCTTGTACGCGTCCAACGTTACACGTATCAACCGACGGTGCACTCACAGGACCCCCAATTTTAGGATTGGACAAAAAAATACGTTTTGTTTTAAATTATAGTTAAATATGGTCATTGACTTTGTCCATGACCATTTTTATTTTTTTCGTCGCCCATAAAAATGGTCGCGGCCAAAGTCCGCGACCATTTTTTTTCTTTTTTTCATCAGAGTTGTGGGTCACGAACTTGGACTGCGACCATTTTTTTTTTTTTTTTTATTGTCACGATTGTGGGTCACAGACTTTGGCCGCGACCAATTTGTCACAGTTATGGGTCACGGATGAGGGCCGCGACCAAATTTTTATTTTTTTTTGTCACGGTCGTGGGTCTCGGACTTTGGCTGTGACCAAATTGTCACGGTTGTGGGTCACGGATGAGGGTCGCGACCAATTTTTATTTTTATTTTTTTGTCACGGACGTGGGTCGTGGACTTGGGTCGCGACCAATTTGTCACAGTTGTGGGTCACGGATGAGGGCCGCGACTAATTTGTTTTTAATTTTTTTGTCACGGACGTGGGTCGCGGACTTTGGCCGCGACCAATTTGTCACGGTTGTGGGTCACAGATGAGGGTCGTGACCCGTCATGGTACGGGTCACGGCCCAAGTCCGCGACCATCTGCCGTGACCCCTCTCGGTTGTGACCATTTTTTATCACGGACTTGGGCTGCGACCCACAAAATGGCCATGCCCAAAATGGTAACGACCCAAGTCCGTGACCCACAGTTTTGGTCAGGGATTTTGGCCGTGACCAATCGCCAGTTTTGGTGTAGTGAAAAAGACACCCTGTCCTAGTCCGAAAGGAATACACAAATCTCCATGATCCCTTATCTAAAGTTTACCAGGCCCTTCTAAGATAAAACCCACTTACTAAGAACTTCAAACCAAATGCCCGCTGTGATTTCAATCAAACTACTGGCCATTCCATCGACCAATGTTTTCACCTACAAAGCATGATCCAAGGTCTGATTGATTGGGGTGTCATTGCCCCACAACCAATCCTAAACCAAACACTACTCACAATTATCTCCCAAATCATAGTAAGGCCATATTCTTAGGAAAAGACCCAGACTTTGATCCATCAATCCAGATTACACCAAGACAATTACCCATCATACCCATGTACTCTCCTAAACCTCTCCAAACTTACCCATATTTCCTCCTACACCCTACCAGCCTCACCGAAGCTTGCAGTGTCACTCCTTACAAGAGAATGTATTATTGTCCATGTGAATTCTAGAGATGAAAGTATGGAATTATCAGAAGTATTGAACCACCTCCTTGAGTTCAGGCTGAAATTTCCCTCCTAGATGATCATCGATTTCCAAAGCTTCAGTGCACTATTCTTGGAAGCACAAAAATGGACCTGGGAATCAGACAGTTGGGTAGTACCTCTCGATAAAGTTAGCCTAGTTAAGGTCATCTAGATCATGGAAAATTTATTTCAATAAATCGATGATATTAGTAGCATGTATGAACTATTAGATGCTCTAAAAATACAAGGACGCCTAGTCCCTTCACCTCTACACCTCCCCACCGAATGGGAGGATTTATATGAAGAATCCATTGAAGTTGTGGAGTGTATTGACTTTTCATGGAAAAATAATATTGTCACCACCGGATGGGGAGTTGAATTCGATGATTCAGATGAGGAGAAAATTTCATAAAGGACTAGGTCGGTAGTCGACAATCGTGGGATGATATCATTCGAGGTGCTATTAGGAGAGATCAACAGGGAGTCTGAACAACCCGAGATCAATGAGGAAATGGGGTTTATGTTTTTCCCCTATTCTATGAACCGCATGACCAGGTCAGGGAGACATTACCATGTTCCACCCCTCAATCAACAAGTGACAAAGGTAAAGGTGTAAAGTATGCCATAAATGACTCTCGAAGAAAGCAAGGTCCTCGATCAGTTAAAAAAAACCCCAGCTAACATCACTCTGTGGATACTCTTTATATCTTCCCAGTTGCACAAACATGCTTTAATCAAGCTACTCACATGACCCACAGTCCCTCCGTCTACCATGCAAGAAGAAGCAGTGAATCTGGTTGCATCTCTGACATATACAATAACGCTCTCTTTCTCCGAAGAGGAAATCCCCAAGATCGGGCCAAATCACAATTATGATCTTAATATCTCTATCAAATTCATGGGAAAGACTCCCCCGCTCTCTGTTGTCGATAATGGATCCTCTCTTAATGTTTGCCCGCTGAGAACCCTCAACTATTTAGGACTAAAAGTGAGAGACCTTGCTCCAACCTCTTCCTCTATAAGGGCCTACGATAATATTAGTTGATAAGTGATGGGATCTGTAAATCTTACAGTAGGGGATGGCCCTCTAAATCTTGTCATAGAATTCCAAGTCATCGACATCCTAACTTGTTTCAATATGTTGCTTTGAAGATCATAGCTCCATAGTATTAAGCGTGTTTCTTCTTCCTTGCATCAGAAACTGAAATTCTTCGCTAATGGGCAAGTCATTACCATTTTAGGCGATGACAGTACCAATAATGAAAGCACTCATAATCCAGTACTTGAGATACAACATGGGTCAAATGATATGCTCCTATCCTAATTTTGAGTTGATCCACTTCTACTCCCAGTAGGGGATGATTTCAAAGTTAGGGTATGTCCAGAGTATGACACCCATGACAACATTAACGTGATCCAGATGTTTAAGAACATGCACTTCATGCCCAGATTGGGGCTAGGATAAAATTAGCAAAGGATACTCAATCCCATTGTGCTGAAGAAAGATTTCCAACCTTGTGGCCTAGGCTATCAACTATCAGTAAAAAAAACTCAGGAAGATTCGCCATCTTCAACTGAAGAGAAGACTAGAATGTGTCAAGACCATCTTAAGAGATTAACTGAATGGAAGATTTATTAGGGAGGGTGAATATTTCCCCTTCTGTGGATTTCCTGAACCTTGGTACGACCATGTGGACAAGAAGATAAAATATGGAATGGAGATATTTTTCTAAGACAGCTATTCATGGGTTGAGAGTTTTCATTATCACATGCAATCGCTCACTGATAAGACCATAACCAATATCGAAGATTCCAAAGAAAGTGACTTCGAAGGTTACTTCAACTTACAAACACTGGGGCTAGCACTTTGCATGATCCAGTTAGGAGCTACATTATCCAATCTATATCGCCTTATCAAAGCTACTGACACACCTCTCCTCAACTGGCATTATATACTAGTTTCCCCTGCCAAAACTAAACCCAACCCGAATGTTTATCCCATTTCTTCTTCTGTTGTTTCTTTTTACCCTGATGTAATAGAGACGTCTTTTGACGAGGTTCTCAATGCTATTTTTCCTATCAACGAAATAAACAAATATTTTGAGTATCTTGTTCTGGTTTAAATTAATTGTCTTGATTCCAATCAAACTCTTGATGATGATGATTTTTTAACTGAATAATTCTTAACTAATTTAAATAAGGTTAATAATAAACAACATAACCGCGTTCAAGTTAATGAAGATGAAATTGTTATTATTAATCTCGGTTGTAGTAAAAAACTGCATAAGATTAGGATATGGGTCACCCTTGACAAGCATGAGCGCGCATAACTCGAAGGATTACTGAAGGAGTTCATGGATGTCTTTGAATGGTCTTACGATGATATCCCATCATTGATCCCGAGATAGCTCAGCATGAGATTCCTACTCTCCTAGAATGCAAATTGGTTAAGAAGAAACTACGAAAGCTCCACACTGAATGGTCTCTCAAGCTTAAAGAAGAAGTGGTCAAACAGTTGAACGTGGGTTTCATTCGTATGATCGAATATTTCACATGGCTAGACAACATCGTGACCATGTTGAAATCAGGAGGGAAGGTTCAGATGTGTGTCGACTATGGAGACTTGAAAAAGGCCTCTCCGATGGATGATTACCCACTACTAAATATCGACATAATTGTATAGAACACGACCAATCACACTCTGAAATCATTCATTGATGGGTTTACCGGGTATAACCAAATCAAGATGCACTCAGATCACCAAGAGAAAACCACATTCATCACCCCATGGGGAACCTTTTAATACACCGTTATGCCATTCGATCTAAAAAATTGCAGGGGATACCTACCATGGGGATGCCGTAACCATTTTTCATGATCTGATACACTAGGAAGGTGAGGTCTATGTGGATGATATGATTATCAAGTCCAAGACTAAGGAAGGTTATGTTCCCGCTCTTCGAATGTTTTTCGAGCGACTACAAAAATATCAGATGCTGCTCCACCACCAGAAATGTGTCTTCAGTGTTATAGAAGGAAAACTCTTGGGATTCATGGTTAGGGAGAAGGGGATAGGAGAAGATCCTGAAAAATTGGAATCCATACTCTAGATGCCACCACCTTGAATAGAGAAAGAATTTCAAGGATTCCTGGGGAAATTATAGTACATCAGTCAATTTATTAACCAGTTAACTTCCATTTGTGAACCCATTTTTGAATTCCTCCGAAAGGATTCAACCAAGGTTGGGAATGAAGCTTGCCAAGAAGCCTTTGATCGAATCAAACAATACCTAACCTGAGCTCCAGTACTCATACTACCGCAGCCTTGTCTTCCTCTACTCCAATACCTAACTATTACAGATACTATAGTTGGGGATTTGCTAGATCAATGCCTCAAAGAATCCTGCAAATAGAGGGCCATCTACTATGGTAATAGAAAGTTATTCGAATAAGAAGTCAATTACAATGCTTTGAAAAAACTGTGTGTTTCCTTGTTTGGGTCACCCAAAAGCTGCGGCATTACATGCTCTCATTTCCCATCAAACTTATGTACCGAATGGATTATATAAAGTACTTGCTCAAAAATCCTACTTTGTCCTTCAAATGGCCCTTTGGTTGATGCTTCTAGATGAATTTGATATTGTGTATATCAAGCAGAAGTCCATGAAAGGAAGATCCATATCTAACTATCTCGCTGAATACTCTATGGAAGAAGACAACATCTGGATTTTTGAGTTCCCAAATGAGAATATCCTTTGTACCTCCTAAGAAAACCTTCGATGGAAAATGTTCTTCGATGGTGCCACCAATAAAAAGGGATGGCATTGGGATACTCCTAATTTCCCTTGATGACTCTCACACTCCCATTGCCATCAAGCTTGATTTTCCTTGCACCAATAACATGACTGAATACGAGGTTTCTCTTAAGAAAGGAATTCGATACTTGGATATCTATGGGGACTCATACCACATCATCGGTAAAGTGCTCAGAAAATGGAAAGTCAAGGACAAGAAACTCTTACACTTCCATGCCCACCTAGAAGAGGTAGCCTCTTAATTCCAAGATATTACCTTCCACTACTTGCCTTGAGAAAATAACAACCTAGGTGATGGACTTTCTACCTTAGCCTCCATGGTTGACATGCTCGAAGGAATAATAATTCCCCCTTCCTAATCCAAAAGCAAGACAAACCGACCCACTTTTATCATATTCAGCTCATCACAAAGGAAAATCTTGAAATGACTACTTGTACTATGACATTTGACGCCTCTTCAAACATGGTAGGTATCCCCAAGGTTATGACAAGAAAGATAAAAAAACTATCCATAGACTGGCTCCAGAGTATATCATCTGTGATAAAGAACTGTTCAAAAGAAACTTCGATGAAACCCATTTACACTGCATTACAGGGGATGGCATTGAAGAAATAATGCAGAAAATGCATAGCCGGGAGTGTGGACCTCTCATGAACGGTCATATTCTTGCCAAGAAAATCATCCGACGGGGTTACTACTGGACTACCATGGTTCAGGATTGTATCGCCTATATTTGGAGATATCTCAAATGCCAATAGTTTTCCAATATTCACCACTTGCCTCCTTGGGAATTATATAACATGACTTCTCCATGGTCATTCTCCACATGGGGCATCGATATTATAGGGAAGGTTATGCCCAAAGCCTTCAATGGACATGAATTATCCTAGTTTCCATTGTTTACTTCACCTAATGGGTTAAAGCTGGATCATACGCACTTCTGAATGCCAAGAAGGTAGCCAAGTTCATCAGAAGGAATATCATCTACCAATATGGGGTCCCGTACGAGATGGTATTAGACAACGGGTTCCATTTTGAGGAATAAGTTACAGAAGTGGTTGATGAATATGGGATTCAGAGACACAAATCCTCCCCCTACCGACCTCAAACCAATGGTGCAGTCGAAGTCGCTAATAAAAAACTTAAAGCCATCATCAGCAAGAAGATCAAAAGTTTTCGAGGTTGGTCCTACCAGATCCCTTATGCCCTCTGGGGCTACCGTACTTAAGTTCAAGCCTCTACTGGGGTCACCCCTTACTCTTTGGTTTACATCATGGAAGCAGTCCTACCCGTGTAGCTAGAAATTCCTTCAATGCGCTTTATATTGGAAAGCAAAGTCAGCTAAGAAGACTAGCATCAGAGCCATCTTGATGAGTTGTCACTCTTGGATGAGAGGATATTGAAAGCTTTATACTACATACAAGGGTACCATCGCCGAATAGCGCAATCATTTAATAATAGAGTCAAGGATCACGGTATCCAAGAAGGTGTTTATCCCTTAAAGAAATAGTAAAACCCATTTGGGACCCTAGAGGGAAATTCAAGACCAATTGGAGTGGTCCCTACATTGTGAAGAAAATCCTGTCAGGTGGCGCCTCTATGCTCTCTGGCCTTGATGGATAAGAGATGTTCCATACAATCAATCTGGACTGTCTCAAGAAGTTCTACCCCTAGTCCAAAATCTCGGCGCGTTGTGATTCTTCTCATCTCCATTCTATTCTAAAAAAAATCGCTTCATTTGCCCCTACCCAGAACTACGTGGGGCTTGATCCTCTATAAAAACCTTTTTTCTTTCAAAAACAAAACTCTTCAAAATAACCGAGAGGTATGTAGGCAACTCATATGCATCATATAAGCACGACCCCCTTCCTTTTTCACAAAATGCTATTATTTTCTTATCTCCGAGAATGAAAATTGATTTAAACATATACTTGAATGAAAGGATAATGTATGCCTTAATGATTAGAAACGATATTTCAAATTCAAAACTCATCTAGAGGCACAACTAGATGATCAAAAACTTCTTTATTCCATTATTTAAACAAATTTGGCACAATTACATCGGCGTAGGGAGTCAAAAGACTTCCTTTACCAACCTACTCCTACGTTCCCAAAAACAAGCCACACCTAAAAACAACTTTTCCAAAATTATTCCCAGAAAGAACAATTAAAATAACCAGATACACTCCCAAACACCATATCAAAAGCTTCACAAATAAACTTCACAAGGAACCCCACCCGCAGCTTCCAGAGGAGACAACCCCATCATTATTATCCATATCTTGAATCCCCCAAAATTCCCTTGCCTGAATGGAATGCCGCTGACGAACCGTAGCATGATAAGCTCGGACCATCCTGAGGAAAACCACGATGCCTCCCTCCATGATGTTCAAAGTGACAAACCATCGTTGACCGGACTCCACCGCCTATATCTTGTCAACTACCCTCCTCCATAACCACTTCATGTCTTCCCTTAAGACATGCCAAACCCGCCCAACAAACTGCGAAGGACGAGATGATGGTCGATAATTATCCCATAAAGATAGAAGCCGCATGCTCATTTAATTGGTCAAGTTCTCCACCTGGAATAAATCTAGTGTCAGTAGTGGCACAATCTGTTCCTAGCCAAATTGGTGTAAGATCCGCTAGGAAAAGTAAAAAGAGGTCTGCTTGAGGCCGACCAATCGAACATACTTGTACTCCTCCAGTTTCACAATGGGCAGTAGTTCCCCCCCCCCCCCCCCACTAATGCACTAACCAGCGCAAGCCTCGAGCCCTGTGCTCCACAAATCAATTCTCCCAGCTTTCAATATCTAGGTCTACACTGATGAAGTGGCACAAAATTAAGTTTGGTACTACTGACACGGGATACTCAGGTGGGACCACCATGCGAAATCTCTCTGACAGCCACGTGAACATTATTACAGGGCTACCCCTCAGAAAATTAGAATGGCCTTCCTGTGAGGCATTCAGACCATTCAAAGTCTTCGCCAGTAAAACTGCCACAGAATTGCAATGGTACGACATCCAGGAAATAAAGTCTGCGAGTTGAGAGTCCAGTAGCAGCTCCCCAGCCATCAATAGTAGTTTTGAAACCAAGCCGAGGATGACAACTCCAGCGTAGCTATCATAGCCAACACCTTGCATATTCATATAATGGAACACAATAGGAAGAGATATCATTCCTCCCACTACGAGTGATCTGGCCGCCAAAGGAAAAAAATGGAGAAGTCCCACTAACAACTCTCTAGGGGACCAGGAAAATTCAGGCATAGCTGCCGTAACACTAGGATTTATCCCTAGCATGGAAAAAATTCCTTATAGGTCGGATAAACCTCATCTAACCCAAAGAGAAACACATGGTCTTCAGGGTACCAAAATTCCATAGTGGCCATTAGCATGTTCCACTTTATAGATCGGTTGCACCATAAAGAGACTTAACGCATATAGAAAGCATCGTAGTCAACATTGTACCAACATATTGCCTCCAAAGTCTTGAGGTAGTTAGCAAATTCAATGATACCAGGAAGAGACATATCATAAAAGAAGATAAAGTGAGCAAAAGACTGCAAAAAAGAAGGGATGCGAAGGTGTGAAGAAATACTCCATTCATGCCCCCTATTTATACTTAGAAAGGCTCTAACAAAGACAAATAATCCAGTAGAAATCGGAGGGAAACCTACCCTACCAAGTACTAATCCATTGAAGAATGTGAAATAAAGGTCTTAGATGGATTGTACTGGACCGGCATGCCGAGAGGCAGGACAAGGGGTATGTCAATCGGTAACCCCCTACTTTGGGAAATTTCCCTTTTTTCCTTTTTTATCATAATCGAAAAACTCAAGAAAAATAAATTTTTATTCTTATGATTTATTTCACCCTGTTTTAAATAAACTCTCTCGAAATCATTTCTTTTTACGGTCTCAGCAGAAAAGTAAAAAGAGCATATGCATTAAGTCACTGAGGGAATAAAATTAACAAAAACTTAATTGCATATATATATATATATATATATATTACCGTGTCACATCATTTTTGTAGGAAATAAGAAATAATAACGGGACTCGGCCCGTACCCACATCTTTTTTCTCTCTCACTCATTCCACCTACATTATCTCTTTCTCTCTAGGAATCTCCTTCCTTGTGGTGCTCTCTATTTCCCGACGGCGAGATGATGTACCTCCACTCTCCGAGCCAAACCCTGCCTCAGAAGAAGAAGACGGTACCAAATAAGAAGGTACCGGAATCGCATCCTGGATATGGGCAGTTGATGAAGATATCCAGTGCCAAACATCCCTCAGCCAAGTGGTCGACACCCGTATGTGCTGTGAGAAAAATAGAAATGAACCAATCAGTCAATAAAAAACCAAGAAAGAAATCAGAGAATCAAAAGGAAAAAATATGAAAATTATACCGCAGGACGAATGACCTCCTCTGTCAAGCCCATCTCCTTCGGATCCATCGCATTAGGGCAATGCCGCATGGGAACCGAACCGCCATCAGCCTGTAATACCCCGCAATCCTGGAGAGATACACGGCGTGCTACTACGATAAAACTAAACTAATTGCACAATAACAATGTGTATAGAGCATCTAAAAAATTCCACAATATAAACGAAACCACTAATCTCAATTCTTCAAATTCAATACAACAAAGTTTCTCGAAATAATATAAATCACCAATGCTCTATACAACACAATAAAATAATGAAAATCTTCCAAAAATATTCTTCCCAAGATAATCCACGCTAAAATCATCCCAATTAGTCCATAGCGGTCAAATCCACGCTAACCTGCCAACTAAAAGAAATATGGGGAAGTACACAATACAGCAGGAAAGATGCTCAATAAATATATTAGGGTGAATAAAGCGTAATAACACGAGTACGAATATTAAAATCAAATGAGAATCTCAATAGCATTTATCAACAAATTCCTCGACAACACATCAATGGTTCACGAGGCCTCACCCCATCCGCATATGCTTTATCAATCCATAGCCCTGGGAAGCAGGAATTTTGGTGGGTGCCCAACCTTTCCTTATAATCACCCATAATATTCCTTATATAATCTCTCTCTCAAACCCTATCTTGGAACCTAAGCTAACACATATTACTATATTGCCCCTTAATTCAAAATTGTCAACTTTACATATTTAAACCATTATAAGATGTCCAAAAATAATTTAAATTTAAATTTAAATATTCAATTCATTTCAAATAAAAATACATATAATATCAATATCCCACTTAATAAAATAATAATATTATTAAAATTATATACCATATTCATAAATAAAGCCCTCAAAATAATGGGGTATTACACAGCCCTCCAAATATTGTAAGTAGGAGAGTGTAGAAAGAAACTTCCTAGGATGTCGCTGCAACGGATGTCGACGGACCACCCGCACTATGGGACGATCCCACCAGTCGACTAGAGCCTTTCTAGGGGATAGGTATCCCATCATATATGCTGGATGACATCATCCATCTAGATAAAAAGTCTAGATAATCATACGAGACCGTTATGTTGGTATAGGATGAGTAAGCCTCTCCCATCATTATCGCTATCCATGTGTAATATACCATCTCTCACACCTGCCTCATGTACACCGAGGGCTGCACCCGTGGCACCACCACTTCCTCTTCCATAATTTTTCAATCAACCCTCTCCCCCGAAATACTAGGAGTAGCCAAACTCAAGTGCCAATAAACGTCGCATCTGCTTATTTTCCCCGGTCACCCCCATATCCTGGATAGCCGTCTCCCAAGGGTAGAAGGTCACTTGAAAAATTCCCTAGCAGATAAGGGTTAATATAAAAAAGGATAATCATGAAGAAAAAGGTCAAAAGAAAAATAAGAAAGACTTACCCACTCGCTCATCAGGCCATTCAAGACCTGACGCACAGTCACTAGAGAAAGAGGCTTCTTCGATCGTCGGTTGGACTTCTGCCACCGGTACATCCAGCAAAAGTCCCCAATAGACTCATCCTCCAAAGAAATCAGTTGAGTGTTAAACCCAATCACATCATAAAACCTTGTCTTCAAAGGACAAAGGTCGACAATCAAAAATCAAGAAGTAAGAAAAATGCGAATGCATAAAGAAAAGTGAGAAAATTAAAGGATACCTAAAGAAGATACGTGAGTCCAGTAAAAGTTTACCGGTTCCACTGGATAAATGCATCTAGAGAAGAATAAATGGTAGCCAAGGTTAGGCTCCCACAATCATAAAGAAGGATGTTAAAAAAACTCCTCAATTATGGCCTTCATCTGCTCGAGGTAGCCCGAAAGACCCCTCAAACCATGCTGAAAAATCTAAAAAAAATCTTGAAAAATTCCTGAAATTCCCAAATGAGTTTTAGAACCTTTTTCACCCAAAAAAACATTTTTTCCACACCCATTTCCCCAGCGAAACTCCCACCTCCCCAGCGGAATGCCCAAAAATGATTGATATCTCCAATCAAAATTTCCCCAGCTAAGAAAAACCACCTCCCTAGCGGAACCTAAATCAGATACAAAACTCCATGTCAAATATGCCCAGTAGAGCCTCCCAAGTTCATCCCTACTTAGGCCATCGGATTCGGCCTTGACCCACAATATTGGTCATGATCTTTTATGTCATAATTGACATCAGCCCCTCGGTCGTCTCCTCTTTTAGTTCATAATTGACATCGACCCCTGGTCGACACCTCTTTTAGGTCAGAATTAACCTCGACCCTAGGTCGTCACATCTTTTAGGTCAGAATTGACCTTGCCCCCCCCCCCCCCGACTGTCTCCTCTTTTAGGTAAAAATTGACATCGACCCCTAGTCGTCACCTCTTTTAGGTAAGAATTGACCTCGTCCCTCGATCGTCACCTCTTTTAGGTTAGAATTGACCTCGGCCCCTGATCTTCACCTCTTTTAGGTCATAATTAACCTCGGACCAGAGTCGTCACCTCTTTTAGGTCAGAATTGACCTCGGCCCCGATCGTCACCTCTTTTAGGTCAGATTTGACCTCAGCCCTTGATCCTCACTACTTTTAGGTCAGAATTGACCTTGGCCCCTAGTCGTCACCTCTTTTAGGTCAGAATTTACCTCGGCCCCCAATCATCACCTATTTTAGGTTAGAATTCACCGTCATCACCTCTTATGGGAAAGAATTTACCTCAAACCTTATAATTGGTTGCACCCTCCTTAAGTCCTCAGAATATACCTCGAATCATCCATCCCTATCATTACCTTAGGTCCGCAAAACTGACCTCTTTCCAAAACATCTTTTGGTGTCTATTCAACGATTATCACTTGTTCCAAGCTCATCTGTTGAGGGTCTCTATAGACACCAAATTCTAGGACCCTTAAGTCTTTCTTTAGGTCCCTAGCACCTCCCTAACTCACCAAAAACCCTAGGCCACACTCTGGGTACCAATCCAGAAGCCATCGGGTGCTCTCGAGATCTCGTTTAACTTCAATCAACCCTACCATCCGAGAAAAATATCTTTGAATCTTTGAAGGTCAATGAATACCCTTTCTAAGGGTCCACCCCATATGTGAATCGACATAACAGTCCGGATGAACGAACCATTTTACTGCCAAAAATTGATCTAGACACCATCGGGCGCTCTCAGGCCCCAATTTAAACCCAATAGACTTCATCTTCAGAGATAAGTCTCTTTGATTCTTCAAATTTCACTAAAATCCCTTTCCAACAGTCCCCCATGCATAAAATGGCATAACTATTCGGACGAACGATCCGTTTTCCACTGAAAACTAATTTGGAGGCCATCGGGCACTCCCGGACTCCGTTTGACCAAAGTAAACTCCTTAACTCGAATGATAATGAATGAATCTTTAAAGGGAACTAGATACCCTTTCCAACGATCTAACCCATGCATGATTCCGACTTACAATACTGATAAACGACCCGCTTTACTCTGACATGTCATCGGCCACTTCCGAGCCCCAGTTGACCAAGGTCAACAGTCAGAACTGAGCAAAACTCTTTTGAACATTGAATTACATCGCCCAAACTTTCTAATGGTCTGCCATGTTCATGATTCTGAATTACCATACGGATGAACTATTCATTTACGTCTGATGATCTCTCGTTAAAAGGATCGACGTGCTCTTTCGAGCCACATTTAACCCAAAGTCAACACCTAGAGCCGAGAACGGTCTGAAGGACTCTTAAAGGAATCTGAATTACCTTTATAACGGTATGTCCCGTGCATGATTACGATCAACGGATTATGTTTTATCACTATTTTTCCAAAGAAATTTTCACGAGGCTGCCAATTGGCAGGTCCCAGACCCTGCCTATAGCTAGTGTGCCTAGGGTCACCTCCCGATTGGTAGGAACATGGCTATGCCGATCAATAACCACTTGTTCCTATAAAAGGAGGGCATGACCTCACTCCAAAGTACACCTATAACTTTTATCCATCCGCACCACTGATCTCAGCAACATTCTCCCAATTAGCAAAGTTCCTTTATGTGCAATTTTATCCAAGTTCACATTCTCATCCCTTCCATGCCAATTTGGTAAGATATCATTCAATATTCATATCAAGCATAAAAGGAGTTCATCCAAAATCAAGGGTAAGCTCTCATTCTTGAAACAAGGTCCAAATCCTTCCCTTATCTCTTTAAAGTTCTTGTTTTTGCATTAGTTATATTAGATTCATAATCTAGTTCTTACCTTAATTCATACATATTAATCTCTAAATTTTTACTAGTATATTGTACATACTTTATTTTCTACAAAAAACACAAAATCAACAAAAAGAGGGATATACCCATAAATTCCAAACGAATCCAACTTTCACACTTTTCCAAAACTAAAACTCTTTTTCTACACACACTTTTATAATAAAATCCCGTTCAAATCTATGGGATAAAACCCCAACCGTACACCGCATGCAAACTACGTCGACTTTGATGCCTTTATAGGATACGTAGGTGTTTTAGATTAAAACCCGTGACTCGAGTCCAACTTTTGATCTTCCAATTTTCATTAAATCTCTATTCTTATATTTCATAATATTCTTGTATTATTATATCTTCATAATTCTTTATTAGCGCGCCATCCCACATATATTGTCATTTCCCCATAGTGGTCAATATCGTGATAAGTATCTAAATCATATTTTCTATATATGTTATATTTAGGAACATTCCTCTGGATGATTTCACTCTATCTTTTCCATGATATGATTTGAGGATTCCTATCTCCATACACGTACACACATTTCACGGAGAAATAAAGGAAACAATAACACAAGCCCATGAGAGACCGAAAGGGCGAGATGGGTTCCTAACACCTTCCCATTCCGTAACTTAGCCCCCGAACCTTCTAAACTATTGGTTTCGTATGCATCAATTTCTCTTTCATGCCGTCCTCTCGAGGTGACAACATGTTCTTTTATTTGTTTTGAGAAAAATAGATTGGCGACTCTTTCTCCTTACATTTATCCCACACCGATGATGGCCGAACCGTCACCGAGTGGGACACTAGACCTCTTTGAGCCTCCCAAGATCGGATCGGGATGATCACAGATTGAAAATAAGAGGAAACTCCCATTTGAAGAGACTAAAGAGGATAATTAACCCCATTGGCATTTCTCCTATCATAAGTTTGACATCCCGTAATTTTGAACATTTAATTTTAAGATTTTAATTACACGCGTGCTCGTAATAATATTTCTCATTTAGTAAATATTAATTAGTGAGAATAAAATTAATATTTAAGAGGAAATAAAATTTACTAAGTGTGATTAAGTAAATTAATTTTGGTAAATCGATAATACGTCTTAGTGAGTAATAACGTTGGGAACTCGCGATATCTCTACCGGGACATAAGAGTAGGTTATTTTTAGGTTGAGATGGAATATTTATATTTGGTTACATGGATGGTGATTTTGAGTTCCCGATTGATCCGAAATGGTCAAAATAGTCAAAACCCAGTACACAGGGGTAGAGATTGATTACCGGGAGCTTTTTAAACTAGATGGGACCCATTTGGTTGCATTTAAGTAACTTTTTCTTAAGAGATTAACCTAATTACGGGATTAAGAGGTTTAAATGGGATATTAAGGTTGGGAGGTATCCACTTTACACATTCTAAACCTCTAGGACTCTTTTGGTGAGAAAAGAAGGAGGGAGAACACAAGGAAGGGTGGAAAAAGGCTATATTTGTCAAGATTCAACAAGGAGGAGACTAAGATCGAATAACCATTCAAGGCAAGTGTATAACTTACTTATTGATTTTTTGTTTGTTTAGATTCATATCAAAATTGTTATAGTAATAACTAATTTTGGTATGGGGATTCAACGTGTAAAATGGGGTTTTGGAAAAGAATTATATATGATTTATGTGATGATTCAAATCTTATTTTTGTAAGAGTAAATCTTGATTTCAGTGAAATTAATCTTGCTTGTTGTGAAATATAATACTTGTGATTGTTTAAATTGCATGAAAAAATGATTTGGGAAAGAATCTAATTAGAGAAGTAATTGATAGAGGAAGAAATCGAGAATTTGGGACAACATTCTTGAATATGTTGAATTGATGAAATGGGGATGATGATTATTAAATTTATGATTATTAAGATGGATTTAGATTATGTTTTATGTATAAGAACACCCAGAAGACTAAAAATATTATTGGAGTTGCTAAAGGTTTAGAATTGAATGTTGGGAGATTGGAAAACCCGCCACTTTAATTCAAGAATTGGGCTTTTGCCAAGAATCGAATCGATTCGTCCTCGTAGGCGAATCGATTCGGCTAGGAGTCTGAATCGATTCGGACTTGCTGTGAGGGACAGTTAAGTTATTTAATGAAAGTGGGGGAGCTTTTGAGAAATGAAAAATTGTGAAAAGGTCTTTAGGGTATTGTAGGACTTTTTGGAATATTATAAATAGTTATTCAACCTCTGGTAGGGAAGAGTGGACTCAGAGTCTGGTTACGAGTATTTAGGAGGGGTAACATTCAGAATATATATTACGAATTTGGGGTAAAAGAAATTTGGAAATATCATTATTATTTATGGGTTGGTTACAAAGTTTCGGGTATTTTAGAAAGGTTATGTAACGATGCCTAATTCAATTAATGAATAATTAAACGTTTAAGAGTCAGGATTAAACTCGTGACTTATAGGCTAGTGCTTTAAGTGTTAGGCATGAATTAGCCGAAATTGATATATATATATATATATCCATGCTATTTGTATGGAACATACCCATCCTAGCGGGTATGCTATTAGTGGAGGTTGTGTGCCACGGGAGGTCACTCTGGCGAAGCTCAGCAGCGATAGTGCTATTTCCCTCGGTTATAAGTCTATGCATGTCCACATTGTGTAGGTTTGGAGTCTCGTAGAATAATATGGTATGGTTATGACTGCGGACTTTAGGCCATGATCGCCTTCGGTTTTTGTTACGCTTTTGGGTTCGGTGGTGAGATCTCGACCCAATTGCCTAGGTTGTGGTGGACTCCCTGGAGATTGATAGCATGATAGTGATTTTGCATCCAACGAGGAAAATCTCGGAGGGATAGCAGTTATATACATATAGTGAGCGATATATGTGTTTCAATGCATTTGATGTATTTTAAATCTATATAATAAGGAGTAGAATTTTGTTACTATTCAGTAAGATGATAAGTTAATTAGGCGCTAGGATTAAACAAACAATGCAAGAATCCAATGGTTGAAATTAAAATACCCCTTTTACCATTTTTGCCCTTAAAATTTTTGGTTTCCCCCTCTTTTAACACACACTACTTTATTTCCCCCTTTCTTCAAAATTTAAAAACAAGGGTTGAAGGGTATTATACCCATTTTCATGTCACTTTTAACTCTTACCATCCCTACCTACTATAACTCTCTTACCCCGATGACTTGTCTTTTATCTCTCACTCTCTCTCTGAGCAAACTACATGAAAAGCACCATCTCTACCAAATCTTTCATACACAATGGATAGATCCCAAGCACTCCAATACTTCTGATTATCGGCGAGATCTGAGATCTAGAGTGACTTTACACAAATCCCAATCACCAAAACATGGATTATTGAGTTTTTTGAGTTTTGTTCTTGTGGGAAGAGTTCATTTTTTTTCTTGCATGAAGATTTTGAGGAAGAGTTTTTTTTTTTTTTTTTTTTTACTGGGGCATAGCCTGGTACGAGACCAACAACGCTTTTCTATTTTTTCATTTTTTTAGTTTGATTTTTGTGGTTATTTGTGTGGGATCTGATGTTTGTTTGTGGTGTTTTTACAGAATTTATTCCTTGGTTTTTGGTTGGGATTGATTACTCCGGAGGTGTATAAAAGATATGAAGCTCCTACTAAGGTTTGACTCTTTCAATTTTTTTGTTTCATTTGATTTATTTAGTGGTTTATTCAGGTTGGATTACTTTTTCTTATTCAGATCGGATTACTTTGTACAGTAGATTTTGTTGCAACAACTCCCTTTTTATTCCCTATTTGGATGCTTGGATTCTTTTGGTTATATAGTAGATTTCTGTTTTATTATTCCATTTATTTCTGTTCTTATATGTGTTGTAGGTGTATTAACTGAACTACTGTGCAATAAGTTTGGCGTGTATTTAAACAAGATAGATTACTTTGATTCGTGTTGCCAATGTTGGGCAAAAGGCGTTGTTGAGCCTTGAAAAAGACAACAGGTATAAAGTATGCTTATCAAGTACGTAGTATTCTTAACAGTTTATTTTTATCAAGTATGCTCATTTTTTTCCAATGTGTGTATATGCTTATCAAGTATGCTTACCAATGTATGCTCATGTATATTTTTATCCAATGTTTATTTTTATCCAATGATTTATAGGTTCTTACTGAATACTGCTTCAAATATAACAATATCGTCTTTTGTAAACTATGGGTGCGATTTAAGAAAAAATATGAACTTATAGCTTTAAATTTGAATTTGAATTTGAATAATTTGTTTGTTTTATGCCTGAGTGAACAATATGAATATATGCTTATCAGATTTAATTAATGTAAATTTCAATCTGTTTGTTAAATGAATAATCTGAATTAAAACAAACATCTGGATTTGAATAATATGATTTTGAATATGAACAAAAAGTGTTCATATCAGATTTCAGTGGGAAAAAAAACACCTTAATTGTTGGAATGTTCATGCTTTAATTAATGTAGCCAAGGGAAGGACGAAACTGTTAAATATTGGGATATTGAAGATGGGGGTTTATCCATATTATTTTGTGTGGGTTTCTAGGATTGGTGCGCAACCAACGTATAATTTATCTGCTGCCTTAATTATGAGTTTTAATTTATCGTACCCCAAAACAGAATGTAACATATGTTATAAAAAATAATTTTTTAATTTTTTTGTGGAATATATCACCAATAATTAAACAATTTTGCACATGTTTGGATTAGTAAACAATTTAATTTCTATGAATAACTAATACATCTTTTCATTTTTGTAGTTGATAGTTGACTTCTTTCTTGACATGGAGGACATTACTATATTTAGCATAGTAAGTTACATATAGTTCTTCTGTCCCGAGCCTTAAATGATGTCATTTTCAACCTACTAACTATGTTCTTTACTTTTTTTTTTCTTAAAGGTTGATGAAGACGCACAAAATGTTGTAACAACTACCCCTCTATTCTATTCTTTTATTTTGCAACTACATGTTTTTCTTTTGACTTTAACCATTGCCTTTTTACTCAGATTCAGAGGTTGCCCATAAATAATATTGTTGTCCTTATCCGTGATGAATCACGCATCAATGCTATTCGTTCCATGGTAACTAGGGTTGTAAACGGATATTCAAAAATCCGCATCCGTCCGATATCTGAATCCGAATTTGCGGATATTTATCTGAAAATATGGAAACCGATACGAATACGGATACTCTATAAAAATATCCGAGAAAACGGATACGGATACGGATAGTACTAGTATCCAACATGGATAATCCGTATCCGATGCGGAGTATCCATTTTATCGGATATCCATTTTATTGGATATTCGTATCCGTCAAACATATGCTTAAAATATTACTAATAATATTAGTATTAGTATTACTAGTAAATAAATATTAAAGAAAAACTTAATCGTTTATTCCCCAAAACAAAAATAAATATATACTCCACTATAAATAAAAACACCCTAAAGTTATTATTTTATTGGGTATATTATAAAATGTCACGTATTATTATTTTATTGGGTATATTATCATAGAGTTATACTAAAGTTATAATACACCCTATCACACACAACATACACCGACTAAAGAACATATACTCCACTAAAAAAAAACTAACTTCATTTCATTTCTCTTCCGTACAAAACAAGAGAAAAGAAACTCTCATGTGGTTGTTCGTTAGTTTTCTTAATCATAAATAAATGTAAGAGAGAAAGAGAAAAGAATATAAGAGAGAAACATAATAGAATGTAAGAGAGAAATAGAAAAGTAAAGAGATGGTTTTGATTGTGATGAGAATTGAAGTTAGCAACATGTATATTATATACAAAATAAAAATGTATACTTATTAAAATAAAAATATCAGTATGTTTTGAAGACAAAAGGTCCATGAGGTTATCATTCTTAATAAATTTGATTAATCTAAAAGGTGCATATTTATTTCTACTGTCATGGAATGCGACTGTTATTTTTTATTGGTTGGCTTTAAACTTATATGGTTGTAAACTATGGATGACTTTAAGCCATATTATCATTATGAAATGATATTATTATGGAATCCATAATTGTTGATATTAGGAGGCAGTAATTTTGTTATATATTTATTTGGATTGGATTAGATTTCATTGGATTGGATATTTTAATTGTTATTTTTTGCGATGGCTAAATAATGTAAACGGATACGGATATTATCCGAATCCGAGGTATCCGAGCGGATACGGATATGGATTATTGTTTTAACTATCCGGGCGGATACGAATACGGATACGGATAGTACATTCAGATAGCGGATACGGATATTTAAAACATGGTATCCGATCCGTATTCGTCCGTTTACCACCCCTAATGGTAACATAATGCAACTATTTAGTGTCTTCATGCTTATTAACAATTTCCTTCATTTTTATTTTTTTATCTTTTTTCCCTTTTCCCCTATTTGTAGGGGAATGGAAAAGAAAACGTGCTAATGTGGATAAAGGGAAAAGGAAGGAGAAGGAATCTTCACAAGTGGTATGTTTAACATTTCAATGGTTATGACTATATTTGTTCTCATTATTTTATTATCGCGTTCTTCATTTTTTTCTTTTCTCTTTAATCTACCTGCTTTGTTTTAATTCTGACTATCAACTTTACCTTCGTATTATATACATACAAAGACCGCGCAAATATAACGAAGGTATTGTTATATGTGATGATGTTCAACTTGATGCTATTTGTGTTGTGGTAACTAATCCTCTCTCTTTGTTTTTTCCCTTCACAATTCTTATAATCAAGTTCTCATTCACATTTTATTAATGTTGTCGATGTTATTTCATTTACATAGCCGCATACTCACCATAACAATGGAAACAACAAAGGCAAGGGGAAATAGAAACCAAATGTGGCACCTATTAGGGTAAATATTTATCATAAAATTTCCACAGTTTTCTTTTTCCACTTGATAAAATCGTACCTTATAGTTCTTTCATCTATTTGTATATGCTTTAATTATATCTATATGCATCTTGGATGGGTAAGGGGAATGTCTATTTTGGAGTGGTATGTTTCTAATATTACCTTATTTTTTTATAATCCTCCCTCTACTTATAGGGTCACATTTTACATTTACCATGTAGGGTGACTGTAAATGTTAAGTACACTATTCTAAATAATTTACATCTTTAATTTACCATCATGCTATACACCGTACAATTTAAAATATTTACCTCATTTTAAATACCAAACTATTAACACTCTCCATTACTAATATTTCTATCTAAGACCATTATTTGAAACCCCTTCATTATTGTCATATTATGCCATGATAATCTCAAGTCGTGTTTTGGCTTGACATCACAATCTCTCCCGTCTACTGAACATTTAACACTATTTCAGAACTTAATCTCAAGTCGTGTTTTGGCTCTACGACAATGCCGAGAACGTGAAAGAGTTTATCTCTTTCAATCTTCGTCTGATGTTATGCCTCAAGAACCTACATCTGTCAATCCCCATCACTCTGAACTACAGTTCACCACAAGTGTTGAATATATGGCACCATATAATAGCTTAAACTCAAAACCTGCGCTTGCCCAATGACAACGACGCGATCCAGAAAGAGCACTTCGGTTAAAAACAACACTAGACAATCAATCATCTACTCATACTCGCATGTTAATAACACCAGCTACCCTTGCTAGCACAGAACGTTTTCCAAATCTAGCAAGGGTTTCACAATCGTCCTGTATTGATGCAAGTGTTGAACTCCCTTCATCAATAACTGAGAATTTTATACAATTGAGAACCCCTGATTAATTAGACCTTCCTCTACAAGGACTCAGTCCTTTGATTGATTGTTTACCAATCCTAGTTAATCAAATTTATATGCCCCTAATATTTTTTCCCCGCAACCTCTGTCAAGATTTTAACCAAATTGAACTCGACAAATTTGTTAATCATGGCGTCCCCTGTGAACTTTTCAAAATCTACCTGCCACTGATACATATAGTATTGAACGTCCCCCCCAAAATGAAGATAACCACCCTAGGTAAATCTTTTACTTATCTTTTATTATTTGGAAATTTATCTAATGACATTTTTTTATATTCCCTAACACATTCTTTTCATTTTATACTTAGATCCACTCTATCAGGCAATGTTGAAAGTACGAGTGCATCTCGATAATCATATGTCTAATTTAGTAGACATTTTCTTGGCCCTATGACTGTTCCATGCCCTTATTGTCACGCTTTACATTGGATGGATGAAAGGTTATCTGTACATCGAAAGTGCGCCCCCTATTTGGAAAGTGTTGTAAACAGGTTCAAGTTTTTTTGCCAAATCTCATTGAACCCCCACAGGAAATTAAACATTTATTTGATGGAAACAATCTTCAATTCAAGTCTTTTTAGCATCATATTAAGGAGTACAATGCTGCTAATGCATTTACGATTCTAGGTGTCCATATGGATGATAGAGTCCTCACAGGTAGGGGTCCCATATATTTCACCATTCATGGTGAGATACATCATCGTACCGGGGCCTTATTACCAGAAATAGGTCTGGAAGATCAATCTACATATGCATAATTATACATATACGATCCAGATGTGGCATTGAAAATTAAGGAGCGTAGAAATCCACGCTTACGTACTGATGTCTTCCAAATAATTCAAGGTTCCATGGAGGCGAATAATCCGTTAATATAAAAATATCGTCAGGCATTTTCAATATTACAAGAATCCTCTTGAGCGGGCCAAAACTTGCCAGCATACCTTCATTACAACACTGCAGCAGATCGTAGAAGGTATAATTTTTCGTCTGCCGATGAAATTGTTGTTATTTTGCTTGGCGATGGCCACAATTCCTCTTCAACGAGAGATATTGTTGTTCGCTTACATGGGAGAAATCAATTGATACAAATAAATGAATTTCACCCGGCATACCTTCCTTTGCATTATGTACTTCTATATCCTCACTGTCAGCTTGTCTTGGAGCCTGAAATGAAACTATGGGATGTAGTAAATAATGTTGAGCAAGATAATCGACTTACTCAGTTGCATTATTACAGTTATCATTTGTTTCAACACGGTACTGAGTACTTTACAATATTGAGAGGAGGTAAACTTTCTCAGGAGTTCATTGAGGTGTGACACACCGCCTAATTAATTATCGGGTGATTAGTCCTTAATTAATTAATTTCAGAATATCAAGTTGGTCCATATAATGCATCACTGCTGAAAACTCAAATTTTAATTTAATAAAAACTAACCACCTAATATTTAAAAAGCGTGATGTCCAAATTTTATCTTTTTACTAACCAATATAAAAAAGAATACCAACAAAAGGCCATACATCACAGTAATATAAATAAAGTCTAACTGAAGTAAAATAAATGATTGGAGTAAAACACATCCAGATGCAATCCCATACAATCAATCCAAAAATGAAATCAAATCTAAGAGAGAATTTAAAAAAAATGAATCTCTGTAAATAACGAGAAGAAAGGACGACATGTCCAACAGAATAGATAAATGAAAATGGAAGAATAGGCTGAGTCGTCTATAAGAAATTATCCTCCAGCTTCCACATTAGCTACAACATGACAACTGAATAGAGTCTCCTAAGGTTGGTGTCCCTGTGGCTGGGCACCTAAAAATAATGGAACAATAAAAAGATATACAGAAAAACGGGTCAGACAACGAGTTGAAAACAGTTTAATATAGCAAGTGCTTAACTTGATTCAATTAGCACAATTATTATCTACGTTAACTTAGCGTACTCACTTGAGATACTCACCCCTCGATCTAGTGTACACATCTAACAAGTCTAATTCTCAATCCAGTCATGATACCCTGACTGGCTATTAAATACATACTATTATGTTGGGAGACTCCCTAAAATACCCAAAGGCGACATTCTTAAGATTTTAATATAGTTGTAGAATTTACTTTAGTTTATTCTCATATTCTTCGAACTGTCCATCTGTTAATACCATAAGTACACATTTTAAAATAGAGTCATCAATAGAAGGCACCAAATAGGATTTCGGTATACACACATTAATCTCTTTATGTATACATATTAATTTATATATATATATATAATATAGCAATATGTCACTCCTGTTTGAGAAACCCTTAGTTTTACGCATACTCAGCTATCTAGTCCCATTGCAACGCTCACGCATAGAGGACATCAGGTTCAAGCTCTCGAGAACTAATAAAACACAAACACCTATTGGAGGCGAACATAGTCCCAAGTCGATGGGCTACGAACATACCTACGCACCCATACGACCGTCATCACTATCATTCTCACGGATAGCCCGTACCTAGGTTCCATGCTCTACTGGTATGACTCTAAATCCCCCGAAGGCACACAAGATCCGGTCGTCCACAATGCGTTAACCTCCATTCGATAGCCATTAGCTAGGTATGTCATACACATAATATTTTGGGCAATAAGAATACACCAAACTTTTATAAATTCATTGGCTTTCTGGTAGCCTAGTATTTGTAGTACGTATAACATGTATCCCTTATTATACCCGATACCTTGTTCGTATATATATTCTCCTTGTATTTTCACATCTCTCAATTTCTATAACTTTCGTTCCTTCCGAGGGTCAACATATTCTCCGCTCACTAATAAATATAAATTTTAGGTTACTCGGCATTCATACAGGCCAAACACTCGATTATATAATTCTACGCAGATTCTGAAACAAAATTGTGCCTCAAAAGTCATTTTGTAATCTCATTAGAAGAACCAGAGAATCTCGTTCGAACGAGGGTCGTTTGAACAAAGGGATTTTGAACGAACCACCAAAATCGTTAGAAGTGACACTGGAATGTTGTTAGAAGTCTCATTCGAACGAGGTCGTTCGAACGACCTAGGCTGGACTTCTAACGAAATTTCCAAAGTTTCCTAGTTCATCACCAATGTTTGTTTTTCCATATTTTCTCCACTCAAATCTCAACATAAACCCATTCCAAACCAATTACAAAGTTTCAAAACTACTCTAAGTCACCCTAGGACACTCCTTAGTATAGTTTTCGGGTCAAATCCTTCTAATCATCATGCAATTTCAACAAATTTCTAAATTTTCCCATAAATCATATTAACATAAACCCAAAATTTTTAATCTATAAAAGCTCCATTTTTATTTCGTGCTTAACATCTAATTCACCAAATTTCACATTCCTATGAAGGGGAAAATCCTCTACATGCAAACCCCCATCAGATTTCTAAAATTCCTACCCGATTTTCATCATAGGTAAACCCAATTTGGTATTAGTTATTCTAAAAGCTCTACATATGTTAACAAGAGTAATAATTGCTGAGAGAGAGAAAGATAATCACTTGCATTAAAAAGAAACTTCTGATTCATGGTTGAAAATGGTATGGGAACGATCTTCTTGACCCGATCCATGCGTTGGTGTGCTTTTTTTGTGTGAAATCTTGAGTTCTTGGCTTAGGGCTCTAATGGAGTCTTATTTTTCTTCCTTAGTTCTCTCTCTCTCTTTGCCTCTCTATCTTACGTAGGTTGAACTAACAGGACACTAACCCTAACTTCTTTTAATTAAACCCATTTTTCGTCCATTTAAGTACCCAAAAGTTCCAAAAGACCAAAATACCCCTTTGGGGTGTCATTTTGGGCTAACATGTCCCGAACTCCAATTTAAATACCCGAGTAGTGTTTTTAACTATTTAGACCGTTTCGGACACTCCAGCACAGTCAAAATAGTCATCCAAGTTATACAAAAATAATTTATGCTTTAAACATCCAAATAACTACTAGTGACGTGACTCTTACGCGTCCCAAATATTTATAACACAACTGCCGTGTATCTTATCCCCGGCCAAAATATTATTTCAATATCTACTAACTCTCATCACTTTAGTCATTATTACCATAAAATGGGATTAATTATAATTAAAAATTTCTCCCATTAATTTAATCAATCCCCATTTTCCATAAAACAAAATATGTGTAAAAATACGGGGTATTACATACTTCCCCCCTAATAACAGAATTTTGTCCCGAAATTCAAAAAAATGTATATACCTGGTAAGAATAACTCTGGATAACATTGACGCATGTCATCCTCGCTCTTCAAGTTGATTCGTCGACATTATGGTGCCACCACTAAACATGCACTAGTGGTACTATTTTCGACCTCATCTTCCTCTCGCTATGGTCTAGTATAGTAACTGGTCCCTCCTCGTAGGAGCTATCAGGATGTAAATCTATCTCCTCTAGCGCAATATGAGCATGAGCCAATTTATCTTGAAGAAATCTCCTCAACAACGAGATATAAAACACGCCATGGACTCTATGCAAGTATTCCGGTAACCCAGGTCTATAAGCAACTGGCACAATCCTCTCGATAAGGGGGAATGGCCCTACATACCTAGGTGCCAACTTTCCCTTCTTCCCAAAATGCGTAACTCCCTTCGTAGGAGACACCCGAAGTAATACTTGATCTCCAATATTGAACTTGCGAAAATACCATTTGGCATCAGCGTAGCTCTTCTTCCGATCCTGAGCAATTCGAATACGGCTCCGTATCAACTCTATCCTTGCTAAAGTATCCTGAATCACTTTCAATCCAAGTAAATTATTGTCCCCCACCTCTATCCAACATGCTGGGGAACGACAAGGTCTACTGTATAGGGCCTCGAATGGAGCCATACCGATAATAAACTAGTAGGCGTTGTTATAGGTAAACTCCACCAGTGGAAGGTACTGCTCCCAACCTCTGCTAAAATCAATGATGCACATACGTAACATGTCCTCCAACATCTGATTCGTCCGCTTGGTCTGACCATCCATCTGCAGGTGATAGGTTGTGCTCAGTCACAACTTCGTACCCAAAGCCTCATAAAAACTCTCCCAAAATCGAGACACAAACACCTTATTTCTGTCAGACACGATATAGAGAGGTACTCCATGAAGTCTCACTATTTATGCTATGAATATCTGGGTGTACTGTCTCGTGGTGTAGTCTGTCCTGGCTGGCAGAAAGTTAACTACCTTGGTCAGTCGATCCACTATCAGCCATATTGAATCATGATCCCTCTGTGATGTGGGTAATCCCGTGATGAAATCCATGGAAATTATCTCCCATTTACACATAGGAATCTCTAATGGATGTAGAAGTCCCTCCAGTCTCTGATGGTCCACATTTACCAACTAACATGTGGTACATTTTGAGACGAACTCATAAATATCCTTCTTCATCCAGCTCCACCAGTACTGTCTATGCATATCTTGGTACATCTTATCCCCACCAGGATATACCATAAACCGAGAATCGTGCGTCTCTATCATCAACTCTTGTCACAAATCTTCACCATCGGGAACAACTAACCTTCCATTGAAACATAGACCCCTATTTGAACTCATGGTGTTAGACTCAGCCCCCTCGGCTAGAAGCTTCACTATTTGACTTTAGCAGGACGGATCATCTACCTGAGCCTGTACTACTCTCGTAATATTCTGGGGCGTAACCGTCATCACACACATAAACGATCGAGTCACCGCATAATGGTTCCCTAACTCCTTCCATTTTTCTTTCTACACCTCGGCCACCCCACCGATTGGCCTACGGTTTAACATGTCTACTACCCCGTTATCCTTCCCCGGGTGGTATTTTATATCAAATTGATAATCCTTCACAAACTCAAGCCACTAACATTGATGCATGTTTAACTCCTTCTGCATGAAGAGGTACTGTAATGACTTTTGGTCCATGAATAAATGAAATTTCTCCCCTAGGAGGTAATGTCTCTAAATCCGAAGTGCAAACACCACTGTCGATAACTCTAAATCGTGGGTGGGGTAGTTCTTCTCGTGAGGCTTAAGCTTACGGGAAGCATAAGCTATAGCTTGATCCTCCTGCTATAGTACACCTCCAAGTCCTAATAAGAACGCATTAGTGTAGACTAGATACTCCACTCCCGGCTTGGGTAATGCTAACACTGGTGCTGAGGTTAACTTGCCTTTCAACTCATCAAAGGCTAACTGACAGGCATCACTC
This sequence comes from Sambucus nigra, assembly GCA_949130495.1. Taxonomy (NCBI): domain Eukaryota; kingdom Viridiplantae; phylum Streptophyta; class Magnoliopsida; order Dipsacales; family Adoxaceae; genus Sambucus; species Sambucus nigra. The sequence goes on along the minus strand of OX422212.1, from coordinate 342,105,498 downwards.
CAAATAAACGGCACCCCTTTGCGAGTCAGGTGTGTCAACGGACCCGCTATCTTTGAAAACCCTCGAATGAATCTCCTGTAGTATCCGGCTAAACCCAAGAAACTACGTATCTTAGTTGGCGCCGTGGGTTATCTCCCACTCTATCACCACCGACACCTTGCTCGGGTCAACCGATATACCCAAATTCTGACACAACATGCCCCAAAAGCTGTACCTCCCGTGACTAGAGTCTGCATTTCTCATACTTAGCACAAAACTGATGTTCTCATAGAGTCTGAATAATATGTCTCAAGTGCTCAGCATGCTCCTCCTTAGTCTGTAAATAAATCAGGATGTCATTTATGAAGACGATGACAAACTGATCCAAGAGCTCTCTAAAGACTCGGTTCGTCAGGTCTATGAATACGACTAGAGAATTTGTCAGCCAAAACAGCATGACTCTAAACTCATAGGACCTAATACTCATCAAGAAGTAGTCGTTGACATCTCCTACTCCTTGATACACAACTTACGGTATCCTGATCCCAAGCCATTCTTTGACGAGAAGGTATCTCCTTTCAACTAATTGAATAAGTCATTGACTTAGGGCAATGAATCCTTATTACGTATCATGACTTTATCATCTTCCCTTATCACACTAATTTATTCTCGATGTAAAACATTTGATATCACTTCTTACGTCATATCGTACAGTTCTACTAGTTGTGCATAGGAATATAATTAAAGTTAAGGTTACAGTTTCCCTTACGTATGATAACCATGGTACTAAACTCATGTGATAAATGCCAACCATCCCCAACTCTTGACACTCCCTAGGTTTCATGCGTGGGATGCCTCTCAAAGAAAAATCCAAACAAGGAACCCCGCCCGATACACTACTAACTAACATTGTCGGTCAACAAAAGTTGTGATCCTCATTATTTGTCTCGTACCCCACATCCGTGCTTCCTGCTAACAATAACGCGTCTATTCTCATGTTATGAAAAAGATATTAAACACATTACTCCTACTAATTTGGTGCTTGGATCTGTAAATTGGCCACAAAATTATTCCCATGCCCAGAGATTTTTCATTCTTCCCTGAATCACTATAGTAAACATTTCTACCGTCGAGGATTTGGTAGAACCCGATGACATACTCCACAAGTCTCTGCATGATTTAATTTTCTTCTCGGATGACACTTAGCACAAATTGTTTCATGTCTAGGACTAATGGACACCTAATATTATTTTAATGGTCTATTGACACACAAACTTGAATGATCCGGTTCAAAATCGGGATAATAATACATTTTACACTCATGATTCTCAAGTAGTACAAGTAAGCTGTAACACACATAGGTTATTTGAAATCTTCCTCATAACTAAAAGGAAACACTATAAATGATAAAGTAGTGTACCTCCAAACGTGGGTAGTAGATGAGGTATCAGTGGCATAACTGCATATCGGACATTATATATACGTTCATACTGTACCACATGTTGTTGTTGTGAAGTCTGTGTTACTCGGGTGATTATCCCTGTTTCCCAATTTGGGTATTCTGTGGTGTGGGGTGAACATCCAAGGACTGTTGCAGGATCCTGCCCTTGCTAGGGCAATTTCGACGGTAGTGACCCCGTTCACTGCATATCAAACAATTACCCACACAGTTTCTGCTCTGCTGGCCCTGATGGACTCACCGACCTTGTTGAATTGGCTGAGGATTTCCTCCAGTTCTTTACGGGCAAACTTTTCATTTGTGGCCATTTCTTCCACACTTAAAACACCTCTTTATGAAAGCCTTCTGCCATTGGCCTTATTGGCCCTGGAGGGTTTGTCTCTTCCCAAGGTTCTCATAGTCTTTTTGGTATTGATGTCTCTGAGGATCTTGTAGCTTTTACGACAGTATTTTCCCATTGTTATTATTCCTCGAAATGCCATATTGAAAAACCTTCTCTTGTTCTTTATCCCCCTTTAAGTTGTACGCGGCTATTTTGGTACTGCACTATTACGGTAGTCACTACTTGTTCCACGATGTTCGCGATCTGAGTGATTTCCTCTCTTTCCTGGTGTACCTGAGGTATTTGTTGGTCTTGTCTCGCATTTACTTCTTCAACAGTATTAGTGTGTCTCTCCCCCATAAGAGACATCTGAAATTCAAATGAATTTTATAAACCACCGTCCATACATAACATTGTAGCAGAAGTATGTAAAATGTATGAAGAGTACAACAATCCTAAAATATAGGGCTCTATATCAAAGGACGCTACGCGAAAACATAATAAGCCGTACAGATCTTAAGGACACTAGAACCTGATGCTCTAATACCACCTGTGATTCCCCGCTTAATTAATTACTGGGTGATTAGTACTTAATTAATTAATTTCAGAATATCAAGTTGGTCCAGATAATGCATCACTACCAAAAACACAAATTTTAATTTAATAAATACTAACCACCCAATATTTAAAAAGCGTGATGTCCAAATTTTATCTTGTTACTAACCAATATAAAAAAGAATACCAACAAAAGGACATACATCACAGTAATATAAATAAAGTCTAACTAAAGTAAAATAAATGACTGGAGTAAAACACATCCAGATGCAATCCCATACAATCAATCCAAAAATGAAATCAAATCTAAGAGAGAATTTAAAACAACTGAATCTCTGCAAATAACCAGAAGAAAGGACGACATGCCCAACAGAATAGATAATTGAAAAAGGAAGAATAGGCTCAGTCGTCTACAAGCAATTATCCTACAGCTTCCATATTAGCTATAGCATGGCAACTGAATAGAGTCTCCTAAGGTTGGTGTCCGTGTGGCTGGGTACCAAAAAATAATGGAACAATAGAAAGATATATAGAAAAATGGGTTAGAGCCCGAGTTGAAAACATTTTAATGTAGAAAGTGCTTAACTAGATTCAATTAGCACAATTATTATCTAAGTTAACTTAGCGTACTCACTTGAGATACTCACCCCTCGATCTAGTGTGCACATCTAACGAGTCTAATTTTCCAATCTAGTCATGATACCCTGACTGGTTACAAAATCCATACTATTATGTTGGGGAGACTCCCTAAATTACCCAAAGCTGACATTCTGAAAATTTTAATATAGTTTTAGAATTTACTTTAGTTTATTCTCATATTCTTCTAACTGTCCAGTTGTTAATACCATAAGTACACATTTCAAAATAGGTTCATCAATAGAAGGAACCAAATAGGATTTCGGTATACACACATTAATCTCTTTATGTATACATATTAATTTATATATATATAATATAGGAATATTGCACTCCTGGTTGACAAAACCTTACTGCTATGCATACTCAGCTATCAAGTCCCATTACAACGCTCACGCATAAAGGACATCAAGTTCAATCTCTCGAGAACCAATAAAACACAAACACCTATTGGAGGCGAACATAGTCCCAAGCTGATGGGCTACGCACATACCTATGCACCCATACGACTGTCATCACTATCATTCTCACAGATAACCCGTACCTAGCTTCCATGCTCTAGTGGTACGACTCTAAATCCCCCGAAGGCACACAAGATCCGATCGTACACAATGCGTTAACCTTCGTTCGATAGCCAGAAGCTAGGTATGTCATACACATAATATTTTGAGCAATAAGCATGCACATAAGTTTTATAAATTCAGTGGCTTTCCCTTAGCCTAGTATTTATAGTACGTATAACATGTATCCCTTATTATACCCGATACCTTATTCGTATATATATTCTCCTTGTATTTCCGCATCTCTCAATTTCTATAACTTTCATTCCTTCCGAGGGTCGACATATTCTCCTCTCACTAATAAATATAAATTTTAGGTTATCGACATTCATACAGGCCTAACACTCGATTATATAATTCCACGCAGATTTTGAAACAAAATTTGGCCTTAAAAGTCATTCTGTAATCTCGTTAGAAGACCCAGGGAATCTCGTTCGAACGAATGGACTTTGAATCAACCACCAACTGTGACACCCCGGCCAGTTAAATATCGGGTGATAAGTACTTTATAAAATTTAAAAGAGAATGTTCGGTTGGTTCATTCTTAGCATCACTGTCGAAAACATAATAACTCATTTAATCACCTAATATAATTAAGCTAAGTGTCAAAACATTTTTTTCCCTTTTTAATTTAAAACCGTTTAATTACCAAACCAAGAAATTAAATATAAACCATCCACACATAATTAATTAATATAAATACTGAATCAGAATCACATGCTAAAATAGATAAGACTGGATAAAACATTCATGTTCAAAACTCTTAAACCAAAACCATAATAACTAAAAATCCAAATGAAAATGAACGAGAAGCAAACTGAACATAATCTCTGAAAACTGTCTAAGGAATGGGCAACAGATGCCCTAAAGAGAATGTCTATAAAGAATGGAAATGAAATGATTGATGCGTCTAATACGAAGACCTACAGCTACCACAACAGTCGCAGCACACCAAGCATTCCAAGTCTCTAAGCCTGGTGTCCCTGTGGCTGAGCACCTGATATAATACATACATATAGCAAGAGAGAGAGAAGAGATACAAGAAACGGGTCAGAGCCCGATGTGTAAAAATATTTATTTAAGCAAGTATTTAAAATTTGCAATAAAGCAAGTATCAAGTGCATGTTAGTTCGAACTCTCACATGAGATTCTCACCTCACTTCTCTTGTGCACGCCTAACGTATATTTAATTTTCTCCTTAGCTATACAACCCAATATAACTAGTCTGAATTCATCCTAATAGTATTTATTCTCACCATCAGTAAACCTGTATCGCCCATACAATAAATTATCAAATTAGCCTATGTCGAATAGGTAATTAGTATATTTTCCCATTTTCATAATAAATCGATTATACTCTTAAGATTTACTTTATAAATATAGGTGCCCATCACTACAAGCTATACACAGAAGGTTGATTCACAAACTCACGTACATATATACATATAGTCACATCTTCCCTATATATATATATATATATATATATATATATATATATATATATATATATTATAACACTGCACCCTCGGGCTAAGACCCATTAGCGCACCTAACCAAAATACTGTACCTCGGGGTTATCACCAATTACTATACTTATTTTAATATTCTTGTACCCCCGGGTTATCACCCATTAGTACTCTTATAATTCATTCTTGTACCCCCGAGTTATCACCCATTAGTACATTTAATAATAAGATTCTTACACCCCCAATTTATCACCCATACACACATCCTATTATAATTTATAGGTATTCCTCTCACCTACATAAATACTTCTCTTACGTATTTTGATTTCACCATTTCGTAGTACAATTATTAAGATTATCCTTCTTCTCGTAATCTCTAAGGTACATTCTCTCCATGCCGAATTAATTAAAGTATTCAGTCGTTCATACTTTTCCTGTAATTCTGGTTTACATAAGTTTATTATCTGGTAATTTATCTCTCTTCCATAAACTAATATAGTTAAAACTGGGTTCTAAGAAATTTTCAAAATTTCACTTTGTCACTCGAACCAGATGGCATGTCATTTGAATGACTGCCAGGTGTTGCTCGAACGACTTCGCGCGATATGCAATCTCGCTTGAACGACTTCGAGCGACTTCACGCGATATTGCGCTGTTTGTCTTCTACCCAGATTTTCAGCGTTTTCCCACACTTTTTAAACCTAAAACCTCTAATTCAACATCCCAAACTCCAAACAAACAATACTAATTCGAATCCCATAAATAATATATGAATTCTAACATCCTAGAATCATCAAATTATTACGAATCATCCATAAAACATGAAATCCCCAATTTAATTTATCAAAACCCTAGTTCTTCAAATTCATATTCCAGAACACATAATTTCAGATTTGTTCTATACATAAGTTCATCAAAACGTGATTTCTAGCCTACATACATGAAGGGTTTCAATTTAACAAATCTCAGAATCAATTTAGATATCTAAATTCCTTAATTTCATCATTTTTATGAACTAAAACATGTTCCTAACAATCCTATACTAACATCAGTATGATGTAATACCCCGTATTTTTATGACTTTTAATTTTGGGGATTTATTAAATTTAATTAGAGATCTTAATTTAATATTAATCCGGAAAAAATGGTTAATACTTACTAGCGTGATGAGAGTTAGTAATTATTGGAATTGTGTTGTAAGTTACTTTATGGGTAAACTAAGAGGTGTAATTGTATTTAGTAAAATTATCATGAGAATCTAATTTGATCATTTTGGAAATTCATCGGGACGCGCTTGTGTCATGTCGGGATTAAATTCGAACTATTAGAAGTGAATAAATTATAAGTCACCCGTATGGTTATTTTCAGTGTGTCAATGTGTCCGGAAGGGTCGAAATAGTCAAAATAATGTACCGGGGGTTTAGTTTGGGTCTCGGGGTGTTTCTAGGCCTAATTAACACCCCGAGCGGGCGTTTTAGACATTTTACATTTTTGGGCATGAAAACCCACGAAATTTCTAAGAGTATATCAGATAATAGGAGTTGTCTTCTAGGGTTAGAACAAACAAAAACCTAAGATGGCCATTGGAAGGGAAGAGGAGAATCTCTCCAAGGAGTTCAAGGCTAAGAACTCCACCGTTTCCATCGCCATCGCCACCAAACTTTAGATCGCGCAACGAGGATCACAGCCACACCAATATTGTCCACTAATCTGAATCAAGAATTCCCAGGCAAGTATCTATCTTGCTCTATTTCAGTTAATGCTTCAATGATATTAATCTAGGATTTATTAGGTTTAGTTTTTATGAAAGAAAAACTTATTTTAGAGACTTGAATGTGACACCCCGCCTAATTAAATACCGGGCGATCACTCCTTTATTAAATTAAATCAAGGTAAACAGTTGGTTGATTCTCAGCATCACTGTCGATAAAAATACATTTTCCAATTTAACACCCTAAATAATTAAGCTAAGTGTCAAAACCATTTTCATATATACTTCCAAATTTTAATTAAAGAAAAAGATTTATTTATTTAAAAACAACATTTCTACAATTTAGAATCACATCACAGTAAACCAAATAATATAATACATTCGTCAATCGAATGTCAACATATGAAAACTAAAGTCACAAATCCAAACTGAATAAGTCCCATAGAACAATACTGAAAACAACGGAAATATAAATGTCCCAATAACAATAAAATAATGGAAAGGGTGACACGTGCCCAATAAATGAGAATGCTAGAAGTGGAGTCAATAAAAGAAGCCGTCTACGCAAGTGACCTGCAACTCCCACCTAAGCTGCAGCACGTTCCTCTCAAGGGATCCTAAGCAGGACGCCCCTGTGGTTGGGCACCTGAAATATATACATATATATACAAGAGAGAGAGAGAGAGAGAAAGAAACGGGTCAGAGCCCGAAAGTGTGTTTGATTGTAAAAATACATTTAGCAAGTATTTAAACTGATACAGGCCAATGCAACAACATATTAGTGCGTCACTCTCTTGAGAAATACTCACCTCTCTTCTAATGTGCACACCTATCGCACTAACCTTCCCAATGGTTTATCTTATCATTTTATTATACTAACCTTCCCAATAATTTAGCGTATCTTCTTACTCGTAAGATTTCAAAACCGAACAATATTTTGTTTAAAAAGGTTACTTCCAGATTAGCAGCACAACTCTCGTCTTAGCTTTTATTAATTTAAAAAGTTTCTCAGTAACATATTATACTTTCACGAAACAAGTATTCACTATCTGAGTCATCAACCATGTCCTACTTATCAAATCACAGTATGCAGTTTCAAATTTCAAACTCTCATATATATATTAACTACTCGTATAATATATGTAAAATAACAGCACCACTCATAAAACTATGGTGCGTGCATGCTCTACTATCCAGAACCCCATATCACTCATATTAAGGGGAATACAATCGGAATCACTCTCGAATTGTATTAACATGAATACACAAACAATATTGAGGCGAAGCATAGATTCCAAGTCTCTAAGAGGATGGCACATGCATGCGTCTCTTAGGACCGTCTGAACTATCACATCGATAGACTGTACCAAGGATATCTATCTTCTAGGGTACAAGTCAATATCCCCCATAAAGGTCCCATCGAGATAAGACTTGTCCCAGCGCGGTAACCTCAGGGATAGCAAGTAGCGTGGGCATGATTTTCATAATTATATAATATATGTACACACAATCATATAAATATACCACTTTATCATATTAATGTAGGTTCTTCTCGTCACCCATAATTATACCATTTATCCTTAATTTCACATTTATAGAATTACGTATAAGGTTTCGTTCCTAACCTTAACTCGAATGGTTTTCTCACTCATTACCTGACACTCGTGGACTATATCCTCACAAATCTGAAATTCCGTAAGTGTCTTTATTAGGTTCCAACGTAACTCTCTTATGCACCTCACCCTTTAAATTTATAAATTCACCAACCCTAAAGTAAATGTCCCATAAATACCATTCTCGTTGAAGATTAAAGGTCCCAACATTTATTCATATGCCCTATTGGTCCTCAATATCTCCCAAATCATTTTATCAAGAATGCCCAAGAATTATATTATGACAATTTGAATTTAACTCATTTAAAGAGGGAATTAGGAGTCTGCCAGGAGGGGTCGATCGATCGAAGCTCTGGGCTCGATCGATCGATCAAGCAGGTCTGGGAAAAATTCTGCAGAATGCAGTTACGGGTTTCATCACCAAAATTACACAAAATTGATATTTCCATGTTCCAATCATCCCAGAATTCTAATAATAACATCATAACAATATACTAGATGATTCTAACGTAAGGCATGTACATATTCATCATTTAAACATGGATTTTCAACCTAGAATTATCTCCAATTGTCAAGAACCCTAGAATTTTCTTAAACAGTTTTCTAACAAATCTTTCTCCAGAATTTCTTTCTTAAGATCATCAAAATTTCGTGGTTTATTTCCTCTACATGGCAAGGGATTCCAGAATCAACATATAAATCATTCCTACATGCATTTTCCTAACCCAAATTGGGTGTTCTTCCATATTTATCATCTCTAATCAATCCTAAACCAATATGAAGATTGCATTAACGAAAATACGCAAGTTAAACACTTGCCTGGGGTTTTTGGTATTCTGATTCACGGCTGATTTTGGTATGGCTGCGTTCCTCGTCTCGCGATCTACGCGGTGGTGGTGGCGGCGGTGCAAACTGGTGGCTTCTTGGCCTTGAATTGCCTTGGGGCTCTCTCCTCTCTTCTCCAATGGCCGTCACTTGATTTCTGGATATTCTAACCCTAAAAGCTAACCTAAATGGCTGATATAGGTTGATGAAATTTGTGGGTTTAATTACCCAATTATGTAAAATGACTAAAATGCCCTCCCGGGGTACTAATTAGGCCTAAAAATGCCCCGAGACCCAAACTACACTCCCGGGTACACTTTTCTGACTATCTCGACCCTACCGGACGCGTTGGCGCACTCAAAATGACCATACAGACAACTTATAAAATATTCACTTTTTATTTAACCAAATTAGTCCCGACGTGACACGAGCACGTTCCGACTTGAATTTATGAAATCGTCATTTAATTCACTCATGACATTCAATATAACCAATATAATATATTACTTTGCTCATTAGTAATATTCAACCAATTTCCCATAATTACTAACTCTCGACACGTTAATAATTATAACATAATTAATTTCTGGATTTTTATTAAATAAATCATTCACATTCAATTTAATAAATCCCCAAATTAATATAGCATAAAAATACGGGGTATTACATTGAATTTGTATGTTGTAGAGGTAAAGGACATATTCTGGAAATCAAATATACATGTAGGGGTTGAACCGCGAATTTGTAGTAAATTAGGAGTATGAAATCTGGGAAAAGAATGGGAAGAAACTAAATAAAGAAAATATTAGGGTTCTTGATATTTTTATGGATTGTGCCCCATTTAATCCGTTATACATGATGAAAATTTGCATGCCTTACGTAGAATACCACTTATTTGAGAATATAACACTTTTAGTATAAATTGTTGGGAGTTTGGAAGTCAAATATATTGGTTTGGATGATTTTGGAAGAAGAAATCCAGAACTGCAAATTCTGCAGATTCGCCATACCTGCTTGATCGATCGATCGACCAAAGATCATCGATCGATCGATGACACCTGCCGTAGATCGATCGACCCCTCATAGAAAACTTCCATTCCCCTTTTTAATAGGTTGTTCCAACTTAAATGAATAGAAATTCTTGGACATTAATGTTAGAACATTTTGGGATATAAAGAAGACCAGTGGGACTTTATAAAAATGGAACTTTTAATGTAAGACAAGATTAACATTTCACGGGGGAGTTTTACACCTAAGGAACAATGGGAACATGTGTTTAAAGGGTGGGACTCGTAAGGAAATTTTGTTCTAAAATAATTGAGTACCTACTGAAATTACACTCGGGGAGAGAGGGATTCACGAGTGTTACATGGTAAGTTGGAACAATCCCATAAATAAGAATAAGAGACAAACCGTTATACGTGATAATCAAATAATGTGTAATAAGAATAAATATCATAAGTATGGGTCGTGAGTGTACCTAAATTTCATATGGGAATGGTAGTATACATATATGACTATGTTTATGCATATACTATATACGTGTAAAAATCATGCCCGCGCTACTTGCTATCACTGAGGTTACCGCGCTGGGACAGTCTTATCTCGATGGGACCTTTATGGGGGATATTGACTTGTAACCTAGAACATAGGAATCCTGGGTACGGGCTATCGGATCGATAGTCAGACGGTCCTAAGAGACATGAGGGTATGTGCTGACCTCTTAGTGACTTGGAACTATGCTTCGCCTCAATTTGTTTGTGTTTGTGTTAATATAGTTCGAGAGTGATTCTGAACTAGTATTTCCCTTAGTACGAGTGATACTGGGTCTTGATAGCAGAGTATGCCCCCACCATAAATTTTATGTGGGGTGCCGATAGTATATATATATATTATATGAGTGATTAATATATATATATATATATATATATATATATATATATATATATATATATATATATATATAACCTTGAAATTTGGGAACGACCTACTGTGACTAAAGTTAGGTAAATAATGAATAATTATTTCAACTTGGATATAAGTGTTCGAAAAGTTTGAGGCAATACTGAGACACTTTATAATCAATTGAGGCTCATGTGAGGAATATGCTTTTAAATAAAATTAAAAAATGTCGGCATGAAATCTTGTTAATAACTTAAGATAAGATAAATGGTTGGCGTTAGTAGTGCGGTAGGTGTGCACATTAGAAGAGAGCTGAGAATTTCTCAAGAGAGTGTCGCACTAATATGATTGTTGCATTAGCTGGTAAGCATTTTAAATACTTGCTAAACTAATTTTAAACTATTTTACAACCGGGCTCTGACCCGTTTCCTATTTTCTCTTCTCTCTTGTATATATATGTATATATTATAGGTGCCCAGCCACAGGGGCGTCTTGCATAGGATCCTTTGGAAGGAACGTACTGCAGCTTAGGTGGTTGTTGAAGGCCTCTTGCTTAGACGACGTCATTATTGATTCCACTCCTAGTTTTATTTTATCCAGTTGGGCATGTGTCGCCCTTTTTCCATTACTTAGTTTGTGTTATCAGAGATTGTGACTCATTTATTTCCAGTATTTATACTTTGGGATTATTACCGTCAGGATGTTTTTCCTTTGAAGTTTTAAAGTTGGAATTAATTAGTTGGATGCTTAATTGCTTGGATTATATGTTCCAATTTAGTTGTTGGGTAATTCCTAAACTATAAATTATTAAAAGTTTTAAATGTTTGTTTTTAAATGAATTTGGAAATTGATGTCTTAAAATAGTTTTGTCACTTAGCTTAATTATTTAGGGTGTTTAATTGAAAAAGTTATTTTTACGATAGTGGTGCTAAGAATCAACCAACCGTTGACCTTGGTTATAATTTAATAAATGATTGATCACCCGATATTTAATTAGGAGGGGTGTCACAGGTGGTATCAGAGCATCAGGTTCTAGTGTCCATTAGGATCTGTACGGCTTATTTCGCTTTCAGCTTAGCATTCTTGTTATAGAGCCCTATTTTAGGATTGTTTTATTCTTACTTTTACGATTATGTCTTCAGCTATTTGAGATTTGATAATAACTGTTGACTAATAAATTTCTTTACGTTTTGAATGCCTCCGAGACGCGCACCTAGGGATAGGCGTGCCAAAGCCGAGCAGTCGGTAGCTCCGGCTCAGGGAACCATGAACGCCACAGAGGTAGCCGCTATTTTTGCTCAAGCGGTGAATGCCGCACTAGCGGTAGTGTAGCAGGCTCCACCTCAGCTTCAGGAAGTGGCGCCAGTACCGGTACAACTTCCATCTGCATGGGAGAGAGTTAGGGATGCCTTCCAAAAGGCGCATCCCGCAGATTTTGCGGGTAGTTAGGATATTATTATATCCAACCAATGGAAGAACGGTATCCAGAGGCATCTGCGCATGTACGAGTGCATGGACGTGCAGAAACAGTTGTTGGCTTCCTTTGAGCTAGTGGGGTCCGCTTTGCATTGGTGGGAATCCACTACCACCTTGGAGGAGAGGGATATTATCACTATTCATTCATTTTGGGCACGGTTTGATAGAAAATACTTCCCATCCTCCGTGCAGACTGAGATGAGGCGGAAGTTACTGAGTCTGAAACAGGAGAACTCGACTGTTGCTGAGTATGAAGAGGAGTTCACAATATTTCTCACTATAGACCGAGGGAAAGAAGATATTGTTATTTGTGGACGGGTTGGCTTGGAGGATCTGTTAACACCTCATAGGCAATCTGTCACTGAGTACCTACACGGATGTACTCAATGCTACTTTGTTACACTGCTAGGATCACCGCTTCCATCTGCAAGGAAGCAAACGAGCAGGAGAGTCCAGCCAACAGGGCAGGACAGGGGGTAATGGTACTAGTGGAGCACCGACATCCCGGGGGAAGACTCGTCAGCATGAGCAGAGTTCCCATCAGGGGTACCCTGCCAAGCGGTTTGGATCAGGTGACTCCAAGCAGGGATTTAGGGGATATAGGCAGGGTTAGTAGGGATAGCCTAATCAGTAGGGCCAACATCGTCAGCCGCAGGGTCAGCAGCAGGGCCATCAGGGCCAGCAGCATTTTCAGCAGGGCTAGTAGGGACAGAGAGGAGGAAATTTTAGAGGCCGATGCTTCGGGTGTGGTAAAAATGGCCACATGCGTCAGGGAGGAAGATAGGTCCCCACAGCAGCAAGGTGCTCGTAATGAGCCATATAGACCACTTTTTCCAGCTGCCCTCCCAGCACCAACTCAGTCACCAGCCCTACCAGCCATTCCATCAGCTCCAGTGCAGCAGGGGCAGTTACAGTACGGACATGTCTATAACGTCCACCAGGAAGCAGCTCCACAGGCGTAACCAATGATTGAGGGTACGTTTCCTATCCATGGTACTATGGGTCGGGTTTTATTTGATACTGGGGCGACACATTTTTTTATAGCTACTCATTTTGTGAAGGCCTTAGGGTTATTAGCCACAGCAGAGAGCACTGTGACGTGTGTAAACTCACCACTAGGAAATGGATCGTTAATTTTCTTTATATGTCGAGGCTTGGGAGTAGAGATTGGTAGCTTGATCTTACCAGTAGACATGTTAGTCTTAGATATGCATGAGAACGATGTTATTATCGGTATGGATTGGCTCGCAGCATACAGAGCCATGATAGATTGTTTTGGTGGGAGTATTGCCTTTGCCATCCCGGGATAGGAGATGTTTGTAGTGGCGATGCCTCACCCAGAGGGAGGCTCTACCACTTATTTGTATTACATAGAGGAGGATACCTCTAAGGAGGTCTTCATTCCCTTAGACTCGATTCCAGTTCATCGTGAGTATTCTGATGTATTTCAAGACATACCAAGCATACCCCCCAGTCGAGAGATAGATTTTGTCATAGATTTGTTGTCGGATACTCGACCGATAGCACACGCTCCATACCGTATGGCTCCGGTAGTGATGCGAGAGTTACGAGATCAGATAGAGCAGCTGTTAGGTTAGGGCTTCATTCATAGGAGTACCTCACCTTGGGGCACTCCAGTTTTGTTTGTGAAAAAAAGAGATGGTTCACTGAGGTTATGTGTGGACTACTGGGAGCTGAAAAAGGTCACGATACAGAACAAATATCCGTTGCCTCGAATCGATGATTTGTTCGACCAGCTGAGGGGAGAAACTTTCTTTTCAAAGATAGATTTGAGGTCAGGATACCATCAGCAACGTATTAGGGAGAAGGTTGTTTCAAAGACTGCTTTCTTGACAAGATATGGGTCCTATGAGTTTAGAGTGATGCCATTTGGACTCACAAATGCTCCAGCCGTATTGATGGACTTGATGAACCGAGTGTTCAGGGGGAGTTCTTAGATCAGTTTGTCATCGTCTTCATAGATGACATCCTGATATATTCACACACAGAGGAAAAGCATGCTGAGCACTTGAGATAGGTTCTCCAGACCCTACAAGAGCATCAGCTGTATGATAAGTATGAGAAGTGAGGATTCTAGTTACGGGAAGTGAAGTTCTTGGGACATGTTGTTTCTGACCAGGGGCTAGTGGTTGACCGGAGTAAAGTGTCAGTGGTGAGGGAGTGGGGACATCCCACGACACCGACGAAAGTGCGTAATTTCTTGGGATTAGTCAGGTACTACAGGAGATTCATTCGAGGTTTCTCCAAGATAACGGGTCCATTGACGAACATGACTCGCAAGGGGGGAGGGGTTCCATATGTTTGGGACGATACTTGTCAATTAGCTTTCGATGAGCTGAAGGACAAGCTTACTTCAGCACCATTCCTTGCTTTACCTAAGCCGAGTGTGGAGTATCTGGTTTACACCAACGCCTCCTTATGGGGACTCGGGGGAGTACTTCAGCAGGAGGAGAAGGCTATAGCTTTTTCCTCCCGCAAGCTTAAGCCACACGAGAGAAATTACCCTACTCATGACCTAGAGTTAGCAGCGATCGTCTTCGCATTGAGGATATGGAGACATTATTTATTGGGGGAGAAATTCTGCTTGTTCACATACCATAAGTCACTGTAGTACCTGTTCACTCAGTGAGAGCTGAATATGCGTCAGCACAGGTGGTTAGAGTTTGTGAAGGACTATCAGTTGGACATATAGTACCATCCGGGGAAGGCCAACGTAGTTATTGATACGTTGAGCCGAAGACTGGTAGACGATGTAGAGGACGTCTAGAAAGCAAAGTGGAAAGAGTTGGGTCACCAGGATGAGGTATCCCATTCCTTCATATCTGTTATGATAGTGACACCCGAGATTGTTACGAGGGTAATACAGGCACAGACAGTAGACCCATTTTGCTAGGAGCGGATTGTACGGCTTTTAGGTGAGGGTGCTGAGTCCTATTCTTTTAGTTTCGATGGAGGTTTGAAGTTTAATGGGAGATTAGTGGTCCCAGAAGGGGAAGACTTACGTCATGCAATGATGACCCTGTCTCACGGGTCCCGATTTACGGTGCATCCCGGGGGAGATAAGATGTACCAGGATATGAGGCGACAATACTGGTGGAGTGGGATGAAAAAGGACATTGCTGAGTTCGTGTCCAAGTGTTCTACATGCCAGATGGTAAAGGTGGACCACCAGAAACCGTTGGGGTTGCTTCAATCGTTGGAAATACCCACGTGGAAGTGGGAGAGTATTTTCGTGGATTTTATTACTGGGTTACATATATCATAGCGGGGCCACGACTCTATCTGGGTGATTATGGACCGTTTGACCAAGGTGGCTCATTTTTTGCCAGTACGAACAGACTATACCACAGGACAGTATGCTCAGTTATTCATTGCTGAGATTGTTAGACTACATGGGGTGACCCTGGATATTGTGTCAGATAGGGACAATATTTTTGTGTCGCATTTCTGGGAGAGTTTTCAGGAGGCCATGGGTACAGAGTTGGGGTTGTGTTTAGCTTATCACCCACATACAGATGGACAAACAGAGCGTACCAATGAGATGTTGGAAGATATGCTACGCATGTGTGTCCTTGATTTTGGGGGAGGTTGGGAGCCACATCTTCCACTAGTAGAGTTTGCTTATAATAACTCTTATCAGTTCACGATTGGCATGGCTCCATTTGAGGCATTATATGGCAGGCCTTGTCTCTCTCCCATTCGTTGGTTAGAGGTGGGGTACAACAAGTTTCTCGGACCATAGGTGATTCAGGAAACCTCCGATAGGATTGAGATTATCAGGAGTCGCATTCGGGTAGCCCAGGACAGGCAGAAGAGCTACGCCAATGCAAAATGTTTTTTCAGAGAATTTAATGTGGGGGATCAAGTATTACTACGTGTATCTCCTATGAAAGGAGTGATGAGGTTTGGGAAGAAAGGGAAACTGGCCCCGAGGTACGTGGGACCATTTCCCATTATCGAGAGGATTGGGCCGGTAGCATACGGATTAGGACTGCCAGAGCATTTACACCGTATTCACGATGTATTCCACATCTCGTCATCGAGATGATACCTTCGAGATGACGTAGCCCACACCCACATCGTGATTGAGGAGATTGACTTACAACCTGATAGCTCTTACGAGGAGAGGCCAGTGGCTATTCTAGACCATAGCAAAAGGAGATTGAGGTCGAAAGTAGTCCCACTTGTACGGGTCCAGTGGGAGAATCATAATGTGGAGGAATCCACTTGGGAGCGTGAGGCAGACATACGTGAGAAGTACCCAGAGTTATTCTTACCAGGTACACCTTATTTTTTTTCGAATTTCGGGACGAAATTCCGTTATTAGGGGGCAAGTATGTAATACCCCGTATTTTTATGACTTTTAATTTTGGGGATTTATTAAATTTAATTAGAGATATTAATTTAATATTAATTCGAAAAAAACGGTTAATACTTACTAGCGTGATGATAGTTAGTAATTATTGGAATTGTATTGTATGTTACTTTATGGGTAAAGTAATAGGTGTAATTGTATTTAGTAAAATTATCATGAGAATCTAATTTGATAATTTTAGATATTTATCGGGACGCGCTTGTGTCGTGTCGGGATTAAATTCAAACTATTAAAAGTGAATAAATTATAAGTCACCCGTATGGTCATTTTGAGTGCGTCAATGTGTTCGGAAGGGTCGAAATAGTCAAAATAAAATACCCGGGGGTTTAGTTTGGGTCTCGGGGCGTTTCTAGGTCTAATTAACACCCCTGGAGGGCGTTTTAGACATTTTACATTTTTGGGCATGAAAACCCACGAAATTTCTAAGAGTATATCAGATAATAGGAGTTGTCTTCTAGGGTTAGAACAACCAAAAACCTAAGACGGCCATTGGAAGGGAAGAGGAGAAGCTCTCCAAGGAGTTCAAGGACAAGAACTCCACTGTTTGCATCGCCATCGCCGCCAAACTTTAGATCGCGCAACGAGGATCATAACCACACTAATCTTGTCCACTAATCTGAACCAAGAATTCCTAGACAAATATTTATCTTCCTCTATTTCAGTTAAAGCTTCAATGATATTAATCTAGGATTGATTAAGATTAGTTTTTATCAAAGAAAAACTAATTTTAGAGACTTGAATTTGTATGTTGTAGAGGTAAAGGACATATTCTGGAAATCAAATATACATGTAGGGGTTGAACCACGAATTTGCAGTAAATTAGGAGTATGAAATCTGGGAAAATAATGGGAAGAAACTAAAAAAAGAAAATATTAGGGTTCTTGATATTTTTATGGATTGTGCCCCATTTAATCTGTTATACATGATGAAAATTTGCATGCCTTACATAGAATACCACTTATTTAATGAATATAACACTTGTAGTATAAATTGTTGGGAGTTTGGAAGTCAAATATATTGGTTTGGATGATTTTGGAAGAAGAAACCAGTAACTGGATATTCTGCAGATTCGCCATACCTGCTTGATCGATCGATCGACCAAAGAGCATCGACCGATCGATGCCTCGATCGATCGAACACCTTCCATAGATCGATTGACCCCTACTGGAAAACTTCCATTCCCCTTTTGAATAGGTTGTTCCAACTTAAATGAATAGAAATTCTTGGACATTAATGTTAGAAAATTTTGGGATATAAAGAAGACCAGTAGGACTTTATAAAAATGAAACCTTTAATGTAAGACGAGATTAACATTTCACGGAGGCGTTTTACACCTAAGGAACAATGGGAACATGTGTTTAAAGTGTGGGAATCGTAAGGAAATTTTGTTGTAAAATAAATGAGTACCTACTGAAATTACACTTTGGGAGAGAGGGATTCACGAGTGTTACGTGGTAAGTTAGAATAATCCCAGAAATAAGAATTAGAGACAAGCCGTTATACGTGATAATCAAATAATGTGTAATAAGAATAAATATCATAAGTATGGGTCGTGAGTGTACCTAAATTTGATATGGGAATGGTAGTATACATAGATGACTGTGTTTATGCATATACTATGTACGTGTAAAAATCATGCCCGCGCTACTTGCTATCACTGAGGTTACCACGCTGGGACAGTCTTATCTCGATGGGACCTTTATGGGGGATATTGACTTGTAACCTAGAACATAGGAATCCTGGGTACGGGCTATCGGATCGATAGTCAGACGGTCCTAAGAGACATGAGGGTATGTGCTGACCTCTTAGTGACTTGGAAATATGCTTCGCCTCAATTTGTTTGTGTTTGTGTTAATATAGTTCGAGAGTGATTCTGAACTAGTATTTCCCTTAGTACGAGTGATACGGAGTCTTGATAGCAGAGTATGCCCCACCATAAATTTTATGTGTGGTGCCGATAGTATATATATATTATATGAGTGATTAATATATATATATATAAACTTGAAATTTGGGAACTACCTACTGTGACTAAAGTTAGGTAAATAATGAATAATTATTTCAACATGGATATAAGTGTTCGAAAAATTTGAGGCAATACTGAGACACTTTATAATCAATTGAAGCTCATGTGAGGAATATGCTTTAAATAAAATTAATTTTCTTAACACTAGAAATGTCGGCATGAAATCTTGTGAATAACTTAAGATAAGCTAAACGGTTGGGGTTAGTAGTGCGGTAGGTGTGCACATAAGAAGAGATGTGAGAATTTCTCAAGAGAGTGTCGCACTAATATGATTGTTGCATTAGCTGGTAAGCATTTTAAATAATTGCTAAACTAATTTTAAACTGTTTTACAATCGGGCTCTGGCCCGTTTCCTATTTTCTCTTCTCTCTTGTATATATATGTATATATTACAGGTGCCCAGCCACAGGGGCGTCTTGCATAGGATCCTTTGGAAGGAACGTGCTGCAGTTTAGGTGGGAGTTGCAGGCCTCTTTCTTAGACGACCTCATTAATGATTCCACTCCTAGTTTTATTTTATCCAGTTGAGCATGTGTTGCCCTTTTTCCATTACTCAGTTGGTGTTATCATAGATTGTGACTCATTTATTTCCAGTATTTATACTTTGGTATTATTACTATGTGGATGTTTTTCCTTTGATATTTTAAAGTTGGAATTAATTAGTTGAATGCTTAATTGCTTGTATTATATGTTCCAGTATAGTTGTTGGGTAATTCTTAAACTATGAATTATGAAAATTTTTAAATTTTGGTTTTTAAATGAAATTGGAAATTGATGTCTTAAAATAGTTTTGTCACTTAGCTTAATTATTTAGGGTGTTTAATTGGAAAAGTTATTTTTACGATAGTGATTCTAAGAATGAACCAACCGTTCACCTTGGTTATAATTTAATAAAGGATTGATCACTCGGTATTTAATTAGGCGGGGTGTCACATATGATAAATGCTAAAGTACCGCAAGTTATAAACACTTTCCTTTAATTTGTACTTTGATTTCTTGACGTTGTTGGTATGGGTGTGTTCCCCTTGTCCCGATCTACACGGTGGTGGTGGTGGTTGTGCAAGGTGGTATCAATTTGGCCCTCTTCTCTTGGAAATAGCTCTCCCTCACACTTTCTATGTCCGTTCTTACTTCCTGTAACTTTTTAACCCTAATGGGTTTTCTTTGGCTGATAAAATAACTCTTAATTTTCGTCCATTAATTAAGCCTAAAAATCCAATTTACCATAATGCCCTCTCGGGGTGCCGGTTAGGCCTAAAATTGCCCCGTGACCCAAACTAAACACCCGGGTATACTATTTTGACTATCCCAACCCTTCCTGACTGAACGTTACACTCGAAATGAAAATACGAGTTACTAAAAATAATTAATATATTTATTCCACTAAATTAGTCCCGACACGACTCCCATGCACGTTTGACTTAATTCACTAAACTATCGTATTATTCTGTCTCGATAATTTATCAAAGCGTATAGTTCTGTATTACATATCGCACAGTAATATTAAATCAATAAGTATTAACGCTTGGCACGCTAGTTAATATTTATTTTTATTACATCGGAATTAATTAATGATTTAATTCTCACATTTAATTTCATTTAATCCCTCTGAATTAATCCCTCTGTAATAATTAATCTCATAATTATTTAAATCATAACAAATATGGGGTATTACATACTTCCCCCCTAATAAAGGAATTTCGTCTTGAAATTTGGAAAAAAAAGGCGTACCTGGTATGAATAAATCTGGATATTTCTCACGCATATCCGCCTCACGCTCCCAAGTAGACTCCTTCACATTGTGATGTTGCCACTGCACGCGGACAAGTGGAACTACCTTTGACCTCACCCTCCTCTCACTATAATATAGGATATCCACCGGTCTCTCCTCATACCGTCTGGCTGTAACTCAATCTCCTCAATCGCAATGTGAGTGTGTGATAACTCATCCCGAAGGTATCGCCTCAGTGATGAAATGTGGAACACATCATGGATATTCCGGTAACCCAAGTCTGTAAGCCACTGGTCCGACCCTCTCTATAATGGGGACTGGCCCTATATATCTTGGAGCCAACTTCCCTTTCTTTCTAAATCTCATCACCCCTTTCATCGGATATTCTCTTAATAAAACATGGTCCCCCACTACGAACTCTCGGAAGAACCTTTTAGCATCAGCGTAGCTTTTCTGTTTGTCTTGGGCTACCCGTATGCGATCCCGAATCATCTCGATCCTCCTCGATGTATCCTGAATTACCTCTGGTCCAAGTAACTTGCTATCTCCCACTTCTAGACAGCATGCTGGGGAACGACAAGGTCGACCATACAGTGCTTCGAACGGGGCCATGCCAATCGTAAGCTGATAGGAGTTGTTATAAGCAAACTCCACCAGTGGAAGATACTGGTCCCATCCTCCACCAAAATCAAGGATACATATGCGTAACATGTCCTCGAGCATCTGATTAGTGCACTCAGTCTGCCCATCGGTCTACGAGTGATACGTTGTACTTAGTCACAACTCGGTACCCATAGCTTCCTGGAAACTCTCCCAAAAATGAGACACAAAAGTCTTATCTCTGTCTCACACGATATTAAGAGGTACACCATGTAGTCTTACTATCTGTGCAATAAAAAGCTGGGCATACTTTCATGCCGTATAGTGTAATACCCCGCATTTTTATCGATATTTATTTATGGGATTAATTAAATTAAATGTGAATTAATTGAGAATTAATCTAGATAAAATACTAACGAGATGTGAGTTGGTATTTGATTATAATGTGTATATATGGCAATATATGAATATTGAAACTATTGAAATTGTCGCGAGATTGAAATACGGCAATTTGGGAAATTTTGTTGGGACGCGCGTGACAGTCGCGTCAGGAATATAATTGTTTAAATTAAAAAGTGAATTTTATTTTTATCAACCGTGTGGTCATTTTGAGTGCGCCAACGTGTCCGGAAGGGTCCAAATAGTCAGAAAACACTAGCCGGGGGTTTAGTTTGGGTCCCGGGGCAATATTGGGCCATACCGGCAACTTAAAAGGGTATTTTGGTAATTTTGAAATTTGGGGATTTATGACCAACGAATTTTGGGAATTAAAAATAGGGAATTAAATAATCCACTAACCCATTACCAGCACTTAGGTGATTAGAGGGAAACGGGAGTTAGAGGAAGAAGTTAGAAAAGTTCCCAAAGAGAAAACCTTAACCTCCATCTTTAACCTTCAACCTTGGGAGAGAAAGAGAGAGACCAACCTTCATCAATTCAACAGCAAATTCAGAGAATAATCCGAGGCAAGTGGTTTAATTACATTAATTTTAAGCGAATGTTTCTTCCATGCTTAGAAATTTATAAAATTGCATTGTTTTGGGAGATTGATAAAAACCCATGAAATTGGAGTCATAAATTCAGATTTTGATATAGATTTGCATGTAGAATTGTTATTGGGTGATTGAACTAAAAGAATTATTACTCTTTATGTTATAAAAATGGATTTATTTATGGAAATTTATGATGTTATATTCTAGGGTTCATACTCATAGGATTTGGGGAAAACTTTTGGAGATTTGATAATTAGGCGTTGTATAGGAAGATTTATCCCATGAATGTGTTAATATACGACCTAAGTCTGTTTAAGAACGATTAGAAACCTTGAACTACTGTTGGAATAATGTTTGGATGAGTTTTGAGAAGAGAAAGTTGGAGGAAAAACGAATTTAGAAATTCTGGGCTCGAAACTGTCACCTCGTTAGAAGGCTTGCCTAGGTCGTTCGAACGAGCTCGTTCGAACGAGCTTCTAACGAGTTGACAGTTTGAATTCTAAAGAGTTGAATGTTCGTTCGATGCCTTTCGTTCGAACGAGATCTCGTTAGATGCCCACTTCGTTCGAACGAACTCTCGTTCGAACCAGCCTCGTTCGAACGAGACTTCTAACGAGTTGACAGTTTGGCCTTTTTGGCCTGATTTGATTTCTAGTGTCCCGTAATCTTGATTAATTGATGAGATAACTTCCCCGTGTTAACTATTTGGTATAGATGGGAGATTTGGGAATTATTGAGGAAGTAAATTATAAAATAGTAAATTAGACCGAATGATATTTGTGGGTTAGGACGCGAATAACTAATTACGACGTGAGGATAATGGATGATGTGTATATATAAACCGGGTACATGTGTATTGGTATAAGAATGAGAAGTATACCACTAATGAATTATGGTAATTACTAAGATGTGTGCATGCTTAGTATATGTATATGATTTTATGTGTATGACATACCTACCATACTTTCTATCACGGGAGGTTTACGTTCGCTTAGGGCCATCTAATCCTTGTGTGCCCGGATTTAGATTGGTACCTAGAGGACATAGTTCAAAGAATGACTTATTTGTGAGTTAATAAGTCAGCTGACTGTGGATCGTAGGTATGTACGTGACCATGGATATGTTGAATTATGTTCACCTCCATTTTTGTGTGTTGTGCGTATTCTAACAATTCCTGAGAGATTCGAAATTTGTAATCCTTATGTACGTGATGTACCGGGATGGATAGCAGAGTATGTGTGCACCACAGCTTAACCTCGGGGTGCTTATATTGTATATTTATGATGTGAATAATATACGGTTAAATGAAAAGATTGTTATGTTTCATTGCGAGAATAATTATAATAAAGCCTCGATAAAGCTAAAAAGGGATAACATGCTGTGAATTGTACTGCTAATAATTGCGAATCCGAGTTTAAGTAAAGCTATCTATTTAAGTAATGATGTTGGGAATTTATATTATGAATCGAGTAGAAAGGTTAGAACTTATGTCGGTTTAGTTAGATATAAGAATCACTTGAATGGGTACGGTACGTTAGGAGTGCACAATTAGTCGAGAGGTGAGTATTTCATGTGAGAGAACGTCCTAACATGTACTTTGCATTCATTGTTTTAATGTTATTAAAGCACTTGCTGTTTTCAAAATACTCTCCACTTTCGGGCTCTGACCCGTTTGTTTTCAAATCTATTTTTGTAAAAACCTTTTTAGGTGCCCAGCCACAAGGACACGATGCATAGGAATTGTATTCAGGTGACGAGCTGTAGCTGTTGTGGAAGTTACATGGCCTTGCTAGTAGATGCTTCTTTTCTAGTCTTGACTCCATATTTAGTTCCACCATTTGTAGGGCATGTCGCCCATTTCTTTTAGAGACATTTTATATTCAGTTATTCAGATTGTGGATTGTAATTAATTCAGGATTCACACTGTTTTATTTATTTCAGTTGTGGGATTGTTGTGAGGAGTTTTCCTCCGGACTTATTATTATTTGTTGGTTACTTTATTGAGACTTTATGGTGTATGGTGATGTTATTATTTTACATTTCATTTATCGCATGTTAATCAGATTTAATTTAAAATTTGACAACTTTCTTTTTAAATACTAGCTGGTTAGTAATCATTAAAATGTTTTCGACAGTGATGCTATTAACTGAACCAACTTGGCATTTTGTATTGATTTAATAAAGGAGTAGTTACCCGGTATTTAATTAGTTGGGGTGTCACATATAGTCTGTTCTGACGGGCAAAAAGTGAGCTAATTTCGTCAAACGATCCATAATGACCCATATAGAATCGTGCCCACTCTGAGAAGTGGGCAACCCGGTGATAAAATCGATGGAAATGCCTTCCCATTTCCACGTAGGAATCTCCAATGGTTGAAGCAAACTTAGTCGTCTCGGATGGTCCACTTTCATTAACTGGAAAGTGGTATACTTGGATACGAACTCAACGATGTCCTTTTTCATCTCGCTCCACCAATACTGCCGCCTCATATCTTGGTACATTTTGTCCCCACCGGGATGTACCACAAATCGGGACCCATGAGACTCCGTCGTCACTACATGTCGAAGTTCCTCCCCCTCTGGAACAACGAGTCTCCCATTGAAGCGTAAACCACCCTCGGAACTTATTGAATAAGACTCGGCTCCCCCTGCTAAAAGTTGCCTAATCCGATCTTGATAGAATGAATCAGTTGCCTATGCCTGTATTACTCATGTAACAATCTGAGGCATAACTATCATCACAGACATAAATGATTGGGCCACGGCATCCTGATGTCCCAATTACTTCAATTTTTACTTCCACACCTCGGATGTGTCATCTACCAGCCTACATCTTAATGCATCAACAACTACATTAGCCTTACCTGGGTGATAGTGTATTTCAAACTGATAATCCTTTACAAACTCAATCCACCTGCGTTGATGCATATTCAACTCTTTCTGTGTGAACAAGTACTGCAATGACTTGTGGTTTGTAAATAAGCGAAACTATTCCCCCAATAAGTTATGCCTCCAAATTCGAAGTACAAATATGACTGCTGCCATCTCTAAGTCGTGGGTGGGGTAATTCTTCTCGGGAGGCTTAATCTTTAGGGAAGAAAAATATATAACCTTCTCCTCTTGATGGAGTACTCCCCCAAGACCCTTTAAGGATGCATCAGTGTAGACCAGGTACTCCACTCCTTCCCTAGGAAGTGCTAATACGGGTGCTGAAGTCAACTTGTCCTTCAACTCATCGAACGCCAACTGACATGCGTTATCCCAAACAAATGATACACCCGTACGAGCCAAATTTGTCATCGGACCCACAATCTTCGAGATTCCTCGAATAAATCGTCTGTAGTATCCCGCTAATCCCAGAACACTTCGCACCTCCGTCGGTGTCGTGGGATGTCCCCACTCCGTCACCGCTGACACCTTACTAGGGTCCACATATATCTCTTTCTCTTATACAATGTGTCCCGAAAACTGTACCACCCGCTGCCAAAATTCACATTTTTCATACTTGTCGTACAACTCATGCTCTCGTAAGGTCTGCAGAACCATAAGTAAGTGCTCGTCATGCTCCAACTTGGTGCAGGAATAAATCAGGATGTCATCTATGAAGACAATGACAAACTGATCTAGGAACTCTCTGAATACTCTGTTCATCAAGTCCATAAATATTTCCGGGGCATTAGTTAGTCCAAATGGCATAACCCTGAATTCATACGACCCATACCTCGTCAGAAAAGAAATTTTAGACACGTCCTACTCTCTGATGCATAGTTGATAGTACCCGAATCTCAAGTCTATCTTCGAGAAGTGGGCCGCTCATCTCAGCTGGTCAAACAAGTCATTGATGCGAGGCAACGGATACTTATTCCGTATCCAGACTTTTTTAAGCTCCCGATAATCAATATAAAGTCATAGGGATCCATCCTTCTTCTTCACAAATAGAACTGGGGCACCCCAAGGCGAGGTACTCCTACGGATGAAGCCCTATCCCAACAACTGTTCTATCTGATCTCGTAACTCCCTCATCTCTATCGAAGCCATACGGTAAGGTGCATGTGCTATCAGACGAGTGCTCGGTGCTAAGTCTATCTCAAACTCGATCTCCCTACTCGGAAGCAACCCTGGTGTATCCTGGAATACATCAGCAAACTCGTAGAGGACCGGTATTGAATCGAGTGGAATCACTACTGCAGAGGTCTCATCCTTTATATAAAATAAATGGGTGGACGACCCTCCCTCAGAACGAGGCATCACCACTAAGAACATCTCCTGGCCCGAAATGGCGAACACAATTATTCCTACTGAAGAAATCAATCATGGCCCTATACTCGACTAGCCAACCCATGCCAATAATGGTGTCGTACTTAGACATATCTAACACTAGAAGATCAACCGATGAAATCAAACTGCCAATATCTATGCCTACTCCCCTACATATGAAGAAAATCATCGACCCATTACCTAGCGGTGAGTCTACACATGTCACTGTATTCTCTGTCGTGCCTAAGAACCCATTGGATAGTGCAAAGTTAGTGGAAATAAAGGAGTGTGATTCCCCCGTGTCAAATAAGATACGACCAAAAGTACCATGGATAGAAAACTTACCCTCCATTGCGGATGGTGCCTACGAAACTGCGGCCTGGTGGACGTTATAGACACGTCCATACTGCAACTTACCCTGCTGCATCGGAACTGCGAGCAAAGATGGAACTAGAGCTGGTGCTGGTAGGGTGGTGGGAAAAATAGGTCTCTGGGGCTCCTGGTGAGAACCCTGTTGCCGAGCAACTCTGTCCTTATCGGGGCACTCCTACTTCTTATGGCCAGTCTTGCCACAAGTATAACATTTCCCGATGAAGCTTCCTCCCATCGTTCCCTGATAGCCTCAGCCATATTGGTCATTACCACCCCTACCTTAGCCCTGTTGGCCTTACTGTCCTCCCTGCTATTGGCCCTGAGGCTGGCCCTGCTGCAGACCCTGTGGCTGGCCCTGGTGGCCCTGCCTCCAACCCCCATTACCATGCCTAAAACCTCCAGAATGAAAACTCTTATCAGACTCCCCCTGCTGGGAACCCTGCCTCTGACTCTCCTCAACTAGTACCCCACTGGCACTACCTCCCCCTATCTTACCCAACTGGTTGGGCTCTCCCCCTCGCTTGCTTCCCTCAGCATGGAAGTGGTTGTCCTGACAATGCAATAAGGCTGCATTCAGAATGTCGGTATATGAGTGTAGGGAAAGGTTACCCAATAGATGCTGGCGTATCCTCCATGTCAAGCCATCCATGAACATCTGAATGCACTTCTCCTCAGTAGGCACCTCATCGGGTACCATATTTGGCAATCGCATGAACTCCTCCTCGTATTCCACAACTGTTCTCCCTTCTTGGGTGAGGTATAAGAGTTTTCTCCTCATCTCAGTCTTGACGGAGGAAGGAAAGTACTTGCGGTCGAACCGCACCCAAAAATCACTGATCGTCATCAAATCTCGCTCCTCGGTAGTAGTAGTGGACTCCCACCACTGTAAGGCTGCCCCTGTCAGCTTGAAGGTAGCCAAAACATGCCTCTGAATCTCTGTTCACTCATACGTACGAAGGTGTTGTTGTATGTCCTTCTTCCACTGACTAGAAATAACCACATCAGAACTGTCCATGAACTCTTGGGGACATGCCCTCTGAAAGGACTCCCTCACTCTTTACCATGCAGTGGGAAACGGATGCACGGGAACTGGTGCTACTGCTAGAACCTGGGGGGAACCTGTTGTACCATCGCTAAGGCTGCATTCACTGCTTGTGCAACTATCGTGACAACCTCTGATGCGTTCATTCTCCCCTGAGATCGTACTACCGGCTGCTCTGGCTAGGCCTGTCAGTCTCTTGGTTCACGTTGAGGACGCATCTGAGATGAGAAAGAATTTTATTAGTCCACGGTTATTACTAAATCTAAAATATCTGAAGACGTAAACGCAAAAATTAAGATCACAATAGTCCTTAAGACAAGGCTTTATTCGAAGGACGCAAAACTGAAAGCATAGTAAACCGTACAGATACTAAAGGACACTAGAATCTGATGCTCTGACACCACCTGTGACACCCCGCCCAATTAAATATCGGGTGATCAGTCCTTTATAAAATTTAAAACAAAATGTTCGGTTGGTTCATTCTTAGCATCACTATAGAAAACATAATAACTCATTTAATCACCTAATATAATTAAGCTAAGTGTCAAAACAGTTTTTTTTTCCTTTTTGATTTAAAACCATTGAATTACCAAACCAAGAAATTAAATATAAACCATCCACGCACAATTAATTAATATAAATACTGAATGAGAATCACATGCTGAAATAGATAATACTGGATAAAACATTCTAGTTCAAAACTCTTAAGCCAAAACCATAATAACCAACAATCCAAATGAAAATGAACGAAAAGCAAACTGAACATAGTCTCTGAAAACTGTCTAAGGAATGGGCGACACATGCCCTAAAGAGAATGTCTATAAAGAATGGAAATGAAATGATTGATGCGTCTAATACGAAGACCTACAGCTACCACAACAGTCGCAGCACGCCAAGTAATCCGAGTCTCTAAGCCTCGTGTCCCTATGGATGAGCACCGAATATAATACATACATATAGAAACAGAGAGAGAAGAGAAACAAGAAACGGGTCAGAGCCCGATGTGTAAAAATATTTATTTAAGCAAGTATTTAAAATTTACAATAAACCAAGTATCAAGTGCATGTTAGTTCGAACTCTCACATGAGATTCTCACCTCTCTTCTCTTGTGCACGCCTAACGTATATTTAATTTTCTCCTTAGCTATACCACCCAATATAACTAGTCTGAATTCATCCTAATAGTATTTATTCTCACCATTAGTAAACCCGTATCGCTCATACAATACATTATCAAATTAGCCTATGTCGAATAGCTAATTAGTATATTTTCCCGTTTTCATAATAAATCGATTATACTCTTAAGATTTACTTTATAAATATAGATTCCCATCACTACAAGCTATACACAGAAGGTTGATTCACAAACTCACGTACATATATACATATAGTCACATCTGCCCTATATATATATATATATATATATATATATATATATATATATATATATATATATATATATATATATATATATATATATATATATATATATATATATATATTATAATACTGCACCCTGGGGCTAAGATCCATTAGCGCACCTAACCAGAATACTGTACCCCGGGGTTATCACTAATTAGTACACTTATTCTAATAATCTTGTACCCCCGAGTTATCACCCATTAGTACTCTTATAATTCATTCTTTAACCCTCGGGTTATCACCCATTAATACACTTAATAATAAGATTCTTACACCCCCGGGTTATCACCCATTAGTGCCTTTAATAATAATAATATTACCTAATAGGCATACACACATCCTATTATAATTTATCGATATTCCTCTCACCTACATAAATACTTCTCTTACGTTTTTTATTTCAATATTTCTGTAACAATCCATCCTTTTGGGGATAATTAAATTCCATAACTGGTTGTAAATTGGAAATTTGAGGAATTTCTCGGAATAGATATTTTTGGGATTTTCAAGGATTAGATGATTTTCGATGGGTGTTGTATTTACTTTTGGGATTAAGCAAATAGGTTGAAGTATTTTAATTATATGTCGTCGTTGAGTAAAGCAACAAAAGGTAAGATTTTAATTGGAAAACCCGCAGTGAGATGCAATGGGTTAAAATAGTGAATTGCAGTCAAGTGCCTCAGAAGGAAATTTTGACTGCGCGATGAGTCTCAGAATGGCCGAGATAGTCAGAAAAGAGTGTCCGATGGTCGAAATTGAGTTTCGGGAATTTTTAAACGAATAGGGACTCGCAATTGAGTAAACGAGTCATTTTTGGGTTTTAAGGGGTATAAACCCTTTTCTCCCTATATAAGGAGGATGAGGGGGAGAGCACATAAAGAAAAGAGAGAGGAGGAGAGAAAAAGAAGAGAAAAGGGAGATTTCGGGCCTAACTCCATCGGACTCGACTCGGGATCGTCAGATTTTATCCACAAGGCAAGTGTTTACTTGCTTTATTTACTTTTGAGCATAAATCTCATATCCTAGTTTGGTAATAACAAACCCTAAAGATTTTGGGTTGGGTTTTCGTGGATAAAATGGGTTTTCGGGAGTTAAAATGAATAAACCCCAATAATTTTCCAATTCGAGAAACTTAGGATTTAATCAAAATTAGTTGTTGTTTTCGGGTTCTAGGATGTTTAGAACCCATTTTATATGTGTATATATTGTTGATCGAGGTTGGGGGACGTTAGAGACGGAGATAAAAGCTTGGGAGAAGCTTTAATGGCCGAAACAGCTTCTCGGAGAAGAAGTTGTACGACGTTATCGATCGATCAAGGGTAGAGGATCGATCGATCGAACCATCGATTGATCGAGGGCCATGGGTCGATCTATCGACCCTTCAGGAAGTTCGACAATTTTTCCTCGGGTTAATTGGATGAGATGAATTCCAATTTTAAATTGATTCTAGATTATTTAAGAAATGAAATAAGTAATCTTTAAAGAGTAAATAGTCATCCAATGGAGAGAAATTATGGGAATTAAGTGAGTGTTTTATATGTGTGACACTAAAATGTTATTTTCGAGGAAAATAGATAAGTTGAGGAATTTGAAGGGCGGGGTTCCTAAAATAGGGTGGGGACCTCTAAAAGATTATTTGGACAATATTTATTCCTTGGGTTTGTGGGAGGGAAATCCACAACCTATTCAGTTTTAGGGTATTCAGGGTCAAATATCAATTGGGATAGTTTCAGTGGCCATTTTGGCCTATATGATTATACATGCGGGATAACATAATTTTGTTGATGATGGTTGAGGGAATCCTATGAGATTATTGTGATGAATTTGAGAATACACTTATTTAGGTAATGTAAATTGGTATATTTGGAGATATCCACTAAATCCTTAGATGGAAATAAGGTATTTTTTATTTATCAAGTGAGGGAATACTTTCGGTATGGTATCGTGAGTAAGTGAATGTATGAATATAATTCTTTGAGAGAATCTTTGGGATTATTGGCCATCGCTATGTGTGATTGACACTTATGGCCATTTATAGATGTATATTCGAGGAGGAATATATAGTATATATATACATGTAATTAAAGTATATATATTATATGAATACATATGTATCTTTATGTGATGGTATATGTGTGTTTAGAGGCTGGTTTCCACGGGCTTTCCCTTTGAGTATAGGGTTGGAACAGGCAGATTATATATATGCTCTAGTGTGATCCTGGGAGGTTGCGTGATGTGGGTGAATCCCCTGGCTCGAGGAGCAGGGTGAGTATAGTCCCCAGGTCATTATCGTCCTGTGTTCGAGTGCGATTTATGTGATTCCACTTGCAGGGGGAACATGACCGTCTCCACCGTTGTGTATATGTTTACCATGACCATTGAGAGAGTCTGGCTTGGTACCGTGGTATAGTGAGTAAACACAGATTTTGGATCGGCACTATGAGACCGCATCCTCGAGTTATAGCTCGTTGGGATGGTTATTATGCTTGTGTGTATGGTATATTACTTGTGCATGAGAACAATGTAATATATATATCTCGATGATAGTAAAGAGATTCTCAGTACGGGAGATAGATTCGGATGTGTATTATAAAAGGTGAATATAGATATTCTCAGTCCGGGAGAAAGATACGGATGTGTATTTTAAGATGAATCTAGAGTAAACCTCAGTCCGGGAGATATTATCCAGATGTATATTGAATTATGTATAATAGAGTAAGTATGTTATGTATATCATTATATAGTATGTATATACGTTGTGTACTGAGGGTCTAATGGATCTTAACGATTGACCTTGTCGCGTAGTAGTGTATATGGGGGGATTCCTTGTTTGGATTTCACTCTGCGAGACACCCCACGCACGAACATGGCATAGTGTTGAGACTGGGGAGAATTTTAGACCTTAGTACTTGGAATAACTAGGGTGGTTAGAAGATGGGTGACAGATTAGTTAGGCAGCGTAGCTTGACTATGACATTTATAGGGATGCACTAGGTGTGCACTATTAGGAGAGAGGTGAGGGGTATCTCATGGGAGTGCGATACCAAATTTAAATATGAGATAAAACCTATTTTTTATAAAATAAAGCATTTATGCACTTACTAAATATTTTCACAACTCGGGCTCTGACCCATTTCTATATTTTCCTCTCTCGCTATATATATATATATATATTATATAGGTGTCCAGACACAGGGATGCCAGGATGACACTTCTTTCGAGTCAGACGTCTGCTGCGGCAGCTGTGGATGCATGCAAGTTCTCGATAAACGCTTCTATCCTTGTAATCTAGATATGAGGTACTGTATAAATATTCAGGCCAATGGCCCAATTGCATTTATTTATTCTTTTACCGCCTTTTAGTGCGGCATTCGATTTGGTTGTATCATATTTGAACCGAGTGTTCGGTTATTTAATTTCTTTCCAGTTTCATTTATATAAAATGTGTGGATGTTTTTAATCATTAGTTGTTTAAAAAGAGTAATTTAGTAAAATTTTGACGCCGACCTAACGGGTTATTAGTAATTAAATTGGTTTTTCGACAGTGATGCTAAGAATGATCCATATGCGACTCCTATTTTAATTTGATATAGGAGTCATCGCCTCGTATTTTATTAGGCGGGGTGTCACAATTTGGTAGTACAATTATTGAGATTATTATTCTTCTCGTAATCTCTAAGGTACATTCTCTCCATGCCGAATTAATTAAAGTATTCAGTCGTTCATACTTTTCCTGTAATTCCGCCTTACATAAGTTTATTATCTGGTAATTTATCTCTCTTCCATAAACTAATATACTCAAAACTGGGTTCTAAGAAATTTCCAAAATTTCACTCTGTCACTCGAACCAGATGGCGTGTCATTTGAACCACTGCCACGTGTTGCTCGAACGACTTCACGCGAGATGCAATCTCACTTGAACGACTTCGAGCGACTTCGCGCGAGATTGCGCTGTTTGTCTTCTACCCAGATTTTCAGCGTTTTCCCACCCTTTTTAAACCTAAAACCTCTAATTCAACATCCCAAACTCCAAACAAACAATCCTAATTCGAATCCCATCAATAATATATGAATTCTAACATCCTAGAATCATCAAATCATTACAAATCATCCATAAACATGAAATCCCCAATTTAATTTATTTAGACCCTAGTTCTTCAAATTCATATTCCAGAACACATAATTTCCAGATTTGTTCTCCACATAAGTTCATCAAAACGTGATTTCTAGTCTACATACATGAAGGGTTTCAATTTAACAAATCTCAGAATCAATTTACATATCTAAATTCCTCAATTTCATTATTTTTATGAACCAAAACATGTTCCTAACAATCCTTTACTAACATGAGTATGATAAACCCTAAAGTACAGCAAGTTATAAACACTTGCCGTTAATTTGTTGTCTGGTTTATTGACGTTGTTTGTATGGGTGTGTTCCCCTTGTCCCAATCTGCACGGTGGTGGTGGTGGTTGTGCAAGGTGGTGTCAATTTGGCCATCTTCTCTTGGAAATAGCTCTCCCTCACACTTTCTATGGACATTCTTACTTCTTGTAGCTTTTTAACCCTAATGGATTTTCTTTGGCTGAAAATATAACTCTTAATTTTCGTCCATTAATTAAGCCTAAAAATCCAATTTGCCATAATGCCCTCTCGGGGTGCCCGTTAGGCCTAAAATTGCCCCGAGACCCAAACTAAACACCCGGGTATACTGTTTTGACTATCCCGACCCTTACGGACTCAACGGTACACTCGAAATGACTATACGAGTTACTGAAAATAATTAATATATTTATTATACTAAATTAGTCCCGACACGACTCCCACGCGCGTCTAACTTAATTCACTAAACTGTAGTATTATTCTCTCTCGATAATTTATCAAAGTGTATAGTTTCGTATTACATATCACACAGTAATATTAAATTAATAAGTATTAACGCTTAGCACCCTAGTTAATATTTATTTTTATTAAATCTGGATTAATTAATAATTTAATTCTCACATTTAATTTCAATTAATCCCTCTGAATTAATCCCTCTGTAATTATTAATCCCATAATTATTTAAATCATCAACAATACGGGGTATTACACAAACTCATTAGAAGTGACACTGGAATGTCTTTAGAAGTCTCATTCGAACGAGGTCGTTCGAACGACCTGGGCTAGACTTCTAACGAAATTTTCGAAGTTTTCCAGTTCATCACCAATGTTCGTTTTTACAGATTTTCTCCACTCAAATATCAACCTAAACCCATTACAACCCAAGTACATGGTTTAAAAACTACTCTATGTCACCCTAGGACACTCCTTAGTAAAGTTTTGGGGTCAAATCCTTCTAATCATCATGTACTTTCAACAAATTCCTAAATTTTCCCATAAATCATATTAACATAAATCGAGAATTTTTAATCTATAAAAACTCCATTTTTATTTCGTGCTTAACATCTAATTCACCAAATTTCACATTCCAATTAATAGGAAAATCCTCTACATGCAAACCCCCATCAGATTTCTAAAATTCCTACATGATTTTCAGCATATGTTAAGAAGAGTAATAATTGCTAAGAGAGAGAGGAAGATATTCACTTGCCTTAAAAGGGAACTTCTGATTAGTGGTTGAAAATGGTATGGGAACTTTTTTATGTGTGAAAGCTTGAGTTCTTGGCTTATGGCTCTAATGGAGTCTTTTTCTTCTTCCTTGGTTTTGTCTCTCTTTGCCTCTCTATCTTATGTAGGTTGAACTAACAGACCACTAACCCTAACTTCTTTGAATTAAACCCAATTTTCGTCCATTTCATTACCCAAAAATTCCAAAAGACCCAAATACCCCTCTGGGGTGTCGTTTTGGGCTAAAATGTCCCGGACTCCAATTTAAATACTCGAGTAGTGTTTTTTTGACTATTTCGACCCTTCTTGACACTCTGGCGCACTCAAAATAGTCATCCGAGTTATACAAAAATAATTTACCTTTTAAACCCCCAAATAACTACTAGTGACGCGACTCTTAGGCGTCCCAAATATTTATAACATAAATGCCGTGTATCTCATCCCCGACCAAAATATTATTTCAATAAATACTAACTCTCATCACGTTAGTGATTATTATCATAAAATTGGATTAATTATAATTTAAATATTTCTCCCATTAATTTAATTAATCCCCATTTTCCATAAAAATAAATATGAGTAAAAATACGGGGTATTACATGTGGATGCTTGGGCTTCTACCGAACAAAATTGCTTAACTAATTTCAGACTTAATCAGAACGCCCTTCGGGCTAAATTATACAAAGATCTTACAAATTGTATATCTGAGGGTGTTTAACCATTGCAAATTGGTAGACGGATGATTTTTCCCTCTTCCTTCACTAGTAGTGCACAAAATATGTTTGAGATCTACTAAGATTCGATGGCCATAACACGATTCCATCAACACCCAGATATTTTTCTCATAATGATTGACAATCCTAAATGTCCTGAAATCACTACGGAACTATTATTGGGTCAGAACGAGGTTGATCGTCCCGACTTGGTCGCACATGTATTTGAACTAAAGAGAAAAGGATTAATGAAGGAGATCAAGGACAAAAATGTTTTTGGTAAGAAAGTTGCCCACGTTTTTACGATCGAACTCCAAAAGCCGGGTTTACCCCACATGCACACTCTTCTTTTCCTTGATAGCCAAAGCAAGATTAAAAAATGTGCCCGTGTAGATAATATCGTTTGTGCCGTGTTTCTAGACCCCATCGATGATCCAATGCTTTTCCAAACCATTCTTGGTTGTATGGTTCATGGTCCTTGTGGCTCCTTGAATCCTATTTCTCCTTGCATGGAAAATGGTAGATGCACGAAGAAATATCCACGGGCATTTACGGATGCCACTTCAATGGACAATAACGGATATCCAATCTATCGTTGTCGTGACGATGGTAGGGAATACACTACTTCCAGTGGAAAAAGGTACGAAATAAAGATGTTGTGCCTTATAATCCGTATTTGTCTCGGTTATTCAATTGTCACATCAATGTTGAGGTTTGGGCCAGTTTAAGATGCGTTAAATATATTAACAAGTACATATATAAAGGCCATGATCGCACGACTATGGTGTTGGGAGATGTTGATGAAATCCAATAATATTTAAATGCAAGGTACATAGGACCCCAGAAGAAGCCTGGTGCATTTTTGGTAATCACATGCATCAGGAAAAACCACATATTACGTAGTTAGATTTACATTTACTTGGGATGCATCATGTTATGTTCAATCATGCAGAATCTCCAAGTACGATTGCTGATAGGGCCAGGGTTCAAATGAGTTCGTTAACTGGATTTTTTTCTTTTTGTGCATCGAATGTTTTTGCAAGAGCTTACACCTACCAAGAGTTTTACAACATTATGTTTGGAGTAATATAACAAAAGTCTGGACTCTAAGGAAAACATGCGAGTTTACTATTGGTAGAATGTACTATGCTAGCCCTAATTCAGGTGAAAGATTTTATTTACGATTGCTTTTAACTATTGTCAAAAGACCTACATCCTTTGAGTGCTTACGCACGGTCAACAATGTCGTGCACGATACTTTTAAGTCTGCATGTATTGTAAGGGGATTGCTTGAAGATGATAATAAATGGGTTCAATGTTTATAAGAGGCATCAATCATCCGAACTGGATATCAACTTAGACATCTTTTTTATGTTATACTTACACAATGTTTCCCTTTGCATCCGAATTTATTATGGAATCAATTTTCCATTCATATTTGTGATGATCTAATTCACAAGTTGTGTACCCTCTTTGCTATTCCAAACCCAACAGACATCCAAGTTTAAGATTATGGTTTGTTTCTTATAAATGAGGTGCTTCAAGAGTCTAGTAAGACTTTATCTGACTTTCCTCCAATGCCTCTACCAACTTCAAATTGGAGTACTATGGGTGGGAATAGGTTAGTGTGGGAACATCAACAATTACAATCATTAGCAGAGTAAGGAGACGCATAACTTGATGTTACCCACCTTGATGAGGGGTGATATTTGGCTTACACAGCGATAACTTCATACAATTTTGAAAATAAAGTAACTACTTTTTTCTTGAATGGGGGTGCTGGCACTCGCAAAACGTTTTTGTACAATACAATTGCAACCTTTTATCATAGTTTGGGTCATATGGTTATTACCGTCGCATAATCCGGGATTGCATCTTTATTATTAGTTGGTGGTCGAACTGCACATTCAACCTTCTGCATTCCATTAGACATTCTTGAAAACTCCAATTGTGGATTTACAAAGCAGTCAATCCATGCTAAGTTATTTAAATTGACCAAACTTATCATATGGGATGAAGTCCCAATACAACATAAGAATTGTGTTGAGGCTGTTGATTGGACTCTTAAAGATATTTGTAATGTTAAAAAGCCTTTCGTGGGAATAACTGTTATTTTAGGTTGTGATTTCAGACAAATCTGACTTGTTATCTCGAGTGAAGTTCGTGAGGAAATTATAGCTGCGTCACTGAGGCGATCTGCGCTTTGGAAACACATCCATGTTTTGACCTTACATCTAAACATGCGAGTCAATGATTTGGAGGCTGAAACTATGTAATTTTCAACATTCTTGAATGAGGTATCACCTTTTATTTTATAGATATGTTCAATATTCTTTATTATACCTACTTTGTTAGTTTGACTGTTCCCCTTTTTCATTAGAATGGGTCTAACCCACTTGAAAATGTAATGTTACCTTCGATCATACAAAAGTGTAATGATGTTGAATATTTAATTGCTAAGGTGTATCCATTGTTGAATGTTGATGGTACTATTACTCTAATCTTCCTCACTAAACGGACAATTCTTTCTGCGCGGAATGATGATGTGAGTGCTATAAATAATTTAGCCTTAAATATTTTCTCAGGTGATATAAAAACATATTTCGGTGCTAACAAATTATGTGATGATGAATCGGTTACAGACGTACATAATCAATACCCGAATGGGTTTTTCAAGTCTTTTAATCCTTCTGGCTTACCCTTATTTAAGTTGGACCTTAAAGTAGGGTGTCCAATTATGTTGTTGCGAAATATTGCGCCGAAAGATGGTCTTTGCAACGACACACGTTTTATCATTATGAAGCTTGGAGAGCAAGTCATTGAGTCCCAAATACTAACTGGGGATAAGTGTGGCAATTTTGTCTTTATTCCAAGAGTATCTTTGACTCTGTCGTCTGCTGAAATGCCTATCAAATGACAAGACGTCAATTTCCAATTCGACTCGCATATGCCATGACAATTAACAAATCGCAAGGTCAATGTGTAAAGTTTGTGGGAATTGACTTGCGCAAGTGACCTTGCGATTTGTTAACTCTACAGATAACTCTACATTCGAGATAACTCTACAGATAACTCTCGACGCACAAGTGATAATCGAATAAACATCCTCCTTCCCGATGATGGTTTGCTTTTCATGACAAACATTGCGTACCCGGAAGTGCACTTGTAAACGCCAATGAGATGTATGTCATTAGTTTTTTATGCACAATATCTTTATACATATGACTATTCTATATCAACTTCTCACCATTTTTCATCCTTTATTATTAGGATTGGGAGCCGGTGGCTATGCATAAAAAGTGGATAAATTCCCACAGATTATTCAAATGGGGTTCCCATAACAAGGTACATCGTCTATATGTCATATATATATCGCTTTTCCATTTCATGTGTTTTCTTTAATCAATACTGACTATTTATGTTTCTTCTAGATTGTCGTGCACAACCCTAATCTCCATTAGAAATACGTCGAGCTCAATACAAGGACATTTTGTAGAGTGATTCAGAGAATGTATCCCAGGAATGCAATATGATTGCCTAGCAATAAGATATTCCTTTTTTGAGGACTACTTTTGTATAGCCCACTAGGCCTTTCTTTTACCTTACATAATCCGTAGGTATTTTAGTAAGTGAAAATTTACAAAAGTTGGTTTGTGACTTTTGATTTAATGCATTGCAAAGAACTATAACATAATTCTAAAATGGGTCAATCATGTCTTTTATCTCACAAATTTTTCAACTTATTCATTTTTATTTATTTTTGGGTGATGCCTCAAAATTTCAGTTGTCGTATTTCCAGGTATGCTACTCATTCGTATCCCTTTGTGTTAATATTTCAATGTTAATATTTAAATGACATTTGACACATGTTTTTTTAAGCATACAAATGTCTTTAGGACATACAAATTATGTTATTGATTATTTGATTTTTGTTCTTGTGAAGTGTAGTAGCCTTGGTAGGATTTGCAATACTTTCAATGTTCAACAAACTTTAACAAAGTCTTGGATTTCTAACTTTCCATAAGGGGTTATATTTGTTTTTTGAATTTCAGGTGGACCATGGGTGGTGTGGTGGTGTGTTCCTTTAGATAACTTTATTCACTTCTTTCTATTTGAATTTCTTTTTGTTTGATTAGAGAATTTCTTTAGGCTCATACAAATACTTAAATAGACACTCTTTGTTGCCAATGCAAATACATTTTTC
The DNA here is from genome assembly GCA_949130495.1 of Sambucus nigra. Lineage (NCBI taxonomy): Eukaryota > Viridiplantae > Streptophyta > Magnoliopsida > Dipsacales > Adoxaceae > Sambucus > Sambucus nigra. The sequence goes on along the minus strand of OX422212.1, from coordinate 342,065,629 downwards.
GTAGATTGTGTCAAAGTTTTCCGATGTATACATCAAGCACGTGGCGCGAGTATACATCAAAGCTTTCATTGTTGTTCATGTTTACTAATTGTTGTTGAGGTTTGATATCCCAATGTGATTATAACCTAAGTTTGATATCCTATCAGAATGGACATAGGGTATTAATGTTGCGCCATTGACCCTTGATGGAATTTTATACATGGATGCAAATGTGGAGAAGTCAAATGAAAAGGATGATCTCTCACCAGTGACACCAAAAATTGACCTGCCGTGATCTCTCTCCATACTCTAGATTTCTCCCATTCCTACTATTTTCATCAACGTTGATGAGGTACTTATTATCTTTATATTTCTGTAATTTTATGCTTAGGCTTTATTTATTACCATACTGCCATTTATCATCTATTGACTGACACATTTATAAGTTGTTGACCACAAATTATAAGCTACTAATTTGTTCATAAATAATACGTTTGACTTTATAGAACCATATACTGGCTACTGACTACTAATTCATTATGGGACATGTTGTGTCTACAGGGTGTTAATATGTGTTGAATTTGTAGAACCATAATCGTGGTGTAAAGGAGAAGAGAAATTTATATTTTCTAATTATCCTAAGGGAACTCTTTCTTTGCAGGAACTTAGGATAAGGGAAATTATAAGTTGGTTCTTCCGATTGGTTAATGTAGGAGCCAGGGAGTCGAGCAATTACACGGAGAGGTATACTTTAACTCTAACTATACTCTCGACTTTAATAATAGATGATTGTGTAATTACCAAATTTTGAGAACGAATACAATTACATAGAGAGGTATACACGTCCCAGGACCATTGCGTAGGATCACTTGGGATCGTAGTTTCATCATTAGCCATAGGACATAAGCCGTAGTAATAATAGTTGTTCCAACAGAGATTATATATTATTGAACTACTTCGTAGCTTCGATATATTTGCATAAATTGAACAGTTTCTACTACTGTAAACCATGTCTTTTCAATCAAAGAATTCTGATACACGCTCCTTCTTAAGACTCATTATTAGTTGCTGCAGCAATAGAGAATCTTGGGGGTGAAATATTTTTTTTGCAGAACTGATAGGAGATTTAGCATCTCAGCTGTTTGACTAAACCTAAAATAAAGAGGGTATTGACATGTTATGGATTCTTCATACGTAAGATTTTCCTTCTCTCATATATAATATACAGGACACGGATCACAATGGAGCTTATGGTTATAGTAATAATAGTGAGAATAATGTAGTTGGTAGGTGGTTTGGGTGTCTTAGATTTTTGATCAGTTTTTATGCTGGAGAGATGCTAGGGTAGTTGTCAAGAAAGACAATAATGTCCAACTAGATGGAAAGCCTATGAAAATTGAGATAGTAGTAACAAACACTGCAACAACTGCTGCAGTGAATGTGGCTTCAAATGCCACGTTTGGAAAATAACATTTTGCACCTAGATTTCAAGGAAGAGGTGGTGTAATAGGGAGACTTCGAGGCAGTAGCAGCAGCATTAGGGGGGCGAGGACGGGGTAGAGGTCGTGCTGGTGAAAAGATATCTGAATATGTATCCCTCACTCTCTTACACATGTGCGCGCGCACACACACACACACACACACATCGTAAGGTATTTTGGTTGGAGTCTCATATTATTCAGGAGATTTTCAGATTTTAATTTTTTAGAACCTGCTTTAGTGATGGACTTGATCTACAAAACGATGTTGCATTTTATTTAGGAGCTACAAAATGCTTCATAGTCTGCTCTATCTCTCTTTCTAGTTTTTTTTTTTTCATTTGTGCTTTCTAACTGGATTTTATTTTGGTGTTCCTCTACTTTGGTGTTTCAAATTTCAGGGTTTTTGGCATTAAAGGTCCGAGGTACTCTCTCTCTCTCATTGTGTATTTATTTGGTTTAAGAAACTTTAATTCCTTCAAACTAAACTTTGTATACTATTTATACCTCTATGTGTTGTGTTTGTTATTGGACGAATTTTGATGTTCATCTGATGCTAAAGCAGGTTCTATGTTTTTATTCTTTTTTTATTATTGACAGGTTTGTGGGAGCAACATTTTAGTTGGTCGAAAATCCCCTGTTAATTTTCAAACTTGCTTTGTACCATGAGAATTTTACTTTGTTATGTCAGAATTTTGAAACTTGCTTAATAATATAAGAATTTTCAAGTTCATTTTCACCCAAAAAAACTCTTTGTATCTCTCAGAGAGTTTGGTTTTAGTGATTATGTTTGAATCTTTTATTTTTAGTTTCTTTAAATTGACATTTATCGGTTAGTCTACAGGTTGGTCTATTGCTCAATTTGTTCTCTTTTCTCACATTTTAAGTGCACAAATCATCTTTCCCCATATACTATTTCATTATGCATTTTATGTTTTTTCTATTTCCAAATACTATTTCAGTATGCATTCATGTTTTTTACTGTTTTTGGTATTCTCAAATTGGGCACTTTACATTTTTGCTATTCTCAAATACTATATCAGTATGCATTCATGTTGAGGCACCCTGTTTTTAGTAACTTTAAAACACCATATATGCATTTTTCTTATTGGGATTTTGTGTTGTTTTGTCTGCATTTTTATAAAAAGTTAGCCTCTTCGTTATCTATATTGTTTATTGGTTAATAATAATATTAGTTGCAATATTGGATTAAAATTTATTTCTATATTGAACAACTAATTTCTTAAGGTAATTTTGCAGCACATTTGTAAATAATTTGTGGTATATCAAGATACTTTTGCCCGAGGATGTATAGAAGCTGGGGATGCAAGAGGTTGAAATCTTTGAGCGTGGAGCAAATAAATGAACCGTTAATTGACATTGATATTAACAAATACACTTCTCAATTTTAGAGTCAACATCTTAAATTTAGGTGATAGTTAAATCATTATACTTGTACTCACTGTTAGAGCCTTCAATTGGCATTGTGTAGCTCGAGTTTGTTCTATATATGTGAATCATTATATTTGTATATATTTGTACTCACTTTTTGAATATTGTTCGATTGGTTGATTCCCCTCAAGCAGGGTGGATAGTTCAATAAACAAAAGGGATTATATCATTTTTTTTTTAAATTGACACTTTATTTATTTGAGTCACAATGTGATTTCTGTTCATGAATATTTATGTTTCATGTTATATGTGAATTTATTTAATGAATTTATACTATTTGAATGTTCGACTATTTATTATTTGTTAAGCAGGGTGGATAGTCCTATAAATGATATTATGGCCATTTTTTAAAAAATTACACTCTTTCGTTGGTGAACAAAATGTTTGTCGTTTAGCGATTACGTACTTTGGAAATTTTGTTGTTTTGCGATTACATATTTTGGAAATTTTCGTTGTGCCTTTAGGCACGGGGAACGAAAATTTTGACGTTTTACAGTTACATACTTCGGATTTTTTTTTTCACTTTGCGATTACATATTTTGGAATTTTTCGTCGTGCCTTCAGGCACGGGCATTCCGCTAGTATACATTTATAAATAGGCATACAATTATATATGAACATACGCAATTAATTGTAAATATTATGAATAGCCGGAGTAAGGTTATGGGAACGAATAGTAAAGATTTAATGAATTAAGCAAAGGATTAAGAAGTATCAAATCAGTGATGCACAATACTCGAGATAGGGTAATGCATTACAGGTTCGGGATTAGGCTAGTTAGGCGGGGTAGCCTAACTAGGTGGGGTAAGAGCATACGTTAAGTGTGCACATTAGATGAGGGGGCGAGAATTATCTCATGTGAGTGCGCTACCACTTTAAATATAAAGATTGCTTTACATTTTCAATAATTGCGTCTTATAGACGTCTAAATATTTTTCAAAGGTTTTGGTCCCTCACCTGTATCAAATATTTTTTGAAATTTTCTTTAGGTGTCTAGCCACAGTGACACTAAGGATGATGATTCTTTCCAGGGACACGTAGTTGCAGCTGATGTGAAGGCTTGCAGGGTTCGAAGTAGTAACTTTATTTATTGCTACATAGACTAGGTTCTTTATTTCAGTTGTTAGTTAGGCGCATTGCCCATTTATTTCAGACTTGTGTACTTCTGTTTATTTTAGACAGTTGGTTTGGATGCACTGGTTTTTACTTGATGGTTTATTTGGGAACTCTATTTATTTATCTCAGCATTAGACATTATATTTTGGCCTCATTTATTATGATTACTATTGATGTAAAAAACTAGATTTGATCTAATTATTTTAATCACAGATAAATATGAATAAATAAATAAATAAATATGAGACAATAGATTTTTAAAGTGGTTCAGCCTTAGGGAAATGGCCTACATCCACTGTTTTTGTATTGCTGACTGTTTGCCTGAAATTCTAGATTAGTGGTTTATCAAGAGATTCCGGTGGTCCCTTCTAATGAGGAGGTTACAATGTATTTATAGCCTCGAGGCTGCACATGTGAAAGGACAATACGTTGTTATCTAGCATACATATACATCTGTACGATAATATTGAGCATTTAATGCACAATTGTCTTTTTAATTATTCTGATTTGAGTGCTCTGTACGCTAAGTAGCTCGGACAGCCTAAGCTGCTCGGCACGATTGAGTTGCTCGGGGAGCTTGAGTAGCTCGGTGATAGTATGTTGTTCGTTGAAGGTAACACATGTCTAAATTTGGTATCAAAAGAATCCCCCAATGTTTCACAATTTGATGTTGAAGAAAAGTGTGGAACATTCTGCTTGAAAATTGCATAGATTATTGGTTTATATGGTTTTTTAGAAAAACATTCATCATATATAATTCCTTTTTGAGTGCATAGTATGAGGCTTCATAAATATTTTGATTTTTCATGAGCACTTCGATAACTATGCCCTTTTCTTCTTTTAGCCGCCGCGAATGCAAACGTCTTTTTTTGTAATCATTGCCTTTCCCTATTCCCGAGGTAAAGTATTTAAATGCGGAAGAAACCCTATCGTCTTTCACTTTTCTAATCTGTATCTTTGAACTCTTCATTTTCGCTCTGTCTTGTGTCTTCGTTCTTTCCATCGTTCGTTGTTCACCTGATCTCTTTTTCTCTGTAAGATTTTCCTCCTTTTCTTGTATTTACTATGTTCATCATGGTTTATCTTCCTGAGTCGCTGGATAAATTTCAGTCTGAATTTTCAATCCCTTCATGGGTTATTTTGGAAAAACTTTTTGAACCATCTGATTATTTTTCTTTGGCTGAGGGACATTGGTTCCCAAGCCTTTTTGTGGTAGAATGTGGTTTTTCTTTCCCACCAAATCCCCTATGTTTGGAATTCTGCCAATATTTTGATGTTATTCCTGCAAGAATATCTCCAAATACCTGTAGGATAGTTAATGGCGTACATAGATTGAATCAACTTCATGGAACCCGCTTAGGGATTTCAGAGATTATGTACTGCTATAGATGGGTTGTCAGTGATACCACTTTTTATTTAAAAACTAGGTTTTTGAATAGAGCTTTAGTTTCGAATCTTCCTGACGCCAATAGGGAATATTTTGAGCATGGGTTTGTTATGAAAAATTGGCAACACGCTCCATTAAATGGAGATGCTGTATATCAGGGTCCCGGTGTCCCCCTTATGGCAATAGAATAAGTTGTTTTTCTTTTTTGAAATCTTGTTTTCTTGGTTTTCGATAAAATGCATCACTGGCGTTTGTTTTTTGTTTGTTACAGTCGAAAGTAAAAGGAAACCTCCCAAAGAGAATGAGGTTAACATAAAGCACTTAAAACTTATCTGGAGCTTGCAAAAATATATTACTGAGGAGCATGTTAGATTTTCTTCTTACTTGCTGCAATACAAAAGCTACACTTCATCTTTCATTGCTCGTCCTCTTCCAGTGGTGGTGGATCTTGACCAAGTACCAGCACCAGCCTCTGAGACTAGTGTGGAAGGTTCTTTTTTTGAATCGAATATTCCTATCACTGCTTTGATGAAGAAAAGAAGAGGTCCTGCCTTTTTTGACAAGTCTACCTTTTCCCCTGTGGAGGCAAAGAAGAGTAAAAAAGATGTCCCAGATGAGGGGACAGAGAAAATAGATGTACCCCTTCCTGTTGTTACCCAGGAAACTAGCAAGAAGCCCCCTGTGGATCCGAGTAAGACCGTTGTTGCCTCTCCTTCAAGTGATGTTATTGTCATATCATCGATAACGAAAGCATCTTTAATGGAAAGTGTTCCAGCTCCTCCGAGGAGGTTAAAGAAGAGCTCTTCTAAGAGACCTGCCGAACCTGTCTCTCATCCTTCAAATGTTGAAGGTGGTGTTCCACCTTTTGTTCCTCCGAGCTCTTCTGTGGGCTTGGTAAGATCATGGACTATTCCAGAATTCCAAAGCATTGAAGATTCTCTTTCTCGAGAGAGAATTACTACTATGGATGCTGAACACCTTGCCTCAGTAAGTATTGTTGACCTGAGTCTTTACATTCTAATATTATGTTCATGTATTGACTTAAAGTTACTTCTTTTTTCAGTTGGTGACGTGTTTCAACAGAATTTTGAAGAAGGATGAAGCCATAAGGGCTTCAAGCTCCTCGAGTGGAGTAGAGGAAGCTTTTATCAGGCTAACCCAATCTTTGAAGGAATCTTGTCAAAAATACAAGGAAGATAAAGTTGCTTGGGAGAAGATAATCAAGTCCATTGAGATGGATAGAAATCAAGCTGTGAATGCCTCCGAGGACTTGGAGAAGAAATTGAAGGAGTTTGAGCCGAGAAATAAAAACTTTGAACAGAGCAACAAGGAGCTTGAGGCTAAGCTCAAGTCTGCTGAAGATGAAGTTGTTAAACTTCAAGGTGTTGAACGACAGAAAGAGGAGGTGGAGGAGAAATTGAAGGTTGTTGAGGAACTCCTTAGGGAAAGGACCTCCTCGGAGAAGGCTAAAAGGAAAAAGGCAGTTAAAAAATCTTTCAGCGCTGGTTAGGATAAGGGATGGAACAAAGGCTTGGCTGTCATGACCTCCCAAATGGAGTATGCCAGCATCAAATATTTTAGAGATGGATGGGTGGCAGCATTAAAGGAGTTAAAGGTTACTGAAGATTCTGAGTTATTCCAGCAATACACTCATGGCCCTCCTCCCTCTCCTGGAGATGAATAAGAAGATGAGGATCAAGTCCCTGTTATTCAATCTTCCGAGCAGCTCCCATCCAAACCTTTCGAGGAAATCATAGGAAATAAGGAGAAGGTGTACAGTTGTTCGAGTTTTTATTTTCTTGAATGTAACTTGGAACGATGTATACTTTCTTGTGATGAATAAAATTTTGAACATTGGTTGTTCGTCTTGGACATTTTTTTACTTGCTCTTTCTGCATCATTATTGATTCTTTTTTTTTCTTCTCTTTGCTAGTTTATAGCCAGGATGGAGCTCTTATCAGTTCATGACATAGAGTTAATGAAGAAATGCAACGACTATTTTAAAGCTGGTCATGTTGACCTAAATGAGGCCCAGATAATTAACATCTTGGGTTCAGATGCTTCTGAATGAGCAATTGAAGCTTATCAATACTTAAAGTTCTTGCTCGATCATGCTGTTACCAAAAATGTGGCATGTTATGAGATGATTGAAGACCTCCAAGGAACGATCGAGGAACTTCAGCAATAGTACAAAGAATCCTATATTCTTCTGCATCAAGGATATGAGAATAAGTATCAGCAATTGAGTGATGACAAAGGGTATGATAAATTCATCTCTCCTTATGAGAAGAAGGAGAGTGTTTTGAAGCTTAAAGTTGAAGAGCACAGGCACATCGCTAAGTTGTTGGAGGAGGAAAATATTATTTTGCAAGAAGAGATAAAACAACTCAAGTCTGCTATATCTTCCTCGGGAACCTTGGTCCCTGTTAATGATGAATGTTTTTCTTTTTTAGAGGTAGAAAATGCCAACTTACGGGATGAGTTGGAAACTTTAAAAAGAGCTGGACCCTCCACATCTACTCGTGGATGAGCAAGATCTTCTGCTCATGGATGAGCAAGGGCTGTTTCGATGTCCATTGAAGTTGCAAGAACTCAATCGGCTTTGGAGAATCAAGTCGTTTAGCTGATGGAAAAGAACCAAGCCTTAGTAGAAATGTCTAAGAAGGTTCTGAACTTCAGCGAACAACTCACTACTCAGAATTATGCCTTGGAAAATAAGGAAATCCTGGTGAATAATCTTCACGAGCAACTGGAGAGGTTAACTTATCAATTCCATAAACAACCGAGATAATTTTGGATGGCTGGGTATAATGAGGACCTTTATCATCTTGATGATCGGATCCAGCAGTCAAATAACGAGGGGTACAAGCAAGGGTGGTTGAATGCACTGTGTGTGCTAAAATTGGAGCAGGGCCACTTCTTATGGGACTATTATGATCCTGGAGTGCTTGATTTGCCTGTGCCTCCTTTAAGATTGACATCAGTTGGATTCCTTCTCGGGCAATTCCTCAATGCTTAATCTCTAAGTATCTCGGCGACTACAATCTTCATGCGAACTTTTATATATCTCGCCCAGAGAATTTGCTTGATCGGCCCTCTGTAATGAATATTAGAATGCTAAGAGATGTAAAATTTATAAAATCTCTTTATGCCTTAGATGATCCTCCTGCTGGAGTAGAACCTGTTTCAAAGGTAGAAGGGAAAAAACCAATAGAATAGGATTTTTTTTCATGTAATGAAGTGTATTTGTCACAACATACTTGATTTGACTGAAGAAATTTTTAGTCTTTTGCCATTTTATTTTCTTCTAAGTAATTTGTGAAATGTCCTTGTTTGTTTGTTTGTAGTGACTTGTCACTCTTTGGGCATAAGAAATGAAATGATTTGCATCCCATGTTTCTGCTTAGTTTAACCAACCGGAGTTGATTGTAATTGGTTTACCGACCAACCAGAATTGGTGGTAATTAGTTCCCGACCAACCGGAGTTGGTGGTAATTGATTCTCGACCAACCGGAATTGGTGGTAATTAGTTCCCGAGCAACCGGAGTTGGTGGTAATTTATTCCCGACCAATCGGAGTTGGTGGTAATTAGTTCCTGACCAATCGAAGTTGGTGGTAATTATTTTTCGACCAATCGAAGTTGGTGGTAATTGATTCCCGACCAACCAGAGTTGGTGGTATTTAGTTCCCGACAAACCGGAGTTGGTGGTAATTAGTTTCCTACCAACCGGAGTTGGTGGTAATTATTTTCCGACCAACCAGAGTTGGTGGTAATTGATTCCTGACCAAACGGAGTTGGTGGTATTTAGTTCCCGACCAATCGGAGTTAGTGGTAATTAGTTCCCGACCAACCAGAGTTGGTGGTAATTAGTTTTCGACCAATCGAAATTGGTGGTAATTGCTTCCCGACCAACCGGAGTTGGTGGTAATTGATTCCTGACCAACCAGAGTTGGTGGTAATTAGTTCCCGACTAATCGAAGTTGGTGGTAATTAGTTCCCGACCAACCAGAGTTGGTGGTAATTAGTTTCTGACCAACCGGAGTTGGTGGTAATTGATTCCTGACCAACCGGAGTTTGTGGTAATTAGTTTTCGACCAACCGGAGTTGGTGGTAATTACTATGAATTTGATGTGTAGTGTGTAGCACTAATATTCCAAAAAAAAATTAACATAGAAAGAAAACTGGGTGAAACACCACTTTATTCATACTGAAGAAACTACATTACATATGAATTACAATTACTGATAATATTTGCGTAGATGCTCTGCATTCCATGCATTCTTGAATTCTTCTCCTTCCAAGGTTTTAATCATGTATGTCCCCGGGCGAATAACTTATGTTACTCTGTAGGGTCCATGCCAGTTGGCTTCCAGTTTGTTGTGCTTTTGGATCACTTTCTTCAGCACATAATCCTCGTCCTTTAAATCACACTTCTTCACTCTTTTGTAATAGAACAAAGTTGTTCGTTGTTGATATGCTGCATTCCTGATTGCTGCTTCGTCCCTAACTTCTTCTAGCATATCTAGGTCTAATCTTCTCATCAATTCACTGATAGGAGAATTGAAATTGAGTATTCTATGAATAGGTAGACCCAATTCAGCAGGTATGACAGCCTCACTCCCAAATGCGAGCATGTATGGGGACTCTCCCGTTGCTGTTCATGGTGTGGTGCGATAATCCCACAATACAGAGTGTAACTCATTAATCCAATTTGCCTTTGCATTATCTAGTCGTTTCTTTAATCCATTTAGTAGAGTTCTATTTGTCACCACAGTTTGTCCATTTCTCTGGGGATGACCTGTTATAGAGTGGGTTTTCAGTATATTAGATTGATGACAATATGCAGCAAACTCCTCGTTGTCAAACTAGGTTCCATGGACAGTAATGAATGCATGTGGGAGACCATATTTGCAAATAATGTTTTTCCAAATGAATTGATAGACTTTGCCATATGTCATATCAATAAGAGGCTCAACTTCCACCCATTTTGTAAAATAATCCACAGCAACCACAAGGTATTTAAATCTTCCCCTGGTCGTTGGGAGTGGCCCGACCAAGTCTATCCCCCACATGGAAAATGGCCAAGGGGACGTTATGGGTGTTAACAATTCCTGGTGAGTTCTTCGAATGGACGAGAAGCATTGGCATTTGTCGCACTTCTTAGCATAAGCTGTGTAATCAGCTCTCATCGTCGGTCAGTAGTACCCTTGCGTGGTTAATTCTTTGCAAGAGCTTCCGACCAGCTATATGGGCTCCACAAGACCCTTTATGAACCTCTTTGAATAAATATTTCACTTCAAAGGGATGAACACATCTTTGTAGCCAAGCTATAACTCCTCGTCTGTACAAAATGCCACTGGTCAATACATAATGAGCAGCTTTAAACTTTAGTTTCTTGGTTGCGAGTTTATCAGTTGGTAAAACCCCCTCTTCAATAGAGGCCCTGATAGGGTCCATCCAAGATGGTCCCAAGTCAAGGGAGATGAAGTTAATTTCCAAATCTCCGTCGATACTCTGACCAGCCAGGATTTCTATTGGGATTGTTCTTCGTAGCTCGGTCTGTGTGGCTGATGCTAACCGAGCTAGGGCGTCTGCTCTTGCATTTTCTAATCTTGGTATTCTAATCAACTGAATTGCAGTAAAACTCGATACAACCTCTATAACTTTTGCATGATACCTGACCATTAATTCTCCTTTTGCTGCATATACCCCTAGAATTTGATTTATAATTAACTGAGAGTCACTGAACACAACGACTTGCTCTGCCTTCATGGTTTTGGCCAGACTTATACCCACGATCATTACTTTATATTCGGCCTCATTATTAGAATCTTTAAATTGAAAGCGCGGAGCATACTCCACATCAATCTCATCGGGACTATTCAAAACAATACCTGGTCCACTTCCCATAGTGCACGAAGATCCATCCACATACAAATTCCATATAGGTACCTTATCATCAAATTTTTGATCAGAGAGAGTTCTTCGATGGAATATCTAGTACTTCCTTTTGTCCACCTCCATTACTTCTCACTGCTCGTCAATCATCTTCTCTTGCTCGACCGAAATTTCTTGTTGCTTGCCCATCGATGTAAGTTGGTCGGGGTTTAATTTTGATGATCTTGTAACATCTACATGTTGGTCTGTATTCAACTCCTGTTCTTCGGAGGCATTTTCTTGAGTAAACTCTGCGATAAAGTCTGCTACTGCCTGCCCTTTGAGCGATGACCTAGGATCATAAATTATATCATATTCACCGAGCTCTACTGCCCAGTACATCAATCTTCCTGATTTCTTCGGTTTATGCAGAGCTTGCCTTAATGGCATGTCGGTGTACACCACTATAGTGTGGGCTTGTAAGTATGGTCTCATTCTTCTGCTTGCTTCAATCAGTGCTAATGCCAATTTCTACAACCTTGGATATCTGATTTCTGATCCTCGAAAAGCCTTGCTGGTGTAATAGACTGGTTTTTGTGCTCCGTCCTCCACTCTTATCCATGCCAAGCTTACTGCGTTTTCTGAAACTGCCTGGTACAAGTATAATCTTTCTCCCATCACTGGTCTAGATAATAGTGGAGGTGTTCCCAGATACTTTTTCAACTCTTGAAAGGCCTCCTCGCATTCATCATTCCACTTAAAAGTTTTTCGAAGTGTTTTGAAGAATGGGAGATATCTGTCCATTACTCGTGACACAAATTTGTTAAGTGCTGCAACTCATCCTGTGAGACTTTATACTTCCTTCTTCGTAGTTGGAGATCGCAGTTCCAATAGGTCCTTGATCTTTTCAGGATTTGCCTCGATACCTCGTTGGTTAACAATATATCCAAGAAACATACCTTCTCATACTCTGAATATGCATTTTATGGGATTCATCTTCATTTGATATTTCTCTAGTTGATCAAAGGTCTGACCTAGGTCAACTAGATGATCAGTATCTTTCTTGCTCTTCGTCATCATATCGTCAACATTAACCTCCATTTTATGGCTGATTTGCTCTGCAAACACCTTATTCATCAGCCACTGATATGTTGCACCTGTATTTTTAAGTCCAAAAGGCACAACATTATAACAATAAATTCCCCTTGGGGTGATAAAAAAGGTACTCTCCCTATCCTCAAGCTTCATCTTAATCTGGTTGTACCCAGAATAAGCGTCCATGAAACTAAAACATTCACGCCCTAAGGTTGCATCCACTAGTTGATCGATTCTGGGCAAAGGAAAATGATCATTTGGGCATGCCTTATTGAGATCGGTGAAGTCTACACACATCCTCCACTTGTTATTTTTTTTCTTCACCATCACCACATTTGCTAGCCAATCAGGATATTTGACATCTTCAATAAAAGAGGCTTTTTGTAGTTTCTCTACTTCTTCTTATATTGCTTGGTTCTTTTCAGGAATGAACACTCTTCTTCGCTACTTCACTGGCTTGATTTCCTTATTCACGTTGAGCTCATGGCAAAAGAAACTTGGGTCTATCCCTAGCATGTCTTCATGACTCCATGCGAAAGTCTGCTTTCTGCATCTTAGAAATGCTATCAGCTCTTGTTTTATCGATACATCTAGTGATGCACCAATTTGAGTTGTTCGTTCTGGAGGCTCGTCGTCCAAAATGATATTTTCGGTAGCCTCCATGACCTGGACCTTAACGAGCTGAAACTCGTCTCTAGGGTCTAAAGTTTCAATCTACGCATCTTCTATTTCATCCACCTGATAAGTATTAGTCCTCTTCTTGGATTCTTCACGCTCCTCTTGCTCAACAGATGAATAGTAGTATTCCCGAGCTACTTTCTGGTCGACTTTCACAACTCCCACTCCAAAATTGGTTTGGAATTTTAAATATTGATGTACAATACATGGTAGTGCTTTGAAATTCTTCAGGACTACTCTTACCATGATGATATTGTAAGCTGATTGGACATTTTTATCCATTATGAAAAAGCGTACTCTTTCTGTTCAGCAAGTAGGCCATATACCGATAAGCATATCCAACTTGATCATCCCAAGTGGAAAAACCTTCTCGCCAGTAAAACCAAGGAGGGGCCTATGATATGGCTCCAACTGGGCTAGCTTCAGATTCAAACTATCAAAACATGGGTAGAACATGATGTCTGCCGAGATACCATTGTCCACCAGTACCCGTGAGATCACCACTTCCTTCATCCTCATCTTGATCATCAATGGGTCATCATGAGGATATAGTAAACCTTCTAGGTCATTCTTAGAGAAGCTAATGACCAACTTGTCTTTATTCACCTTCCTCGGGTGATCATCTTCAGCTAGATTTGTTCGCTGAATGTACGAGCAAGCTTGAGGCTCATTGAGGTAAGCCTTCCTCTTCGCAGTAAGGTCTCCACCTCCTGCATCTCCACCTGTAATAACATTACAATCAAATGATCCAAAACAGATTGAAAATACCTCACGTTCTGGTTGTCTTGGTCTTTTGGGGAGATCGGGGTCATCTTGATCATCTTCTGGATCTTCTTCAGGACTTCTTTTCTTATCTTCTTTTGTTTGATGAGGAGATTTAGATCTTGCCCTTCCTCGATCGTTGGTCTTTCCACCACTTTGGCAATCAATATACTTAGCCAATTTTCCTCCTCTGATGAGTGCTTCAATTTTATTCTAAAGAGTTATGCATTATTTGGTCGTATGACCATGGTCTTTATGGAATTCGCAATATTTGGGCGTGTCTCTTCTGTCAGGATCTGCCTTCATTTTTGTTATCCAAGCTAGCCCCTCGCTGTTCTTAATCTCCTCTAGAATGTGATTTATATCTACCTTCAAAGGAGTATAATTTCTAAATTTCTTCATCTGCTCCAGTGCTTGCTTCCCTTTCGACTGCCTGCTGCCACCATTGTTCTTCTGGTCCTTCTTCTCAGTCTTGTCATCCTCGACCTTGGTTTCCTTAGTACTGCATTCTTCTTCACAGCCATGGCCTCCTCAGCATTCATGATTTTGGTTGCTTTTTCCATCAGTTCAGCCATGGTCTTAGTTCCTTGGCTAAAGTGTAGTACAATTTATCCGATAATAGTCCACTTATTAGAGCTGTAATTATTATTTTCTCCTCGTAATCAATTACCCCTAGTTTCTCGTTATTGAAGCGAGTAATATAGTCCCTGATGCTTTCACCTGTCTTTTGTCTAATGGTTAGCAAGTGTGCTACTCGTTTGACTGGCTTCACTCCAAAATAGAAATTCCTAATAAATAGTTCTGCTAGTTGAAAGAAAATCGCAATTTTCCCACGAGGAAGGTTGTTATACCATATCTGAGCAGATCCGGTGAGAGTTCCTGAAAATGCCCTGCATCTCATCTCATCTGGAACTGTATAGATATCGGAAGCCGCTTGGTATTGTTATATATGAAGGGCAGGGCCAGTTTTTCCATCATATTTAGGCGTCACCATATGAGATTTGAATTTCGATGGTGTGGGAAAATCCATAATAGCCTGTACAAATGGTGTTCCTTGGACAAAAGTTCTCTATAGAGGATTCTTGGTCTTAGCCATTTCCTCTAATATGTCTTCCAACCTCTAAATAGATCCCTTCCATGCATCGTTTCCCTCCTCGAGCCTATTGATTCGAGCAACTGATCGCGTTCAATTTGCCTTTTGAGATCTTTCATTACGAGCAGTTGGTCGTGATTGGGCAGAGCCTTCCCTTAAATCAGATGGTCATTGGGAGTTCTTCGACACAATCTTAGGGGGACTTCTATTCCTCCTAGGGCCCAAACGATCAAAAGTAGAGACTCTACTCAACCTTTCAAGAGCACTGGTACATTCTGGAGATAAATTGATGTTTTATTGAGTGTCTGTAGCTCGTACTAAGGAAGTCCGTCCAGGCCGATAAGAAGGATCATTAGATATCTTAGTATGATATGAGTTGGTGCGTCTGGATCTAGATTCCTCTAGGAATAACGTTTACCTAGTTCGCAAGGAGGGTAAATGCGCATTTCTATGAACACTTTGTTGTCCTGATTGAGCTGGCACTCCACCTTGAACAGTTTGTATAAGTTGTCGCATGGTTTCTTGCATGGACGTCTGGCCTTGGGCCAAATTAGCCATTATACCAGCCATATCTAAAAAAATTGGGGGAGTAGAAGGATTTGGAGGGATCCCAGCATTTCGATTATTGGGTTCTGGATTATCAACCATTGATGATGAATTGTTTTGGTGAAAAACGCTAATTATAGTCCTTTCCCACAGACGACGCCAATCTGTTGATGTAAAAAGCTAGATTTGATCTAATTATTTTAATCACAGATAAATATGAATAAGTAAATATGAGACAATATATTTTTAAAGTGATTCAGCCTTAGGGAAATGGCCTACATCCACTATTTTTGTATTGCTGACTATTTGCCTGAAATTCTCGATTAGTAGTTTATTAAGAGATTCCGGGGGTCCCTTCTAATGAGGAGGTTACAATGTATTTATAGCCTTAAGGTTGCACATGTGAAAGGACAATGCATTGTTATCTAGCATACATATACATCTGTACGATAATAATGAGAATTTAATGTGCAGTTGTCTTTTTTATTATTCTGATTTGAGTGTTATGTACGCTAAGTAGCTCGGACCGCCTAAGCTACTCAGCACGATTGAGTTGCTCGGGGTGCTTGAGTAGCTCGATGACAGTATGTTGTTCGTTGAAGGTGACACATGTCTTCAAGTGAATGATCCACGTCATCAGACTAAATTTGCTATCAACAATTACTGTGCATGAAATTTTGATGGATTTGATTAATGTGGATGTATGATAATAAAAGATAAAATTGACATTGCTTATTAAATTAATTAGATGGTTAGTAATTAAAAATGTTTTAACAATAATTCTAAGAATGAGCCTTATGAGATTACCATTTTATTTGGCTAAAGGGTTGGACACCCATTATTTTAATAAGCAGGGTGTCACAATAAGCTATCGACTCTAGGTCAGGAATCCTAATAGTTACATCATCTAGTATGGAATTTAATATCCTCACGTCAACTAAATCCTCAATTTGTACATCACTCTTATACCACCTAGCATCACTAGTAGTGTGAACCTCTCCTAAGACCACCTCTTCAGTTGTTAAAGGAACCTCAACTGGTTTGGTGGAAGGTGATTGGTTAGCCGTCAAATCTTTCTCCTTAAAATTCAAGTGGTCATAAGAAGTGGTGTCACTAGTATCAACATAATTTCCCCCCCCCCCCAATTCTCACTCTTACACTTTCAAAGCTTATGAAGTATGAAATTTTGATATACTTTACTCAACACATGGGTGCTGACATAGTGGAAGAAGTTAATTTGGGGGATAAAATTAGGGTTTGTTGCATCTTCCTCGGGTTTAAGAACTTGGAATGGAGTAAGAAATTTCTCAGAAAAGGCCCTAGGGTAAAGCTTATGCAAGTCGATAATATTCTTCCAAATTCTTGATGAATTACTCATGCAGGGCACTCAATCCAACCCTAATTAAACCTTAGAAATGAAAAAAAAAACTATAAACAGAAAAACCCTTGACATAATCCGCTCAACTCAACCCAAAACAAAAGTGTTGTAAAAAAGTAAAAAAGGATTTTGTGAAGAATACATGAAGAATCTTGATGAATGCTGGTTTAGAGAAAAAGAGATGTAGAAATCCTAGAACCACACGATTAGTTTTACTTTCTATCCTTTTATAAGAAGCTTGAATGCTGTTTTGAAAAGACAAAAAATATTTTTCCCCCTTCTTTTATATGGACAAAAAACCCGTGCATTAAATGGGACATAAAAAAGATCTGTCACATTGTTAACATGTGGTAAACATAAGTTAGCTGGAAATTTCACCAAGAAACATATAAGTCAATAAGCTCGGCTGACCGATTATAACAATTGTCTAACTCTGGACGAAGAGATGTCAACCCATGACCATTTGTAAAAACCTTCACCTACATCTTAGCAGTTGTGAATAAAGTCTTAGGGGCTTTTATTCTACTATACTTGTATAACATCTCCTGATCTGAAGAGAATTGTATAAAACCACTCGACTATGTGAAAGACCTTGGGCCCGACTAAATGAATACTAAGGAGGGACCTCTGCTCAATAAAGAGCTAAAGATAAAGGAACGGTCTATACCGGAATATGTTTTTGCCGAAGACAAGATAAAGTAGTAGACTGAAAATCAGACCGATCGAAGATCATTAAGGTTGAATGATCCTCTTATATTTCCAGCCGTGATGACATTAAGTAGAAGAACGAATTCTACATTCATAACTATGGATTGAGGTATGCAATTAGATTACCGTTTTATGTTCAGCATAAGGATTATATGTAAAAATCATAAAGTTCAAGATACGATTATCATAATGATTAAAGATCCCTTTATTTAAAGAACCGTGGCAAGTTTAATTAAGTAATTGATCAATGTTTAGATTAATTAAATCATGTTTCTCAATTTGTGTTCTTTAATTAAAGTATATTTTACACGCGGTATTAGAGTGTTGTGTTGGAATCACATAATTAACCATTAAGTTTTGCGTATAATATTGTTATGGTCATTGATTTTTAGATATATCATGTAATATGCATGTGTTTGTATGTTCCATGGAAGTAACTTCTTTTACACACTCTATGGATTAAATATTTAAAGCGTAATTAAGGATGAACTAACTTATGATCTCTGTGCATGAAACCAAATGAATAAATTGGTATATCTTTAAAATCACGTAAACGGATAAATCATAAGATGAAATTATTGCTTTTTACCTTTTTGATGACCCAATAAAAAAGGGAATTAATCCACCTATTGTTATTTTATATGACAATTTAATTATGTCTCCTTATTTTATAAAAATGTAAATCCGAAAATCTGAGACGTTTTCATTGACAATCTTTTTATGCCTCTTATAAGCAATAATAGAAATTAAAATTTCATATTACTCGGAATTCAATAAATTTTTTATGTCAATCCAAAATGGCTTATTGATAAAAAAATTACCATTTTTTATGATGGACGTTGTTTTAGCTATCCGAACATGTTTAAACCATTACATCCTTAAACTTGCCATATTTTCTAATAAAATTGATAGCTATTTCTCTAACCAAGTAAGCTTATTGAAGAGTGTTTCAAAAGTTATGTTTTAACATTTTATAGCAATTATTAAAATTTCCATTATTGAAAATTTTGAATTTATCCATTTTATGTATTTTATTAACTACATAAGTTGTCCCGCCTTATTTGGCAGTCATAATATTCAAATTATGTGATGTTTTTAGTGAACACCAAATATTTTTATACATATTATGTTAATGGTTAAGGTTTTGATACTAATATTTATATTATATTAGATCAGGTGTCCATCAAAGTGTCATATTCTATAGTTGTAAATATTAATTACTGTGTTCAAATTTGACTGCCCAAATGTTCAAATACAATTACGAATGTTATGTTGTTGATGAGATGATGTGGATTGTTCATTATAAGTTTGTTGCCAAAAATTATAATTATGATCATTAAATGATCATTTGTGAGTAATTTTCTTTTGCATGAATTTAAGATCAAAGGATTAATTTTTTATATCCTTAGAAATAATATTTACGTGAAGTTTAATTAGGTGCTAAAAATTTCTTTGATCTAAAATTGTAAATATTATATTAATGTGTATATGTGTATATGTGTATTGTGTCCGATATGATTTATGGAAAATCTGAAAAATGCCTTACAGTTTCCATATTAGTCTTTATATCATGATTAGGTTATGATTCCACCACAGTGGTCTAATTTAATAAACTGTAAATGTTGCATTTTGTGGATATATTTAAGAACTATGTTTAGGTTGCTCCAAAGAGTCCGATATGGTTTTGAATGTTCAGATTATTAATAATTTCATTATGATAATTGATTAACTCATAGTGATTTGGTTTTTCAAAGAGTTCAGTTACAATGATTAAATTAATATTAAGGAGAAAAATATTTGTTAATTGAGGTTAATATAGATTATTCCAAATAGTCTATATCTTATCGTAATTTAAAAGCACACTACCCATTTATGCCTATTGAAAATATCAATGCATGTTGAAATTATTAAAGAATCCATAAAATAATATAATATTTATATAATGAATAGTTCGGTAGTCATCCAAGTGACCCAACTAAAATGCTTGTGGTTATTAAATTGATAGATAAAATGGGTATTAATAATTCATCATGCTTATATATGTAGAGATATTAATGAGGTATATTTGATTTATTTTGTCAAGCAATATAAATTTTCAAAGTAAATTAATTTTGACTAAATGAAATAAACATTAAGGAACTATGTAATCAGGTGGTGAAAGGTTGCCCTGACAACATTAATGATCCCATATATGATATCTCCTAACTATTACAAAGACTCTACCACTCGGCCTAAACGGGTTGACCTCTTATGGTAATCCTCATAAGGTCGTCCTTATAGGATCGGCCTCAGCAGGGTCAACTAAAATCTGACAAAAAATTATTAACATGTGGGATTTGCCAGAAAGGTCATTTTATCTTTTAAAGAGTATGCAAGTGAGTACACATGTGAGAGGAATAATCACACTCTTCATGCAACATCTAGAAGTATGGATGGCACTCATCTAGTGATAGGTATTTACCTATTTTCTCCATGTGACTTAGAGTTTACACTTCACCTTAAGTCACCTATATATACCTGTTCATTGTACCTTATTAGACAAGTCATTTTTATGTAGTGAAACTCTGCAGAAATACTTCTAGAGACTAATTGTACCCTTATAACCTAACTCAAGTTATAATTGAAATTAAATTTCCTAATAGTGGATGTAGGCTCAATTGAGCTGAACTCTAAAATATGTGTTTAATCTTGTTTATCGAATTTAATTACTTTTCTTACCGTTCATCACTCTAGCCCATAACAAGTTCTTATCATGACTTACCGAGTTAACTTCATACTGCTTGTGATACCATTTTAGTATATCATTAATCTCGTGACATATGTGGGAATAGATTATTAACTCAGATGATTTCCCTAGTGAACCCACTTATAACCTAGTCATTGACACAGATCTCACTCAGATCATATTTGAATCTATCATATGAGGGTTTGAGTTAAGGGTTTATCCTTCTTCATCTTCAACATAGTTTTATGGACATTTTATGAATATCATCATAGTTTAATTGCAAATCTAGCTGGATAACACTATTTACCTTCATAATCTCTAGATTTTGATCCTAAAAGTTCATCCAGTTCATCTTTATTTATTTTCATCAAATTTAAGAGTTTTTTTAGGTAAAATACTAATATATAAAGTTAGATCTAAAATCTTACCGTTCACTTTCTTACTGGAAATGCCATAGAAATTACCTTCACCATCGCCTTCCTACCAAGTGAAGGCCTTAGGCAGCGCACTGCCATTGGAGATAACAAAGCTCACAAGAGCTATGAAGATAATGCATGAAAATCAATAAATAATACAGTCATATATTATGAATCTAACACAAATAATCTTGGGAAAATCCTCATGGGGAGTGATGAACCCTCAGATAGGGAGAGGAAATGGAAACCCACTATAGCAATTACTACATGTGTGAAGAAAGGTTGGACCATCAAGGTTCAAATGTAAGAACATGATAGAGTCCCGATGGCTATATATGATATATAAAGGAAAATATCTTGATGTATAAGAACAATACGATGAGAAAAGGATTTATTATAGATAAGAAGCCGAGATCAATCTTACCTACCATGTAGAACTTATTCTATCCTAGGGACTGAAAGGGAAATTTGGATTGAACATCACTTTTAGTAGAAAGCGAGTAAATTCACTAGTCTCACAAAGCCTTCAGCCTTAAGTAGGCTAGGACCTAGATGAAGAGTATCCCCTCCAACTGAAAGTTAATGTAATATGAGTGAAATCTTTGAGGGTCATAGGGGAATATCGGCTCTGAGGGGTTTGACCTATATTGGACCTCAAAACTTGTCTCATAGATTGATGAAAATGATTGTAAGAACCTCAAGGAGAGAAGTCTTGGGAGACAATAACCCTAAAGTTGAAAAGAATTAGAGAATTTCCATTTAAAGGCTTAAAAATAAGTTGGGTGTCCTAATAAAGAGTAGGAATATCTTTGAAAGAGGATATATGGAAATTCTCCATTTGTCTCAGAGATTGTAATATACCCAACTCTCGTTAAATCTAAACCTCTAAGTTAACACCATTGTATGATAAGGTGCCTAATTCACCATGTAAAGATGTACCAATTTGTCGCTGATATCTATTCGATACCAGATGAAATGAGGTGTTGAAATTTCTCAGGAACTCTAAAAATGGAAGCTCAAGTGTGACCAGAAGCTTTATAGAGCTTGCTGATAAGTTCATTCACAATTTTTTCTTCGGCTAAAAACTAGTTAGGAGGGTGACTCATTTCTAAATGTCTGACAGAAGAAATGGGAAACTCTTAGGGTCCGTTTGATAGAAAACTGGGAAAATGCAAATGATTCCAGGACATTTGATTCTAGGGCAAACAATTCCAAGGCAAATGAATATTTTCCAACTTGTGTCTATTTTATACAAGTTGGAAAATCATCAATTTTCCACATTTTCTATCGAACGCAAAAGTTGGAAAATATATATAAATGTGGAAAATTTATTTATGGAATATATATATATATATATATATATATATATATATATATATATATCTACTTCTCCTTTAAAGCCAAATTCTGATCGATTTGATTCTTACACCATTTGTGTTTTATCATCCCAACTTGTTAGATCACCTGAACAGTAAATCCGGTATCCAAACAATAAGACCCAAGAGAGTGGCTTGAGCGGATAGGTATGAGAGGGTATGTATTGAAACATTTTGAGAAAATAAACATGAAAATTGTAAAAAGAAAATAGGTTTCTTTACAAGCTTTAAAATGAATAGATTATTTATGTGACAACCCGAATATAATTATGATTAAGTATGCGTAAATCATGCCTAGCTTATGTGATATGATTAGTGTATTATTAATATATGTGATGTTAATTTATTATGTTTAGTCTAATCCTACCTCCAAAAAGCATGAAATGTCGAATTAGTTACAAATACAAAATTTGAAGGTTTCGATAGGAATGTCCATGTTTAAGGCTAGTTTTGACCTTTATGACATAACAATTGACTTGAGGTGAAAACTATATAGTTTTAGACGAGTGAGTTATGGTTGTAACACAACAAACGGTGAATGAAACGGAGGTTCGAGTGAGAAGTTATACCAAAATTACGAAACAAGGGCAAAATAGTCCATCCGTTAAGTAGTATTTTGTCTTATTATGGCAACAAATGTTTTATTCTCATTGGTTGGGAAGGGTGGTGGCTTTGGCCGACCTTAAACCCTTAGAATTACCTCTTTATTCATTCAAAATGCAGCCATGAGAGATTTTAAGCCTAAGGAAAGAGAAGTTGAAAGTTAGGAAGAAAAAGTGAGGAGGAAATTGAAGAAAATTCATAGAAAATTACGTAGAAGCCCTAAGGTAATTCCAACCATGAATCTTGTTATTTTTATTGAAATTATGATTTATATGACATAGATCCTTGATTGTTTATTGAACTTTCGTACTTGGGTGCATATGTATGGATATATGCAAGTTTAAGTTAAGTTGAATGTACAAAACCTTAAGATTGCTTTGTTTAGAAACTTTGTTTATTCAAACTTCCATATATTTTTCTATAGTTACTGGAATCGATTGATTCAAATTGTATATTAACCTGGACTCATATATGTATGACATATCCGAAAATCATGTGAAAATACCAACAAATGAGTCCTTGGTGAGAGTTTGAAGTTCGGGTAAGAAATCTGCCCTAAGGGTGAAAATATGCCCGCTATGTGTTCGATGTTTTGCTTAACATAGAAAACGAACCTTAAAAATTATGAAACTTGAATCTTATATTTTTCAATGTGTTTACTAATGTTGGTTGAAATATCATAGAAATTTATGATGTAGAAAAATCATGAAAATTCCTGGAAGTTGAATGAACGATAAAAGAGCCTATAGGGCAGATTTGCTATGTAGTGAAGAAATAGGCTTATTTTGCTCTAGGAAACTCGGAATGATGTGTCGTCTTTTGTTTTGGAAACATGATATAATAAGGATTGGATTACCAAGAATAATTAAAAAGGGTTTGGGCTGTAATTTGAATATGTTAGATATCAGAACCTGAGTCTAGATGAGACTTCATTTTAATGAATGATTTGAATTGAATAATATGATGCTTATGAATTGAGTTATGATTGAAGTTATTCTTTGGACTATTAATATTCTTATGATGATACTAATATTGTGAGAATGATAGGAAGGGAAGAAGAGCTGATTGAACAAGTACTGGATAAAGGCAAGGGAAAAGCCAGTTAAACTGTCAAGGTGAGTGTACTTATGATTTGTTTCATATATAAATATGAATATAGCTCTAAGAGCGGATTTGTTTGAATACTTCGGTATTCCGGATTTGTTTGGATATTAAAATATCCAGGATTGGTTGGGTCTTATGATCCAGGATTGGAATTGGACAAAGATCCAATGATTTGTTGGAACTTATGTTCCAGGATTTGTTATTGCCAATGGGCAGGATTGTTCTGATTTTATATCCACATATTCTATATAGAATTGTTATTACATTGTAGGGAAGGAGTACCTCACTAAGCTTAATGCTTACAGTTATATTTTAACAATTTCAGGTTTCTATACTGCCAACTAGAATACCATATGACCGGTAACTTTGAGAGTTGCACCGTTGGAAGGAGCCGGGGTTTAAATGTGGGGATTTTATCATTGTCACAGTGAAGATTTTAATTTATTCACACATTGTATATTTTACGTTAGTATGGATTGCGTTGATGATTGTGAAATTTTATCGTAGTTAATCATAGTATTGTATGTCCGCTTAATTATGACTCTGATATTGATTTCGTTATGGCACAATAATAATATTATGTTGATTATGCACATTATACAGAAAAATATGGATAGATGAATTATATTTCCAATGGGCTCTAGATTATGATTTAATTATTCTAATAATAAATGATTAGTATGGATATTGGGTTTGGGGTGTGACAATTAGTGGTATCAGAGCGTCTAGGTTATTAATTCTGGACGTGTGTGACGATTAGATGGCAGTTATTGATTGATTTGATATTATTGAATTGTTTATATACTAACAAATAGTTTAGTACTGTAAACTATTTATATTGGTTGTTAGAATTTTATTGTATTACAGATAATTCCAGATGGAACCTGGGAATGGACAACCTAGAGAAGAGGGAGTCGCTTCTCGTACAGAGAATACTGAAGTGGAGCAAAGTGTTGCTGGAAGGGCTAGAGAGCAAGAGCAGCCTACAGAGATGCAAATAATGGTGCAGGCAATGATGAGGATGGCAGAGCAACAAGAAAGAAATATGGAGCAAATGGCAGAACAACAGGCTAGATATCTAGAATCCAAGACTGTGGCCAGGATTGAGAAAGAGGCAAGGAAGGAAATGAAAGATTCCATGCATGAGAAGTTTTTGAAGTTGAATCCTCCAGAATATTCAGGGTCAGTTGAACCTACGGAAGCTGAGATGTGGGTCAGGGATCTAGAAACTATCTTTGCAGTTATGAAGGTTCCAGATAACCAGAAAGTGAATCTAGCTGTGTTTAAGCTCAAAGGAGAGGCGAAATATTGGTGGGAAGCCAGCAACCATTTGGTTCCCAGGATGGAAGGTACTGATGTTATTACTTGGGATGAATTTATTAAAGCTTTGTATGTTAAGTATTTCCCTAAGGTCTATAGGAGGGAGAAGCTGAGGGAGTTTATAAATTTGACCAAAGGGAACATGTCTGTGAGGGAGTATGATGCTAAATTTACTGCTTTGTCTAGATTTGCTACTAAGTATGTGCAGGAGGAAGAAAATAAATGTAGTAAGTTTCAAGATGGACTGATTTTGCCTATTCAAAATAGAGTTGCCACTTATGAGTTAGAAGACTATGCTTCTCTGGTAAACAAAGCCATGATAGCAGAAAGGCAAATGAACCAAGGGGTGGCGAGCAGAGAGAGTTTTAAGAAAAGTAGATTCGACGCATCTCAGTATAGGGGAGGTGAGAGTGGAAGTGTTAAGGTGGAACCTCATAAATTTCAGAGAGGTGGTGGAGATAGTGGTAGAGGTCAGGGGAGGTTTGGTAGAGATACCAGGGGTAGAGGATCTTTTGATTCAGCCAGAAAGTCAGGGAGAGGTGAGGCCCTAATAGGAGGTGTTACATGTTTCTTTTGTAAAGAGGAAGGACATTATAAATATGAGTGTCCTAAGCTTAAGGGATTGGAATGATACCATTGTCATCAAGTGGGGCATATTAAGAAGAATTGTCCACAATTGGCACAGACTCCAGCAACACATAGTGAAGTAGAAAGCAGAATGTTATCTCCAGGCAGTACAGTGAAGAGTGTGGGTAGAGGACAAGCTAGTGGTTCCAGGCCAGGTGGACGAGTCTTTACGATGAAAGAAG
This sequence comes from Sambucus nigra, assembly GCA_949130495.1. Classification (NCBI taxonomy): domain Eukaryota; kingdom Viridiplantae; phylum Streptophyta; class Magnoliopsida; order Dipsacales; family Adoxaceae; genus Sambucus; species Sambucus nigra. The sequence continues at coordinate 342,039,726 of OX422212.1, read as the reverse complement.
CTCAGATTACGCCAGATGTGGTGACAGGTACACTTTCTGTTAGTGATAGAAGTGCTTATGTTTTGGTTGATCCTGGTTCCACACATTCTTTTGTGTCCTATGCTTTTGCCATATACCTGAATATACCGTGTGCTCGTTTAGATGTGGGGTTGGGTATTTATATGCCTATGGGGGATATGGTTATAACTGAATATGTTTTTCATGATTGTGTTTTGACTGTGGGGTCTAGAGATACAGTTATAAATCTACTTCCATTGGATATTTCTGATTTTGATATAATTCTGGGAATGGATTGGCTATCCAAATATCATGCATCCATGGATTGTTTCTGTAAGGAAGTTGTATTTAATATGCCTGGTGAGCCTGAATTTAAATTTGTGGGGGAAAGGAAAATTGTTCCCAGTTGCATCATTTCTGCTATTCAGACGAGGAAATTATTGAGTAAGGGTTGTGAGGGTTTTATTGCATATGTTCTTGACACTAGGAAGGGGGCTTTACAATTCGTCGATGTTCCTATTGTACGGGATTTTCCTGAAGTGTTTCCTAGTGAGTTGCCAGGGTTACCTCCAGAAAGAGAAGTTGAATTTAGTATTGAATTAGTAGCTGGGACAACCCCTATTTCTATGGCACCGTATAGAATGGCACCTGCTGAGTTGAAAGAACTTAAGATCCAGTTGCAAGATTTACTTGATAGGGGGTTCATACAGCCTAGTGTATCTCCATGGGGTGCGCCAGTTTTATTTGTGAAAAAGAAAGATGGTACCATACGTTTGTGTATTGATTATAGGCAACTGAATAAAGCTACAATTAAGAACAAGTATCCTTTACCTCGTATAGATGATTTGTTTGATCAGTTACAGGGTGCTAAAGTGTTTTCAAAGATAGACTTGCGATCGGGTTACCATCAGGTGAGGGTGAAGGAAAGTGATATTTCTAAAACCGCTTTCCGTACTCGGTATGGTCATTTTGAATTTCTTGTGATGCCTTTTGGGGTGACTAATGCTCCAGCTGTATTTATGGATCTTATGAACCGGGTACTGCATCCTTTTGTTGATTCATTTGTGATAGTTTTTATTGATGATATTCTGATTTATTCACATGATATGGTTGAACATGAAAAGCATCTCACAACTATTTTGAATCTGTTGAAAGATAAGAAGTTGTATGCCAAGTTTAGCAAGTGTGAATTTTGGCTATCACAAGTTGCATTTTTAGGCCATGTTATTTCTGGAGATGGTATATGTGTTGATCCTAAAAAGGTAGAGGCTATTGTGAAATGGGAGAGACCCGATAATGTGACTGAGGTGAGGAGTTTTCTGGGTTTAGCTGGGTATTATAGAAGGTTTATTAAGGGATTTTCTTCGATTGCCTTACCAATGACTAAACTGACTCGAAAAGATGTTAAGTTTGAATGGAATTCTGATTGCGAAAATAGTTTTGATGAATTGAAAAAGAGGTTGGTAACTGCACCTGTTCTTACTATTCCGCATGGTGGAGATGGTTTTGTTGTTTATACCGATGCTTCACATGAGGGGTTGGGTTGTGTTTTTATGCAACATGGTAAAGTTATTGCCTATGCTTCTAGGCAGTTGCGTACACATGAACGTAATTATCCTACACATGATTTAGAACTTGCTGCTATTGTGTTTGCTTTGAAATTATGGCGTCATTATCTATATGGTGAGGTATGTGAAATTTTTACTGACCATCAAAGCCTTAAGTATTTGTTTACTCAGAAGGAGTTGAATTTGAGGCAGAGGCGGTGGATGGAGTTAATTAAAGATTATGATTGTACAATTCACTACCACCCAGGAAAGGCAAATGTAGTTGCAGACGCTTTGAGTAGAAAGGCTTCAGGCAGGTTATCGTGTATTCGATGTGCTAGAGTTGCTCATATTATGGAGTTGAGATTGATGGGAGTGGAATTGCAGCTAACAGATGGGGACAGATTCTTTGCTCATGTAAGCGTGAGGCCTTTGTTAGCTACCCGTATTCATGATTTGCAAAGTCAAGATCCTTTCCTTGAGAAGAAACGACAAGATCTCCGAGATGGTAAGTCTGAAGATTTTTGTATTGTGAATGATGGCACTTTATTGTATAAACATCGGTTGTGTGTGCCTAATGTGTGTGGATTGAAAGAGGAAATTTTAGATGAGGCTCATAATTCCATTTATACCATGCATCCTGGTAGCACTAAAATGTATAGGGATTTAAAGGAGCATTATTGGTGGAATAATATGAAGAAGGAAATAGCTGATTTTGTTGCGAGGTGCCTTATATGTCAGCAAGTGAAAGTGGAGCATCAGAAACCTACTGGTCTGCTTCAGCCATTGCCGATACCGGAATGGAAATGGGATCATGTAACGATGGATTTTGTGGTTGGGCTTCCTCGATCTCAGAAGGGGTCAGATTCGATTTGGGTAGTGGTGGATAGATTGACAAAGTCCGCTCACTTTCTAGCAGTCAAGACTACGTATACAATTGATAGGTATGCTAGATTGTATGTTAATGAAATTATTCGATTGCATGGAGCACCGGTATCTATTGTTTCAGATAGGGACCCTACTTTTACATCCAGATTTTGGGATAGCTTGCAGTATGCTATGGGTACTAACTTGAAGTTTAGTACGGCTTTTCATCCCCAGACAGATGGGCAGTCTGAAAGGACAATACAGATTTTGGAAGATATGCTTAGAGCTTGTGTGCTTGATTTCAAAGGTAATTGGGATGAATATTTGCCTTTGATAGAATTTGCATATAACAATAGTTTTCAGTCTACTATTGGTATGGCTCCATATGAAGCCTTGTATGGTAGACGATGTCGTACACCGATATGTTGGGGTGAAGTTGGTGAAAGGAAGATAGAGGGTCCAGAATTAATTGAAGTCACCACTGAAAAAGTGAAGATTATTCAAGATAGAATGAGAATAGCTCAAAGCAGACAGAAAAGTTATGCGGATAAACGACGAAAAGATTTGGAATTCTAGAAAGGGGATTATGTGTTTCTTCGGATATCTCCATGGAAAGGAGTTATGAGGTTTGGAAAGAAAGGGAAATTAAGTCCACGCTACATTGGACCTTATAAAATCCTTGAGAAAGTCGGGATGGTTGCCTACAAGTTAGCGTTACCACCAGAATTATCTCGGTTACATGATGTTTTCCATGTTTCTATGTTGAGAAAGTATGTAGCAGACCCTTAACATGTATTGGTGGAACAACCTATTGAGTTGAAGGAAGATTTGAGCTACGTGGAAGAACCGCTTGCTATCGTTGATAAGAAAGAACAAATATTAAGATCAAAGGTGATCCCACTTGTGAAAGTTGTGTGGAGAAGGCATTCCATGGAAGAAGCTACATGGGAGAGTGAGGATAGCATGAAAATGCGTTATCCCTATTTGTTTGATTCGGACAACCAAGGTATGTCAATTTCGAGGACGAAATTTCCTAACAGGGGGAGAATTGTGACAACCCGAATATAATTATGATTAAGTATGCGTAAATCATGCCTAGCTTATGTGATATGATTAGTGTGTTATTAATATATGTGATGTTAATTTATTATGTTTAGTCTAATCCTACCTCCAAAAAGCATGAAATGTCGAATTAGTTACAAATACAAAATTTGAAGGTTTCGATAGGAATGTCCATGTTTAAGGCTAGTTTTGACCTTTATGACATAACAATTGACTTGAGGTGAAAACTATATAATTTTAGACGAGTGAGTTATGGTTGTAACACAACAAACGGTGAATGAAACGGAGGTTCGAGTGAGAAGTTATACCAAAATTACGAAACAAGGGCAAAATAGTCCATCCGTTAAGTAGTATTTTGTCTTATTATGGCAACAAATGTTTTATTCTCATTGGTTGGGAAGGGTGGTGGCTTTGGCCGACCTTAAACCCTTAGAATTACCTCTTTATTCATTCAAAATGCAGCCATGAGAGATTTTAAGCCTAAGGAAAGAGAAGTTGAAAGTTAGGAAGAAAAAGTGAGGAGAAAATTGAAGAAAATTCATAGAAAATTACGTAGAAGCCCTAAGGTAATTCCAACCATGAATCTTGTTATTTTTCTTGAAATTATGATTTATATGACATAGATCCTTGATTGTTTATTGAACTTTCGTACTTGGGTGCATATGTATGGATATATGCAAGTTTAAGTTAAGTTGAATGTACAAAACCCTAAGATTGCTTTGTTTAGAAACTTTGTTTATTCAAACTTCCATATATTTTTGTATAGTTACTGGAATAGATTGATTCCAATTGGATATTAACCTGGACTCATATATGTATGACATATCCGAAAATCATGTGAAAATACCAACAAATGAGTCCTTGGTGAGAGTTTGAAGTTCGGGTAAGAAATCTGCCCTAAGGGTGAAAATATGCCCGCCATGTGTTCGATGTTTTGCTTAACATAGAAAACGAACCTTAAAAATTATGAAACTTTAATCTTATATTTTTCAATGTGTTTACTAATGTTGGGTGAAATATCATAGAAATTTATGATGTAGAAAAATCATGAAAATTCTTGGAAGTTGAATGAACGATAAAAGAGCCTATAGGGCAGATTTGCTATGTAGTGAAGAAATAGGCTTATTTTGCTCTAGGAAACTCGGAATGATGTGCCGTCTTTTGTTTTGGAAACATGATATAATAAGGATTGGATTACCAAGAATAATTAAAAAGGGTTTGGGCTGTAATTTGAATATGTTAGATATCAGAACCTGAGTCTAGATGGGACTTCATTTTAATGAATGATTTGAATTGAATAATATGATGCTTATGAATTGAGTTATGATTGAAGTTATTCTTTGGACTATTAATATTCTTATGATGATACTAATATTGTGAGAATGATAGGAAGGGAAGAAGAGCTGATTGAACAAGTACTGGATAAAGGCAAGGGAAAAGCCAGTTAAACTGTCAAGGTGAGTGTACTTATGATTTGTTTCATATATAAATATGAATATAGCTCTAAGAGCGGATTTGTTTGAATACTTCGGTATTCCGGATTTGTTTGGATATTAAAATATCCAGGATTGGTTGGGTCTTATGATCCAGGATTGGAATTGGACAAAGATCCAATGATTTGTTGGAACTTATGTTCCAGGATTTGTTATTGCCAATGGGCAGGATTGTTCTGATTTTATATCCACATATTCTATATAGAATTGTTATTACATTGTAGGGAAGGAGTACCTCACTAAGCTTAATGCTTACAGTTATATTTTAACAATTTCAGGTTTCTATGCTGCCAACTAGAATACCATATGACCGGTAACTTTGAGAGTTGCACCGTTGGAAGGAGCCGGGGTTTAAATGTGGGGATTTTATCATTGTCACAGTGAAGATTTTAATTTATTCACACATTGTATATTTTACGTTAGTATGGATTGAGTTGATGATTGTGAAATTTTATCGTAGTTAATCATAGTATTGTATGTCCGCTTAATTATGACTCTGATATTGATTTCGTTATGGCACAATAATAATATTATGTTGATTATGCACATTATACAGAAAAATATGGATAGATGAATTATATTTCCAATGGGCTCTAGATTATGATTTAATTATTCTAATAATAAATGATTAGTATGGATATTGGGTTTGGGGTGTGACAATTTAGATCAAATTCTTTGGCTAGTTCTAGCTCTAGGTCTTCTTTAGCTTTTCCCCCAGACATAATAAACGAAGAAGAACATGTTTATGAAGAAGTAAATTTAGATTTAAATGATTGGAATATTCCCAAAGTCCCAACAAAAGAAATTTACAAAACTAGTTTCCTAAAGTCATCCTTTAGTACTAACTACAATGTTAAAACTGTTGAACATGTTTATGCTTTAAATAAAGAACACAATAGAATTCAACTATTAACTAGTGAAGCTATTACAAAACAAAGAAAAAATGGATTCAATTTCCTACACATAGGATTAATACAAGGAGCAGTCAAACCATTAACTAGTAAAGGAATAAATGCCTCTATCCTCTTATGCCTTAGAGATGCGAGACATACTAATTACAACACTAGTATTTTAGGAATGATGGAATCAAGCCTTTTTAATGGTCCAATACATTTTAATTGTTTTCCTGATTTTACATTAAGTTTAACTTACCCTCACATATTAAAAACCATGATACTAAATATTAAAACATCTGGATATGAAATGTTAGAAGGAAGTAAACCACTTGCTTTAATTTATAGAATTTATTACAAATGTTTAAGGACAAATCTAAATGTCCACGCTTTAGTAAAAAATCCAAAAGACAAAACTCTACTCATACAAAGCAGTACAAATGATGCTAATATTCAAGTCCCTAGGTCAATAAATTGGAAAGATATTAATTTACCAAACGATTGGTTATTAGAGAATGAAAATCATCCTCGAAAAATGCAAAACAATGCTATTAATCTTGAACGAATCCAAGAATACCTTGAAGGATCAATTAGAATAAGTTTTGATCAACCACGATTTAAAAATCTCCATATTAGAGATGATAGTAAATCCCAAACGAGTAATTCAACAAGAAAAGATGATGATCTAATACCTAGACGCAATCTTAAGTTAAAAGAAATTGATACAACTTCCCAGGTAAGTAAACCTTGTTATATAGTGACCTCAAATTTTAATGATGATGAAGATCAACATTCCCCCACTCAAACAGATTTTGAAACAGGTTCAGTAAATCACCAATTATTAACAATCAATAAAGACTATAAAATTGACATGATTAAATTAGGATAAGATTTTGAGTCAAAAGAAAACCGTACTAAATGACGAGCATATCGAGAAAAGTACTCCCCAAGAGAAAAGGATAAAATAATAAGAAAGTGGAAAACTTTAATGAATGAAATAAGAACGGACATAAAGTTTTTTGACTATTTAGATAACTATTATCACAAAATAAATGTCCTAACAAAAGTAAAATGGACAAAACAAGACAAAACTACAGTCTCGTCTAGTCACCCTCCACTAGAAACCATTTTAGTAAATCACATGGGAACAGAAGTAGTTGCTACACCATTTAAAGTCACTTCTACTAATGATGAAATCAAAAAAGTTATTGAACAAAATAATTACACTAACCAATACCTGAATACTTTAGGAAAACAACTAGAATGCATTGAAAACAAGTTAGACAAACCAAACCCACCATATAAAAGAGAAATATCTTTAATCCAACTTCCTAAGGTTCGAAAAGGAATAAATTTACAAACAAAGTCTGAGAAAACTCTGGATAAAATAGAAAAAATGCTTAAAGATATCAAAGCATAATCATCAAAGACTATTACAACTATCAACAAAAATACCTATATTAACCAAACAAACTCATTCCAAGAATCTACTACAGATGAAGATATTCAGACTATTGAAAAACAATTTACTAATGTTGAATTAAATAGAATACAAAACTCCAGAGTAACTCCAACCACCTTAACAAAAAATTGGTATACAAGACCAACACCCCCAGATATGCAATATGAAGAAAGAAATATACACAATCAATTCTCGGTTTCATCGGATAGACTTTACGAATGGAACATAAATGGATTATCTGAACAAGAAATCTTAAATAAAATGCAACACATATCTATGGTTGCCAACAATTACCTAAACAATCAAAATATTCCCCAAACAGAAATGGTGGAGCTTTTAACAACAGGATTCACCGGTACATTAAAATCTTGGTGGGATAAACATCTTACCGAAGAATCAAAGGAACAAATTAAATTTGTCGTCCAACAAGATGCCAATGGCCTCCCAATTTTTGATGAAAACATTGGAATGGGAATTCCAGATGGAGTTAACACTCTAGTTTTTACAATAATAAAACATTTTTTAGGAACACCGAGTAATATAACCTCAAGAATTCATGATCAACTAAGTAACCTTAGATGCCCAACTTTAAGCGATTTTAGATGGTACAAGGATGTTTTCACATCACGAGTAATGCTTAGAGACGATAGTAATGAACCATTTTGGAAAGAAAAATTTATTAATGGTTTACCAAATTTATTTGCTCATAAAATAAGAGAAGTTCTGAGTAACACAAATGGACACATTGATTATAACAATCTTACATATGGAGACATAATAAGTACAATCCAGAAAGAGGGATTAAAAATGTGTATAGATATGAAAATAAGTAACCAGGCTAATAAAGAAAAATTAAAGGCAAAATATGAAATGGGAAATTTTTGTGAACAATATGGTTTAAACCTTGTTGCACCATCAAGAAATAAAAATTACAAGTCATACCCAAAACAATACAAAAGACATAGAAAAAACTATTTCAAAATAACAAATTTTACAATAATGAAAATAAGGAATTTTATAAAAAAAACATAAAAAACCACAAATAATCCACAATATAAGAAAAATGACAAAAGTAAAGTAAAATGTTATAAATGTGGAAAAACAGGTCATTACAAATCGGAATGTAAGGTAAAATCCAAAATTAACCAGTTACAACTATCATCTGAAGTAACACAAGAAATATACAAAATTTTTGAACTAAAAAATTCTTCTAGTGAAGGTGAACAAAACACTGATTATGAATCATCAAGTTACTATGAATCAGGTACAAACTCTAGTTCCCCAGTTATAAAATTAGGATGCAAAGACAACTGCTGTAAAACTATCAATGTTCTCACTAAACAAGAAGAACAGGAAGAATTACTAATTGATTTAATTGGAAAAATAGAAAATAGAGAATTAAAATCACAATACCTTTCAAAATTTAAAAAATTATTATCCAAAGAAAAAATTGGTATAAATACACAAAACAAGATAAGTCTTGATAATACTTTAAAACGATTTAAAACTCACAAGGAAGTTAGATTACAAGATCTCCAACGAGAAGTCAACATAATTAAACAAGATATCAAAGACATCAAAATAGAAAGTAAAGAATTAAAACAAGATATCACTATTTTAAAAGTAGACCAAACTTTCCAAAAGCAACAAGCCATCTCCTCCGAAGAAAGTGATCAAGAAGATGAACAAGAACCTAAAATAGTAACAACAGAAGAACCTAATCATCAAATAAATATCATAAACCAAATTAATTTAAAAAATGGCATGTACAAGTAACTTTAATTATTAACAAAGAATATGAGATAAAAGTCATAGCATTAATTGATTCCGGTGCAGATTTAAATTGTCTACAAGAAGGATTAATTCCAACCAGGTATTATCATAAAACATCTGAACGATTAAACTCATCCAATGGAAGTAAAATGCAAATCAAATACAAACTACCCAAAGCACATATTTGTCAAAATAATGTATGTTACAAAACTCCGTTTGTCTTAGTAAAAAACGTGACTAAAAAGGTAATCTTAGGAATCCCTTTTCTTTGCCTTCTATATCCGTTCACAACTAGTGATACTGGAATAACCTCCCTAGCCTTAGGCCAACAAGTAAAATTTGAATTTCTTTCAAAACCATAAGTCAGAGATTTAAAAACACTCAAAGATTTTTCAATATCAGTAAACCGTCTCCAATACAAGAGAAAACAATCAAATTTTTTAAATGAAGAAGTAAGATACAAAAGTATTGAAGATCAACTTACTAACAAGATTCTCCAAGATAAAATAGAAAATTTCAAATTAAAACTAACAAATGAAATCTGTTCCGATCTACCAAATGCCTTTTTACATAGAAAGAAACATATAGTAACTTTGCCATACATCAAATATTTTAATGAAAAATTCATCCCTACCAAAGCAAGACCAATCCAAAATGAATCAAGAAGATATGCAACTATGTAAAGATGAAATTAATGTTTTATTACAAAAAGGAATTATTAGAAAAAGTAAATCTCCTTGGTCATGCCCTGCATTCTATGTGAGAAAAAATGCCGAATTAGAACGCGGAGCACCCAGGCTAGTCATCAATTACAAAACACTTAATAAAGTTTTAGAATGGATAAGATATCCAATCCCAAATAAATGTGACCTCATGAACCGATTAAATCAAGCAACTATTTTTTCCAAGTTTGACATGAAGAGTGGATTTTGGCAAATACAAATCCATGAAAAAGATAGATACAAAACTGCATTCACAACCCCCTTTGGCCACTATGAATGGTGTGTCATGCCATTTGGCCTAAAAAATGCACCTAGTGAATTCCAGAATATCATGAATGAAATATTTAACCCTTCATCCCATTTTACAATTGTCTACATTGATGATGTCCTCATCTATTCCCACACAATCGATGAACATTGGAAACACTTAAATTTATTTTTTGAACTAATAAAAATTAATGGTTTAGTGGTTTCAACCTAGAAAGTCAATCTATTCCAAACAAAAGTTAGATTTTTAGGTCATAATATTCACCAAGGAAAAATTAGTCCCATAGATAGGGCCATCCAATTTGCTGATAAATTTCCTGATGAAATCCTCGAGAAAACGCAACTTCAAAGATTTCTAGGATCATCGAACTACATTGCTGAATTTTATCCAAATCTTCGCAAATAATGCAAACCATTATTTGAAAGGATACAAAGTAACCCTCCCCCTTCGACTATAGAACATACGTCGATAGTTCAAAATGTCAAGAAACATGTTAAAATCCTACCTTGTCTTGGTCTTTGTACACCAAATTCATTCAAAATCATTGAAACCGATGCCTCTGACATTGGCTACGGAGGTATTCTTAAACAGAAAATTCACCCTCATTCTCCTGAACAAATTGTTCGATTCTATTCCGGAGTCTGGAACAAAGCACAAAGTAATTATAGTACTATTAAAAAAGAAATATTATCTATTGTTTTATGTGTTTTGAAATTTCAAAATGATATTTTAAATCAAAAATTTTTAGTCCGTGTGGATTGTAAAAGTGCAAAATATGTTTTAGAAAAGGATGTCCACAATATTGCTTCTAAACAAATTTTTGCTAGATGGCAATCTATACTGAGCATTTTTTATTTTGATATTGAGTATATTAAAGGAAGTGAGAATTCCATCCCTGATTTTCTCACACGTGAATTTCTACAGAATAACAATGACGGAGAAAAATCCCCAGAAGACAACTAGAGCCCTCGCTCTACCCACAAGCCAACCTTCTACTAAAATTGCATCCCCTCTCCAAGTAACAAACAGATACCAGGTCCTTGGAAACATTCCAAGACCAAATTTTAATTACAGTTCCACTCTTGCAACCCCTACAGAGTTTGGGCCTTCTTTTAGTCAATACCTAGTCAATGACCCATTTGCTACATAGCCCATTCAACAGATTACTAAAACCAAATTTTATAATCACCCTGCTAAAACAGATTATGTACTCAAACCAAATTTTTCAAATTTATTATCTATTGAGCCAAATCATAGCCATATTAAAAATCCAATTGATTTAGTAAAAAACTGTTTTCCTCCCTCTTGGCACTTCACTCCCCACCATCCTACCAAGACTTTAAAATTTTACATGGATATTCTTTATTCCTCATAATCAGTTCGTATTAAAGCAATCACCGATCGCAACGATTCATCAAGGATTCTTTACCAATCCTTGCACATTAATAATATAATATCTTTTCAAGACTGGGGATCCCATCCCTCCATTCTAAAAACCCTCCCAAGTCATCAAATTCAGTTTAGTTATTATGATTATATTGAAGCATGGTTTAAAGTTCTCTTTTACCAAAATGAGTCATTCACTCATTCTTGGTTTCTTTGCTTTGATCAAAAATTTAAAAGTCAAATTCCTTCTTGGTTTTCCCGGTGGTGGACATAACATGGTTCTATCCCAGATATCCTACCTGCATACCTCCAAGAACAAGTTAAATATTTTTCCACAGTCTTTAAACTAAATGAACATAATTCTCAGTTCCCAGTTTTACTCTTGTTCTGTAGTAAATACAAAGTTCCATGGATATTCAAATGGCAATATGCAATACATCAGTCAACAATAGTTCGACATTTTTATGTTAAATGGTGGGACTCTTTAATCAACAAAGGATTATTAATGATGTCCAAATGGAGTTTCCTTGCCAACCAGTCATTCCCGTTCAAGCAGTCCAAGCAGTTAAGAAATCTGGTCAAAGTTCTATGGATACAACATTAGCTAAGTCAAAAAAGTCCCAGCAGCTCAAAGATTTGGCAAAATAGCTTCTTCTTCAAGCTGAAGCCGAAGAGGAAAATTATTGTTCTCCCACCTCTTCTGCCGAGTCAACAAATAGTCACCAAGTTAACACATCAGATCCATATTCGAGTTCATTATTTCAAGATTCCCAAAACCCTTACAGTTCGTAATAAAATTTATTTTTACAGGATAATATTTGGTTAAAATTTAATGATGAGTTACTATTCATAAATAGTAAAGATATTCCTCGACATGTTACTATTCATGAATAGTGCCGAATGATTAAAATATTCCCCGACAAGTTACTATTCATGAACAGTGCACCGTCTCGAGTTACTATTGAGAGCCATTTGGATATATCACAAACTCGGGAACCATCTCGAGTTCAACATGAGAAGAAGATGCACCGTCATAACCTATTCATAGTCTCTCAACATTACCCAAAGCGGGATCGAGGAGCATATTTCCAAGCTTCTTAGATGTGTCCTCATTAGTGACCTTGACCTCCAGAGCACAATTGTGATCTCTCTCGAGTTGGGATAGATGGGATTCAAGTTTCTCATGAGTCTCCAATGAGGATTGAATATCTCCCATAAGACTAGCCACAATGTTTCACTCTTTTCTCAAACTAAGACGATCAATTGCTCACATAAAGAAACTCTCACCTTCTCGAGTTGACTCGTCGATGCCTCACACTCCATCAAAACTTTTATCTCTCTCTCCAAATCTAACACCTCAAGATCTAACTCTTTATTCAACTTCTTCATCTTTAAGAACTTGTTGTATAAATATCTAAACTCCTTTTGGAGATCCCCTTCTCCCCGACTTGCAAACTCATACTCACACTCAATATCCCCTGAATGGATCATAACATCATCGTGGCTCTCACGTTTATAAGTGTACTCATTGTCATGGGACACACTATATGTTCTCACGTGACTAGCCATGAAAGCAACACACTTTTCATGTTGCGATTCATTCCCGAAATCGTCCAGATCAATGTCACTATCGCTAAGAGCGGTCGTATTATCAATCCTCTTGACCTTTCTCTTTATCATTGTGGGATACTCAAAAACTTTGTGCACTTTTCTCTCGCACCCATAATTCCCTATATCTTCCTCTTTCTCACCGATATCCTTGGTCTCATCTTTCTTTTTGTTTTTCTCATAAATATTTTTAGGGGAAGAATTTTTTTCGGAAAATTTGAGAAACTTTTTAAAATTTTTAGCAAACAAGTCAAAGTCATCTAAATCAACCTCACCCTCAAAATCAGACTCACAAACTTTTTTAAATTGAGTCTTTAACGCTATCCCTCTATCCTTAGGCTAAACTATTTTGGAAAACATGTGGATCTCATAAGTTTGAAGGTATCCTATGAGTTCTTCTAACCTATGTGCATCTAATATCCCCAATGAATTTAAAACAGTGATTTAGGGGGAAAATGCTTTGGAAGAGATCTTAAAATCTTTTTAACGACTCTCGACTCCTCAATTTTCTCACTCAAATTAAAACTCGTGTAAGCTATGTCCGATAATCTAGCATAAAACTTATCAAAACACTCGTACTCTAACATAGTCATAGTCTCAAACTGGGTGGTCATATTTTTCAATCTCAACGCCTTAACTATGTTAGTACCCTCATGTGTCAACTGGAGGATATCCTATGCCTTTTTTAATGTGATGCAAGTCATAATACGATAGAACTCGTCACGGGTGACATCTTCAGAAAAAGCACTAAGGACTCGGGAGTTATATGTACTCCGTTTATATTCATCTTCAGTACAATTAGACATAAGTTTGGGATTGGTGACATTTTCAGCGGTGGCGGTGGGATGAGTCCAACCTCTTTCACATATGAGCTAAACTCTTAATCAATTGATTTTAAACAGGATCTCATGCGGAAATTGTCATAATTTGTTCCATCAAAGACATGCGTCTGATTATATAAGTTATCCACAAAAAAATGATTTTTCAAAAATCAAAAATTTCAAAACGATTAATATCACAAAAAAAAATTTACGAAAAAAGGACCAGTCAATAATTTGGAGTAACTTGCTCTTATATCAATTTGAGAAATAGGGATGTGATACCAATTTAATTAAACCAATTTTATATTCTTAACCCTTGATCATGCAACTAAATGATTCAAGACATTCATCGACAAAGCATGAAGGGAAAACATAATTTAAAAAAAATCCCCGCAGGGAAAAACCTTTTATTTCATTAATAAAATGTAAATCACAACTTACAAACTTACAGTGAAAGACTATAATGGATTTTCCGTAGAAACTCACAAAGACCACAACTTTAAACCAACAATGACTCCCTTGAGAATAACAAGAGCCGTAATTCCTCCTTCAATAGTGAATGCCCTCAAGTATCCCCAATTCAGTAGTAAAGATAACACTCCACAGGAATAAACTTCGACAAAAAAGTGTTTGGGTTCCGAAGATGATTCACAAAAGTAATTAGGATGTGTTTGTATGAATCCAAAAGTTTTTTATCCCTAAAAAGTGAAGACTACAATTTGTGTAAATAAAAAGTCTTAATTGAAAAGCTTCACGAAGCAGGTATTTATAGGCTAACAAAAGAATTTGAGCCGATGCGTGTCGTTCGAAGGACTTCCTTATGTCATTTGAACGAGATTATGATGTCGTTTGAACGACTCAAGAAACGACCTTCTAAAAAAATAGTGTGTAGTCATTTGATCCAAAATTGACCAGGGATTTGAACAACCTATCTAACGACATCAACATATCGTTTGAAAGACATTGAGATGTCGTTTTAACGACAAGAATGAAAATTTTCATTTTTAAAAGACCGCCTACAGGTATTTTAAAAAACTTTTTAAGTTCAAAAAATGCCTCATTTTATAAAAAAAAACATTTTATAAATGTATCCCAGTACTTAGTAAAAAATCTAAGTACCTCAAAAAAAATCTATACCAAATTATACCTCATGTCTCGTAGATGTTGAAGATGCGTGATATTCGGATCCGTCCGCTTGAACGTGTAATCGTGAACTTCCTTGACAATTGTAGTGGGATACAACATACTCAATGTAAATTAGGGACTATGTAAAATATATCCTTACAACCCTTGAACTTAAAAGGGTCGGCTAGGATAATTAAACCACTCTCACACACCTCGACTCGAAATAGGTCAGTTGATACATTTGGATAACCCTCATACGTCTCAATTGAAACAATTGGTTGACATGGATAGGAAATCTCCACACACCTCCACCTAATAGGGTTCGTAGTTGAAGACTTATGAATGGACGACCTATGAATGGGAGTTCCCAGATTCTCAAGCTGAGCCAAAGAAATTCAGACCTTGAGTACATCATCTCAGTTTTAATACCTTAAAATCGGACGAACCACAATTAGGGTCTTTTTAATGATGAAGCCTACCTCAAACCAAATAGATTCACCAATTAAATAGGCATCGTTCAAATCAGGGTTGATACAAGAAAAATCGATATTAAGCTGGGCCTCAACATAATTTTGTGCGGTAAAGTTGACCCCCAGCACCGTTGACCCAATTGATCAAACCGGTTGAATACATTTCAACCAACTTTCTCTCGACTTATAGAGAGCCTCGGATCACCACACACCAAATAAGGCTCGGTCGAATAGTTTAAGGGAATTGCAAAAATTAAATGTATCGATACAATGTGCTGTCAACACAAAAATTAACTATTTACATAACTTCCTTTCTATATATGTGGGTGGGAGGTCATTCCTTCTTCTTCAGGAAGATTTTTGTGGCAATGATCTTCTTAGTAGAAAAACCAACCAGCCCGCTGCTGATTAAACCGAACCAATTATTACGGGCCAATTTATTTTTAAGGTCGAGTCGATTCGGTTAGGTTTTTGGTTTGGACCACATAGGGCCCGTGTAGAACCAAATCGAACCGCTCTACTTATTCTATAATATTTTATATATATAAATTAGTATTATTTAGTAATATAATATAATATATTAATAGAATAGAATTGTTTAAAATGGTATTTTATATTATAATATAAAATATTTAGGATATTATATATATGTATTTTATGATTATTTAGTTATAAAATATAATATACTAAAATAATGGAAATGTTTAACATGGTATTATGAATTGAAATCAAGTTGAAATATTAATGGATCTAAGAATCCTTTGATCCACTTTTTAAATTTTTTGCATATAAATATAATAGTGTTAGTTGAATGTAAAGGGAAAATGATTAAAACAAAATGAAAAACAAATATTAAAAAAATGCTATGTCAAAATAAATTAAAGTGAACTGGCCATGTCGATATCAGTCGTGTCAAAAATCAATGGTCAAACCGAACTGGCGCTATCAAAAATTGACCCTGTTCGATTCGATTGACCGATAGAAGTGGTTTTGTTTCAGTTCGAAATATTCAAAAATCGATAAAGTGGATTCGACTTAAGAAAAAGCCTAAAAACCGAACCAACCGACCCATGCACACTCTTAGCTATTCTCAATACATAATGGATTCACAGTGACTCCAGGAGTGAAGTAGTCTTGGATTTTAACCTTGATGCTTTTAATTGGTGCATGAAAAATAATGTCAAAAATCCTCACCAAGTTGATTGACCTTGCTGACATAGAACTTCGAAAAGAGTATGAGATCGTTATCATAACATACGCAGGTCTGTACAAATACCGAGTTATTGACATACTCAAAGGCACCGAGTTCCATAACTCAGCCCCTAAATTTTACTTTATGAGGAGGAAAAATGCGCTGCTCATCATTAGTAAGAATTGTAATTAGCAAACCGAGATCAAAAGCCAAAATGTCCCAATATGTGAACTGGTCATAAGCCCCTTCCAATTAATGAAGACCCTTTTTTTCAAAATCACGTGAAAACCAAAAGGGTTGGCTGGGGCAAAATCAGGTCCACCGTAGTGTACGAATTATTTATTAATTATGAAATTCTGCCAAATTTTGTAATTATACAATTAAATAAATTATTGCTCCTATTAGTGTGGTCCATATAAGGGGATGAATTTCATTATAATTAGTCTTAGAAAATATTCCAAAAATTCCAAATGAGACATGACTCTAGGAATCCATGCGAGTCCCTTAAGATACTTTAGTGGAGAGTAGATGATGAGACAAAAAGGAATTTTGGGTCCCCTTTCAACCTATATATAGTGATCCATTCTCCACCAAATGGTTCACTTAAAAACACACAAATATATCTGGGTTATGAAGGGGAAATTTTGGATTTCCAAATTATCCGATTTTCCAAGCAATTATGGGTTATTTTCTAAGGGTTGTTCAGGGGACTTAAGAGGAAGATCTAAGGAGATTTAGGAGTCATTAAAGGATACAACAACAACAACAACAAAACATATCAACAAGCAACGGACAAAGGTAATTTTACATAACTATTTTGTAGTCAATTTTATATGGTGATTGCATGAAGAAATTAAAGATCCTATAAGAACTAATAATATCTATATATATGTTCTTATTCTTATTTATAAAATTTTACATGTGGTATCAGAACCTTGTTTAAATATTTTCATGTTATCTATCTACGGATTTGACTGATAAAATTATTATTGTTGATATACCCAGTATTAATGATTAATTCCGTAATTTTTTAGGCCAGTTTTTTTTTGCTACTCTGTTATATGCACTAAGATTATATATGTTGTTTTGATGATATTTTAGTGGTCTTCTAATCAGTTTCTCTCAACCTTACAAATTTCAAGCAATTCAAGAACAAAAAAATTTCAAAAGTGCTTAAGTGAATAGTAGTTTTTCTACCAAACTTATTCCGATTGCGATGGAATTCGGTAGTTTGATTGGAAACGGGCCAGAGACCAAATTTCACGACCATGGGTCATGATGTAAACTATTTTTAGGCAATTCGATATCGTTTAGGCCCTCAAAACTCTAATTTTTCCATTTATGGCAATAATCCCAGGGGGTATATCTCACTCTAGAAAAATTATTTTTGAATTCTGTCAAAAGTTTTAAGATTCTGGAGTACTTTCTACAGTTTCATGATGCTAACTCATTTTTTCAATTTTTCGAAAAAATTTATGTTTCATGAATGTTACATCTTGAACTGTTTTAAAAACCTTATTCTAATGATCCAATTTTAGTTGAATATTCATGCCAAATACAGGCCAACATATTTCATATGGTAGGATATTCGACTTGTGTTACTTTTAATATTTTTATTTTTTATGAATCTCGATCCAAACACAGACTAATGATTAACAACTCTAATTGTTGAATATTATTGATACTCATGTTTTATCAGTCTCGTGCCAAACACAAGCCAACGACTCATAAAGTGGAATATCATAATTATTGTTTATTCTAAAGTTTGTTATTATTAATGCAAAGTAAAGGCTACAATATCAACTTATAAATACTAATTGAATATTAAATTGTCAAATAATGCATTTGTTAAATCACAATTTTCAATCCAATACAGATTCTGCTTTTATGGTTTTGTAAATTAATAAACATTAATGGAATAATAATGATAAATAACAAATTAGTGTGACACAATTTATTATAATTCTTCCATTAAAATTTTTACAATCATATATATATTCAATTCCTTGCAAATTTCAGTTATGTTCTTTTTTTTTATTAATTAAAGTGCGCATTTTGTAGAAAATCTTAGCCTGTTTTCTCCAGCCTCGACCTTTTCGAAATTTGTACGAGCAAATTGAATTTAGCCTTGGTGTTTTGGACCTTGATGCAGCACGCCTTAATGACGAACCCGCTTAGATTACTGAGCAAAGTAGTGAGGATGATGTTCTCATTCACCGTACATGGTCAAGATTGAATAAGCTTTGTTAGATGTTCATTAGAATGTGCATCGTGACAAATGTGAAAACTTTCGTACCTAAAACCAGCAAAGCGAAACTGTATTTGAAATTTTTAAAGATAGGTTTCGCACTGCTGAAAAATCCACGACGGGGAAACTTATGGATGACCTAGCCACTATGAGGTTCGATGGTACTCGGACCATAAATGAACACATAATTGAGATGATCAACATTTCCGCTAAACTAAGGACTTAAGGCATGACAGTGGATGATTATTTATTAGTCCAATTTATCCTAAACTCGTTGCCACTTGATTATGGGTCTTTCCAGATTCATTACAGTACCATTAATGATAAATTAAATGTTAATGAACTGCAAAGCATGTTGGTTAAGGTGAAAGTATGTATCAAGAAACAAGGTGGTATGGTGTCCAAATTGTAAGTGGCGAATGTGGTGGTCATTAAAGGAGCTGGTAAGAAAAAAAAGGAAAGGGAATGAAGTGATGTCCTGGTCCTTCCAAAATTGAACCTGATCCTTCCCACTAAGAGAAGGATAAAGCAGTCACATTTCACTTTTGTCACAAGAAAGGGAATGTTAAGAAAGACTGCATTAAGAGTTAATCTTGGCTTGAAAAGAAAGGTAAGCCTTGTGCTTTTGTTTGTTTCGAATCAAACTTGACTGAAGTTCCTTCTAACACTTGGTGGATTGATTCCGATTCTATGCAGGAATTCATTTCGATTCGGAAAATAAAACCAAATCAAGATATTTTGTACATGGGAAATTGAGCAAAAGCAAAAGTTGAAGCAATAGGAGTTTTTTGGTTAAAATTATAGTCTGGGTTTTATTTGGATATTGAAGATACTTTTCTTGTACCCACGGTTTCTAGAAATTTAATTTCCATGTATAATCTCTCAATAAGGGACTTTACTTTCACCTTTAAGGATAATGGTTTTATTTTATATAAGAATGGCTCGGGTTTCTTGTCAAATGGTTTGTTTCAAATTAATCTTGATCTTAATTTTTTTGGAATCCTTATTATCTCTACATACTAATGTTGGAACTAATCGTACCTCATTTAATCATAATTCTACTTAGTTGTGGCATAGAAGATTAGGACACATATCCATAGAAAGAATTGAAAGGGTTATAAAGAGAGAATTATCCCTAATCTGGATTGGTCCGATTATAGTGTATATGTGGACTGTATTAAGGGTAAAAAAATCAAACAGATAAAGAAAGGACCCACAAGAAGCACACAACTTCTTGAAATTATACATAAATACATTTGTGGTCCTTTTGATGTTCCACCTATTGGTGGAGAGAAATACTTTATCACTTTTATAGATAATTTTTTACGATACTGCACATTGTATCTATTGAATGATAAATTTCAATATGTTAATGCAGTTGAAGTTTATATTACATAATTAAAAAGATGATTAGGAAAAAAGGTGAAATCATTAGGTCGGATAAAGGTGGTGAGTTTTATGAAATATATGATGAATCGAAGAAATGCCCTGGTCCTTTTCCTAAACTCCTTGGATGTTTAGGTATTTGCACACAATACACTATGCCAGGTTCACCTTGGCAGAATGGTCTAGCTGGAAGGTGCAATAGTACTCTTATTGAAATGGTTAGGAGTATGATAACTACAACAAATTTTCTTATGTTTATGTGGATGCGTTCTCTCATGACTGTTGCACATATCTTAAATAGGGTTCCTAGTAAGGAAGTTCCAAAAACTCCTTTTGAACTGCGAAAATAATGGAAACCCTATTTAAATCATTTTTGTGTTTGGGGATGCACAGCAGAAGCAAGAATTTATAATCCACATGAAAAGAAATTGGATCCTAAAACATTAACTTGTTAGTTTATTGGGTATCCAGAACAATCCAAGGGGTATAAATTCTGTTGTCCTAACCATACAACAAGAATTTGTGAGACTGAAAATGATAAATTCATTGAACGTGGTGAAGTTAGTGGGAGTAATGAAGTAAGGAATGTGATTATTTAAGAAATCAAGGAAAATACTCATCTTCCACCAATTCAGGATAATCACAGTTTTCCTAATGAGATTCATAATGTTACCATTGTGCATAATGATGTTGTTGAAATGGTTATTGATTCGGCCAACAATGGAGAAAAAATGAATGAACCACATAATGAACAACTATATAATGAGACTCTTATTGAAACACCATAAGACATAGCTTTAAGAAGATCTCAGAGATATCCGAGATCAGCTATTTCGAATGACTATGTGGTGTATCTACAACATAATGAATTTAATATTAAAGATATTAAAGATCCGATATCCTATGAAAAAGTTGTTTCTAGCATAAATTCTGATAAATGGATGGATGCCATGAATGAAGAAATAAAATCCATGGATTTTAGAAAAGATTGGTTGTTAGTCAATTTGTTTGAAGGTAATAAAGCAGTCGGGTCTAAGTGGATATATAAGACCAAACACAACTCACATGGCAAAATTGAATGACATAAAGATAAACTTGTTACCAAAGGTTTTACTTAAAGGGAAAGTAATAATTACAGTAAAACGTTCTCTACCGTTTCAAAAGATGATTCTCTTAGAATCATATTACCGCTCATAGCTCATTATGACTTAGAGTTACACCAAATTGATGTTAAAATAACTTTTCATAGTGGGAGTTTAGAGGAAGAAGTCTATATGGAACAACCAAAGGCCTTCATTAAGGAAAGAAAGGAACACAAAGTCTATTTGTTAAAGAAATCAATATATGGACTTAAACAAGCTTCTCATCAATGGTATTTTAAGTATCATAATACCATTTCTTCCTTTGGGTTTAAGGAAAGCATTGTTGGCCGGTGTATATACCAAACATGGTGGATTAAGTTTGTATTATTTCTACTATATGTTGATGAGTTGTTTATATCCAGTAGTGATATTGGTTTATTAAAGGGAACTAATAAGTACCTTTATCAAAACTTTGAAATAAAAGATCTCGACAAGGCATCCTTCGTGATTGGGATAGAGATTTATTGTGATCGATCATGTGGATTGGTAGGTAGTCTTAGAAGGCTTGCTGATAATACGCAAATATTGCGTATTTCATCTCTCGAACCTAAGCATTTGAGTCCCCTCGGGTGCCTTATTCTTTATATTTAATCCCGTTAACCAGACAACCTCGATTTATATTGTTAACATGTTATATGAGGTATACTTGGGTTTTTTTTAGGTATTTAGGACTAAGAATGGAGTTCATACGCATTTCACTTAAGTTTCGTACGTAATCTCACGTTCAAAGTCAATTTACTCAATTCACATTTTGGGCACCTAGCCCATCATCTTCACGGAAGTTGTATCCCTCCTCACAAGCTTCTCGTGACCGCGAATGGTGCACGATTCGGATCCTTAACGAAGAAGTTATGACACTTTTGGCGGAAGAGAAAAATAATGAAACCAAAAGAGGGGAGAAGAGAAGGAAAAGGAATGCAGGAGTCTCACACCTTCTTGATCGATTGATCGATTAAGACCATCGATCGATTCATCCTTCGAATTTGGCCATCGTGGGGAGACAGTGGGCTATGATATTTATCATCGATCGATCGATCGATCCCCTGTTTTCAGCTGATATTTTTTCTTTTATTTTCTTTTCTCTTTTCTTTTCTAATTTAATTCCTTTTTTACTATATAAGGGAATTTTTCTGTAAAAACAGATATAATTCGTTTTAGATAGTTTTGTTTAGTTTTTTGGAAGTTTGAGAGCTCATTTCTTCATTTCTTCTTGGATTGACACCCATTTGGGCTTGTAATTTGTGCTATCATCTTCCATCTCCATTAATATAGTTGTATTTCCTTTATTCTTGCTTTGATTAGTTAGATTTACATGCTTTCGTAATTTAGTTTACATGCTTTGATTTAATTGCTTTCTAGTGTAACTTTATCGTATTTATTTACCGCTTTCCTTTACCACGTTTGAACATGATTTCTAACTAATTTAGTCTAGGTTGTGTTTTAATGGAACTCACTCGGGTTGACGCGTTGCTTTACTTTGGTGATGGTGTTTATGGGTCTATTTCAGGTGTGTTGTCCTAGTTATTATGCCTAGGAGATTTGACGGGGCATATCATGTATGTTCCGTGCTTACGACCTTGCATGAGTAATTTTTTGGGCATTTGTTGACGTCAAAATCATATTAGGATTTTATGGGGATTTAGGGGCATGACAACCCTTGGTTCAATTAACTGTCGAAATGAGATGCATTCGTAATAACTCGTCGACCCATGTGACCATTTTATACTAATTAACTCGGGTGAGGGATATTCGACGTAACCTATAGTTTTTATTCGCTTTCTTAATCTAGCTTTATTTTCCTTCGCCTAGATTAATATTTCCGTTTCATGCATCTTTTTCTTTTTAGTTTGTAACTTATCTTTTACACTTTTATTTAGGAGTATTAAAGCCTATAAATTCTAGCAACTCGTCTTTGTGGATTTTCGATACCCAGACTTGGCCTCTATATTCACCCGTTGAGTGTAGTCATAAGTTTAGGTTTTTGTATAGTTCGGGTGAGCCTAATTCAAAACGACCGGCACGTAGGTGACTCTCGCGCCTCGGTAAAACTCTGCCTATCAAATGGCGTCGTTGACGGGGATGAGTTCATTTTAGAATTTGTTTGATTTAGCATTTCATAGTATTTTCTTTGTATTTGTATTATTTGCCTAACATTTTTGTAGGACTTCTACATTTGAGCGCCAAGAAATGCTTGAATTTCTTGCGCGTGCATCTACTTTATGGAATTCGCCACTTCGAGCCATTTATGGGGTAAGCATGTCTTATTCCAATTCTTTCGATAATCATTATTATAATTCCCCAAATTCCCGTAATCCTATGGCTTTAGGTCAATACTTAGAGTCCAAAAATTTCCAAATTCAAAAATGACTTTGGGCGAGTATAACGAAAGTCAAAACTTGGGTTATTGGAATTTTGATGATGATGATAATGATTTTGTGCCCCTAACTCCTTATAATAGGAATCTTGAAACTAATCAAAATTCTTATAATAATGAGTTTAAGTTTAAGTCCGATGGTAATTTTCAAAGTTCGCATTTTCAAGAATCCGCACCTCGGCCTATGACTTTTGGCGAGGGCTTGCGTATGCTTGAGAATGAGAAAATTGAAAATTGTTATCGGGAAGAAAATTGTTGTTGGGAACATGAGTTGGATTTATTATTTGAGTCCGACGATGATTTTGCTTCACAGACTTCTAAAGTTGAAGACTGTTTTGAACCAAATGAGGATTTTATGCCTACTTTGGAACAAACCATTCTATACCCCGCCCATTGCATAATACATATTGAAAGTGAGGATGGAAATGACGTAATATCTATTTGCAATGAAATGATTTCTTCTTTGGCCCCCAAAGAAGAACATTTCATTGAAAATGATATTATTTCATTCGAAACTCAATCTTCATGCGATGATGATTCATCTCACGAGTTTGAATTTCTTTCCTCCCCATTTTCATTCTCGGTTATCACACTGTTACAAGTACCCGATGATTCGGTTTCAAACTTTAATGTTTTAAACCTTTTCCCCGATGAGGAGTACTTGCTCGAGTCGCCTCCCATTCCAATTTCAAAATCCTTGGGAGGATATTGTGCTTTTCTCAATCCCCACTTGTTTTTGTCATCCGTTAAATCCAAATCCCCCATCGTCCCTCCAAAATTTTTAATTGGTGATGGTTCATTTCTTTCGCCTTACACATGCCTTCCGTTGTTCTAACGGAATTCATATTTTTCGGAGGGCATGCTTGTATGTGAGGGTACACAGGTTATCCTCCAAAGTCAAATCGTTCTCATGGTGGACCCTCGACTATTTAGACTTCTAGTGTATAGTTAGTGTGAAGCCTAAATAGTAGGTTGTATATAGTTAGATTGTTATTCTTTCTTTCTTTTTATTTTAGTCTAGTGTAATTAGTTAACTTTTTATTATTTGTTTTTGCTATGCTCGGTACTAACTTGTTTTGTAGATTCTTTGGACTTGTTCATATGCGGATCACTCCAGTTTTGGGTAATGTCGCTATTTTCCTCTCTTTAACTTGGTTCTTAATTCACATTGAGAAAAATGTCAGGTTTTAAGTTAGGGGGTGTGGGATATTCTATCCATTCATTGGTTGTGTCCATGTTTTTGCTCACATGTTAGCTACTTAGTATGCTTTTCATAGAAAAATTCAAATAATTCAAAAAGATTTTCTTTCTTTTTTCTCCTTTATTAGGAATTTTGCCTTTGTTTCCGATGATAAATTTCAATAAGTGCCCGATCCAATAGACAACCCAATGATGCATGTTCTCGATTTTAGAAGTTATTAGACTTTAGTCTTAATTATTGATATTATGAATAACTTCATGAATTAAACTTTAATCCCATGAGCACATGCACTTTTATTGTTCTATTGATTAGGTTTAAGATTTTTATAACTCGGTAATCTTTTGTTGCATTGTATATACTTACACCGAGTAAGCTTTGTACCTTTCGTCATTTGTGAGTGTATAAACTATTCTTTCCTCTTTGAAAACGTTTAATTCGTCGGTTCTCTCTCTATTCTTTCATTGATCGTTCATTAATTGAGTTTATATCTTGAAATGTGTTACTTGAGCATGATTTTCATATATTGTTTTGACTCGAGAATTGCGTAAAATTTTGAAATGATCATAGGCCATCCTTGTTATATCACTCATATTAGCCTTGACCTCTCCTTTTATATGTTCCCTAGTTAACCCCTTTGAGCCTAAATATAGACTTTCGTTTCATAACCCAAAATCCCATAACCAACTCCGCATTGGAGTTATATACCATACATACAACTTCCATATCTTTGTTTGGAATGTTTCTTGGGATTGAATGTTGTGGTTGTTTTGCGGTTGCAATTTAGGCATATGAGAGTGTGATAAGTAAAGAAGAAAAGAAAAAGGGATGTGAAAAAGAGAAAAGAAGAAAGAAGAAAACAAGAGAAAAAAAAAGAAAAGAAAAGAAAGAGAAAGTTGTAAATGTTGTGTATATAGTTCAATAAGCTTCGATTACTCTCCCAATTTGTATATCTAATGCCTTTTTGAATTGTATTCTCCAATTTTGATATTTCCCGCATTTTCCCATTATCCTGAGATTTCATTCCGAACACTTTGAATCTGTACATACATTCCTTTCATTTCATACCCTAGCCTAGCCTACATTACAATCCTATTAAAGTCCTATGTGATCTTAGGTTGATGTAATCCAAAAGTCATAATAGTTTTGATAATCTGTGAAAATACATTTCGCCTCCTTTAATCAGCGGTATCTTTCATTCAGATTACAATTTTTCATTTTATATATAGCGTTCTTCATTTGTGACATGTTTGCGGCCTAGTTTCCATTTCCATTTACTCTTTATGCCCGCATGTTCTGTGTGTTAGCTCCCTGTTTCGAGTGAATTCACTTGATGAGTGTAATGCCCGTGAGGATTAAATATATGCTTGCTTTACTTAGTATCCGGTTTATTTAAGTTTTGCCAAATCACACTTTGCATGTTCTCGCTCCCCTCCCACATTTTAAAGTTTCAATTCTATGAGGTGCATTCTATAATGTTAATGATTTCAGACATTTTTTGAATTCGTTCAATGTGCTAATAATGCGTATGAAATCTTTTTCGCTTTTGTTTGGCTTGTCGTATGTTGGTTTGGGCATGTTTTGAGGAAACCATGTGATGTTTGTGGGTATCATCCCTGAAAACCCTCACGAGATGGCACTCGTCCACCAGGGTAACCTGGGGGTTTAACAGCTTATTGGATATGCTAAATGAAATCGAATCTCCCACAAAAGTCATCTTATGCTTTTATACCATAATTTTGTACTTATCCATCTTTTGGTTTTCTTGTAGTTCTTGTTTCATCTTATTTCATTGCTAGGGACTAGCAATGTGTCAGTTAAGGGGTGTGATAATACGCAAATATTGCGTATTTCACGTCTCGAACCTATGCATTTTAGCCCCCTCGGGTGCCTTAATCTCTATATTTAAGCCCGTTAACTAGACAACCTTAGTTTATATTGTTAGCATGCTATATGAGGTATAATTGAGCTTTTGTAGGTATTTAGGTACTAAGAATGGAGTTCTGACGCATTCCGCTCAAGTTTTGTTTGTAATCGCACGTTCAAGGGCAATTTAGTGAATCCACATTTTGGGCACCTAGCCCATCATCTTCACTGAATTTGTATCCCTCCTCGCAAGCTTCGCGTGGCCGTGAACGGTGCGCGATTCGAATCCCTAACGAAGAAGTTACGACACTTTTAGCGGAAGAGAAAAATAATGAAACCAAAAGAGGGGAGAAGAGAAGGAAAAGGAACGTAGGGGACTCACACCTGCTTGATCAATCGATCGATCATAACCATCGAACGATCGATCCTTCAGATTTTGGCCATCGCGAGGAGACAGTGGGCTATGATATTTACCATCGATCGATCGATCATTTTGATCGATCGATCGATCCCCTGTTTTCAGCTGATATTTTGGCTTTTCTTTTCTTTTCTCTTTTATTTTCTAATTTAATTCCTTTGTACTATATAATGGAATTTTGTTGTAAAAACAGATATAATTCATTTTAGATAGTTTAGTTTAGGGTTTTGGAGGTTTGAGAGCTCATTTCTTCATTTCTTCTTGGATTGACACCCATTTGGGCTTGTAATTTGTGCTATAATCTTCCATCTCCATTAATATAGTAGTATTTCCTTTATTCTTGATTTGATTAATTAGATTTACATTCTTTCATAATTTAGTTTACATGCTTTGATTTAATTGCTTTCTAGTGTAACTTTATCGCGTTTATTTACCGATTTCCTTTATCGCTTTTTAACATGCTTTCGAGCTAATTTAGTCTAGGTTGTGTTTGAATGGAACTCACTCGGGTTGACGCGTTGCTTTTATTTGGTGATGGTGTTTACAGGTCTATTTTGGGTTTGTTGTCCTAGTTATTACGCCTAGGAGATTTGACAGGGCATATCATGTATGTTCCGTGCTTACGACCTTGCGTGCGTAATTTATGAGGTATTTGTTAATGCCAAAATCGTATTAGGCTTTTATGTGGATTTAGGGGTGAGACAACCCTTGGTTCAATTGACTGTCGAAACGAGACGCATTCGTAATAACTCGTCGACCCATGTGACCATTTTATACTAATTAACTCGAGTGATGGATATTCGACGCAACCTATAATTTTTATTCGCTTTCTTAATCTAGATTTATTTTCCCTCGCCTAGATTCATATTTCCCTTTCATGCATCTTTTCCTTTTTAGTTTGTAACTTATCTTTTACACTTTTATTTAGGAGTATCAAAGCCTATAAATTCTAGCAACTCGTCTTTGTGGATTTTTGATACCCGGACTGGGCTGCTATACTCACCCGTTGAGTGTAGTCATAAGTTTAGGTTTTTGTGTAGTTCAGGTGAGCCGAATTCAAAATGACCAGCGCATAGGTGACTCTCGCACCACGGAAAAACCTTGCCTGTCACTTACATTAACAAAGGTTTGGCATGAAAAATTATAATTCCAATAATGAACCAATTCTAAAAGGGGACAAATTCAGCTTATGTCGATGTCCACAATCTGAATTGGAAAGGTATCACATGAAAGGTGCATTCTATGCTTCTCTTGTAGAAACTTTATTATATGAACAACTTTGTACTAGATCGGATATTAGTTTTGAAATTGGGATGCTAGGAAGATATCAAATCAATCTGGGTGACTTCCATTGGAAGGCTGCTAAAAATGTGTTAAGGTACTTGCAAGGGACCAGAGACTATATGTTCACTTATAAGAAATACGATCACCTTGAGTTGGTTGGTTATTCAGACTCGGATTTTGGAGATAGAAAAAGCATTTCGGGTTATGTTTACCTTCTGACAGGAGGGGCCATTTCATGGAAAAGTTCTAAGCAGAGTGTCATCGCTTCTTCCACTATGGAAGCTGAGTTTGTGGCTTGTTTTGAAGATGAAAATCATGGGTTATGGCTACAAAGTTTTATTTTAAGGACTTAGCATTATGGGTTCAGTGTCTAAGCTGTTAAAAAATTAATAACATTAAATAAATTATTGCTCCTATTAGTGTGGTCCATATAAGGGGATGAATTTGATTATAATTAGTCTTAGAAAATATTCCAAAAATTCCAAAAGAGACATGACTCTAGGAATCCATGTGAGTCCCTTAAGTTACTTTAGGGGAGAGTAGATGATGAGACAAAAAGGAATTTTGGGTCCCCTTTCACCCTATATATAGTGATCCATGATCCACCAAATGGTTCACTAAAAAAAACACAAATATATCTAGGCTAGGAAGGGAAAATTCTGGACTTCCAAATTATCCCATTTTCCATGCAATTATGGTCAATTTTCTAAGGGCTCTTGAGGGGATTTAGGAGGAAGATCTAAGGATATTTGTGAGTCATTCGAGGATACATCAATAATAACAAAACATATTAACATGCAATAGATAAAGGTAATTTTACATAATTGTTTTGTAGTCAATTTTATATGGTGATTGCATGAAGAAATTAAAGATCCGATAAGAACTAATAATATTTGTATATATTATTCTTATTCATGTTTATAAAATTTTTCACTTAGAACCTCAATTGTAACTCTGGTTCGGAGGACAGTAAGGGCAACTAGCCCTCTGGCTATACTATCTCAAAAATGGAAATCGAACCAAACGAACTAAGAAACGTTATCTAGAGACTTATGCAAATATTTTGTATAATTAAGTCTTTCCTCTAAAGAAATTAAAGGGATGACCTTCTTGACCCTAGGTTTTACATTGGGTCGGCATGAGTAATTATGGAGACAAGATGGACCCTCGGCACGAACAAAATTCACACAAATGCTAGAAAATAGGATCGACGGTCTGAATAAAGGAGATTACTCGATAGGCCGTCCAAAATATTGGGTCGGCTAAAGAAACTTAGTGCGTCCTGTTTATTATAGTATAATAATAATTTTAAGGATTCAATATTAAAAAGTTCCTTAAACATGTTTTAATACACATTTATTCCATGCCTTTTTATTTTGTTCTAAAAAGTCCCTCAACAACGTGTATTAAAAAATGTTTGAGGGACTATTTGGTATATGCTCCTAATTTTAATTGAGTTGAAATTAAATTTAAAATTATTTTTGCTAGTGACAATGGTTTGTACAAAGTTGTGTCCATTCATGAAAGGTTGTGACTATTCATAAAAGGGTGTGTCTTTTTGGAAAGTGTGTCTACCTTTCTATAAATATAACACCCCTCCTTGATTCTTCACAATCTTAATTTTTGAGAGTCTATTCTCTATCATATTTCCTTTCCTTCTTGAGTCAACCCATGAGAAAACATAACATAGAATTTGGATTTAATCGAACTTGATATATTGAAGTGTCTTTTATATAAAGTTGAAACTATAGTTCTAACTTCGAAGACAGACGTTCATAAAACCTCAGACACTGATGAGGGGATGAATCGGTCCTAGGAAATTTCTTGAAACACAAGGCTTGACATTAATTTTCTTCCTATGGCCTGTATGTTTTGGCGTGTCAATTCTATTCTTGTTCAAATTTTTTATTCATGTAAATATAAATCATATTTGACTCCCATATAAATAAAATAGCACATTAATTATGAATAATAATCTCAAGACATATCCGTATATTATTTAATTGCCTTTGTGTTTTATCAAAATTTTCATTCCTGTAAAAAATTGTATTCAATTTGTATTTCGGATAAGTAAAATATTAATTAAATTTTTCTTTAAAATTGTCCAAAGTAATATTTATTTTAAAGATTCCAAAAGTAGAAATGTTAATCATTTGAATACACTACTGTATAAAAATAACGGTTCGTCAGTTTACAAAGTGAATGTGTGCCGACCATATACAAAAGGTTGGACTTTAAAAGTCACCACCTAACAGTCTTGTCCGTTGATTTATGGTAAGGCATCCCAATATGTCAAGTTGTGCACTTATGGTGCTTTTACGTGACTATGGGCCGTTGAAATTGGATATTATGAAAGTTTATTTTATCACATGTTCATTGGATATAATGAGTATTTTCATTAGTAAAAGTGGAATGAAAAAAAAGATTGAATGAATTTTGTAAGATTTGTAAGAATATTACCAAATCTACCAAAACTCCACCAGAAAAAATTGTTGTGAGCCCAAAAGTTATGATTTCTTTTTAGGAGTCATTATATTGTAAATAAATTATTTTGCTCAAATTTTCTTCATTAACTGGAGCCACCTTTATTAATTGTTGTGTGTGTATGTATCTTGTTTTGCCTTGCATAAAAATTTATCAATAAACTAAACATAAAATTGCCCACGATTTACTCTAATGTTGAATGTTCAAGAAAGGAAAACATCTATGCATGTTGTTTGAGGAAACTATTGTTTTATGTGTCCTCACATAAGTGTCAAAAGTTATATATATTTTAGTGACATTAATATTTCTTCATTCATCACATTATGAAATGGGTTTAAAAAAATTAGTTGAATAAATATATATTTTTTTTATACAGATGGAATTTTTTACTAACCAATCTTTGAGCATCACGTCTGGAAAAAAAGGTTTGCCTATTCTTATCAAAGTTGACATTTCATCATTTTCGATTAATAAAAAAGTTATCTCCATGATATATTTTAGCATTGCTTATTAATTGTTATTGTAACACCTCGACTCAGATTTATGGGTTACCCATAGTCAACCCGATTCCACCCAAGTGTTAGGTGTGAAGTACAATGAAACAACCTATATAATATTGCTAGTCCGATTTTATTTTAATTAACATTCTTGTTTAGCATGTGATTCCAGTTTAAAAATAAACTACGTGAGGGATCAATGGGGATCACCCCGAAGTCTAAGCATAAAGATCTACTAATGTAAAATAAAGAAAGTACTTACTTATATAACGCTCTCAGAATATGAAATAGCTCCCAACTTGCCGTAACTAAGAGAGGGTGTAAGCCAATGCTCAGTGGAAAATACACGAATGTAGTATAGAATCAAAAGGCAGAAAGGAGACTCTAATACGTTGTACCTACGTGCACATGTGACTACCATGCACACACACACACACACACACACACACACACATCTATATATATACACACACACACACACTAGGGTATGCCCGTGCCTGAAGGCACACTGATAATTTTGAAAAGCATAAAGTCGTGTAAATTTAATAGTGTTGAATCTTGTATAATTAAGTCAAAACTATTTTACAATGTTTATAGCACTATGCACCTCATTTAAGAAAAAAATAGGCCAACAACAATACTATTAGTATGTCCTGAACCTCGTGATAATTGTAAAGTACTATAAAACACAAATAATTGCAAACAAATTAAAACTAATGATCATAATTATCTTTCTTTATAGAAAGGTTCACCTGGTCTAAGAAATAAAAAAAATTCACAACAATGCAAATAATATGTCATGGACTATGCATATACAACATCATAACCATCAAATACAATCAAAAAAATTTAAAACACCAGTGTAGACATTTTAGAAATTTTGGATAAAATATTCTTTGTTTATAAGATTTTTGTATTGTATGTTTCGGTATTGTATGCTTTCATTTTAAGCCTCTGGAGAAAGGCTTTCTTCTCCTCGTATTAATTAAAGTGAGGTCAAATTCTCTTCTTTAAAAAAATAAAAAATAAACATCATTGATTTAATCAATTCATGACAATAATAAAAATACATAAGTTATTCTAGATAACTTACTGCTAGATTAAGGAAAAAAAACACATTTGTTTATGAATAACAAAAAATAAAAAAATTGATTTCCATGTATTTTGATCGTTTAAAGGAATCAATGAAAATGACAAATTTTATTTTAAATTCTTAGCATTCAAGTACATAAACTGTGGAAAAACTTCAATATTTCCCATCTTCTATATTAGTTCAAGAACGTCAAGAGTATCTTCTATACTGTTGAAAATATACTATATAAATATATTTGAAGCATAACATTTGATTCGCTATTACTGATTGCGGACTCTAGCTCCCCACGACGATGATATAGCTGCACAAAAGAGAAAGAATATGAATCAATATTTTTAGAAACATAAAGAATACATAATACACATGTTAATCAATAATATATCATGTTCCCGTGATAATTTATTATTATAATTAACTGAAAACTAAACAATAAGGGAAGTTTGGATCTTATAGATCCAGTCCAATGAGGGAAGTTTAACAAGCATGATCCTCCAAGCTAGGACAGAAATTCTGGAGAGGGGGGGAATGTCATCCAAAGATGTTTGGTCCATGGAGTGATCGGATGATGAGTTGAAACGAATTCATATGACACATTAAATGAGAGAGTTCCATCAGGTGAATAGGGTCAAATTCTTCTGTCTTCGGTGGGAGTAGAGGGTAAAGATATATAACAAATAAAATTAGAGATGTCACCTACTTTTTATAGAACTGTATTATAAAAAATAAAAATAAATGATCAAGAAACAATTAATGAATTGAGATGGCCACCTTGATAAAGAATCCCATAATTAGGTCCTAGACCTGGAGAAAGTGGGGAATGTTTTCCTTAACTTACAAGCATGATATAGGTAAAAAAAATAACAGAGTACCATGCAACAAAAATTTCCTTGATTAGAAATTTGTTTGGCACAAAATTGTGCACCCCCATCACATTTTTTGGATGATTCTACGGACTAATGTCGGACGTATTGAACATGAGGAGTGTATTGAATCATGTGAACAAAATTTATACTTCAAAACTCAAGAATAATAATGTGTAGCAAATCAATGATAATATTAAAAGGCTTGACGCGATAAAGACATGGATATGAAAATCTTATGCCCAATAAAACAGTAGGGGTCAATAGAAGTATCGCGATAGAGTACAAAACTTATCATGGTAGAGTACGTTATAAAAACAGCAGTAAGTAATTAAAGTAAGGAATGGTTACAAAAACTCTTTAAAATCAAAGTATCTTACTAAAAATAGGTCCGAGAGTTACCTCCTACTTTGTTTATCAAAGCAATGTTTGAAAATAATTAAACTTTAAATTATACATTTCAAACATCCAAATAAGCTTTGATTCCTTTCATAGCAGCTTCATTGCTGTAAACATCTGTTACTTGATTGGTTTCATAGCAGCAACCTTAGTGTTTAAGAATTCATCTTCAATGTCTCAAGAATCGCGTATAATTTAAGGTGTTGTTTCACATGCTAAAAGATGGTATTTTCCAACCCTTGCTCAATTGAATATGGCATAGAAAGTCACAAACTCACATGCCGAATAGGAGAAACTGTTAGCAATTGCAGCAACTGCTTTCATTGCTGAAATAGGCAGCAATCATAACTGAAATAGGCAGCAATCATAATAAACCTCATATTCAAATAATACTTACATCGTAAAGAGGTCTGGTGAAACTATCAATATGTCGAGGTTGATGGGGATAAGTCAGTGGAAATTTGAAGTACCTACAGATGGGGGAAAGTCGGTGGTTCAACGACAAAGCACCGGAGAAGTTCTCGTTCGAAGAAGAGTTTCAAAAAATTAAAAAATGGTGATTCAGTTGTCTTCTTTCTAGTTTTCTCCTCTAGTTACTTCAATCACTCTAGTAGTTGTTTCCTATTTTTGGAATTAGCTCCGTAAGAAGATAAAAGAACATCAACCTTATTCGTTTCTTTTGAGCAGCAACTGAGAAGAATCTGATTTTTCTTGATATTATCTTGGATATCTTTAATACTTGAACTAAACCTCCATTGAATGTTAAAAGAACAAGAAAGACTATCCACCATTACATTTGAATCCATCCTCAAATCAATGTTTTTAAAATTCTTGATAGTGAAGTAATTAAATCCTTCTTCAATTAATTTTACTTCAAGTTTCCACTAATGATCCAGTAGCTGGGTAATTTAACGAAGCCCTAATAAAGATATCTTGAGCATCCCTTAAAACATCCCCTGATCCCATATGAAATTGATTATTTTGATAAGTTGAGATACTAAGCCTCATTCTCCCTAGTGCTGGCCTCTCCCATTGAATATGCCTCCTGATCAAAGATGACATTTGAACCCCAATGATATTGAACTGTTGTAAAACTTCTTGACATAACTCTTTATCACCCTCTTTGAATTTGATTAGATTAGTAAGGTCTAAAATTCGAGATATCACTCTTGGCAGTTTTACGGGCGACTTTGTAGCATGGTGAAGGGTTGGAGATGAGCTTGAAGGAGTTTTGAAGCCATTTGACTATTACCTGCAACTTTAAAATAATTTAGATATAAAAAAATATCACGGAACACAAATAGTTTAGATATAAAAAATATAACAAACCCAACATAGTATAATCAAATCTCAAATAGAACATAATTAGAGAATACATACTACACCGATAATATGTAGACGACTCCCGATGAATTCTTCAGACCCTATTTGCATTCCCTTTACATCAAAATGTTTTCCAGTCTCAATTAAAGATGGAGCAACAAAGACTTGGGGTTTATGCTACATCTGGTGCTCCACTCGTGCACGCTTCATATCTCAAGATTGGATGATGAATTATGTGGCCACCCAACATCTTAGTTGCTCACCTCGTAAAAACATAGGCCACAACTGCTATAACACTCAAGTTATAGCCTTTTATTACACCTGATAGTCGTTATCTAATGTGGCTACTTCCATTTCTTTTTGGATGGATGATATAAGCACATCCAAAGATAATTACTTAGTTCGAGGATCTCTTGGAACCTCAATAACTGGTATTGGATCGATGCTACAGAGTTATCCTGCACTCATGAAGATTATTGCTTAGTTCATCAGTTGTATTACATCAGCGTTATTGGTATACTCATAACCATCGGATTTTGGCTGTATCGTGCTCACTGCAGTATTATTTCAGCAGATCAAATCTCTTTCGGAAACTCTGAAGGTTCCAAATTCCATCTCCATTATCTCGATGGAATGTATGAGTATTGAGTAATACAAAAAAATATAGGTACATCTCATACAGTGCACTTGAGGATACTTGATTCTTCACTAAACAGTTGTCATCAAAGGCATTAAACAATTCCTAACTAACACGGCAGTGCACGCCATTTTGGATCTTCACACCAAGAAAATCAATTCCAAGATGACTACGTACGTTACTTCTCCCTTCTCTGCTTCATTAACTAAACATGTTAATACCAAAAAAGAATGACTAAGAATAATCATTGATTATATATTAAAGAGAAGTTACAATTAAGCTAGGGAGAAACCATACTTCAGGAAGGGTTGATACTCTAAGATGTCACGTATTTTCGGCATTGGGTGACTTAAAATCAATGCTTGTATAAAAACATTTAGTCAAGAAACTTAAGTAAACTAATTATTCATATGATCAAAAATAAAAACAAATCAACCTCAAGATCATGGCGCAAGGCGTGGCCGATAGGAATTTTTCCTTTGATCATCTCTACCACTTTCTTATAAACAACACGGAAATGAAAGTCGTGGTATTTAGAGATAGTAAAAATTAAATAAACATATGAAAATTTACTAAACTAAATTTTAAATTTTATGGATGAAAAGTATTTGCATTCGGTACTTTAAATATACCATAGTTGTACCATCGAGTCATGTTATGTGCCCATACCTTGAGTCTTATCAATAAAAATCATCATTTTCTCCTTTTATTTGATTTTCACATAAATCAATACTCAACTTTAACACTATTGTCTTCTTCCTTCCATTTGACTTTAAAAATTATTTTTCAAACTTTCCCAAACATCAAGTAAATTCATCCAGTTCAAGAAATTTAAAAAAACTTAATATCATTCAAATCATGTTCTTAAAAGGAATATATTAAACTTTAATGAACAAAATATAAAAAAGACCCATTCCATTTCCACCACATTATAACAAAAATTAGGAGAACACTCATTTAGAACCTCAAAAAGAGTAAAGAGCACTCACCTTCAAAGTACCCAAGAGTTGAGAGCGAGAAACATACTCTTTAAAAAGTGGGTAAATAATATGCCATCTTGATCAGTAACTGCACATTATGATAAAGAAGGAACACCAAAAGCTGAGTAAAACAAAATCTCAGCAAACTCAAAGCACAAAAATTGAAAGATAAACTACCAAAACTCATCAATATAAAATCACCAAAACAAGGGCATCAAATCTCCATAATGATCATAAACAATAAATATAAGCTAATGTATACAACAAAAGAATAAATGTAATATGGTTTAGGTCAACAACTTACACCATTAGATTAAACCAAAAACAATACAAATATATAATAGAGTAAAAGCAAAGAACAAAATTTAAATTTAAAAAAAAATAGAGAATGGATATCAAAGCATTACTTAAAAGCCTCACTAATGAAATTTTAGAGCTGAGATGAAAAAGCCAGTTACACATGGAATTTGAATATAAAGAGCAGAGAATGAAATACTACCGTGAAAAAAGTACCTCAATTGCATTCATACAAATACCATGTATAATTCACCTACACGTTTTAAATCGGCTGATACATATAAATTTACACCACTTTTGTTACATAAGATTTATTAAACCTATAAAATGCAAGAATAAAATTTAAAGTATCAAATTAACAAACATAAAAGGTTCAAAATAAAAGGAAACCTATGAAACATGCACTCACTATCTGTCAAAAGTAACACATGCTTCATATAAAGTACTCTGTTTCTAAGACAAACATATCAATACATAAATGAAAATAACATACACCATTAGCAATAGAAATGTCCTAAAAAGGAAATGGTCAAAACACACACACACACACATTAATAAGCACCAATTTAGCAACATGTTAAACATATGGTTTTGAGCAGATGAATCTCCAACATAAGCACTAATTTAGCAACATGTTAAACATATGGTTTTGAGTAGATCAATCTCCAATCAATCTTGATAGTAATTACACGATTTGAAATTCAAGTACCATGAATGGTTTACATCGCAATAGGCATACACATACAATACTGAGAAAGAGAGGGTAACATCACAATATAAATCCTTTGCTCGCATGCATATACTTTGATGAAGCCTTAGATTAAATCTCCCAAAAGACTAATTATACACCAAAATATCCAGACTCACATTGGTTGAAATCGGAGAAATTGGGTATGAAAGAGCCATAAATTGTGGGCATGATGAAGCCAAGGGCTGCTAGTTTGGCAGGAATGCTAATGAAGGGAGCTGCATAAATAGAAAAAAATTCTCAATACAATTAACATATTTTAAAATAGATCCTTACAAACTAATTTACAGTGATTAAAAAGATTCAAATTCAAACAAATTGATTCAAAATGCTTGAGTTGATAAGAATACACACAGCGATTCATAGTGTTCAAAACTGATTCAAATCCAAATAGTGATTCATATTCGTACAAACTGATTAACATTCAGACTAAAGAAAAATCAAAAAAAAGAAAAATCGCAGTTATAAATCTCAGCTATATACTGGTCCAGATACATGAACATTTAATGTTGTTGCCATCAACAACAAAACCTGCAAAGGAAGGATACATATTTGTGTATGTGAGATAATAAATGAATATGCTCAGGAATAAGGGCGGCTAAAAGCGTGATCAAACCCACACCCCCAAACCTTAAACACAAAACTCCTTAACAAAACAAAGAAAAACATCCAACGAAATCAAATTTATAAAATGTCGAGTTTTCAGGGTTTCAAAAATCAGGGAAAAGAAATATACCGAGTTATTGAACATTTTCAGAAACAACACCCATTTTCGTCAACAGATCTACTGAGGTTTACAAAACCAAATCGAGTTCTTGATCCCACCTAAATGAATCTCGTTTCCACACATCAAGCACAAAATGCATAAAATCCTAAGCCAAACTCCAAACCACTGAGGGCGGTATCGTTAGAGATCAAGGGCGGTGGTGTGGGAGGGATGAGAGGCGGTGCGTGGGAGGGGGCGACAGCAAGTGAAATGGGAGAGAGAGATGGGTTAGAAAGAGCAAGATTTTGTGATATGGATTAGATTCAGGTCTTTGTATTGCAAGAATAAGCGTGTGAGAGGGAGAGAGAAATGAAATAGGCTTTAGGGAAGCAATTTACTTTTTTACCCTTGTTTTTGAATTTTGAAAATTAGGGGGAAATAAATTAGAGTGTGTTAAAAGAGTGGGAATTTAAAATTTTCAAGGGAAAAAAAAAAAATATATATATATATATATATATAAACGGTTTGGATGAAAGCCAACAAGATTAGAGATGGAGGGTGAGATCAACATTTGCATAATAATATTATGCACCTCCC
This sequence comes from Sambucus nigra, assembly GCA_949130495.1. Lineage (NCBI taxonomy): Eukaryota > Viridiplantae > Streptophyta > Magnoliopsida > Dipsacales > Adoxaceae > Sambucus > Sambucus nigra. The sequence continues at coordinate 342,000,503 of OX422212.1, read as the reverse complement.
TACACCTTATTTGATACTCTAATTATAATTACAATTTTATCCTTCAAAAATTTACTTTCCCTCCCATTTTACTCCTAATTATTTTTACATTAATTCAAATATAAGGGTTACTTTTGTAACAGACCAAAAAAAGAAAAGGGAACATAGTTTCACTTACTACTTTTCAATAATCGGCCCATAATAATCTCACCTTTCTCCTACTTTAATTTAAATTCTTTTCATAATACTATTGCCAAACATATAAACTCCCATCATCTCTCTCTAAACGAACCAACATCCAAAAATGTTCAACCCTCTACCCGTTGCCAAAAGGAGTCCTCAGGCCAGTAAACTCATCTTCACCGATAAACAGCTCGACTACCACATCCAAAAGGATTCCACCCTCCACCTGGTCCTCCGTCTGAGAGGAGGTATGTAGATCTTCGCCAAAACCCTCACGGGTAAGACCATCACCCTCGAATTGGAAAGCAATGACACCATCGACAACGTAAAAGTAGATTTTTATGAAGACCTTGACCGGGAAGACGAATAAGGTTTTTAGATCTAAAATTTTAGATATATGCCTCTGTTTTTAGTTCTAATTTTTTTTTAAATCTACAATCAAACAAACTGTTAAATCTACAATCACACGAACTATTTCACTCTCTTTCGACCTGTTAAATCTATAATCACATGAACTGATCTGATTTCCCGTGATCATTTTGACCTTAGATTCATATATATATGCACATGGTTTGCGTGTTATTGCCAAAAGATCATATTAGCCGTTCAAGTTTTGGGTCTTGGTGACCAGATTTTTTTATTAAAAAATAGTGTATCGTAGATGGTTTCTTTTGGGTTCTAAATAAGGCTTTTTAATATTTAATGCCTAAATTTTATTTATTCACATGAGATGATCTTAGTGGCATTTTTCGACAGGTTTTAAAGAGTTCATACCTGAAAGAGGATATATGGGGCTACTCTGTCAACCCATGTGAGAAGAGATATGGGCAACAAAGAAGGTTGGAGGTCCTATTTGGCATCAAATATGATTTTTTTTCGTATTTCCTACATAGGTCTCATTATTTCATAATGGGGAGAACTTTATTAACTTTTTAAAATTTTAGATTACATTTGTAAATAGATGAAAGAAAATTATCCAATACTGTTGTAGATAACATGTATATCTTCATAAAATACATATCTCGAAATGTGTTGTAAATTTATGTCTTAATTTCAAACTCAATAATAAATGATCCAATTTATGTACATGTACATAACATGCATACACGTATATATATTTTATTTGCACATATCTTATGTAAAATTGATTGTTTAGAACTTTGAATGTTACATTAATGAAATTCTTTTTCACCCCAAATTAGTATTTCACTATTCTTTTTTTGGTGTATTAAATTTAATAGTTGACTTTAATTTTTCGATGTTATTTGTATGTCAGGAGGTTCTACTTTTCTAGGAGGTTCTACTTTGCCGATGTTTAAATAAGATTATACATTGCATAACAATGGCTGCACCTTTTCATACAGGCAAGTATTATTTCTATAATTATATACTCCTTTTTGTCACCTTCATGATTGATATTTTAGAAGCAGTTTTCTTCCTACATATTTCGACACTTTCTTTAGGGGAACATGGTCAGTTGATTTCTATCATGTTGGCGACAGGGGACAATGTTGACAACTAGGGACAAAGTTGTGTTGTATTTCCAACCTTGCGATTGGTTTGTACTTCGAATTCATTTCCTCTTTCAAGTTTATCTTCCATGATCCCTAAACTACTTTTAGTGAAATTGATTTTGTAAATTCTAATTAGGGTCTGAAATTTAGTTTTAGAATTGTAATTGAGCTTCATTATGTGTTGTTTGGTACAAAAATGAAAAATATTTCAGAATTATTTATGTTATATTTTGTTCCTTTTCAACTACTAAGCTTCATTTAACATTATTTGGTGGCTTTTGAGTATAAAGTTTCCAAACTTCATGTGTGGTCGTTAAATATTGGATTGTTTACAACTTATTATGTATGTATAAACTTCATATGTGATCGTTGTTATGTATGTCAAAACTTCATATGTGATCGTTAAATATTGGATTGTTTAAAACTTCGTATGTGATCGTGTGCCCCTAAAGATTATGTGATCGTCCCCCCCCCCAAACTTCATATGTGATCGTGTGCCCCTAAAATTTCATTGTTCCGATTGCACATTTTAGATTCTTATGAATTTTTTAGGTAGTTTTTGCTTATTTAATTTTTTGTGTGTTTTGGTGTTGGTGTTTTGCATATCTATTTTTGTGTGTTTTGGTGAATGAGGTTTTAATGGTGCTAGGGTTTTGCATATCTATTTTTTTGCATATATAATTATTTGTTCTTAGTTGCAATGAGATTTGTAGCTCTTTCCAATGAGATTAGTAGTTCATAATATTGAACCAAATCTATGAATATTTGGGACTTTGTTTAACATATATTTTTGTTAGTTGGATTACATAAATCTTTTGTTTTTTAATTTTGTATTCCAGTTGAGGACAGTGCCCTTACTTGAAAGTTGAGGGAAGTTCACTCCATGATTCTTAGGTTTAAACATATGAGCGGTGATGGCACTGGTTGGCAGGGGATTTTGGCCATGGGTTGGCACATATCAGCAGCTATTCTAGGCCTGATTAAAGTAGTAGCAGCAGGACTTTAAAGTAGCAGCAGCAGTCGTTCTACCCCAAGAGAACCAGGTGCTTCATGTGTTGTGGAAACCCACGCTAGATTCGGGTAAGAACCATATTCCCCAAAACGAATTCATAAATAAAAGGATATATATAAATTATGAAATGACTTGCTGGTTATTGGGACAGGTACAACTACAATATAGTGAAGAACGTGCCATTGTAAGGGAGGTACTGCTCGATTCTATTAAAACTATGAAATGTGAGTACAAGAATTATGACATGCCATTCAAGAATTATGTGTACAGAAATTTCTCTCTCTCTATTTTTTTTTGAAAAACATTATATATGAATTTGACAATGGTTTTTAGTCAAACCAATGTGTAATTTAGTTATTGAAACAGTAGTGAACCATTTACTCAACACTGCATAAGCATACAATTTCACATCAGATACTGCAAAAGCTTTGCTATACATTTGCATAATTTTCTTTTAAATTTACTCTTTGATCTTTTTTGTGTTTTATGTGTTTCATTATTTAAACTCAAAATCATTTTCGTGATCCAAGTGTTTAAACTGAAACTCATTTCAAGTGGTTAGTAAGTATTAGGAACAATGTCTTACATGAGCAGATTTCTGATCTCATATATATTTTTTATTGGCTAGGATTGGGGCGTAGTCGAGAGGCATGTTTTCACAATGACGGAAACCAGCGTCGATGAAGAGATGATTGAGTAGTTGGTTAAGACAGGGGATAGCGAACAGATTTTTCAGAAAGAAATTCGGGAACACAAGAGAGGCCAAATAATGGATACCCTTGCGGAAATTCAAGAATGTCTCGCTACTATAAGAGAAGTCGATAAGAAACTTCTTGAATTGCAACAGGTGTTCTTAGATATGGAAGTGTTTGTGGATGCACAAGGGAACATACTTGTCAAAATAGAAACACATACTGCCCTGCAATTGAAAATTATTTTGATTGTGTAGACATGTGATTCTATGGAAATTGGAAATTAAATAATGCAGCATCCAGTGCATTACCGACTAATCGGTAATGTATTGCAAATGTGTTGAAAGTCCGCAGTTAATTTACTTACCTTTTATTTCTAGTCCGCAACATATGGCGCAGTCCCGACTAATCTATTAATTTACATATGTGTTGAATATTTTTTATTACGATGGTGTTTGTATTCATTTACAAATGTTAAGTTATGTGTATATGCAAAAGTTCAGGACGATTTCCAGACTGAAGAGGGGCCTGAACAGCAGCTCATTATATATAACTATAGCCATTTCTGGGATCATTATTTTGTTTTCAAGTAGTTTTTTAGGATTCTAGCAGGCAAGATTTTCTCTGTTAGGTTAGGTTTGTTATGTCAATTGATGAAGTTTATTGTTTTATTGATATGTGTTGGTGATAAACCGTGTTCCAAATTCACAAAATTTGTTTCTAATGATCAAGATTTTCCATTACAGGTTATTAATAGGAAGAATCAGGAGTATGGGCTTCCTGCAGATATATGGAGCCTCAGTTGCGCTGTCTTAGAGATATTGACCCGTGAACGTCCACCCCTTTGGAATGTGTATGTTCTGAAGAAGAAAGATTTCGGGCAGGGTCTGAGTTTCTATTCAAGGATATGGGGCATGGAGTTAACAGTGGTGGGAGACAGTTCATTATAATGTTGCTCCCAAACCAGTTGATGTTTGTAAGACTATTCAAGGTATGACAACATGTCATAAACACTAGGAAAAGCCTTTTTTGAATACTAAGGTATGGCTTTTTTTAGTGTTTATATTCTTATTGGTTACTATTATTTGAACTAATACCACAGGTGTATGAGATAAAGGCACAACGAAGATCTTCATACAATCAAAACAAGACATATAAAGTATTCTTAGTTCATATGTTTTCTTATCAAAGCTTTTTTAATATTTTTAGAGGATCAATGTCGAGAGTCAATAATATGTACACCTCTACTATGTATATAAATAATTGGTACCTCTACTGTTATAATAAACACCTCTACTATTATAATAAATACCTGTTGTGTTATCTTTCTTGAAAATGGACTTGATCTTAGATGACAATATTTATTTTTTCTAATTATAAACATCTTTATCTTTGCTAGACCTGCTTGGAAGCTTGGCTTGTCTTGATGATGCATCCTCACTCTCCAGCTCCTCTCACCGTCGATCAATGTATGTATGTTTTTATTTTGGCTATTCTATTTAGGGGTTTTTACTTGTTGTACTTGAGTGTCTATTTGTGTTGTTTGTACTATTAATATCTATATAGGGGTATTTAAATTGCAGGATTGTGCATAAATATATATGTTAGTTACACAGAAAATAGTAAAAAAAAGAAATGTATCCTATAATTCAACTCATTTTTTATTTTCAAAGCATGACAGGACACTAATGTATTAAAGGAATCACTACCATATCATGTAGTAATTACTCCCATTTAATAATTGGTGCATTTACTAATTCAGTTAGTAATTGGTGCAATTAGTTTTGGTACAGAATTTTGGGTTTTTGTGCAGGTTTTGAACCCCGAGCTAATTTGATGGAGTTCATGCACAAAGAGGGCACATAGGGTAAATCAAATCAACACGAGGGTTCCAAATCAACTGACCCTTTTATAGGCTCCACGATTGATCTTTCTACCCACATGGACTCGGTCTTTGGACACGCAAAAGACTTATTAGATGGAAAACCGAAGGATGATTCAGCCCCTTCTTCCATGATTAATGACTGGACTCAAGATGACCTTTAGAACAATGTAGTTTCTCATAAGGCTTAGCAATCTGATTCTACCGTCAAAGTCGAGGATAGGCTTCCACCAGATAATCTAAACAATCTGTTTTCTGGGAATGTTGATTGGTTTCAAGATAATTAGGGGCAAAACAATGCCACAAGTGGGCCTAGGAATAATATGATCAATAAAAAAAAAAAACTAATGTTGTTGATAAATAGACATCATAATAAAATGTTTTCAATTCAACGAATAACTTCCAAGAAGTGGATTTTGGGAGCTTCTCACAAGTGGATCTTTTTGCTGGCTCATCTAGCCATCAAAGTGGTTCTACAGAACTGAACATGATCCTGTCAGACAGGATTAATGACACAAGAGAAGTTGAAGGTGCTACTGTAACTGAAGAACCCATGGAGAACATAGATAATTACAATACTACCACGCGACCAAAGGATGATGCAGAAAAAATCATGTCACAGATGCATGATCTTTCTTTCATGCTCGAGACCAATCTTTCAGTCCCTTTAAAGTTGGATCGTCCAAGTTCTTTGTCACAAGATTGAAACCCACTTTATTTTTCTTTACCATTTATAATGTAATAAAGTGTATATTGTACGTCAACTACATGTATTATAAGTCTGTATTTTTATGATTTAATTAGCCCATTGGTTTTGATCCTGGATTTGAGAGGTGATAGTGTGAAATGGATGATGAAATTTTGATTCTGAATCCAATTTTGTATTGTGCCCCCCCCCCCCCCCCCCCATACACACACAAAAAAAAAAGAGTATATCCTAGCATATGTTTATATGTGAAGTTTCATTGCTTCCTTTGTAGGCATTTTTGTGATCCACATTATTTGAATGGTACTAAGAAAGTGTGGTAATAGCCTTGAAAGTTCACCATTAAGAAGTCTACCTTTTATTTTTTATGCTAATGTTGAAATTGGATTTATATTGTTAATTTGAATTTGATGTTGAGAATTTAAGATGTTAGTTAAAACACCCGAACTTCAATATATTATATTGAATGATGTTAAGAATTTCTTTGAAACAAGATGTAATGAGGTTTCTCAAAAATTTGTGCGATCATGTGCATTCAAATCGGATTGCTTTTGTTGAGTTTGTTAGGGTAGTGGAATTACGACACTAGATAGTTGTAGACAGTTATTAGGATCCCAACCCATGTGGGTAAGTCCCTTGAGACACCAGTGAGGCCATGAGTTTCTTGCTCGGGTGTTTTTAACTAACTATTAGATTACGGGGCCCATCCATCAGAAGAAGGAATGTGGTGCATTCACGCTTGAGGTTTTGTGTGCGTGGATGTAGTAAAATAAATCACACATGAGGTTTTGTATGCATTGTTATAGTAAAATTAATTACACGCATGTTTGAAAGTTTGGTTCTCTTTTCCATTTTACAGTGTTCGACTGTAAGAATTTTTTTTTTTTGGATTCAACTTATTTTGGGTTATATGTTAATTTTTGTATGTAATCATGTTAAAAAATAGATATATTGTATATAATTATTTTAATTGGTTCGAGATGTAGAAAAGTAACATCTTATTTATAATTTCTTATGTGTTGATTGGTTATAACTATGTATATGTTCAATTGAGTGGTCACATTGATAGTCACAATCTTCCTCATTTTAATACATTGGTTCAATTTTATGTTCAGGTGAAGGCTGTTTGTTGGGGTGTTTGTGGTGGCGTTGTGTTGCAAGTACAAGTACGAATATTGGGGGTAAGTTTATCATCGTGCCTTGAGGCACGGGCATACCGTAATGTGTGTGTGTGTGTATATATATATATATATAATGCATAAAAAAAGTTTCACTCCCGAAAACCTTATTTATCCAGATTAATTTACCTTACTCTTACAAGACACTTACCTTTTCTCATTTTATCATTTCTCACTTTATTTAACTCACACGGTTCAACACTTGAAACCACTACACTTGATTGAACCGAAATCATTTCTTTACCGAAATCACCTTTTTTATCCGATACATATTAGTATTTTTGTTAAAACCCACCCTTTCAACACACGCGAACACCGTATTAGAAAATATTAATTTAACCTTTGAAAAACCTTTCACAACACGTTCTTGGGTTAATTATGGGTTTAGCCTCTTAGGTTGCCTAAGGACCCCTTTTTTCAAGTTACTTTATGGACATTAATCAATTACACATTTACTTATCCATTTTACCCTTTACCGGAATATTTATTAAATCATTCAAGTTAGGTTGTATTAATAAATTTCACCCCACAACCCATTTATTATCGTGTTCCTTATTCCTTTGTCTTTTATCAGAATCTTTCAAATACCGCATAGTTCAACGGGCTCCACACCGTCGGTAATGCAAACCATATATTCTGGTCAGTTATTTTGGATCTTTCATCCCAAGGTTCTGGGCCCTCAGTAATCTTCCCCTAGTCATCCAAGTTCCTTTAAATGTGTTTTAACATTTTACAAATGTCCACATTATTCCTCCTTCCTTTAATCCGACCGAAGCCAAAACTCGGGGTTTCACCCCAACTTATGTTACACTTTGAAATTTACCATTTCCTGTCCTTTACATTTTAACCATGATTTTATTCTAAAAATTTAAAATCATTTAGGACCAATTTGCGTAACACCTTTTTCATCATTTTTTTTCATAAAAATGTTTCACTTTAAGTAAAATTACCATTCTACCCATTTGTTTCCAAAATCATCTTGTACTCCATTTTCGCAAGGGTTAATTTTTCCAAAACACTATTAAGTTTCCCTCGCTAACATCTTAAGTATTTTAGCACCTTAACACCACTTTTAACCTTGGAGTAATATTCTTTTTAGTTGGAAAAATATTTATTCCATTATTTCTTTTAAAATTTTATAAGTCTTAATTTTTCACAACGTCATTAAGTTGTACACACTAACTTTCTAATGTTTAACCATCAACACTTATTCAACAAATTTACTAATCATTTTCAAGCTAGACATTTCTTTACTTCTTTATTTAGGAAATCTATTTTTACTTAAAGTCTACTTTTATCAGAAAATATTATTTCTTTTTACCAACACACGTAGTCTTACAACCTTATGTTCATTACAACTTTAAACCTATTTTCATTCACTTGAAGACTAGAATTTCCACTTTTTCTTTATTCTATGTTTAAACCCAACTAAATCTTCTTTAAACTTGTTTACATACTTATATCAACATACTACAGCTGTATATGCATGAGAAAAAGGATTTTAAACCATAAAATCCAATTAAATGGGTTAAACATACTTTTCATTCTAGAAATTGATCATACCTGTAAAAATACACTTTCAAACTATAAAAGATATCTAATTTTTTTTAACCCAACAAATGTCCATTTTTCATTAAATCTTCATTTTTGCAAGAAACTCTAAAACATTATTTCACTAATGTTTACCAAAATAAATCATTATTTTCGAACATTTTATTTTATAAATTATTTAACATCAATCCTTCTACAAAATATACCATATTTGTAAAATACCAACTTTTAGTATTTCAAAACCTTGAAATATTTATTTATTGTTTATTTTCAAAAAAATAACCTTTTACTAATATTTTTATTTCGTAAAAATATTTATTATTTTCTACACATCAATTTACTAATTTAATCAAATGCACCCTACTCATGTAATCTAACCACAAGACTACAAATATGCAAAATAGAGTCTTAGTTCTAAGAGTGAGGTTTTTCTACCACTAAAGGCTCCAAAGGTGGTAGAAATTTTGGTGTACGAGGAGCAACCCCCACCTTTAAAGGTGGCCTCAAGAGGTTACCAAATGCATGCTTCAAAATTGCTGCAAAATGCTCTCCTTCCAAGCTTCCAAGAAAAATCCACTTCAAACTCCATGGAAGATCCATCTTCATCTTCCTTAAAAAAAAAAAACATTTTTCCAAAATTTGTAGCTCTTTCAACAATGGTGGAAATGAGTGAAAATACTTCAAACATGGTGGAATATACTATGAAGATGGTATTTTATGGTGATAGAAAGGTGGAGGGATGGTGGTTTGTGGAGGGAGGAGGTGGAAGATCATCCACATCTCTCTCTCTCTCTCTCTCTCTCTCTCTCTCTCTCTCTCTCTCTCTCTCTCTCTCTCTCTCCGTTCTTCCATTTTCTCCACCAACAAATGACCAAACACACCCTTATAAAACCCTTCTAAAGCTTAAATTCCCATTTTTCCCAATCTGGGCTTGACAGCACAACGATCTAATGGTCAAAGACATGACAGCGCACAAGAAAATTTTGTTAAAAAATTTTCGATCTACGTCGTTCGAACAACTTCTCCACCTCGTTCGATGCTTGTTTCGTGTGAGCCTTTGCGCTACATGCCACTATAAAGCAGTGGAATCTCATTTGAAGACCTTCTTCACGCGACCCTTTAATGTTATTCGAACAACCCTTTATTTTTCCCATTCTTTTAATTATTCAATTTTTGACCCACAATTCTTCTTGAAATAATTGTTAGCCCCACTTAGGTATAATTTATACATAATTTAATTGGATTATTAGGACAGGGTATTACAAACATACCTCCTTATGGAATTTCGTCCCCAAAAGTCTCGGTCCTTTAATCCTTAAGCTTATGGGCTTCACCAACTTCTATTCTAAGCCATAGAAATCCTCCAAGACATAATCATTGAAGTTCTTAATACTAAGGTCACCAAATAATAAACATGGTTGATGCTTACTATCTCTCTAACAATGAGCTTCGCATATCCGACTCCGAGTCTCCACTCACTTGATGACCATGTCCAAATGATTTCTACTACCCAACTATTACCCAAGGCATATCGACGCCTCTACGAGAAAACCCTTTCTAGTGGTCGACACTCACCAATGTGAACCGTAATATAACCAACCATCACATTTATCAAATAACTCAATTCTAGCTTAGTACCGTACATCATATGTTCTGAAATTTTCAGGCTATCCCGACTACACAACTCGCATGAGATTGTCGATAATCATAATATGTTATTCTCTCACTCCAAGGAGTAATATTCTCATCAAGTCATCATCGTGCACCGAATTACACCTTACACTGTGTCACCCTGATGAACCTAGTACTATCATAGGTGTCTCACCTTTGAGTACTAGTTACAACCGCACTCTAATCCACCCATCATGGCGAAAAACATTATATGCTAAGTTTTCCTTGATTTAAAACACTATACCATATCCTCAAGTCACCCTCCCACTCTTTGCAACCCGAGTCACTGATTGTCATGCCGGCTAGTTGAAAGTCCACTAACCTTAAGAAAGATCAATATTATGAGCAAAACGTGTGGTCTAAAGAGCAACCACCCATAAACAAAACTTTTTGCAATAGTAATAATAGCTCAGATGGGTGCACCCAGTTACCGAGTTGCATTGACCATACCTAATCCACCATATCCTCCCAGGCCCAACCGCATCGTACAATGACATGGTACAAACTTGAGTCACCACATAGGTGGGAATACCAATCCATTATGGTCGAAATCGAAAGGGAGACACGGGAGTCACAAGCAACAAGTAACTGTCGAGAGAAATTCTTCCCATAGGCATCCGACTCTAACTAACGAAAGAGAACCTACGCCATATACTTCAAGTCATTGCACTCATTCCTAGAGTTCTCACCGAGCACAAATCCTAGCCACATACCATGGCTTGGGTCACTAGCCATGACAAATCGAATCATAACCATTCATTCTCATATCACGAAAGAAATTTACAAATTGATGGTTCTTTAGGAAGTCAATGCCTAACTTCTTTTCTTAGGAGCAAGGCCCTCCCCTTCACATACTGGCATACATGAACAATTTTAATTGGAGGATACCTTATTCCCTTGTGTATATTGACCTTGTCCAATTACCAGTGACAACGTCACTAATCGACTACACCTAGGCTGTTATCTGCCTTATCATATCGTGATCCATATCCTAAACTTCCATAGTCATTACAATTTCAAGAGAGACACTCACCTTACCGTATCTTTTGACCACAGGAGATTTACACCAAACTTACCTTAGATTTCAACCCACACGAAACTTACTTGGCAACCACAACCACCTCCATTAGCATTCTAAGGGTACTAAGTACCATAACGGGCTACATCTTCTAACCCTTACGAACATGACAAGACATTCCAAGAACTAATCCTTCCACTGCTAAGGCTACCATAAAATATACCATTTACACGTCAACATTATAATCATATTTTAATGTTACCCCACCTCGATTGCCATTTTCAAGTCTTGACATGGCGTCATCACTCTAAGTCTCGAATACATTTCCCAGTACATCTGAAAATTGAGTATCACCACACTTATACTAGTAATTCCATGACATTCGAGAATCACTCCTATAACGACACAATTATCAACCTACCTTAGGGATTATACCACCCATCGTTATCAATTTGGGATGCCACACCCGAAACATACTCTATAAGACCATCAATTTGGGATCATTACTTAACCCTCCTCACAATCATTACTAAAATACTAAAGCTCCTTCATACCAGATTAACTGGTTTCCCATGGACACTAAAAACATTTTATTTAACCATACTCAAGACCCGATAAGATTTCTTCATCCATACTTTGATCATCATATGTGCACTCTACGAACCCTTCAACACCCACATCATGATTACTCGATGATCACGAAGACACTAGTCTATAAGCTTCTACCTATGGTGCATTCTAACTATCAGACACCTTAAGGTGTCACAACATTTGTTCTTTATCCACAGTGACGCTATACACACTTTGTCCTAAGGACACCTCAAAGTGCCTATGAACTACTCTCACACTAGGATTTCCTCACACCTAGCCCTTTCCTTGGCGGCTAAAATGAGTCTCTACACCTAGATAATAATATTATCTTTCTTCAAATGATCGTGACTACAAGTAACATACACACCAAAACCAACATTACTACGGATTATGCCAGGGTACAAGACGTCACCTGCAATCTCTAAACCTTAAGGCCTACCTCAATTGATCCTTAATAAATATTCAACTATAACAACTAAGTTGCCTCACTATGCAAACATCATACCATGCATTATCCTATGAGTTAACACAACTATATAGATCTTGATAAGATATGGGACGTCGAGTATTGCTTATAAATGCCAAGGAATACACCATGGATGCCACGCGGGATCCTATTACTCAATACAACATTATAATCAAGATATAATAAACCTAAGTCCTGAACCAAGGAGCTTAAATACATTCTCACTATGGGATCAATAATTATGAATATCAATCAGTCATCTTGTCTTTATACATGAAATACACAACCTTTATAGATAGGTCACAGAGAACACTACTCATTGTTTCCACTACTAAGGTTACTCTCATCATCAAGGTTATCACACAATCTATCTCACACAAAGGATCATGACATTGCCACTATTAGCCTACACAACTTTGTATGTTCTCCATACTACCATCAATTGCGATGTCACCCCAAGGATTGAATTTACCTAATTACATCACCAACGTTAACTAACCATAAGTGCCGCACCTAAGGGTAATATAATTTTTAATCAGTAATCATTAGTGCCTAGTCATGATACCGTAATCATCAATCTCTACTGTTGACTATGTAACTCGTGCCACATGCCCAAAGGGCATCATTTCACTATGTCTATACCTCACTCTTTTTATATCACCAAATATTTAACACAGGCACCTTATACAAACAACCATGGTGTCACCACTATTGGCTTACATGGACACCCATAAATTACTACAATTCTAATCAGAAGTTCGAGAGAGATTAATGACTATATACTTGATCGTGTTACAATTGGCCCCAAGTCACTTATTATGCTAACCTCTTTAACTATCTTGAGGACGTGAATTAACTGTCATTAAACTAGCATGAATGGCCCAAACCAATACCGATGTCGAAAGATTCGATACCGACCCCACCACGTCACTCTCTAAAAAAACCTAAACCTAGAGCTCTAATGCCATTTTTAACGCCCCAACCCGAATTTATGGGTTACCCATAATCAACCCGGTTCGACCCGAGCATTAGGTGCGACGTGCAATGAAGCAACCTATATAATGTTGCTAGACCTATTTTATTTTAATTAATATTTCACTTGTTTAACATACGATTCCAGTTTCAAAATAAATTACGTGCGGGACCCATGAGGAGCAACCTAAAGTCCAAGCATACAAAGATACTAACGTAAAATAAAGAAATTAGTTACTTGTATAACACTTTCAAAATACAAAATTGGTCCCAACCTACCGTAACAAAGCGAGGGTGTGAGCTAATGATCAGTGAAAAATATACAAATGCAGTATAAAATCGAACGACAAAAAGGAGCCTACGTGCACATACAACTACCTTGTTTATGTATATATATATATATACACACACACACATACACTTAATGCATGAAGCAATTTTACTTTTGAAAACCTTATTTATCCAGATTAATTTACCTTAATCTTATAAGTGAAATCATTTTCTCATCTCTCGCTTTATTTAACTCATTTAACACTTGAAATCACTACACTTGATTTAATCGAAACCTGCTCTTTATCAAAATCAACTTTTTTTTATCAAATAAATATTAGTATTTTCGTTGAAAGCCACCCTTTCAATGCACGCGAATATCATGTTAGAAAATACTCAATTAGCCTTTGAAAAACCTTTCATAACATATTCTTGTGATAATTATGGTTTTAACTGCTTAGGTTGCTTAAGCACCCCTATTTTGAACTTATTTTATGGACATTAATCAATTTTACATTAACTTGTCCATTTATCTTTTACCGGAACACTTATTGAATCGTTCAAGTTAGGTTGTATTAATACATTTTAACATTAAAATAATTATTGAACATAGATCTCTAATCATAGATCTGCAAAATCTAAATTTGTCTACCTAAAAAGACCATCATAATAAGGGTTTGCATGGAGTCTCAATCTACCTCCATTATAGAGGTAGAAAACCTTCCTCCTGATCCATCAAAATCAACTCTCCTTCCTCTTCTTAACCCTTCCATCCCTGCTCTTTCTAAATCCTTTGCTGAAGTCGTGGGAATCTCAAAATCTTCTTCTTCTTCTTCTTCATTGCTAGAGGTTTCATCTTTCAAAGGAGAGCCTGCTCTTTTTCTTGAGAATGATTATCTTCTTAAACTTTCTGCTCCTTTCAAGTACTCTTTGGTAGGAAAGTTCACTCATGGTCACCCTCTTGTGGAAGATATAAGGAAAATTCTAACATCCATGGGTCTAAAAGGGTCATTCAATGTGGGGTTGATAGACCAAAAGCATGTCATTATCAGATTGGTTCACGAAGAGGATTTCCTTAGACTTTGGACGAGATAAACTTGGTATATTAATAGATTCCCTATAAGAGTGTTCAAATGGACATATGATTTCCATCCGAATTGCGAAATAACTCTTGTTCCTGTCTAGGTAAGCCTTCCTCTCCTGCCTATTCATCTGTACAATAAAGAAAGTCTCTTTTTGATTTGCAGTGCAGTTGGGACTCCTTTGAAGATGGATAGTGCCACTGCATCCCTAGGCAGACCAAGCATGGCCAGAGTTTGCATTGAAGTGGATTTGAAAAATAAAATTGCCCATAGAATTTGGATAGCTAACAAAGATACTTCTTTGGGATTTTGGTAATACTTTGAATATGAAGACCTTCCTTGTTACTATTTCAACTGTTCCAAAAAAGGTCACAAAGAAGAAGCTTGTCTCCTCAAAGAAGAAAACAAAGGTAGAGATGAGAAGTCCTCAAAGCCTATCCTTTTGACCCAGAAAAAAGAAAGCACGAAAGAATGGGTTGCCAAAACTTTCAAGGGGAATAAAATATCTTAATCAAATTTATCTGGTGACTTGCAATAAGCTAGCCTCAAGACTCCCAAAGATTCAACAACTACTCATGCCAAAGAAGGTTCCGAACAAAAGATTACAATTTTTTTAAGAAGAAATCCACAAGGGTTGAAGATCCTACTAGCATTCCAGGTGAAGTAATTTTAGACATAGGTAATAAGAATTCTCCTCCACAAATTGAAGGCACTGCTAATGATGTTACAACTGCAGTCATTAATGATCTTCAAGAATTAGAAGAAGGAGAAATGTCCCCAGGTTCAGATAAGATTTTCATCAGTCCTGTAATAACCCCCAAGTCTAAGGAGGTAATAGCCCAGAATAAATTTAGTGCAGAAGGAAGAATGGAAGGGCACATATCCAAATTCAGTCAGGGTAGCTCTAGAATCAAATATCCTATTTTCAAAGGGGGCACCAAACTTGTAAAAATTTCTAAGTTTAAACAGCAAAGAAGTAAGGAGAAGAATATCCCAAGCACAAATACTAGACTGCTTAGGTCTGGTACTAAAAATTCATCTTTTAACATTTCCCAATGATAAATGCAATCATTTGGAATATTATAGGGATTTCTAAAAAAGGAGTTGTGAAGAGAATTAAGAGGTTTATCAGAATTTATCAGCCTTCAATTATTGTTATCTTGGAGCCAAAGATTGGAGTTCATAAGCTGGACTCATTTAGAATAAAGTTGGGATTTCATTGTGCCTATGCAAACTCTAACAGCAAGATATGGTTTTTTGGTAGAGAAGATTTAATATGCCAAGTTGTTTCTGAAATGGAACAATGTATTACTCTTTCTATTAATGTTAACAACACTGCAATCAGAGCTTCATTTTTCTATGCTAAGAATACTAAGGTGGAGAGAAGAGGTCTATGGGAATATTTCAATATGAATTTCACTACAATGCCTTGGTTTATAGGGGGTGATTTTAATGTGGTCTCTAATAATATGGAGAATGCGGGTGGTAATGATATATATGGAGGGTCAGCTATGGAGTTTTCGGAAGCTATGGAATTGAATGAGATGTCTGCCTTGGGATTTATTGGGTCAAAGTTCACTTGGTTCAATAAAAGTGAGGGTGTGGATCGTATTTGGTGTAGACTTGATAAAAATTTTGCTAATCAGAATGCTCTTCACTTAGGAGGGATGGAAGTGCATCACTTTAATAGACTCATGTCTGATTATTGTCCCCTCCTATTGTCTATTAATAATTCTCTTGAGGTGAATCATAAATCTTTTAAATTTCAAAATTTTTGGTTTGAATCTCCAGAAATTCATTCAATTGTGTCCCAAACCTGGGAATCAGTTGATCATTCCAATCCCCTGATCTCTATAAGATTAAAACTCAAACTTCTTAGATCCACCCTTTCATCTTGGAGTAGACTTAAATTTGGAGATATTTTCAGAGAAGCTAGGATGGCAGAGGATAATCTTCTGGCTAAAGAGATGGCATATGATATAGATCCTTCAGAGCTTAATAGAGAGAACTTATCTGTAGCTCAGGCCTGCAGTACTCAGAAGCTCCTCATTGAAGATTCATTCTAGAGATAAAAAGCTCAAGATAAATTCATTAGAGAAGATGATAGAAATACTAGCTTGTTTCATAATTCAGTCAAAGCCTGATGAAGACAGCTAGTTCTTTCAGAAATAAAAGACTCAAAGGGTACTATTCAGACCAATGAAAGGTCTATTCAAGAAGCTGCTGTCCATTATTTTGAAGATCAATTCAAGCATAAAGAAGGTCCCCTTGTTTCTATGCATGATTATTTCTTGGAGGTATAAAGAAGATCGCTTACTTCGATTTTCTAATTCAAAAAATCAGAAGGACTCTTAGTGGATGGAAATCAAGGTATCTTTCTTTAGGTGGGAAGCTTGTTCTCCTCAAAAGCGTTCTTACTACAATTCCCCTTCGCTCCATAGCTGCTTTCAATCCCCCCAAATAAGTTCTTCAAAAATAGGAATCTCTTTTTGGAAGGTTCTTTTGGGGTTCTCAAGATGGTGCTTCAAAGCATCACTGGTGCAAGTGGGACATTATATCTAGACCTATCTCTGAAGGTGGTTTAGGTGTCAGGAAGCTTGAAGCTATCTGTAAAGCTATGTACATGAAGTTGTGGTGGAGGTTTAGATCTATAAATTCTTTATAGGCTCAGTACTTGAAGGCTAAATATTGCAGAAATGTTCATCCTAATGATGTCAGGGCTAAATCATTCTCAAACACCAGGGGTAGAATGTGCAAAGTTCGAGTAGAGGCTGAGGAGCATATGAAATGGCGAATAAGTTCAGGTGACATTGACTTTTGTTGGGATAATTGGTTGGACTCAGGTACTATTGGATAAGAATTCAACATTCCCAAGAACTGTAAAATTAAATATTTTTGGTTGGAGGAAAGAAGCTAGGATTTGAATAAGCTAAAAAGTCTTTTCCCTTTGAACCTCATTCAAAAAATTACTCAAAGCAAAATTTTGAACTTGGAGAAAGATTATTTGGTTTGGATTGCTTCTAACTCAGGGGAATTTTCTTTTTCTTCTGCTTGGAACATTACTAGAAGTCAGTATCCTGCCCAGAGATCAACTCAATTGATTTGGGATTCTTCTATTCCTCTAAAGATGTCAGTTATAGCATGGAAAATTCTTCGAGATCTTCTTCCAACTGATGGTAAAATAAAGCTTAGTGGTATTAAAGGGCCTTCTAAATGTGTCTGTTGTATAAAAAGCAAAGAGAAGTAACTGAACATTTATTCTCTTCAGGTGAAATAGCAAGCAAAGTTTAGGATTTCTTTGGTGCGAAGCATAGTATTCTGAGTCCTAATGGTTATGTAAGGCAGAGATTTGCTGCTTGGTGGATTTGTTCCTCTTCTAATAACTTGAGATTTAAAATCATCCCCATTATTATTTGTTGGCACATTTGGCTCAGCATAAATAGTGCAAAGTATGATAATTCTTCCATGTTCCTTTCTATAATTATTAAGAATATTCATCATAGTTTATCAATGCTTTGCCCAGGTCCTAGTAAGCCTTCTTCCAAAACTATTTTAGTTCACTGGTTCCTTCCTCCTAAAGGGATATTGAAACTAAATGTTGAATGTAGCTCTTTGGGTAATCCTGGTAAAAGTGGTTGTGGGGGGATCTTGAGAAACCACAGAGGTGAGGTGTTATGGTTCTTCTACAATCAATTAGATAGTAAGTAAAGTTTAGAAGATGAAGCTGAAGCGGTTCTTCAACGAGTTTCATTCTTTCAAGACCTCAAAGAATATGATTTAATTATTGAGTCAGACTCTAAACTTTTGATCGAGGTCCTTGATAATAAGATTTCATGTCCATGGAAGATTCAATGGCAAGTGAATCATATTCTCTCCTTAAGTTCTAAACTGAAATCCAGATTCACTCATGTTCACCGAGAGGCAAATATGGCAGCAGACTTCTTGTCTAAGATTGGTAGCTCTCAAATAAATTCTTTGATGTCTCATAATATAGCCCTTCTTCCTAAGCAAATTAAAGGGATTCTTAGATTATATAAGCTTCAATATTCTTATCTTAGGAAAATTTCCTTTTAATTTCTTTAGTTTGGTTTGTTTGTAAGCCATGGTGAGGGATCTTCTCACCATCATTTCTAAATAAAATTTTCTTTCGTTAAAAAAAAAAATACATTTCACCCCACAACCCATTTCTTATCATGTTCCTTATTCCTTTATCTTTCTCTGAATCTTCCAAATACCGCATACTTCAATGTACTCCACACCGTCGGCTATGCATGCCATATGCTCTGGCCAGTTGTTTTAGGTCTTTCATGCCAGGGCTCCAGGACCTCCTTAATTTTCTTGGTGTCATCTGAGTTCCTTGAAATGTGTTTTAATTTTTTACAAATGTCCACATTATTACTCATTTTCTTTTATCCGACCGAAGCCAAAATTCGAGATTTCACCCCAACTTGTGTTACACTTTTAAATTGATCATTTCTTGTCATTTACACTTTAACCTTGATTTTATTTCGAAAAATATATTCATTCAGGACAACTTTTCGTGACACCTTTTTTAATATTTTTATTTCATAAAAATATTCCACTTTAACTAAAATTATCATTTTACCCATTTATTTCCAAACTCATCTTTCACTCCCCTTTTGCCAGGGTTAATTTTTCCAAAACACTATTAAGTTGTCCACACAAACTTCTTAAGTGTATTTACACCTTAACACACTTTTTAACCTTGGATTAATATTCCTCTTAATTGAAAACATTTTTATTTCATGATTTCTTTTTTCAATTTCTTAAGTGTTAATCTTTTACATTATTATTAAGTTATACTCACCGACTTTCCAATGTTTAACCATTAAAATTTATTTAACACCTTTATTAACCATTTCCCAACTAGACATTTATTTACTTCTTTATTCAAGAAATCTATTTACGCTTAAAGAATACATTTATCAGAACATATTATATCCTTTTATCAAAACATGTAATCTTACAACCTTGTGTTCATTACACCTTTAATACTATTTAGACACTCTTGAAGACTAGAATTTCTAATTTTTCTTTATTCGATGTTTAAACCCAACTAAATATTATTTAAACTTGTTTATACACTCATCATCCACATGCTACAAGTTTATATTCATGCGAAGATCGATTTCAAACATTAAAATCTTATTAAATGGGTTAAACATACTTTTCATTCTCTCAATTCATCATACTTGCAAAAATAAACTTTCAAAGCATAAAAGACATTTAATTCTTTTAACCTAACAAATATCCATTTTGCCAAAATAAATCATTATTTTCAAACATTTTATTTCACAAAATGTTTAGCATAATTCCTTCAAGAAAATATACCATTTTCACAGAATACCGACTTTTAGTATTTTAACACCTTGAAATATTTATTCATTCTTTATTTTTAACAAAATAACATTTTATCAATATTTTTATTTCACAAAAATGTTTATTATTTTCTACGCATCAATTTCATCATTTAATCAAATGAACCCTACTCATGTAATCTAACCACAAGACTACAATATGCAAAATAGAGTCTTAGTTCTATGAGTAAGATTTTTCTACCTTTAAAGGCACCATTGGTGGTAGAAATGTTGGTGTAGGAGGAGCAATCCCCACCTTCAAATGTGGCCTGAAGGGTTACCAAATGCATCCTCCAAAAATGCTCCAAAATGTGCTCCTTCCAAGGTTCCAAGCAAGACCCACTTCAATTTCCATGGAAGATTCATCTTCATCTTTTCCAAAACCCCCCAACACTGCTCCAAAATTTATAGCTCTTCTTTAACAATGGTGGGAATGCGTGTAAATACTTCAAAAATGGTAGAATATACTAGGAAGATGGTGTTTGATAGTGGTAGAATGGTGGATGGATGGTGGTTTATGGAGGTAGGAGGTGGAAGACCACCCATATCTCTATTTATCTCTATCTCTCTCTTCTTCCATTTTTCTCCCAATAAATGGCCAGACAAACCCTTATTAAACCCTCCCAAAGACTAAATTCTCATTTTTCCCTCTATGGGTTGATATAGTCTTCACAGCACAAGGATCTAATGGTTAAAAACATGACAACCCATAAGGGCCATCTGATTAAAAAAATTTGACCAACGTCACTGGAACGATAAGACCTTATTGTTTGAACAACTTCTCTACCTCGTTTGATGCCTGCTTCTCGCGAACCTTCCCACGAAACAACACTGTAAAGTATTGGCATCTCATTTGAATCCCTGCTTCACGCAATCGTTCAACGTCATTCGAACAACCTCTTATTTTTCTCATTCTTTTACTCACTAAATTTTTGACCCACAATTCTTTTTATAATCATCATTAACCCATCTTTAGGATAATTTATACATAATTTAATTGGATTATGGGGACATGGTGTAAGGACACAAATTTTCAATTGAGTCCTTTGTAGTTTTGGCTCAATATCGGACAAAAACATTTGAGTCATAGGATAGAGTAATTGAACATCCTTCAAGCCTATGACATACTAAAGTTGAAGACATAGCGGCCAAGAGTATAAAGCTTCATCAAACACCGTGTTTATTGTGCCTTGTTTCTACGTCAACAACATTGGTTCCATTTCTCCTAAGGTATGAATTCTTTTTGAATATATATATAGGATCTTGGAACATTTTTCATTGCGTGAATTTTTATTGTAAGTTTATTTTAAACCGATGTTGTATTTCTGAAAGTTTCATTAAAACCTTAAAAAAAAGGTTTGTGGGCTAAAAATAGAATTTTCAGCTTTCTGGTTTTTCGTTCGATATTATCGTTCGAATGAGGTTTGCAACGACCTGCCACTGTAACTTTGTTAGAAGTATCGTTCGAACGACATTTCATTCGAACGAAAATCTTGTTCGAACAAGATTTGGCGGGAACATTTTTTTGGGGAATTTTTGACACTTTTCCCACTTTTCCCACTATTTTTCCTCACTAACTTTTTGACAGATTTAACTAGTGCGGGAACAACATTTTTTTTAAGACTTTTTCATAACTTTTTCTTCACTAAGAGTGTTTTGAGACTTAATTCTTCCAAAGAAAAGTCCCCTTGAATTTTTGTTAAAATGTTTTAATCCTTAGAACAAAATCAAGGTTTTCACAACCATATTGTTTATTCCAAGTTTCAATATATATACATCTTGCTTGGAGTGTTTGGCACCGGGTTTTCTCTACCGCATTGAAGAGATTGTTTGGGTTTACTTCTAAATCCCTCAAAGAAAAAGAGTTTGTGTTGTTATGGCATTCTCACATGGTGAAAGACACCATGTGTGGTTGACAGTGTACCTATGTCTCATTGGTGATTCCAAGATTCCGGTGGAGCTCCGGGGTTGTCGACTAGGCTGAGGTGTTTACAAGAAGAGGCATCAAGTCTTGGAAGGGGTCGAGTCGAGAAAGTAAGTCATCTGTCTTATAACTGTAAAACCATATTTAGTGGACTTAAGGTTAGGGCAGTCCGAGGTTTTTCCCGTTGCGGGTTTTTCCTCTTAGATCGCGGCGTAGTGATCTATTGTTTATTTTATCTTTAGCAAAAAAAGATAAAATTTTGTTTTAATCATTACTCATGTTTAATTTGGTGCTACATAATTAATTGGGTAAATATTAATTTAATTCAAGTCGTTGCTTAATTTGATAAAATTGGCTTGGCCTAATTTGGAAATATTAAAAATATGACTTAGGCAAAATTCTAGGACTTGGGTTGAATTAAGTTGGTTTGAGTGAAATTAAATTATTTTTTGGATTTAATCTTATTTCACTTTCTTTAATTTTAATTTGAAAAGAAATTAAAATTTGTTAATTTGTTTAATTGAACCATCTTTCGCTTCTGCATATCTAAAAGGAAATTTAAATTATTTTTTTGTGAAGTAAAGTGTGGAGACAATTATTATGCAACACAAATAAATACGAGAGAAGAAATTATCAAGAAAGAACAAGGAATATAAGATGCCAATCACACAACAAAGGATGTACGTGGTTTAGCAAGGATGTGCCTACGTCCACGGTGGTGCAGTTGATATTATTTCAATACACTCCGGAGAGTAATTACAGAGAATACGACTTGTCCTTTTGCCCCGGACCTAAGGTTTAATATATACATGTACATGTAGGTAAGTGGAGGTGATGGGTTTCTCCACGTTTTCCATCTCCCGTATAACTTCCAATTGTGGAAACGTGGGGGAGACTGGATCAATATAAGAGATGAGGGGCCCGGACTTTGGGCCGCCATGACTGGGCTACTCATCCGGGCCCATGGTTCTAAATTTCGGGTACCCACAATTACCCCTAAATTTGTTGGGCCATGTTTATGGGTTCAATAGATTTAAATGATCAGCCATTATGGCTGATTTACGATTCTTCAAAAATTGTGAAGTTGATTTGGCGACACCCGCTTCGCTTATTGTGCGCTATGATTAGAATTTGAAGTCTTGTTGGGATAGCCACTTTTTCTCTCGTCGCTTCAGCCTTTCTAGTACTCTTCTATATTTTGAGAAATTTAGCGCCTCATACCTTCTTCTCTCAATTTCCATTTCCATTGTTTCTTAGTTTTCTGAGCTCGTGCTTCTTCATCACCTGAACCGATATTCTATTTTGTAAGTTTCATGTGCCCTTTCCTTGTACTTTCTCTTTAGTTTATAGCTTTTCTTGGGTCTTCTAATGGCGAAGATTGGGAATAGGTCAATCTCTGAATTTAGGAAATTTTACAACATTCCTGAGTGGGTAGATATTGAGTGTTGTGCCTCCCCTCCTAGGAATGTTAGGGATATAGATGATGCTCACTGGATCCATGTTCTGTTACTTTCCCAGGGGGGACTCACTTTCCCTCCCAATGATTTGTTCCTGCATTTCTTTGGCTATTTCAATATTATTCCTGCACAATGCTCGCCCAATGTGTGGAAAATAGTAAATGGCGTCCATAAGATAAATCAATTGTATGGTACTAGGTTAGAACTTGCCGAGGTCTATTTTTGTTACTCGTTTTCTCGAACTAGTTCAGGTGTCTTATACCTCAAAGCTAGGATCCCTGATAGGGTATTGGTAGTAAACCTACCTGATTCCCATAAGGACTACTGGCAAGAAGGTTTCCTTGTTAGGAATTGGCAGGTCCCTCCCCAATTTGAAGGGTCCAGGTCTGAGAGGTTATCTGTTCCTTTTTACGGGGAGGAATATATAGGTAGATATTGTACTGTTGTTTCAACTTTTGCTGATTTGTGACCTTTCTAACTCTTCTTTGCTTTTTCTTGTGCAGCGAAGTCAAAGAACTTGGAACCTGCACTCAACGAGGTCCGTCTTTCAGAATTGGTAAAGGCTTGGAAAATCAAGCTGAAGTGGTGTCTGATCCCATGTTCATTACAGAAGTTATGAAAGGGGCCACTTTAGAACTACGTTCCATTATCGTTGATGATGGTTCTGGGGATTCCAAACCGAGTGATTATATTTCTCCACATGAACCTTATCATATCAGCATCTCGGATGTTCGCCAGGGATTAACCCTCGATCCATTTGGTGAAGTAGTCAGTCGCAACCAACAGGTTTTTGCGATTATCGACGGCGGTAGGCAGCGGTCCCATGGTGTCCATTCCCCATTGGGCGAAGGGCCATGGACTGGATAGGGACTTCAGATCGCTGGTGGGTTGATGGGCCATAGGAGCGTGGAATTGGAATTTCAGGCATTTGCGAACATACACTGCGGAGTCCGTTTGCATGTATGGCCACCAATAGCCTTCCTTCATTGCTCGAAAGGCTAGAGACCTTCCTCCGATATGACTTCCACAGATTCCTTCGTGAAGCTCGTGTAGCACTTTCTCGACATCACCTGGGTGGACGCATCTAAGGTAGGGATCGGAGAAGGATTTCTTATACAAGTCACCTCCTTTGGATAAGTGAAAGCGAGCAGGTTTGACTCTTATCTGGTGGGCAGTTTTCTTGTTATCTGGGAGCGTGCCATCCTTTAAATAGCCCCTTAAGGGGTCCATCCAGCTGGGGGATGATCCCACCTGGAGTACTTGTTCCACGTTTGGTAACTTGTTGTTGTGGTTAATGCTCGAACAAATGAGGAAATCGATGGGGATGACCCTCTTAAGGTCAGAGTCAACTGCGAACTCAAGGCTGCTAAGGTATCAACGTGACTGTTTTCCCCCCTGGGAAACTGCTGGATGTTGATCTCTTCAAAACTTGACATTAATTCTCTCACTAAGGCGAGGTAGGCTGCAATTCTTTCATCCTTTGCATTGTAATCTCCACTTATCTGATTGGAGACTAGCTGAGAGTCACCGAACACCTGTAAATGTTTTTCTCCTAGAGTTTGTGCCTTTTGGAGACCGACTATTAGGGCTTCGTATTCTGCTTCGTTGTTGGAGGCTGCAAATCCAAGCCTGATTCCTTGTTCAAGGATTGTGTTTTCTGGAGTGATGAGGACAATGCCTACCCCTGCCCCCTTTGAGTTGGAGGCTCCATTAACAAAGAGTTTCCAGGGTCTTTCTGTTTCTTGGTTCTTCTTTTGCTTTGTTGGTTGGGGTTGGTCGGAGAGTTCCTCGCCCGTGAATTGGGCTATGAAATCAGTAAGGATCTGACCCTTGATATCTATCCTTGGTTGAAATTGGATGTCAAATCGGCCAAGCTCGATTGACCACTTAGACAGTCTGCCCGATAAGTCCGCTTTACTTAGGACAGCCTTAAGGGGATGTGATGTAAGGATGATGATAGTATGGGCTTCAAAATAATGCTTCAGCTTCCTCGAGGCTATTACTAGTGCAAAGGCGAGCTTCTCCAATGGAAGGTACCTTTGCTCGGCATCTAATAAGGTCTTGCTCGCGTAGTAAACGGGGTGTTGGATTCCTCCAACCTCGCATATTAACGCAGAGCTGACAGTGTGATTGGATATCGAGAGGTACACGTACAAAGAATCCATTTGTTGTGGTATGACAAGCAGCGGTGGAGAGCTTAAGTAGGAATTGAGCTCATCCAAAGATCGCGAGCAGTCTGGGCTCCACTCTATCAGTTTACTCCCCTTTAGAAGCTCGAAAAAAGGTTTGCACTTCTCGGAGGATTTGGAGATGAAGCGATTTAAGGCGGCGAGCATTCCAGTGAGCTTCTGCACGTCCGGGATTGTTCGAGGGGGTTGTACCATGTCGATTGCATCCATCTGGTCTGGATTAGCTTCTATGCCTCTCTTACTGACCAAGTATCCCAGAAATTTTTCTGACTGGACACCGAAAGAACACTTGTTCACATTAAGCTTCATTCGGTACTTCCTGAGGATTTCGAAGGTTTTTGACAGGTCTGAAAGGTGATTTTCCTTCTTCTTGCAATTAACGAGCATGTCATCGATGTAGACCTCCATTGTTTCTCCCATTTGATCCTTGAACATTTTTGTGACCAGCCGCTGATAGGTTGCCCCCACATTCTTGAGCCCAAATGGCATGACCTTGTAGCAATATAACCCAACTGTCGTGATGAAGGTCGTTTTGTCCTTGTCTGGGGCATACAAGGGGATTTGGTGATATCTTGAGTATGCATCCAGGAAACTCATTCGCTCGTGAGCTGAAGTGGCATCTACTAGTTGGTCTATCTTTGGGAGGGGGAAACTATCCTTAGGGCATGCGTTGTTGAGATCAGTGAAGTCGATGTAAACTCTCCACTTCCCATTATTCTTCAGAACTACTATTGGGTTGGACAACCACTTGAGGAATTGTACTTCCCGTATGGATCCTGCATCCAACAGTTTTTTGACTTCCTTTTCGACTGCTTTAGCCTTCTCGGGTGAAGTTCTTCGTGCCTTCTGCGCGACTGGCTTAAATGTGGGGTCGACGTGCAGCTGATGACAGACCATATCAGGATCGATGCCAGGAAGCTCGTATGGTTCCCATGCGAAAACATCTACGTTGTGTCTCAGCAAGGTCGTCAACTCCTTTTGTTCTTGGTCGGTGAGAGATTCTCCAATCAAGAAGACTCTGCTACTGTCACCAACTTCGGCTATAACTTCTACCAGGTTCTCGACGACACACTCGAAGGGGAGGAGTCTGGTCTCCTCGACTCCAAGTCTTCCATACTTTAATTGCTACTTGGAAGGTATCACACCCTCTTCAACTTTCTCGCTGGATTGACCGGCTTTCTTCTCTGGCTTTGGTCGGATGGCTGCTATGAAGCACTTCCTCGCCATCGCTGGGTCGCCGTGGATCTCCATTACTCCTCGCTCGGTTACATACTTGATCTTTTGATGGTAGGTCGAGGAGACCACCTTCATTGCATGAAGCCATCCTCTACCGAGGATGGCCTGGTACGGTGATTCGATGTCAACTACCAAAAACTCAATCATCTTGGAGACGTTCCCAGCACGAACTGGCAGCACTATCTTGCCTAGGGGCATGGTCATTTTTTCCGTGAAGCCGACCAAAGGAACAGTAGCTTCCTTCAGGTCGGCGACGCTCAACTTCAATTTCCTGAATAGGTCGAGGTACATTACTTCGGATGAACTTCCTTGATCGATGAGCAGCTTGTCGATGTCAAAGTTCGTTATCCTGAGTATAATGACTAGGGCATCATGATGTGGTGTCCTTACTCCCATCAAATATTCATCCGTGAAAACAATATACTTGTTATAGTTGACGTCCTCTGCTCGTCCACGCTTTCCTAACTGTGACTTTACTGGATCGATTTGAAAAGCCTGCATTACCGCTGTAAATTTTTTCATTTCCATTCGAGCTGAGTTCCCTTGTATCTGCTTGACGTCAGATACTCCGTGGATTACTGCGAACTCCTGTCCAGCATCATCGTCCAGCACATTATCGGGTCTCGCCTCTCTGTTGGCAGCCCCTTTCTCTTCCCTTTTTTCCACAAAGTCGTTCAAATGCCTGGACTGGGCCAACTCCTCGAGGTGAGACTTAAGAGTTTTGCAGTGCTCGGTCTTATGTCCTCCCTCTTTGTGAAAAGCGCATCTCAACGCATTGTTCCTCTTCGAGGGATCTCCTCCCATTTTCCTTGGCCACTTGATGAATGGCTCATCTTTGATCTTCGCGAGAATCTTGTAAATTGGTTCCTTGAAGACGGTGTTGACCGCCTGGAATACTTTCGACGCGTCATGGTTCCCCCCGTTCTTGGAGCCATTTTTTCCTTCGTTCTTTCCTCCTTTCCTCCGGTTCTCAGTTTTCTCACCTACCTTAGTAGTGAGCTTAGCTCGACCGTTTTCTCCTGTATTAGGGCGGGTGACATCTTCCACCTTTGCGTATTTCTCGATTTGGGCCATTAGGTCATCAATAGTCATAGCTTCCTTCTTCGTCAGGGACTGGTAGAGGAGGGAAGAACTAGGGAGCCCAATTTTGAAGGAGGCCACTGCTACTTCCTCCGTGCAGTCCTCGATCTTATTGAATAACTCCTAGTACCTCTTCGCGTAATCTCAGAGGGTCTCTTGAGGCATTTTCTTCATTGTTAGCAGAGCATCCATCCTTTTGGGATGGGATCTACTAGTAATGAATCGGGCCATAAAAAGTTCGGCTAGGGATTTGAAATTCTTGATCGACTGGTGGGGGAGCCTTTCGAACCACTTCTGTGCTACATCATGAAGGCTCGAGGGAAAAATGTGGCACATCAGGGCATCTCGGTGACTCCATAGGGTCATGGCCTGTCGGTATTGCCTGATGTGATCGATGGGATCAGTTTTTCCGTCGTAAATCTTGAACCTTGGAATGGCAAATTTCTTGGGAGCTTCCTCCTCTTCAATTTCTCTTGTGAAAGGTGACTTCATCTGGGTTTTGAGAGCTCGCCTCGCGAGTTATCTGGTTGATCTTGTTCCATGGTGAGCGGGATGCTGGTCCATCTCCCTACGGACTATGTTTCGTATGTTCTCGTCGCTGCGAGCAGGGCTCTGGTAGCGGCGAGCTCTTCGCAGCTGTTCGCGGAGGTCATCGTCTGACTCACCTCCTTCGTCCCTTTGAGATTATCGCCTAGGGCTCCTTCCTCGGCTGCGAGATTTGCTCTCCTGAGGGCTAGAAGTGCGATATCGGCGTCTCCTGTTATCAGGACAAAGCTCCCTCTCCAGTCTTTCCAGTCTTCTTTTCAAGAAAGCATTCTCAGCCTCGTATCTGTGAGAAGACTCCCTCTGCTCGTGGAGCCTTGCCTCATACGCATCAATCAACCTGGATCTCTGTGTGGACCTCGCTGGTCCCTGACTTTCTTCTGAGGCTGGTCTTTCCAGGTGAGCTCTCTGATCTGAACGTCGGACTTCAGACCTAATCCTGTGAGGAGCAGGTGGCTCTTGAATATATCCCACTTGGGGAGCATTGCTGCTATGACCAGACATCTTAAACTCCTTTCTTGACGTGGGCTCTTCTCAGGGAAAGATGAACGCTTCCCACAGACGGCGCCAATTATGGAGACAATTATTATGCAACACAAATAAATACGAGAGAAGAAATTATCAAGAAAGAACAAGGAATATAATACGCCAATCACACAACAAAGGATGTACGTGGTTCAGCAAGGACGTGCCTATGTCCACGGTGGTGCAGTTGATATTATTTCTATACACTCCGGAGAGTAATTACAGAGAATACGACTTGTCCTTTTGCCACGGACCTAGGGTTTAATATATACATGTACATGTAGGTAAGTGGACGTGATGGGTTTCTCCACGTTTTCCATCTCCCGTATAACTTCCAATTGTGGAAACGTGGGGGAGACTGGATCAATATAAGAAATGAGGGGCCAGGACTTTGGGCCGCCGGGACTGGGCTACTCGTTCGGGATCATGGTTCTAAATTTTGGGTACCCACATAAAGATTTTCAAAATCGAGGGTTCCTTGCATTTCCAACAAGTGGTATCAGAGCAGGATCGCTAAATTATTGCGTTTAGGATCCTTTAAATATTTTTGGCTAAAATGAAATTTTTCCCATTTTTAAAATTTCCTATTTTCGATGGTTCTAACTACGCGCATTGGAAAGCGCGAATGAAATCGGCACTAAAATCTATCGACAAAAGAGTTTGTTTATCTGTCATTAACGGGTGGTCCCCACCTGCGTATTTAGTAGATAATGAGCGTGTTCCCAAACCCGTAGATAGATGGAGTGAAAATGAATTTAAACTTTCAAATTTTAATTCCCGAGGTTTAAATGCCTTGTTTGGCGCGGTCACACCGGATGAATTCCGACGCATTATGATGTGTGAAATCGCTAAAGAAGCTTGGGATATTTTACAACTAACTCATGAAGGTACTAGTGTCGTTAAAGCTTCGAAACTCCAAAGCCTCACCACTCAATTTGAAACTATCAAAATGAATGAAAAATAAACTTTTGATCAATTTTATGCTAGACTTTCCGATATTATTAATTCATCCTTTAACATGGGAGAGAAAATACCCGACAACCGAGTAGTAAAGAAAATTTGAAGGTACCTACCCGATAGATTTATTACAAAAATGATCATTTTAAATTCTTTACCAACTTTAGCCTCTACGAAATTACAAGAGCTTGTAGGTGATTTACAAACCTATGAACTGGACATG
This sequence comes from Sambucus nigra, assembly GCA_949130495.1. Classification (NCBI taxonomy): domain Eukaryota; kingdom Viridiplantae; phylum Streptophyta; class Magnoliopsida; order Dipsacales; family Adoxaceae; genus Sambucus; species Sambucus nigra. Next base: position 341,970,224 of record OX422212.1, on the reverse strand, counting down.
TTTTTCTCTAAAACTGGAAAGAAAATAGAAAAGGGCGTTGCTTAAAGAGATCGAAAAGAGGAAAAACAAGTAGTAGAGAGTGAAAGTGATAATGAATCGGAAAATATGGCTATGTTTGCTAGAAATTTTAGAAAATTTCTTAAAGTTAACAAAGATAAATTTAAAAATGATTTTAAGATATTTGAAAAATCTACACACGACAAAGTTGAGAAGATCCCTAAAACTATTAATGAAAGCTTAAATACGCATGAGTCAAATTGGTGTTTTGGTTGTGAAGGGTATGGCCATAGGGCAAAAGCGTGTCCCAATAAAGTAAGGAGAGAGGGTAAGCAACCAATCTCTTTTAATGCAACCCTTAGTGATAGTGATTATGAAGAGGGACCCAATTCCCCCACTAAGCCCAACTTTGTGGCTTTTATGGATAGTCGTGTGAGCACCAATAATGAATCTTCCCACGAATAAATTCAAACACATGACACTTCCGGGGTCAAAGTTTATGATTCCCTTGCTTTTAATGGTAGTGAGAGTGAAGAAGAAATAGAGAGTGAAAATGAAGAAGAGGTTGATGTGAGTGAACTTCAAAATGCTTTTCAAGAAATTTGTGAAGAGTCTATTAAATTAAAAAGAGAAAATTTGAAATTAGAAATGACTTTAAAAGAGCGCGTCAATTCGTTGATGATAGTGCGTTAGTGGAAGACCGTAGGACACGAGAGAGAACTCTTCGAGAGAAGCTTGAATATGTAGAAGGTGAGAGAGATTACCTCAGAGGTTTAATGGAATCCTTGAAAAAGGAGCTTATTAAGTTTGATGATATAAATGTTTTATTAGAGTCTAATATTTTAGAATTAAAAAATGAATTAAAAGATTCTAGAAAAGTCAAATTTGATTTGGAGTGTAGGTCCAAAAAACTAGATAAAATCTTAGTCACCGTCCAAATAAAAAATGACACTTGTGGTTTAGGCTTCGATACTTGTAATGAACCTCCTCATAAATCCAAATCCAATGGTTTAGGAGAATCACCTAGGAAAGATTTTAGAGATCATTCCTTTGGTAAGTCTTTTCGTCGAGTCTTTAAGTGCTCACATTGTGGTCGAAAAGGTCATCTTAGAAAATTTTGTTTTAATCTTAAATGAGTTCCTAGAAAATCCAAATGTAAGGCAACCGAGGTAGCCAAAATTCCTACACCCCTAGATCGTCATTCATCATTAGTTTGCGTTAGGACATGTGACTTGGTAGCTTTACAAGATAGGGTTTTTTATTCTCATTTACTATCACATGCTTCCTCACTTACTAAATCTAAAGGTTGAATGTGTTAGTTTTGTTTGCATACTCTAGGTTTTTGTGCTTCATATTATATATCATTGCTAGGTTTATGCATGTTTAATCATTTTCTAGTCTATGCTCGATGATTAATCACATGCTAGAATAATGATTTTTGTCTATCTTTTGTATTATATTTCTTTCATTTTAGTTTGCATTAAATGAAAAATACAAAAAGATTTTTGATTATCATTTGGGTTTTATCTCTTGGTAATTTAAGCTTAATAAAATATTCAAATGATTTTTGTTTATCTTTTGAGTATATATTTTTATTTTTGGTTAAAATTTTCAAAAACTCAAAAAGAGTGTTTTTGTGTATTTTAGTTTGACACACTTTATGTGGCATACACTTGTGTTAGAATCCCACCTTTAACGCTCCCATGTGGCTAGAACTTTTGGTTTATATTGTCAATCCTTATTATGTTCTTTACCATGCTTACATGGAGTAGTTGGATTTTGTGTTGATATAATGGATTATATTTTTATATGCCTCTATTCTCACATGCACGAGCTCTTTTGAAATTTTAACTTGATATGTATATTTAAGCTTTGTGAAGTGTTCTCCTACCAATCTTGTCATCTACATACTTATGACCTAGGAGGACTAGTGCATGTCAAAATCCGTTGCACGTGAGATTTCTGTGAGATATAAAAAATGATAAATATAAATGTGCACGGGGAAAGGATCCGAAAGGATTTATTATCCTTTGCAAATAGTAAGCCACTGCTTGTTTGGACCTAAAAGAAATACGTGGTCCAAAGGCCTAAAAATAGAATTATGGCATTAAAAGGAAAAATAATTGTCAAGGCCTATTTTTGTTTGATATATTCATTCAAATATATATGCTTTTTGAGGGAGATTGGATGGTATATCAACGGTTGGCACAATTCCCGTTTATCCTAGTTGTACTATAAATGTCATGACTCTATTGGTTTGTAGAAGCATCAAAAATCTAGGCTTGTATGCATTATGTATGTTTGCTCATTGAGTTCATTTTATATTATCACATGAGGTTATATTCAAATGTGATGAATTTTGCAATCAATTCAGAACTCTGTGAACATGTTTTAAGTGATTGGGTCTAAATTTAATTATTACTAGTTCACACCCCAACACTTCCATTTCCATATGACACATTTTTGCCATACGAGTGTGAAAATCTTATCTTATTTTGTGTCATTTGTGTGTTTATATCTATATATATATATATGTGCGTGTGCATCTTTGGTATATCTAGAGTATGTATATATATGATTTTTTTGGTCTTTGCCTTGCTTTCTAGTCTCTCTATGCTTTAATTCATAATTGGTATCTATCTGATTGCATTATTTGTTGATATCACGTGATTAATAATTTATGTATCATATTGGTATCATTTTCTTCCATCCTAGTAGGTATCCATTACTATTTTTTGGATTAGTTATGATTTTGTTGCCCACGTGCTTTAATGTTCTCATCACTTTATGCACATTTGCATGTTTAGCTTGTTATCCCATCCATTCCAACCATTATTTAGTTTAAGGGGAGTATATGCTTTAATTGGGGGAGACATGTTATGTTTTGATTCTTTAGCCTTTGTCTATTCCTGAATGAAAAGGGGGAGAATGATAGGGGGAGAAATGGTATCTATTCCTATTATAATCGTATCTTAGTTTGGGGGATATTTTTCTTAGGGGGAGACGTCTTTCTAAGTAGGTCATGTTTTTAATAAATGGGAGAATTAATTTAGGGGGAGTACTTATTTTAATTGCATTTCATATTTTGATATTCCCTATGCATTTAATGTGTTTGCTTAAGTGTTCAGGAATTCTTCTAAGTGAAAATTTTCATCGTCGACAAAGATATTGATGCTTGGGTTGTTTGAGTCAAGCATTGTATTTTTATTTTTGGTGGGACATTTTTATTATTCTAGTACAACTTGATGGCCCTTTAGGATTTTTGTTGGTTTTTGTCCCGGAATAGCCAAATGGGGCGATTTGTAAGGAAAAAAATTTCCAATTGAGTCCTTTGTAGTTTTGGCTCAATTCCGGACAAAAACGTTTGAGTTATAGGATAGAGTTATTGACCATCCTTCAAGCCTACGACAAACTAAAATTGAAGACGTAGCGGCCAAGAGTATAAAGATTCATCAAACGTCGTGTTTATTGTGCTTCGTTTCTACTTCAACAACATTGGTTCCATTGCTTCTAAGGTATGAATGCTTTTTGAATATATATCTATAGGACCTTGGAAAAATTTTCATTCGGTGAATTTTTATTGTAAGTTTATTTTAAACTGTTGTATTTCAGAAAGTTTCATTAAAACCTTAAAATAAAGTTTCCGAGCTAAAAATAGAATTTTCCGCTTTCTGGTGTTTCGTTCGAACGAGAATGTCATTCGAACGAGGTTTTCAACGACCTGCCACTGGAACTTTGTTAAATCTTGTTCGAAAGAGATTTGGCGGGAACAATTTTTTGGGCAGTTTTTGACAGTTTTCCCACTTTTCCCCACTAACTTTTTGACAGATTTAACTAGTGAGGGGAGAAAATATTTGTTAATACTTTTTCATATCCTTTTCTTCACTAAGAGTGTTTTGAGAGTTAATTCTTCCAAAAAAAAGTCCCCTTGAATTTTTGTTAAAATGCTTTAATCCTTAGAACAAAATCAAGGTTTTCACATCCATATTATTTATTCCAAGTTTCAGTATATACACATCTTGCTTGGAGCGTTTGGCATCGGGTTTTCTCTACCGCATTGAAGAGATTGTTTGGCTTTACTTATAAATCCCTCAAAGAAGAAAAGTTTGTGTTGCTGCGGCATTCTCACATGGTGAAAGGAACCATGTGTGGTTGACAGTGTACCTATGTCTCATTGGTGATTCCAAGATTCCGGTGGAGCTCCGGGGTTATCGACTAGGCGGAGGTGTTTACAAGAAGACGCATCAAGGCTTGAAAGGGGTCGAGTCGAGGAAGTAAGTCATATGTCTTGTAATTGTAAAACCATACTTAGTGGACTTAAGGCTAGGGTCTACCAAGGTTTTTTACCGTTGTGGGTTTTTTCTCGTACATCACGACGTAGTGATTTATTGTTTATTTTATCTTTCGCAAAACTCACCTAGAACGCATGCTTAGGTAAAAAGATAAAATTTTGTTTTAATCACTACTTATGTTTAATTTGGTGCTACAAAATTAATTGGGTAAATATTAATTTAATTCAAGTCGTTGCTTAATTTGATAAAATTGGTTTGGCCTAAATTGGAAATATTAAAAATATAACTTAGGCAAATTTCTAGGACTTGGGTTGAATTAAGTTGGTTATAGTGAAATTAAAATTTGTTTGGATTTAATCTTATTTCACTTTATTTAATTTTAATTTGAAATGAAATTATAATTTGTTAATCTGTTTAATTGAACCATCTTTTGCTTCCACATATCTAAAAGTAAATTGAAATTATTTTTTTGTGAAGTAAAGATTTTCAAAATCGGGGGTTCCTCGCGTGTCCAACACATGGTATTACAAACATTTCTCCTTGGGGAGTTTCACACCCGAAATTCTCGATCCTTTAATCCTTAAGCTTATGGGGTTCGCCAACTTCTATTCTAAGCCATAGAAATCTTCCAAGACATAATCAGCGAAGTTTTCAACACTAAGGTCACCATACAATCAACATTCTCAATGCTCACTATCTCGGTAACCATGAGTTTCGCATAGCCGACTTTGAGTCTCCACTCACTTGATGACTATGTCCAAATAATTTCTAGTACTACCCAAGCTAGTACCCAAGGCATACTGATGCCTCTATGAGCAAAGACTTTCTAGCGGTCGACACTCACCAATGTGAACTGTAATACAACCAACCATTGTATTCATCATCAAACTCAATTCTAGTATTGGACCGTACATCACGTGTTCCAAAATTTTCAAGATATCCTGACTACACAACTCGCAAGAACTTACCGATAACCATACTATGTTATTCTCTCACTCTAAGGAGTAATATTCTTATCAAGTCATCCCATTGTACCCAGGTTACACCCTCCGCTGCATCACTCTGATGAACCTTGTACTACCCTAGGCGTCTCACCTTTGAGTACTTGCTACATCCCCACTCTAATCCACTTACCGTAGCAAAGCAACATCATATGCTAAGTTTTTCTTGATTTCCAACACTATACCATATCATCATGTCACCATCCCGCTCTTTGCAAGATGAGCCGCTTACTGCCGTGCTGACCAGTCAAAAGTCCACTAACCCTAAGAAAGATCAATATTAATAGAAAATCGTATGGCCGAAAGCGCATCTGTAATACCCTGTAAGTTATAAGATTCTTAAAATAAGGGATTAATTAAAATTTAATTATGGGAAATTTAATTAATAATTAATCCGGATTAAAATAAATGTTAACTATGAAGATAAGGGTCATTATTTATTGATGAGAATATTACTAAGTGAATAAAGTAATATATAATTGTGAATTTATGAGAATTGTCATGAGTGAGAAATACGATAATTAAGGTTATTAAGTCGGGATGCGCATGTTAGTCATGTCGGGACTAAATTAATGGAGTAAAAAGTAAATTATTTATAAGTCACTCAAATGGTTATTTTGAGTGCGCCAATGCATCCGGAAGGGTCAAGATAGTTAGAAAATTCTACTCGGGGGTTTAGTTTGGGTCCCCGAACAGTTTTGGGCCAAACAGGCATCCCAAAAGGGCATTTTGGTAATTTGTATTTTTTGAATATAATTAGTGACAAAAATTAAAGTAATAAAAGGTGACGAATGTGGGTAGGAATAGGTCTATCAGTGTTAGACACAGAAGGTCCAAAAGGGGGAAGGAGGAGGAGGAGAGGTTTCTAGGGCCAGTACACATTTCTCACCACTGAGACCACCACCGCATAGATCGGAGAACGAGGATCGTACCCAGACCAACGAAATCAACTGATCAAAACTTTTTTTGTGAGGCAAGTTTTTAATTCTTGTTGTCTTTTAGCAATAATGATGTTCATGTTAGTGTAGGTAATAAACACCCTTGAATTTAATGTGAAATTGATGAACAATGATGATTACATGCTTAAAGAAATGATTCGTTTTATGTAGTTAGAGGAGTAACCATGAATGTATGATGAATATTGGTGATTAAATCTGGGATTAGAATGATTCAATTAGTAAGTTGAGGAATTAGGGTTTAGTTTCATTGATTTGAGGATTTTGAAATTTATCAAGTTTTATGCAAGATTAATTGATTCTAGGGTGTTAAAAATCATCCCTATATGTTGGAACTATGTTAGGTTTATCAGTTAGAGCATGTGTAGCCCATTATCATTTTATTTATGTTAGAGAGACATTGTACTCTTTTCATTTCAGCATATCCGTTTCAGTTGGATTTGGTATTGTTATGATTGATGGTTTGGATTTCAGTATTTGGATTGATTATGTCAGCTTTATCATTTTGAGTTAGATGGTGTTTTATTCATAAATTATTTATTCAAAAATAGGGAAGGTGTGAATGGATAAATTAATTGATTTTAATTAGTGGACAAAATGTTTTGGCACTAGCTTAATTAATTATTAGGTGATTAATATAATATCATTTTCGATAGTGATACTAAAACTGAACCAATTGGATACTTTGATTTAATTTCATAAAGGACAAATCACCCGGTATTTAATTAGGCGGGATGTCACAATAACCACCCATATAAAAAACTTTGTGCAATAGTAAGAATACCTCAGATGGGCACACCCAGTTATCGAGCTTCATTGACCATACCCGGTCCACCGCTCCCTCAATGGCCTAACCACATCGTACCACTACATGTCACCAATCTGAGTCATCACAAAGGTGAGAATACGAGTCCCCCTATGGCCAAAACCGAAAGGGACACACGAGAGTCAGAAGGAATAAGAAACCGTCCCGATAAATTCCTCCCATTGGCTTTCGACTTTGACTTACAAAAGCGAACCTATGCCGTATACTTCAAGCCATTCCACTAATTCCTAGATTTATCATCGAGAATAAATTCTAGCCACATACCCTAGCTTGGGTCACTAGCCATGACGAATGGAATCACAAATATTCATTATCATAGCATGAAAGTAATTTATGAATCGGTGGTCCTTTAGGAAGTCAATTCCCGACTTACCTCCTTGGGAGAAAGGCCTTACCCTTCATATCCTTGTCATACACGGACCATTTCGATTGGCAGATACCTTATGCCCTTGTCTATATCGACCTTTTCCAATTACCAGTGACAACGTCACCAACCTACTACACCTAGCTTATTATCATCCTTATCATATCGTGATCAAAATCCCAAACTTCTATAGTCATTACTTAGTTCAAGAGAGACACTCACCTTACCGTGTCTTTTGACCACAAGAGATTGCCACCAAACTTACTGTCGATTTCAACCCACAGAGAACTTACGTGGTGACCACACCCGCCGCCATTGGCTTTCTAAAGGTAGTAAATACCACATAGGTCTACATCTTCTAGCCCGTACGATCTTGGCAAGACGTGCTAAAAACTAACCCTTACACTTCTAAGGCTACCCTAACATATACCATCGACACGCCGACATTATAATCATATTTCAATGTTACCCCACCTCGGATGCCATTTTTAAGTCTCCACATGGATTCCTCACTCTATGTCTCGAATACATTACCTAGTAAATCTAAAAATCTTGTATTACCACACCCATGCTAGCCATTCCATGACATCCGAGCATCACTCCTGTAACGATTCAACTATTACCCTACCTTAGGGATTATACCACCCGTCTGTTCCGATTTGGGATGCTACACCTGACACGTACACTATACGATCAGCAATCGAGAATCATCCCTTGGCCCTTCACACAATCTTTACTATAATGTTAAATCACATTCATACCAGATTAATTGGTCTCCCAATTACACTAAACACATTTCATATAACCGTCCTCAAGACCCGACAAGATTTCATCACCCATACCTTCATCATGGTAGGTGCACTCTACAAACCCTTCAACACCCACATCATGATTACTCGGTGCTCATGAAGACATTAGTCTAATAGCTTCTACCTGTAGTGCATATTAACCATCAAACACCTCAAGGCATCACATCATTCAATATTTATCCTCAATGATGCCATACACAATTTTTTCCAAGGACCACCTCAAAGTTCATATGAACTACTCTCACACAAGGATTTCCTCGCACCTAGCCATTACCTCAGTAGCTAAAATGAGTCTCTAAACAAAGATTAGAATCTTTCCTTATGCCAAATGGTTATGAATTCAAGCCACGTACATACCCCAACCAACACTACTACGGATTATGCCAAGGTACAGGATGTCGCCTGTAATTTATAAGCCTCAATACCTACCTCACTTAATCCTCAATAAATGTTAAAATATAACAAAAAAGTTTCCTCACTATGCAAACATCATATCATGCATTAACCTACGAGTGAACATGATTATATAGATCTTGGTAGGAAATGGGACGTCGGGTATTGCCCATAAATGCCAATAGATACTCCATAGATTCCACGCAGGATCCTATTCCTTAATACCACATTATAATCAAGATGTAATAAACCCAATTCCTTAACCAAGGATATCATATACTTTCTCATCACGAGATAAATACTTATGAACGTCACTCAGTCATCTTGTCTCCATACATGAGATAAACAACCTTTACAGCTAGATCGCAAAGAACACTACTCACTCTTGCCACTACCAAGGTTACTCTCATCATCAAGGTTATCATATGATACATCTCACAAAGGATCGCATCATTGCCACTCTTATCCTACTTTACTTTGTATGTTCGCCCAACTATCGTCAATTGCGATGTCAGCCCAAAGATCGAATTTGCCTAATTACATCACTAGTGTTAACTACCCATAAGCACCGCACCTAAGGGTTATATACTTTTTAATCACCAATCATCAGTGCTTGGTTATGATACCCTAACCATTAACCTCTACCGTTGACTATATGTAACTCGTGCCACTTGCCCAATGGGTGTCATTTGACTCTATCGACAATTCAATAATTCCATGTCACTAAGAATTTAACATAGGCATCGCACACTAACAACCATGGTGTCACCACTATTGTCTTGCATGGACACCTATAAATTACTACAATTTTAATGATACGCGCGAAAGAGATTAATAACTATCAACTTGATCGCGTGCCAATTGGCACCAACTCACTTGTCATGCTAACTTCTTTGATGTTATTGCGAGGACTCGATCTAACCATCATCAAACTATGATGATCGGACCGAACCAACATCGATATCAAAATGATGTGATATCGACCTCACCACGTCACTCCCGAAAGGAACCCTGCACCTAGAGATCTGATATCATTTGTTACGTCCCAACCCAGATTTATGGGTTACCCGTAGTCAACCCAGTGCGACCCAAAGGTTAGATGCGAATTGCAATGAAACAACATATATAATGTTTCTAATCCAATTTTATTTTAATTAAAATTTCACTTGTTTATCATACTACTCCATTTTCAAAATAAACAACGTGAGGGACCCATGGGGAGCACCCCGAAGTCTTAGCATACAGAGCTACTAACGTAAAATAAAAAAAATACTTACTAGTATCATGCTTTTAAAATACGAAACTGCTCCTAACCTATCATAACAAAGAGAGGGTGTGAGCCAATGATCATTGGGCAATAAACAAATGAAGTATAGAATCGAACGACAGAAAGAATACTCTAACACGTTATGTCTATGCACACATGCGACTACCTTGTATATATATATATATATATATATAAAATAAGATAGCATGGTTTTTGAATTTAGAAAACGTAAAAGCCCAATAACGCTCCAGATTTTGCCACATCATCCTCTTAAAAAATCAATGGTTGTGATTCATTCTTCAAAACAATAATCCCGCCCAAATATTTCACAGCATTTCACCTTTAATTCAAACATCAGTTTTGTTATTCCCCTTCCTCTCCCTAACTATTCTTTCCCCAAACAACCCTCCCTCCCCCTCTCTTTCTAACACCGTCTGCCACCACACAAAAAACCACCATGCAAAAACCCAAGTCGATCCTCTACCACCACGCAAAAAACAACAGGTGGTTGCATTATATAACTTATTGAAATTTCATCTCTCTACTTTTTGATGAACGGTTTGTATTTTACAAGTTTTTTTATTTTTGTTAATTTTTTATTCATATTTTTCTTTTGGTTTCTCATTGACTTTGCAGATCTGTCCCTTCACAAAGAGATTCATGTCTATTTGGTGTGGAGAATCATGAATAGGTATTCCATTTTATGTTCAGATGTTCATTTTGTTTTTGATTTTTAAACACTTTAATGAAATCTTTTTTGAATATTTTATTATTTTACCCATCCCCAGTTCCTTTTTATCTAGAAATGTGATATTAAATTGTCGTGAATAGGTCTTGATTGTTGATGATGTAAAAACTGAACATTGAAGTTGGTTACTTTTATTCCTTTCAGGTGTCGATCTAAAACAATTCAAATTCAAGGTTTTTGTTTTGTTTTATAAGGATTTTATAATCAAAGTTAGTTTATGGATAAATTTAATTGGCTTCTACAGCATCACGAGAATCCACCCACCATCTTCATGCCCTTTGAAATTTAATGAATATATTATTTATCTTTGTTATGGGTCCTTCAAAATTTTTTGGATTTTTATTAAATTATCATCAATATGAATTTGCGACTATTCATTTTCCAAGTTCTGTTAGCTTCACATCTATAATTTAATATACATATTAAGTTTTTAATTATTTTCATGGTGATTTTTACTTTATTTAATACTACCATCAAATCATTATACGCCGTTTTGTATTTTTTATACAATTTTTTCACATACAGCATTACAAAATAATTCATTTTAACAAATACTTCAAAATTAGGTTGTTTAGTTAATTTGAAACCTTATGGTGTGCTAAGTTAAAAATTACAGTATTTTAAGACATTAAGAAATGGGTGCTTACTCATTAAACTATACATTTATTATTGATGTCATATTTCCAAAATTATTCATGGTTGTACTCTCTGTTTTGGTAATGGGTGCTCACAGAGGTTGCACCTGACTTTGAGGTATGAAATTATGTTTAGCCAAATTAGTTTTTAAAGATACATAAAGTATCATAGTCTATGATAAATGTTCCATATTTAATTGGTGTTGTTTGTTTGCAGTAAATAACTATTGGTAAAATGATCTTTGGCTTAACATATGAGATATTGGACCAATTTAAAATAGTTCCATAACATTAAAGATATTTTCCTTTGCATTCAATATTGAAGTTATGTTATGATTACCTTTTCCATTTTAAGTTAAGGTTCTAACATAAAATTTGTTAGTACTTAAACAAAGTCAAGGATCCCAAACAATTGGTATTAATATATCAATAGTATGTCATTTTGTTACTGTCATTAATTGGACATGGAGATCATAATCAAGTCTGGCAATGTATGTCACATTCATGTGCTTTCACATATTTATTTATTTCATACTTCCTCACATTTTTCTGCCCATTAATATTCATTCTTCTTTCCAGATTTATCAAGCAGAGGATGTGTATGTTAAGAATCATTACATTCTGATTCAACAGTTCGTTTGAAGATGTTCAATATGCACAATTTGCAGTATTTTTCAAAACAAATTCATTGCCTACATATAAGAAACATAGTTGTTTTTATCCGCGATTAATCGGAACTTGACATCATTCATACTGAGGTTACTCAAGACATTATTTTTTTTACCCAACCATTTTTATTCATATATTATTTATGTATTTCAAGAAAAGAAAACTTGTTGGAAAATGTCGTGTAGTGGCATGTCACTTTTTGTCATGTAGAGTCATGTCACTTTTCTTTGGATCGGGTTCGTGTTTCATTAAAAAAAAGATTTTGTGTTGTGTCGTAATGTGACTTTAATTTGTATTGTATACCAGGTAAAAAATAAGATTTCATATTGTTTCGAAGTGTATAAAAAATATTTTTGGAGTGTATAAGAAACTGGCGTTGGATTAAAAACACCGTAAATTTTTAGGGTGACTTTTAAGTTCAATTTTAATGCACATTCTTATTTTTACAAATTGAGAGTAAAGGAGTGATTTTTTTCCTTTTCATCTGGTTCCATAATAAAATTTTATGATTAGAAAAAAAGATACCTATAATGACTCTCATGCCCCCACTTTCCAATGTTCCCGTCACTTATCCGATCGAATTTTTTGTCGTTTCGCGATTACTTGCTTTGGAAATTTTCGTCCTGCCTGAAGGCACGGGTATCCGCTAGTGTATATATATATATAGATACTTAATGCTTATCCAGATTAATTTACCTCAATCTTATAAAAGACTTTCCTTTTCTCATTTTAGCATTTCTCACTTTATTTAACCCACATGGTTCAACACTTGAAACCACTACACTTAATTTAATCGAAATCATTTCTTTACAGAATTCACCTTTTTTATCTAATACATATTAGTATTTTCTTTGAAACCCACCCTTTAAACACAAGTAAACACCGTGTTAGAAAATACTCATTTAGCCTTTGAAAAACCTTTCACAACATGTTCTTTTGTTAATTATGGCTTTAACAGCTTATGTTGCCTAATCACCCCTTTTCCAACTTACTATATGGACATTAACCAATTACACATTTACTTGTCAATTTTAACCTTTGTCGGAACATTTATTAAATCATTCAAGTTAGGTTGTATTAGTATATTTCACCTCGTAACTCATTTCCTATCATGTTCCTTATTCCTTTATCTTTTCTCGAAATCTTCCAAATACCGCATACTTCAACGGACTCCACCCAACCGACTATGCACCCCATATGCTCTGGCCAGTTATTTTGGATCTTTCACCCTAGGGCTCCGGGCCCTCCTTGATTTTTTTGGTGCCATCTGAATTCCTTTTAATGTGTTTTAATATTTTAGAAATGTCCACATTATTCCTCCTTTCCTTTTTTTCCTACGGAAGCCAAAACCTGGGGTTTCACCCTAACTTGTGTTACATTTTGAAATTTACCATTTCTTTTCCTTTATATTTTATTCCAAAAAATCATATTCATTTAGGACCACTTTGCATAACATCTTTTCCAACATTTTTATTTCATAAAAATGTTTCACTTTAAGTAAAATTACCATTTTAGCCAATTATTTCCTAACTCATCTTTTACTCCATTTCCGCAAGGGTTATTTCTTCCAAAGCACTATTAAGTTGCCCACACTAACGTCTTAAGTGTTTTAATAACTTAACACCCTTTTTAACCTTGGAGTAATATTCTTCTACATGGAAAACATATTTACTCTATTATTTCTTTTTCAATTTCATAAGTGTTAATATTTTCCAACAATATTAAGTTATACACATGAACTTTCCAATGTTTAACCATTAACACTTATTCAACACCTTTATTAACCATTTCCAAACTGGACATTTCTTTACTTCTTTATTCAAGAAATCTATTTACGCTTAAAAACTACTTTTATAAGAAAATATTATTTCTTTTTATCAACACATGTAGTCTTACAACCTTATGTTCATTACACTTTTAATCCTATTTTCACTCACTTGAAGACTAAAATTTCCACTTTCTCTTTATTCCATATTTAAACCCAACTAAATCATCTTTAAACTTATTTATACACTCATCATCCACATACTATAAGTTTATATGCATGACAAGATGGATTTTAAACCTGAAATCCTACTTAATGGGTTAAACATACTTTTCATTCTAGAAATTCATCCTACCTGCAAAAATAAACTTTCAAAGCATGAAAGAAAATTATTTTCTTTTAACCCAATAAATTTCCATTTTTCATAAAATCTTCATTTTTCCAAGAAACTTTAAAACATTATTTCACAAAAAAATTCCAAAATAAATCATTATTTTCAAATATTTTATTTCATAAAATGTTTAACATCAATCCTTCTAGAAAATAAACCATTTTTATTAAATACTAACTTTTAGTATTTCAAAACCTTTAAACATTTATTAATTCATTATTTTTAACAAAATAAAATCTTATCAATATTTTTATTTTATAAAAATATTTGTTATTTTCGACACATCAATTTCATCATTTAATCAAATGCACCCTACTAATGTAATATAACCACAAGACTACAAATATGCAAAATAAAGTCTTAGTTCTAAGAATAATGTTTTTCTACCTCTAAAGGATTCAATGGTGGTAGAAATGTTTGTGTAGGAGGATCAATCCCCACCTCTAAATGTGGCCTTAAGGGGTTACCAAATGCGTCCTCCAAAAATGATCCAAAATGTGCTCTTTCAAAGCTTATAAGCAAGACCCGCTTCAAACTCTGAAGAAGCTTCATCTTCATCTTCTACAAGACCCCGCTAATAATTCTCCAAAATTCATATATCTTCTTTAACAATGATAAATAAAAGGGTGTAAACACTGCAAACATGGTTGAATATACTAGGAAGATGGTGTTTTATGGTAGTAGAGTGGTGGTTTATGGACGGAGGTCATGGAAGACCACCCACCTCTCTCTTTCTCTCTTTCTCTATATCTCTATCTACTTTCATTTTTCTCCCAGAAAAAGCCTAAACATAGTCTTATAAGACCCTCTCAAAGCCTAAATTCTCATTTTGTCAAATCTGGATTGATCCGGGTTTGACACCACAACAATCTCATGGTCAAAGACCTGACGTTGCTCAAGGGCAATCTGATTAAAAAATTTCCATCTACGTCGTTTGAATGATAAGCCCATGTCGTTCAAACAACTTATCCACCTCATTCGATGTTTTCTTAGCGCGACCCTTTGGACGACATGCCACTATAAAGCATTGGAATCTAGTTTCAAGCCTTGCTTCGCGTGACCCTCCAATGTCATTCGAACGACCTCTTATTTTTCCCATTCTTTTACTTATTCAATTTTTGACCCACGAACCTTCTTATAATCATATTAACCCCTCTTCAGAATAATTTTTACATAATTTAATTAGATTATTGGAATAAGGTGTTACAGTTATGTATTTGGTTTTGCTTGTGTTGGGTACACACCCTACAAATAAACTTATATTTTCATACAATATTTAGACCAAGCGGCATTAATGGCGCGTCCATATATGATATGATAGTTAGACCCAAACTAGATTATATTGCCATCATTTTGTGCTTTATATATGTAATACAATTACAAGAACTAGAATAACATGCCAAATGAAGAAATAATATCATCAGTAAACATGAGCGAATTTAAGATACTTATTTTTTAAGATTTAATGATAGCATTAGGACTACAATTCAATATGATATTTGTTGTTAAATTTTCATGATATATTTGTTCAAGTATTGCATTTCCAAGTTTTGTGTATAACTTTTGGAAGTTTTCTTACTCTAAAACTTATTGGTGACTTCATTAAAATGTAATAATATGAATGATGGTACTCTTTTGTTGACAATTATATATCATGTTTGTAAATTTATTGTTACTAATTTTACAAGATCAATATTTGCATTGTTATAATGAGGTGATGGCAACATGTGCAGTGACATAATGCCTACATTTTTATCATGTGTTCAAGTAACATGTCAAATTTTGTCTAATTCTTATATCAAGGTGATGCGATGACATATATAAGGATGTTGGTTCACACATTTAGTGACATGATAGTGCTATGTAATCATATGATAATTACACACGTGATTATGCGTGTGTATATATAATGTTGAATTTCAATCATATTTTTTGTGATGTATTTGATTTCATGTTTTTAACATGACACTATAATCGTACTAAAATGGAAATAATGTTTTTGATGAAACAATGGTCATGTGTGTGCTCACATGTATAAGAGTGTTATTATAATTTTAGTATCATGAAACCTAATATTTGATCTCGTGTCTAATGTTGTTTCATTGAAGTTCATTAAGTGAAATTTAATGGTACAATTTTACTTTTTGGTGTATTATGCACTAATTTAAACAATATTTTCATCATTGGCTAACTAGATATAGTCAGTAAGTAAAATATGATGCGACATTATTTATGAGTTATATTTAATGATTTGTCACGTATATTAAAAAATTTAATGTTAATCATTGCATTTCACTAAGTATTATATAACATTCAGTTTATTTGAGTATTGATGGAACATAATAAAATTTTCTCAAGAGTAAAGGTTTGAAATTTTTTAATAGGATTAATTTCAATAGTCGATAGTATATATTTTAATTCCCCTAACTATATTGAATTTCGCAACATGAAACAATCTACATTTTTTATAAATAAGTACTTGAAGGACATGCGGTAAACACCAAGGATAGGTAAATACACACATATTTAAACCCTTACCAAGTGTTACATTCTTTATGAATTGGAAAAAAACATTGAAAAATGTAAAGTACGATGAATACTGCAAACGATATTAGAGTATATAAAAGATATAAGATGAAATATGCCTCTGTGTAAGCAACAAACTCATTTCGGAAGAATATTATTCTTTAGTTAGAGATTTTCCTACGTGATTTCCAAATGTACTCTTCAGCGACGAAAATTAGTGTGCTGTGATTATAGATCTACTCATTGAATTTATTATTTAAAATTCAGCGCTGAGCGGTTTAACGACTGTTTTAAAGATTTTATAATTAAATCATAAATCCTTAGAAAATTACCCAGAATCAAGCAGTTTCACGACTGCTTTAGAAAAACATAGAATCAAATTATGGTCTCATTGAAGACTTAGATGTAATCTCAAGATTCCGCAACTAGTAAAACTCAAATAAGAGCAAGTAACTAAATTACGTAATTTATAGTATCATATTTTTAAAGTCTATAATCATATAATATGTTAAAATAGTGTTGAGGCATATATAATATGTGTGACACAACTCGAAGTTTATTACAAAGAATTGTCATAAGTTCATTTGTAGGCATATGTTATGATAAAGAATGTATCACTAAATGTCGAAATTACTATAAAAAGGGAAAATTTATCTTAACCAAATTTTATTTAGAATGAAAAGAATGCTTACCTTCTAAATGGACATATGTGTTAGTCAAAATAAACATTAAGGTATAAGCACATGGTTTTATGGGCCAAATTAATTTCATTTTGAAGGAAAAATAAAGCCTTTGGAGTTTGAGAATAGATATAGCAATTTTGTATAATTTCAAATTTAAGTTTGAAATTGTGGGGGAAGCATTGCTCTTTATAAATTATATTCTCAACACATTAACCCGCGATGAATTTTTATGGGAAAGTTTGAGAACTATTGTATGAATCATGATATATGTGGAGGTGTTTATCTAGGGCAACAATTCCTATCCAAAATAGGAACAAGACATGATTCCTATCAAAAATAGGAACAAGACCCTGGAATGTGTATTCATCGGTTGTATAAGCGTATTTAGTGTACTGTACTAGTTTCAATGTGCATTTGTATTGAGAAATGTATAGATACATGATTGATTGAACCTTAATGAATACTTAAGTACTTTGATTGTATTTAAAGATTGGAAAATGATTAAGTGTTCGCACGAATATTCAAATGGACGATAAGGGATCAAATATGTTATATTAGAAAAAAGTCATGTGGTATCTTTATCTATTTACCAAGATAATAGTGACAAATGATCTAAACATTGGAAATAAAATGTAGATTTCTATTAAAGGAAATATATGTTTCTTAAGGCTCGTAGTACCGAGCGGGTGTGATGGCATAATTGGAGATGCTAATGGTGGAAAATCCTATAAATAAACGTGTGTGCCAAATCTATTACGAAATTTGAATGTATTACAAGAAAAAAAGAGGATTCTTAGTTGGTCGTTCTAATGATTGTGATAGTCAATAATTGACTGCAAGGGGGTAGAATAATATGGTAAGTCACAACTTATTATGTTGCAGACATAATACCATATATAAATTTCTCTCTATTATAGTGATACCATTAGGCCTAATGAAAAATGTGGATCTGCTGATCGGGGTGTAAGGAAATTTCATCGGGGGGAATGATAGAAAGCCTTTTACTGAACCAATAGTCGTCATAGTGTCAACCCGCCCTAGTTGTCTAGAGATCCCAAGATCTAGGTTCAAAGGGAAAAACAACTATTTTTAACTCAGTGATCACTAAGGATATATCTACTCCTTCCCATTTCCATGATGAGACAGTGCACATCTGTCGCGGTAATTAGGTGTTGGAACACTAGGACCCCAATTATAAAATTCTCAAATTTTAATTTCCTATAAGTGAGGAATAAAGATGGTTACTAACAAAATTTAATTTTCAAAAATATTATTAATTTTCTTTTGTTTAAAAGATGGAAAATTATGGTGAACACAAATTTTAATTTCTTAAAACAAATTAAAATTAAACACTACAAAGTGAATTAAAGTAAACACACACACACTTTAAATTCACTCAAACCAAATTAATTCAACCCAAGTCCTAGAAATTTTCCTAACAATAAATAATTCAATTTTAAAAATTAGGCCAAACCAAATTATCAAATTAAATATATGACTTGATTAAATTAATCCAAATTTCACCCAAATTAAATTAGCCATAAATTAAATATCCCAATTTTATTTTTTCACCTAAGCATGCATTTAATGTGATTTTGAAAAAGATAAAATAAATAAACCACTATGCGATGATGTACGAGGAAAACCCAGATGGGAAAAAACTTAGACGGTCCTAGCCTTAAGTTCATTAAGTACGGTTTTATGATTACAAAACAGTTAACTTACACAACTCGACTTGACTCCATCCAAGCCCCTGATGCATATTCTTGTAACTACCTTATCCTATTCAATAATCCCGTACTCCACCAAAATCTTGGAATCCAACAATGAAGCGGCCTTTTGGACAACCGTCAACCCGCACTCAAAGCATTTCTCCGAGTGGGAACGCTGCAGCAAACGAACTCTTCTTCTTTGTGGGATGTAGAAATAAACCCAAACAACGCTTTAAACGGTAGAGTAGAACCCGGTTCTAAACAAACTCCAAGAAGGATATATATATATTTAAGAACTTGTAATAAACATAAACTGATGGATGTGTGTGTTTTTGGTAGAAATTAATCCATGAAGGCTTGAAAACACAAAAACATGAACTTTATATTTTTGGAAATTCTCTCTCAATATTTGTCTTTCAAAGTATGTCAAAAGTTATCTAAAAAAGGTTGGTTCATGTACATATTAAATCTGGGAAAAAGTTAGTGGAAAAAAGTAGTGGGAACATGGAGAAAACTGCCAAAAACTGTCAAAAAAATCTTCTGCCATAAATCTTATTCGAATGAGATTTTCGTTCCAACGACCATCTAACGTTAGTCCAGTGGCCAAAAAGGGAAAGTTTGTTGGCAAACTCGTTCGAACAAAATTCTTGTTCGAACGACAATTTCGAACGAAATGACAGAATAGTCAAATTTCATTTTAAGCCAAAAAACTTTGTATTCAAAGTTCTTAAATAAATTTCCGAAAATAAAATTCGATTTAAAATAAAATTACACCCATTATAAAATTATTCCAAGTCTCCCTATATATATAAAAATGCATTCATACCTTTTGGAGACTATGGAGTATGATATTGATGATGTGAAATGTGGCACTGAAACTCGACAATGATGTTCTCTTGATAAGTAGGCCGCAACGTCTAGGCTTGAAGGATACACAAGAACACTATCCTATGACTCAAATGTTTTTTTCCCAAAATTGAGCCAACACTACATTAAGACTCAATTGGAAATTTGTGTCCTTACAAATCTCCCCCTTTGGCTATTTCGGGACAAAAACAAAAATAAAATACTAAACGGCCGTCAAGCTATACTAGACTCAAAAACTTCCCACCCAGAAACAAAAAAAGAAGCTTGACTCAAAGACCTCTTAGGATAAATATCTTTTCCGATGAAAGTTGCCACTGAGAAAAGTTCCTGCACACTTAAGCAAACTATCAAATGCATAGGGAATATCAAGAATATTAAATGCATGTAAAATAAATACTTCCCCTAAATTAATTCTCCTTTATCAACTATGATTAACCTAAGAAGATAGCTCTCTCCTCCTATGTGAAATATCCTAAACTAAGATATGATTATAATAGGATTAGATACCATTTCTCCCCCTAACATTCTCCCCCTTTTTGTTCAGGAATAGACAAAGGTGATAGGATTAATAAAATACTTATTTCTACCCCAATATAATTAAGTACATGAATTATCTCCCTAAAAACTACACAAGGGATATATATATATGTATATATATATATATATATATATATATATATATATATATGGGAAAACAAGTACAATGAAGATGCATAAAGTGTTAAGGACATGATGCATAATCCAAGCAAGAGTAATGGATGCTAACTATGATGCGAACAAAATGATATCAATTTAAAACATAAGAGACTAAGAATTTGATGTCAACCAAACGTTTTGCAACCAGTTAGATACTAATTTCGAATTAAAGCATAGGTGGACTAGCTAAATTAGCAATGAATAAAAAAATTACCATATATATGTAGACATAATGAATATCACTATTGCACATGCACATATATATATAGGTATAAACACCACACATGACACAAAATACATTAATCTTTTCACACTCGTACGGTAAAAATGTGTCCAAATACATGTGGTAAACGAAATTGTAGGGGTGTGTACTAGTAACAATTAAATTTCGACCGACCCAATCACTTAAAACATGTTCACGGAGTTCTCATTTCATTGCAAAACTTTATCACATTTAGATATACCCTCATGTTAAAATATAAATTGAACTCAATGAACAAACATACACAATGCACATAAGCCTAGAATTTAGATGATTCTACAAACCAATAGAGTCATGGCAATGAAACCGCAACTAGGATAAACGGACATTGTGCAAAATCGTTAATATACCATCCAAACTCCCTCAAAATATGCATATAATTATGGAATGACTATATCGACTAAACAAAATAGGCCTTGGCAAATTATTTTTCTTTTAATGCCATATTTTACTTTTAGGCCTTTGGAACACACATTTCTTTTACTTCCATTATAAATGGTGGCTTACTCACAATGGATAAATTTTCTTTCGGATCCCTTCCCCGTCCACATTCATATAACAATTTTTTTATATCACAAAAATCTCACATGCAACGGATTTAGCATGCATAAGTCCTCCTAGGTAAAAAAAATATGAAGATGATTAGATGGTAGTAGAACACCTCACAAAGCTCAAATATACATGTGAAGTTACAATTTCAAGTGATCTCGTGCATGTTTGAATTGAGGCAAGTAAAAATAGAATCCATTAAGCAACACAAAATTCAACTACTCCATGTAAGCATGGTAAAGAATATTTTAAGGATTGACAATCTTTACCAAAAGTTCTAGCCACATGGAAGCGAATAGGAAAGGATTCAAACACACGTGTATGCCACATAAAGTGTGCCAAACTAAAATACACACACAAAAAAAATCATTTTGAGTTTTTGAAATTTTTAATCCAAATAAACAAAAATATTTACTCAAAAGACAAACAAATATCATTTATATTTTTCATTAAGCCTAAATTACTAAAAAAGTTAAAACACAAATGATAAACCAAAAATCTTTTTGTATTTTTCATTTAATGCAAACTAAAATAAATATAATACAAAAGATAAACAAGTCATAATTTCTAGCATGAGATATGAAATAATGAAATGACTAGAAAATTACTAAACAAGCATACAATTAGCATGATAATATATCATGAAGAATAAAAGCTAAAGTATGCAAAAAACTATCACATTCAACCTTTAAATTTAGCAAAAGAGGTATCGTGTGAAAGTAAATGAGAATAAAAAAATACTATCTTATAAAGCTACCAAGTCAGATCTCCTAACCCAGACTAATGATGAATGATGATTTCGGGATATGGGAATCTTGGCTACCTCGGTTGTCTTACGGTGTGATTTTCTAGGACCTTGTTTAAGATCAAAACAAAATTTCCTAAGATGGCCTTTTCGACCACAATGTGAGCACCTAAAGTCTTGGTGAAAAGATTTACCTAAGAAATGATCTTTAACATTATTCCTAGAGGATTCTCCTAAAACATTGGTTTTGTCTTTATGAGTAGACTCATTGCAAGTATCAAAGCCTAAACCACACATGTCATTTTTAATTTGGACCGTTCCTGACATTTTATCTAATTTCTCCGAACGACACTCCAAATCAAATTTGACTTTACTAGATCTTTTAATTTATTTTCTAAATCTAAAATGTGAGACTCTAATAAAACATTATTCTCTTCAAACGCGAGAAGATCCTTTTTCAAGTATTCCATTAAGCCTTTAAGGTTACCTCTCTCTCCTTCTACATACTCAAGCTTCTCTCGAAGCGATTTCTCTCGTGTCCTAAGGTCATCAACTAATGCACTCTCATCGACAACCTTGGAAAGCTCTCTTAAAGTAGCTTCTAACTTCAAATTTACTCTTTTTAATTTAATAAATTCATCATATAATTATCTAAATGCAATTTGAATTTCACTCTCTTCAACCTCCTCATCACTCTCTCTCTCTCTCTCTCTCTCTCTCTCTCTCTTATCCACTCTCACTACCATCATCTTTTAGAGCTTCACAAATAAAGGCCTCGGAAGTGTTATGTATTAAGATGTCATCATTGGATGATTTCTCACTATCACTAATATAACTATCAATGAACACGATAAAGTTCTTCCTTATCACTACCACTAAGGGTTGAATTATAGGACATTGGTTGCTTACCCTCTCTCCTTAGTTTAGTGGGGCACACAAAATCCCTATGGCCATAACCCTCATAACCATAGAACCTATTAGACTCGTCCCTATTTCATTTTTTATTAAAAGTTTTAGGGATCTTTTTTGCTTTGTCATGCTTAGATTTTTCAAATTTCTTAAAATCATTTTTAAATTTATCTTTGTTAAATTTTGAAAATTTACGAAACTTCCTAGCAAACGTAGCCATATCTTCCGAGTCACTATCACTCTTGTCATCCAAAACTTGTTTTTTCTCCTTACAAGCTTTCAAAGCGAGGCCCTTATCAATTTTCTTTTCATTTTTGAGGGGAACATATCTAGTTCATAAGCTTGTAAATCACCTACTAGTTCCTCAAGTTTGGTAGAGTGCAAGGTGCGTAAAGAATTTAAAACGATCACCTTAGGGATAAATCTATCGGGTAGGGACCTTTGAATTTTCTTTAAAACTCGTTCGACGGGTATTTTCTCTTCTAAATTAAATGAAGAATTTACTAAATCAAAGAGTCTAGCATAAAACTCATCGAGTGTTTCTTTTTCATCCATTTTGATGGTTTCAAATTGAGTGGTGAGATTTTGGAGTTTAGAATGTTTTACGACACTAGTTCCCTCGTGAGTGAGTTGTAATATATCCTAAGCTTCCTTAGCGGTTTCACTCGTCATGATACATTGGAATTCATCATGTGTGACCGCGCTAAACAAGGCATTTAAACCTCGAGAATTGTAATTTACGGATTTAAGTTCGTTCTCACTCCAACGCTCAACGGGTTTGGGGACACGCTCATTCTCTATTAAAGAAGTAGGTGGTGACCACCCATTAACTACAGATAACCAAACCCTCTCATTTATAGCCCTAAGTGCCAAACGTATACGTGCTTTACAATATGCGTAATTAGAATCTTCAAAAGTAGGAAATTTGTAAAATGGGGAAAAATCGATTTAAAAAAAAATATTTAAAAGGACCTTAACGTAATAAATTAGCACTCCCGCTCTCATACCACTTATTGGAACACAAGGACCCTAATTCTAAAATTCTCAAACTTTAATTTTCTATAAGTGCGGAATAAAGATGGCTATTAACAAAATTTAACTTTCCAAAATTTATTTAATTTTTTTTTCTTTAAAGATGGAAAATTATGGTGAATACAAATTTTAATTTCTTAAAACAAATTAAAATTGAACACTACAAAGTGAATTAAAGTAAACACACACACACTTTAAATTCACTCAAACCAAATAGTTAAAGACAAGTCCTAGAAATTTTCCTAACAATAATTAATTCAATTTTGCAAATTAGGCCAAACCAAATCATCAAATTAAATATATGACTTGATTAAATTAATCCAAATTTCACCCAAATTGAATTAGCATCAAATTAAATATCCCAATTTTATCTTTTTACCTAAGCATGCATCTAATGTGATTCTACAAAAGATAAAACAAAGAAACCACAACGCCGTGATGTATGAGAAAAACTCAAATGGGAAAAACCTCGGATAGCCCTAGCCTTAAGTCCACTAAGTATGGTTTTAGGATTACAAGACAGAAGACTTACACAACTCGACTTGACTCCGTTCAAGTCCCTAATGCGTCTTCTTGTAACTAGCTCTGCCTAGTCGATAATCCCAAACTCCACCAGAACCTTGGAATCCACCAATGAGGTTGCCTTTTGGACAGCCGTCCACCCGCACCCAAAGCCTTTCTCCAAGTGGGAACGCTGCAGCAAACAAACTCTTCTTCTTTGTGGGATGAAGAAGTAAACCCAAACAACTCTTCAAACGATAGAGTAGAACCCGGTGCCAAACAAACTCCAGGCAGGATATAAGAACTTGGAATAAACATAAACTGATGGGTGTATGTGTTTTTGGTAGAAATTAACTCAGGAAGGCTTGAAAATACAAAAACATGAACTTTCGATTTCTGGAAATTCTCTCTCAATATTTCTATTTCAAAATGTGTCAAAACTTATCTAAAAAAAGGGTGGTTCCTGTGCATATAAAATCTGGGAAAAAGTTAGTGGAAAAAAGTAGTGGGAACATGGAGAAAACTGCTAAAAACTGTCAAAACAAAATTCCCGCCGAATTTCTTGTTCGAACGAGATTTTCATTTGAATGAAGTATCGTTCGAATGAACATCTAACGATAGTGTAATGGACAAAAAGGGAAAGTTCATTGTCAAACTCGTTCGAACGAAATTCTCGTTCGAACGACAATTTCGAACTAAATTACAGAATAGTCAAATTTCATTTTAAGCCCAAAAACATTGTATTCAAAGTTCTTAAATAACTTTCTGAAAATAAAATTCGATTTAAAATAAAATTACACCCATTATAAAATTATTCCAAGTCTCCCTATATATAAAACAATGCATTGATACCTTTTGGAGACTATGGAGTATGATGTTGATGACGTGAAACATGGCACTGAAACTCGGCAATGATGTTCTCTTGATAAGTAGGCGCAACGTCTTCAACTCAAACTTGTCTTAGGCTTGAAGGATACATAAGAACATTATCCTATGACTCAAATGGTTTTGTTCGGAATTGAGCCAACACTACATTAAGACTCAATTGGAAATTTGTATCCTTACATTAGGGTGAGTTATGCTTTTAATGATCTCTATATCTTGGATAGCTGGATATAACTACTAGGATATTTTTAGGATACTCTTTATTGAAATCACCTATAATAGTGTAAAGGGGCCGCTTCCATGAGAATAAAAAAGGCTACAATTATATAAGCACTTGCAAAACCAAGTGGTGTTCAGGGAAAAAAAGAACACAAACAAGAGAACTAAACTATATAGAGAAATAATTATGTGGTTTATATTATGTTGCTTTACAAAAATGACTTATAGTTCAAGGCATTACGTCCACTGGCTAGCCAACTAAATTCGACAGATTCAAACAAGGGTAAGTTCAAATCCAAGAGCTAATTATCACGATACAGTTATTTCTCGCCCGTACCCTCTCAAACGTCTGTATGTCTGTTTTTAGTTAGTCTTCCTTCTATTTTTAATTTTCACTCATGTGGGCGATTGTTGGAAATTATTTTATTATAGTATAATAATAATTTTAATGAGTGAAAATTACATGAAAAATTATTTTTGATAGAGACAATGGTTTGTAAAAAGTTGTGTCCATTCATAAAAGGTTATGACTATTTATAAAAGGGTGTCTCTATTCGAAAAGTTGTATACCTTTCTATAAAGAGAACACACCTCCTTCATTCTTTACAATATTAATTTTTGAGAGTATATCTCTATCAGTTTTCCTTTCCTTCTTGAGTCAATCCATAAAAGAGTATAACATAGAATTTGGATTCACTGAAATTTATATATTGAAATGTCTCTTACAGATAGATGAAAATGTCATTCTATCTTGGGAGACAAATGTTCATCAAACCTTGGACACCGATGAGGTGACGAATCATTCTTAAGGAAATTTTATGAAACAAAAGACTCAAAATTATTTTTCTTCGTATGGTCCGAAGGTTTTGGGTTGTCAATTATATTATTATTTGAATATTTTATTCATGTAAATATAAATCATATTTTATTCCCCACAAACACAATAGCACATTAATTATAAATAATATGTTCTGAACATCATTTGAAAAAAAGGCACCATAGTCATATCAAGATTCGAATAGGGTCTTCCTCAAAGGGGATCCAATTATCAGAGATGATTCAATCCCCAAAATAAGAATCGAGCTAATACATGTCTTAAAACCAAGCTTATTTCCGTCATGTGTTCCATCCACGTATGATTATGGATTTGTGAAATTATAAAAGCAAGGGTCGACTAGGGTATTTTAATGACCTATTCAAGACTCTCTATCTCTACCTGATATGATCTGAATATATAAATTGTCCCTCTGATCTGATACCAAAATATATATCTGAGCTTTGAAGTGGTGAAATTTTTTAATACATCAGATGGATCTTAATTGAATAAGACGATGAAAGTTGGTTCAGATTCTTTATGTATCCCTCGTCTATATATGATTAAGACGTGGAAGGATTGTACAGGTAGGCCACCTTCACACACCTCAACTATAATTAAATCCGCTACGATTATTTAAATCTATAGTTGATATATGGTTTGGTATTTGCAATTGAAGATTCAACTATTTAATGTATTATATTATAAAAGGTTGTGAATGGTCAAACTCATCACTTTCAGGCCCCATCACATTGACTCCTCCGAATATGGGTCAATCATCCTATTTGAGTACTTATCCACGAAACTCGACTTATGTGAAAAATATTTATTGGTCAATGTGGTCATTTGGGATTTTTCAAAGCGAGTTCACCCTAAAAGAATAATTTGCGTATGCGAATATCAAGGAAGAAAGTCCTTTTTGCCACTTGTGCAATTTTTGCGGGCTCCCATATACATAAATTATCCATCGTTAAAGGAGTGAAAATACAGGAAATGGAGTCGCCAACCTATTTTTCTTAACATAGGCAAAATATGTAGACGCCCTCAAAGAAAGGCATCAAAGAAAAACTAATGCAAATGAAACAAAATAGATCACGAGTTCGGGGACTAAACTACGGAATGGTAAGGTGTTAGGCATCCATTCCTCTCCTTGGATCTCTAATGGGGTATGATAGTATTCTTCCTGCTCTCTAAGATGTAATTTATGTGTGATTCGTGTGGAGTGAAATAAATGAGAAAAAGAATTCGTCATACTCACATCATGGAAAAGTCGAAGATGAGTCATTTCGAGGAGAAAAAATAAAAAAGGAAGAAAAAAATGTAAAAGGTAATCGAAATGTGAGCAGCATACTAGATCATACTCAATCACGAGGAATTGAATTGAATACGCATATCTGATGGGTCATCTAAAAATATATAAACCAATAGTCACTAGAGAATGGCCCACATCCTTCTTGACAATGAACCAACAGTTGTGTCTACTAAAAATTTCATAATTTTTTGAGAAGTTACTAATGTTGACTACACGATGGTCGGTGATTCCTCAATTCCAATAAACACCCCTGCAAAGTGAAGTTGATAGAAGGATCATGTTGGTGAACCATTATTATCCACCTACATCAATTTAACTAATTCCAAGGGAGACCAGCCCGAAGAAGAAGAAGATCTTATCTTTGATGACTTCAATCCACTCTTCTCATACAAATCATTACGCATCTCATATAAGTTTTTGGAATATGTAAGGGATTAAAAAAGATAACACGAAGGGGATTTTTTATTTCCACCCATCCTAGAAATCTTGAAGCGATGATGGGATGACCCAACAAAATGGTTGATCTTACTACCGTCCGTGCCCATCAAAAGAAGCAAGATGTATAAGCCAAAAAAATGATCAAGGTGAAACTGGAACCCATAAAAAGGTGATATCCCTTTAGGATAAATAAATATAAAGACAAATAAAGATCGATCGAACAGGATAAAAAAATAGAAGACCAACTAAGCCACTTTTCTAAGTATTTCTGGGGGGAAATAATCGCCCATTGGTTATTTCCATTCGTCCATAGACTTTCCAACTGACTCCGCCACTATAATCGTTCAAGGTCCAACCCTGTACAATAAAATTTACGAAAGGCAAGGACCCTATCATTGGTTATTGTTCTAGTAAATCTTCATGAAAATTATTCAACGAACATCCTCACCTTCATGTGTATCATTTTTATACCACGACTAGGAAGGTAAATAGACACGTAGACTCACACAATTTACTCACATATGTTCTCTTTATTAGAAAATACTTTTTGTATGTGTATGTTTGTGTTGATATGGATATTTGGACTTATTTATGAAATACAATAAATTTATATATGAAAATCTTACAAATTGCATTTTAAAAAGGATGTTAAGATATGTTGCAGGAGACCTTCTTCGCAATAAGGTTTTCTCTTGATGAAGTGATAGTGTCTAGTTGGTCGCATCTTATTTTAGTGTTTTTCATCTTTGGCATTTCTTGTATCCCCTATTCAATATTGCCATAGCAATGCAAATGTGCTCTTTAGTGAGACTTCAACGATATGTGTCGTTCTAGTGAAAAAGTAACTTTTTGACTGAGATTGTGCACATCTTTCTTGGACTTGTGAAAAAATAAAGATCTGGCCATATCTTTTCCACAATTTACATCTTGTCACCTCATTTAAGTCTACTTACCAACTTGTACACTCCTAGCTTCTATTGCAATCTTGGGTGTTATATGTAAGTGGGTTTGAATTCATTTTGTACAAGAGTAGAAGTGTGATTTTGCGATTTCTTAATGGACAAAATATTTTTGTTAAATCTTTCTTGCCATAAGAACATCTTTTAACGAGAGAAAAATATTTAGATAAAACTTGCTTGGTGTTGAATCTTGTATTCCACCAAGTTCTTAATTTATTTTATATTTTTATATATTTTTGAGATATTTGTAAGTTTAAATACTCGTGTTATCTAAAAATATTTTGAAGTGAACATGTTTTCGTTAAAATATTTTCAAAACCTTGAACAAATGTCTTTTCAATTTATGATTGAGATATTTTTTTTGTTTCATATATCTCTAAGATATATTTTGTGAATTAAGACATTATTTTTAAATACACTTTTACCTTAGGTTATCACACACACTCCAAGGAGGCTTCTCATCATTTTTTTTTCATTGAACACATAATTTATTCTTCAAACTCAAAATGAAGAAAGTTGTCTCACACTGTAAATAAAGACTCTATTTGTCCAGAGGTCTTTATGGCATTAGTTACAAATCAAAACTAATCGCTATTGCGTAGCGTAATCAAACCGTTAGCTCTCTCTACGAAGGATATGGGGGGGAAATAGTGTCTAGTCGGTTATAGCATCGTGAGGGTTGTAATTCTATTTCTTATTGATGTAAAACTATAGCATAGTACATTTGTTGTTCTGCCATCCTGAGTTTTTTTCTCATTGCGGGTTTTTCTCGTACGCATTTGTGTTATGCTATATTTTTTATCTTTCCACATCTATATCAAGTCATATAAATCTTGAAGATAAAATTTTATGTGATATATTGAGCAAACAATTTATCACAAAAGACATTAGGGCTTATATTTGATACTCCAACTTGAACTTGTAAAGAAAACCTTACCACAACTTGATAAATATTTTAA
The DNA here is from genome assembly GCA_949130495.1 of Sambucus nigra. Classification (NCBI taxonomy): domain Eukaryota; kingdom Viridiplantae; phylum Streptophyta; class Magnoliopsida; order Dipsacales; family Adoxaceae; genus Sambucus; species Sambucus nigra. The sequence continues at coordinate 341,940,043 of OX422212.1, read as the reverse complement.
TTAGTTATCTTTCATTCATCTCTATTTTGAGTAAACTCACTCTCAATCGGTATTAAAGATATACCTCATTTTTGTTAGGGTCAATCGGTAGATCTGGTGTGTGTGAATATGGATCTTATCATGTGAAATAGTATTCATAATTTAATCGATACATCTAGTTTCCATGTTTTTACTAGACTTGTTACTCCGTCCAATTTTTAAAATCAACCTTATGCTATCATGTATGTGACTAGTGCTAGTGATTGTGAAGATAATGAGCTACGTTCTTCTCTTGATGCACTTGTTTTAGAAAACAAGAAATTATGTAAAACCAATTTTAAACTTTCTTTAGGAGCGAAACATTTGGAACCGAAAAGTGACATCAAAGAAAACGAACAACATGAACCTTCGAGGTTGTCATTTTATGGGGATATTTTTTTTATAAAACTAAAGTCCTTAAAATAAGAAAACCAAAGTTTTACATGAGCTTCTATCTGTAAATGAAAAAAAATATTTTCTATTAAGCCTTTGAAGCTCATGGTCATTCCCTATTTTGTAAACTGTAGGCCATTAATGTTGACTTTAGTGACTTCTTAGACCTTTTGCATGAACTAAAAGACCAAAAAGAGGCCTATATTGAAGAGGATGAACGTTTGACCGATTTAACAAAAGAAAGAGATGACTTGACCATCTCATTGGACAATATGAAAAAGGAATATCAAATTTGTGAAAAATCTAATGTTAATCTTTTAAAAATTATTGAACAACTTCAAAAAGGCTTGGAATCTAGCAAACTAAACATTCATAGAGAAAAAATATTTTTTGTCAATGCTTCATCATCAAATGACACAACATCCATTAATAGTGTTCCCAAAATCTCTCAAAGTAAATGGAAACAAGTTGTCAATTATTTGAAGGGAAAGATTATTGTCCTTCCTATTTGTGCTAACAAAAATCACATGCTTAGTCATAAGAGGCCCCAAAAGGACTTTTTCTATTCCTAATTCCACCAAAGAGTCATCATAAGGATTTTTATTTTATGTTGAAAAAGGTTCAACATTTTGATAATGTTGCTCCCACGAAATCTCCTCATGTGCTTCATCCTAACATTTATAAATGTGCTAATTGTAATAGGAAATGGCATGTAAGAGAATTTTGTTATTTGCTTAAATTAACCTTGCACATTCGGAATGCTAGAAAGATTTATAGCTTTATTAAAAATAACAACATGGGAAAGAAATATTAATATCCTAGGCATGTTCATAAGAAAAGTGGCAAAAGAATTACAAATGGGACAAAGATTCAACCTATTCCCAATTCCCCTAATATTAGACAAATATGTATTAGGAGTATTGTTTACCCTTTGTAGATTTGGAAACTAGATAAAATCACTTATTGAACCCCTAAAATTCTACTTATTAGGGGGTTTCACTATGGGCTTAGGCATCCTTAGAATGATTATCTTGCTTCTTAGAACATTCTTCTTTGTTTAAATGATTTGTTTGCATAATTCATTTCAAGATAATTTTTATCATTTTATGCTTATAGGTTGCCTTGCGAAAATGATAAGACTAATCAATTTGGCTTATCTTCTCACGGTGTTTGTATCTTTGTTGTATTTATGACTATGAACTCTACAAGTAAAATTGAAAAGCTTTGAAAATCTATGATTCTTTGAGCTTGATTTCTTTTCAAGAATGTTGTATGTAAAAATTACTCTCCTTCGTGGACCAATAAACAATAGAAACATGTCCTCCTACGTAGACAATCAACTATTTTGATCAGCATCATAGATACCTAGTCGGCCAGCATGGAGACTAACACCCATAATGTGAACCGTCAAGAATAACAAAGGTTACTCGGATGGAATGGCGACCAATAATGAATGTCAAGAGTCTCATTTATTGTATACAGATACAAATGCTTGGAGATATTTAGGCATTCCATCACTAGGGTTATGGACCACTATAAATAGATAATCTCCCTTATTTCAAAGAGATGATTGAATCAATCACAAGAACACCACATTGATCTATTATAACCATAAAAAATAATACCAACAGTGGACGTTGGCTTTTTACAGCTAAAACACTTTAAAAATCTTTTTCTTTTGTGTGTTTATTTAGATTAATTTTGTTACTTTATCTATGATTATAAAATCGTACCCACTCCATTTTTTGAAATCAATAGATCGGTACCATTTATTGGAACGACTGCTTTTCATTATTCTCTACCTCTTATGTTTCTTTGTTCATTCTCTATTTTAAAGAATGACTAGTGTTTCAGAAAGAAGCCTGACGGTTGCAGGTAACAAACTAGATCCATTTGCTCCCCCTAGTGAGATGATCTTGAGAGAATTTTGCTTAGATTGTCTAGAGTACAGGAAGCCATGCAGGAGTCGGTTAGGAAACTGGCACTATACAAGGAAGATCTTCCAATTCCACGACAGACATGCTAACTTCGCTAGCCATGAATTAAAAAAAGTTATCATTCCAGGTTTTCTCATGACAAGTTAAACCGTCCTGGAGTAACATCACCATTCCGATCAATGGATTACTATGATGATCGATCTTTTTCAAAATAAAGGCCAAGCATGCTGGAGAGGCTAAGTAGGGCATCTTCTTTTGATCCTTTAGGTCCCCGAGCAACCAGAGGTGATGGCAGGGAACAGGAACGTCAGCGCGATCATAAATATGGATCCATAAGATCTAGAGCTAGCATGAGAGGTTATGTGCATGTTGAGCAGACTTCTTAAAACGAGAGCTCGACACATGAGCACAACAAAGCCATAAAATCCACTTCATCCAAGTCTAAACCTGAGCAACATTCCTGGAAAGGATACATGCAGTGATTAGAAGATTGGATAGGGGAAATGGCTAAAACCAAAAATCATTTGCACAAGAGTTTTCTCAAAGGATCACCTTTTATCTAGGCTATTATGGACTACCCCACACCTTCCAAATTTAAGACACCTTTTGTTAGTCCTAAGTATGATGGGACACTAATCCAATTTTCCATATTAATGATATCTATTCTACTCCCGATGAGATGAGGTGCAGGGCTTTCTCTAGTTCCCTCAAAGGTCCAGCCCAAATATGGTACAACAATCTTCTTACAGGTAAAATTTCTAGTTTCCATCAATTGGCCGAATGATTTATTAATAACTTCTTCTTTGGGTCTAAGACGATCAAGAGTGTTACTCATCTCTTGATCGTGTGCCAAAAACCTAGAGAAAGTACTCGAGAATATATCACACATTTGAATAGTGAGAAATTAGAGTGGTGGAATATGAAGAAAAGACATCGATTGCAAAACTAATGAGTGGGTTGATCACCAATGACCTATATTATTCTCTAGAAAAAAATCTACCCAAAACCATGACCGAGTTTATGGTGAAGGCTGGGAAGATTATGAACTCCGAGGAAGTTATGGCAGTAAAAGAAGTTTTGAAAACAAAAGTTGAAAGTCAAAAGAATAAATCATTCAAGAAAGATCAAAAGGAAAAACAGAATGATAGAATCAAGAAGTATGATGAGTATACTCCACCCACTAAAAGTGTCCATCACATCCTGAAGGAAATCAAGGGTATCAGGAGGGATAAGTCCAAATATTGCAATTTTCATAGAGATCATGGTCACACTACTAATAGTTTCATCTCCCTCAAGAATGAAGTGAATACTTTTAATTATCTAGGAAAATTAACTGAATTAGTTAATCGAATGGTAGACGAGATATTATAAGAGGAATTGATTCACCTAACTGAGGAAAGGATAACGCGAAAAGGACACGCAACAACAATTATGAGAATGATCCTAACCTATCGAAGAAACCTGATGAACCATAAGTAGATGTAAGGATGATTTCCTTTGATTATCTTTTCATTATAGGAGAAGACGCTGGTGGAGGAGATGGATTATAGAGAGGAAAGCTTACCTAAATGAAGCCAAATCATGTCCTACTATCAGGCATATTAACATTTTCGAGGGAAATGATGGTTGGCCTAAAAAAGTCAACAAGGACAAATTAGTGTGCAACTTTTCCAAAAATAATTTGAATGGAGTGCTCTACCCTTATAATGATCAATTAGTCATCACTTACAGGGTTCACCATGGTAGAGTGGTAAGAATTCTAGTTAATAATGGGAGTTTTACTGACATCATGTTCTATAACTGTTTCCACAACCTTGGGCCACAAGACCGTAAGTTAGAACTATATCAGAGGCCTTTCATAGAGTTCTCAAGAGAAAGGTGTATTCCCTAGGAACAATTAAGATAGATGTATTGGTCGGTACTTAGCCAGCAAGAAGAAAGGAAAGAATTCACTTCTTTTTACTAGACAAAAATGTCCCTTCAGCTTACAACATAATTCTCAGTATAGTAGGGATGAAACAATTAGAGGTGTTGCCATCTACTGTGCATCAGTGCATGAAGTATCCTACCAATTATGGAGTCGATGTAGTCAATAGAAATTGGATGGAAGATAGGGAATGCTAATATGCCTCAGCCGACTAATAAGAAATACATTGGGTCATAACTAATTTCCATATTAATACATTGGACCCTCAAAAAGAGGAAGTTTGGTGAAGGGGCAGGTTATAGAACATACAAAAAATATTGTTCTTGATGATGAGAAACTTCAAAGGACCACTCAGATTGGTTGAAGACCAATACCCACTCTTAAACATGAGTTAATTACATTCCTTAGAGATAGGATGAATGTATTTGCCTAGAGCTATGAGGATATGCCAGGGATTGATCCTAATCTATTACAAGCTCAAGATTTATAAGGATTCTAAGTCGATCAGGCAGAAGTGCAGAGTTTTTAATCCCGATAAGAATATGGAAATCCAAGAGGAAGTAAAAAAAGTTATAAAATCATAGTTTATAGAAGATGTTAAATATCCTACCTGGTTGGACAATGTCATAATGGTAAAAAAGAAGAAAAACAAATGGCGCATGTGTGTAGACTTCACTGACCTCAATAAAGCATGCACAGAAGATCTTTTTCCTTTACCAAGGATTGATCAATTAGCAGATGCAACTACAGGTCATGATCTACTTAGAATCATGGACGCTTATTCTGGTCATGACCAGATTAAAACAAAGCTAAAGGATAAGGAGAGGACATCCTTCATCACCAGTCGAAGAACATAATTCTATATTGTTATGACGTTTGGGATAAAAAATTCTAGGGCAACATATCAGATGTTAGTAAATAAAGTATTTAAACACTAGATTGGAAAGAATAAGGAAGTATATGTAGATGATATGCTCACCAAGATCAAGTTTACTGCTGACCATATTACGGATTTAGCCCAAACATTTGACGAGTTAGAGAAACACCAAATTAAGAGAAAGCCAACTAAGTGTATATTCAGAGTATATGAAAGAATGTTATGGGGATATATTATAAATCAAAGGGGAAATTTAAGCCAAGCCTGACAAAATAAAGTCTTTATTGGAGATGAAATCCCCAACTAGCAAGAAGGATGTTCAAAAAATTAACTAGCAAAGTGGCAACTCTGAATCGATTTGTTTCTCAAGTAATAGATAAATGTCTCTCATTATTTAAATTCATAAAAAAAACTTTCGAATGGAATGACAAATGCGAGAAATATTTTATGAATTTGAATAAGTACTTGGGATCTCCCCCACTACTCTCTTGACTAATCATGGGAAAAAAATGCATTTATACTATTAGCTTGACCTTGATCCGACTAGAAGAAGGAGTTTAAAAGCCAGTATATTACACCAACAACGCATTCTAAGGAGTAGAAATCAGATACCCACGCTTAGATAAGCTAGTGTTGTCCCTTATTGAAGCTTTTAGAAGGATGATACCTTACTTCCAATCCCATACCATTGTAATATACACTGACATACCTCTGTGACAAGCCTTGCACAACCCCAAAAAGTAAAGAAGACTAATGCCTTGGGCAGTTGAGCTGGCGGAATATGAAATTATTTTCGAGCCAAGAACCTCCTTGAAAGGGAAATTAGTAGTTAATTTCATAGAAGAATTCACTTATACAGAAATGCCAAGTAATCCACATTTATCTGTCGAGCAGACTTCTCCAAAAGATAGCTTAACTCCAAAGAAACTAAGGTGATTGCCGACCAGCAAAAATCACCGATTGTTCAATAAAGAGATAAATAACTAGATGAATAAATAAAGAAGGTGTTCAAATATTGAGTTCAAGCAGAAGAATACTTTAACAAAGTCGTACCTGTTTGGAAACTATTTATAGATGGATCCTCATACGCCACTGGCAGTGGAGATGGACTTATTATCAACACTCCAAAAGATTTAGATGTAGAATATGCATTGAGATTTCAATTTAAAGCCTCCAACAATGAAGTTAAGTACGAAGCATTAATTACATGATTAAAATTAGCCTCATCACTAGGTGCCGAGTAGGTGATAGCGCATAATTTTCCCAACTTATTGTCCACCAGTTATTTCAGATATACGGAGTTAAAGGAGAAATAATAGTAAGATAGTTGAATAAGTCTATGGAGGTAATCTCTTCAATTCATGCGGTCAAGATGGCCAGGATTTTAAGGGTATATAATTCCCGAGAAGATGCCCTTGCTCATCTATCCTCAACAACTCTAATGGAGCTCAAATGAACCATTCGAGTAGAGATTCTCACAAGTAGAAGATTTGATGTGTAAGTTTCCAGTATAATTTCAATACAATTGGGACCTTCCTGGATGGATCCAATTAAGGATTACATTAAAAAAAGGCTTGTTACCATCTAACTAGAGGGAAGCAAGGAAGATGAGATGTCTCAGAGAAGGGTGTTCTGTACAGAAGATGCTACACTATATCTTTACTTCATTGTGTTCATATGATTGAAGTAAATGATCTGATTAAAGAGGTCTATAAAGGTTCATGTGTCATCCATTCAATTAGAAGATCTCGGTACAAAGGATAGCCATGAAAGGATATTATTGGCCAACAATGAAAGAAGATTATCTTTCCTTCTCCAAGAGGTGTGACAAGTGCCAAAGGTTTAATACTATACATAGAAGACTAGGGGCTTCCCTAACTCCTATTACTTCTCTATGACCATTTTCTATTTGGGGAATAGACTTGGTCAGACCATTGTCGACCACTAAAGGAAGGTTCAACTACTTAGTCGTCGCAGTGGATTACTTCACCAAATAGTTAGAAGTTGAGCCCTTGATCGATATGCCCTATCAGAGAGTCTTTTAAGTTCATAAGTTCATATGGAAGAAAATAATATGTCAGTATGGAATGCCTTATGATTTCATCACTGATCATGTTACCTATTTCGATAATTAAGAGTTTGAGGAATGTTAAATCTGATCTAAGATTCACAAACTATATTCAACACCTAGACATCCATAATGAAATGGATAGACACGGATTACTAATAAGAATTGCTTAAAGAACTAAATAAAATATTTTATGATACTAAGGGTAATTGTATTAGTGAACTACATAGTGTCCTTTGGTCTTACCGGACTACACCAAGAATGGCAATAAGAGAGACTGCGTACATGCTTGCTTTCGACAGTGAGCCAGTAGTACCAAATAATACAAGTTTGACGACAAATAGGGTGCTAAATTTTGATTCGCCTAAGAGTGATCAAATCAAGCGACTAGATCTGTACATGGTTGAAGAAGTCAGAGAGGATGCGGCAATTCGAATGACTGCTTATCAACAAAAGACTGCTAGGTTATACAATCAGAGGGTCAAGCCGGCCGACTTAAAACGAGGAGATATTTTCCTTATGAGAGTGATTCTAAAGAACACATGTTGGAGGCTAATTGGAAAGGTTGACACTGTATCTCAAAATTATCCGACCAGTAACATATCACCTAGAAACACTGATAGGCGAAGAATTTAAAAAACCCTGGAATGCAAACCATCTCCGTAAATATTACTAGTAATTTTGTTTTTGATGTAATTAGTTATTCAATTTAATGAGGTCGCGCTTTTCTCTCAAATATGCTCCCTTTTTATGTTTTCTTTTTCGGAGTATGGTGTGATACCTCCTTTTACTACTAAAAGGTTCTTTCTAGTTTTATTTCAAACTTTTTCAACTACAAAAACAATCTAATTTGGAGTTTTTTCTAATTCAAACTTTTCTAACTTTAGAAAAGTTATTCTTTAAAACTTCATGTATTATTTCATCTTTGAAAAATGACGAACGAGAATCTAGTAAAGCCTTTACTCGACCAAGTTAAACACAATAATAACTGTACATTCCTAATACACTTGGTCACCACTGATAACTAATGAAAAATCTTAGTTCAACAAAACTCATCATGGTTTTATCTAAATGCATTTGTTGAATCTAAGACATTACAAATAGATTCATCCATGGATTAAGTATTTAACATTTAAGCAGGTTACTTAGTCAGCAGGCTGATTACCTAATCATAATACATGTCACCTAGTCGACAAGATGATTAAAATCAATCACAAAGCTTAATTAAAATAGAAATATATCATAAGTACACTTATTGAAAAATAAGTTCATTTTGTTCCAAATACTTGGTGTTACAATAAAAAAAAAAGAAAGAAAGTTCAAATTCTATCATACTGGATGCTTTCCTTCGGCTTTGCTCATCCCAACAGGAGGCTCATCAAGGATGATCGACAGGGTGGTGGATTTAAAATCCCTTAGTCTGGGACATTTGTTGCTGATCGACCGATCTGGTAAATGTTGAGGGCGAACGTACTCATCCTCCCCTTTCAAGCCATAGTCCCCAATATTATTTCTTATTAAACTCTGAGTAATGGCATCAAGAGGAATCTAGCTAACATCAATCTTTAAAGGAGGATCATGATAATCTAATATTCCGGGATCATGCCAATACCACCGTTCAGTACCCTTGGGAATCTTCAGAAGAGTAAGTAAGTTCAACTCACCTTATTTATATCCCTTATTCCTAGCCTGCTCTATGTACTTATCTAAGTACGTCAAGGCCTCATCATACCCATCCATTCAAATAGCCTTAGGTTTCTTATGGAAGTGGAAAGTCAGTCGGTCCACCCAATTTTGGAGATTCTTGATAGTTTTATCTTTCTCTTGGAGCAAGGAAGCTTGGTTGGACAAGGCCTTCTTGGTTCTTTCTTCATCAACAGTTATCCGAACAACCATGGATTTCCTAAAAGACTGGATAATTTTTTTTCAAGTTCTCCAACTCTTCCAATATCCTGGCATTCTCCATTTCCAAGAAAGATACTCCCTCATCTGGCCCAGTATTAATTTATGAATTCAGACTCTCTAACTCAGACCTTAAGTTATTAGTTTGCTTCTCCAGCAATGCAATAATTTCTCTGGCATTTTCAGTTTCTTAGTTCAACACCAAATCCTTCTTACTCATGGCAAAAGTAATATCCTGCACTTTTGTATCAAAACCCCATCCTTTGCTCAAAGACTTATATTTAACCTCATAATCAGACTGAAGCAAGGCTAGAGAATGTTTATGGTATTCTTGAAGTTACTCGAACATCTCATAATAGGTGACACTGTTTACCACTCCTCGGTTAAAGAGAAAATGAAGTTGGACATAAGAATCTTTTACTTGATCAGATGCTTTTGGGCCCAACAACCTTGCCAATTCTTCTTCAGCTAATGGCCCATGACCAACCTTAAGCAGAATCCTACACAATCTCAGTAGGTCAAATTCAACATAAACTATCCTTTTCTTCATAGCATCAAACTAAAAATTTACAAGTATAAGTTTGGGGGGGTGACTAAGAAAAAAAATAGTATAACTGGTATTAAGAATAACAAGCAACAAGTAATCAACATAGCATGAAGCAGAGAAAGGTTGGGAAAAATATGTCATTTCATTGATCATTCCAAAGTTACAGAGTTGGTTACATTATAAAATACAAAGAAGAAGAATTAGAAAATACATAAGAGAAAAAGCAAAAATCAAACTAGCTAAAAAGACTTAAACCTTCTCCTTGTCCTTATCCTGGTACATGGTCTTATCCTGATCAGCACCATTCATGTCGACATGGTTTATAGGTACCATGGAAGACTCCCTAGGACCCTCCTCCTTATCATCAAAGTCTTCACCCAGGTTGGGAGGAGTTCTTGGGTTATGTCTCTGAAGTAATTCAGAGTCTACCTAAGTGTCGACCTCATTGAAAGCTTCAGACTAACCCTCCTTGAAGGATAGCTTTTGGCATACTCTATCTGGATGGTAGCAGGAGCAAAGTATTTCTCCCATCCCTTATTTGTAGCATTTTCCTTATCTTTCTTTCCCTTGGCCTTTGAATCAGAGTTATTAGCAGTCAGACTGACAATCTTATCTTTAGCAGCTTTTGCCCGACGCTAAGATTCAGTAATTATTTTCTTACCTTGGGTCAAATGATCAATAGCAACCTTTTATCCATCCTCTTCTTTCTTGGTTTTGTCCTCTGCAACCTTAATTTTGTCCTTCCAGGTTTGTTTCTCTCTCTCCAAAGCTTCACCAAATGCTTGTAATGATTTTTTTAAACCCTCAAAATCTTCCTCCATATCAGCTGAGGAGGAGGACCTTATCTGGTCATCTTTCTCCAGCATTTGATTAAAGTCGACCAAGAACTATAGGTAAAAGAACGTGTTATAGCAATTTAGAATAAAGGCATTAAAACACCAGTGAATATCAATATAAATATTATAAATTTACTAAGGAAAATGTGTGCGCATCCCTCTCAATTAATTGAGCTCTAGTCATGGGGGTTGTATCCTACCTATCTGTTGGCAAAGTCCTAGCCTTTATTAAGTCCCTCGCTAACCCAAGGTTGATCACCACAGAAGAATCCTTAATTCTGGTTTGCTCGGCAATAAACTTATTGGTCAATTCAGTAGATTTAGTCAACTCACTGGATTTTTGGCTGGCACTTGATGGCTAGGAAAACCTTTATTGAACCTCTTATATTGAAGTTCTTTAATTTGGGTCTCCTCAGTGCTAAGAACTTGATGTCACTTCTCAATGGATTGAGACATCTTGTCAACATGTGTTGTTTTATTGGTAGTATAGGGAGGAGATTTTATAAGCAAGTTAGGGATTTTTCTTTTCACCATCTCTTCAGTAGGAGAAGTAGGGATAGTGGTGATATTAAGGGATTTAAAAGAGGAATATGTTCCTTCTTGAACAAGCTTTGCTCCAACTGACTCTGCAGCTAAAGAAGTGGATACATGTTCCTCATTTAATTTGATAAGAGACTCAAGTAATACAGGTGTTGGTCGGTCAATGAACGAAGTAATTGAAGTCCTATACTGTAATAATATGGAAGCATCTCTGGGATGTTCTTCTCTATCTCTTTAATTAAGACCCCACAAGTACTTAAGGTCGTTAGGATTAACTTTACCCCCATAAAAAATGGAATAAGAAAGTTAGTCGATACACCTCTGAACATACAATGAACATAAGAAATTTAAGAATAAAGTTATGACCTATGGCACGCCCTTCCTGGGGGCACCTGGACCAGTGTATGTTACCCCCTCATGAAGGGGGCATATAGATAATTTTTAACAACAATGCCATAATCCCAGTAGTCTTTATTGGAATCTAATAGGTTAACCACTAAAGCCCTATTGGTTTGTCGTCTTCAAATAGTATGTACTCTCCCTAATGGTTCCCCATTTGTAGTAGAGCTTCAATTCAAGGATCCCAATGCATGTCCCATAAATCTCATTCAATCTACTAACTCTATTCCACACCCTCCATGCGTTTGGAGATATTATTATTATTAGGATGACATCAAAATATTGGCAAAACTGAAGAAAAAGTGGATTTGGGGGAAAGGTAATATCACACTCAGTAATAAAAGGAGTGGGAATCCAATGACCCTCTGCTAAAGAATACACGTCCACAGGACCGTGAGCAATTTCTAATCCTACCTAACTAGGAATTTTCCCTTTTATCTCTAAATTCCTCAAAGGAATTATCATCAACGATATAAACTACGATTGAAACAAATGAAAAATAGAGAAAAGAGGGAAAGGATAACTTATAGAGATTTAAAGGTAATAACAGGAATAAAAAAAAGGACGGTGGCCAGCAAGCAGCAAAATACCGGAGAAGAAAAGCTTGAAAAAGAAGAAAATATTGGAAACAAAGTACAAAAGATTTGAGGTAAGAGAAATGCAGGTAATTTTTCATCTGTTTATAGGTTGCCTCGAGAATAGGGATGAAATGAGTAACTGCACGAACGATTTAACTATTGTTGACTTCATGCTTCCTAATGCGCAAAAGGACTAGTATGAGCTTTGACAATTTGAAAAGGTTTGAATTATTTACAAAAATGCCATTATTAACAGTGCTAGTAAAAAACTTAACAAGTATGGGAGGTCTGCTGCCGACCAACACTCAAACATTATGCCGACCAACATTTTGAGCAAACACTACATACTTTCGATCAATCATGAAGCATGAAGCATTAGGGGAGTTTGTGGTATGTAAAAATTAATATCCTACGTGGACCAACGAATAATAGACACTTATTCTCCTACATAGCCAATCTTCTATCTTGATAAACATCAAAGATACCTAGTTAGTCGGCATGCCGACTAACACCCAAAATGTGAACTTTTTGGAATAGCAATGGTTACTCGGAAGGAATGGCGACCAGCACAGAATGTCAAGAGTCTCATGCCTTGTATACATATGTAAATTCCTATAGATATAAAGGCATTTCATCTATAAGATTTTAGATTACTATTAATTGATAATCTCCCTTAGCTCAAAGGGAAGATTGAATCAATCACAAGCACACCAACCTGAGCTATTATAACCATACAAAATAATACCAATAGTGAATGTTGGCTTTTTATAGCTAAACCACTTTAAAAATCTTTGTCTCTTGTTTGTTTGATTAGATTACTTTAGTTATTTTATCTGTGATTATAAAATTGGACCCAATTCATTTTTAGACATCAATAAAGAATATGCCATAACTCATCTCGCTTACAGCACACTACATTTTGACCATTGACTTATGAACTAAAGAACAAAACATTTTTAGCAATGCTTTATGGATTTTTCAAAATGTCTGTGAATTAAAAAAGGGAGTCATTTTTCCATTTGTGTGTGTGAGATTTTTGTATCTTTATGGTTCGAGTTGAAGCTGATATATATTTCAAAATCATGACAGATGATGTGGTTAGGGCTACACACTTGATTGGGTATTCTACCTTTGAAAATTAGAAATAGTAATTCATCATGATAATCAATGTGTAAAAGACACCACATGAAAATTTTGTCTTAAAGCAATGTTTCATTGATTAATATCCATCAAAAAAATTGACTATCACCAAATATGTGAAATGGGATTTTTCCAAAAATCGCTTAATGAGGAAGAGAAAAGTGTTAGTTGAAGATTTTACTTTTCAAAGAAAATGAAACCTTTTCAAATATAATCATTTATAGTTTGAAATTTCCATATAAAACTTCTCTTTTGATACTTGTTTTGATTTATCAGACAAATACTCATGTTTATATACTTATTTCTCTCACACGAGTTATCTCCTATATTCTCTTTAAATTGACTTGAAAAACATGATATAGATCAATCAATATCTAATTTATTCTTCATATAAAGTACTTGGAATCACCATTTAAACATTTACATGACAATCCATAATGCAAATATATGAAATTTTATTTTTCTAAGTCATTTTTGGAAGTGGATCGTTTGAGATTAATCACTTTATATCTTGTGAGTTGATCTTTAGAGTCAAACACTCATTTGATAGAGTTGAAATTATCAGGCCAAACATGCGTCCAATGAAGGGTGTTTCACCAAAATGACTTCAGTCGTTACTCCAGCGAAACTCGCGACCAACGATATGGTTCATTGTAGCAACAATGCATTTTAAAATGTGCGTAGATCCTATTTTCTATCACTTTTTCAATTACACCCTTCTCTCTCTACTTTGAAACCAAATCCCTCCTACTCCATTTTTTAGATTTTCAAAGATTCGGTGGACGATTCTCTTTTATTCCTTCTTCTAGATATCATTTGGTAAGATGATTTTTCTACTTTGTTTCTAAATTTGGATTTTTTACATTCTTTAATGGGTTGAGTAATATTTTATTACCTTGTCCTCTTAGAGTTAACCCTTTGAATTTATTATGGTTTACTGTATACTATTGTATGATTATATGAGTTGAGTTCCATAAATTTTTCTCTTATCTCAAGCTTTGAGTATTTTTTTTTATATTTGAGATTTCATTTTTATCCCTTCCCATTTTAAACCTCAATCGTTAGTCAGATAGACATCATGCGACGTAACATTATTTATCTTCGAAGTTCATGTTTTTCGTTGGTATCATGAGGACACGTATGAGGATGACGACGGTGGGGATAAATAATAGATGGTGATACTTTTTGGTGGTTTTGGTTTTTTCAGACTTCTTTTATTTTATACATTGTTAGGTTGTTTTGATGGTTTAAATATTTGATTGTTATTATTTTGGTGACTTTGCTATGTCACTTTTGGATTTTATAATTGGTACTCAACAGATGGGATATAATTTGGGAAAAACTATTTTTTTTAGCTTATTTGGACATCTCAAGATATCTTTACGTCATTTTTATATACATGGGACATGTGGTATGGTTTATTGCAACTTTATTATGCTTATCTATCTTATGTGATTCTTTAGCTTAGTATGTTATGTGCTTTTATTTGGCACAATGTCGATGAATTAGGCCTGACTTGTTGATCATTTACCTTATTTTCGATTAGACCATGATTTTATACTTGTTAACTTCCACATATGTTTAACTCTTTTCACTTTAGTGCACTTTGTCTTATATCCGTGTTACATATACTAGTTGTATTATGTTGTGTTGCTATTTATTTATTGATGTTTGGACTAAAACCCCTGAATTTCATAGTCCATCCTTATTTACGTTTGATTGAAATAACTCACTACATGTTTAGACTAAAAAGATGCATGATTTTATACTTATTTACTTTCTTAATTTGATGTTTCTTTACCTTTGTCAATTACATGTGAAAAGGGAGAGAAACACTAGATTAATGGGGAGTTCTAATAACTAATATATCTTGATTTGTTTCACGATAAACTAAATGAACATGGAGTATATGTCCAAACAATGTAATATATATATATATATATATATATATATATATATATATATATATATATATATATATATATATATATATATATATATATATATATTCCTATAACATTTAGATATTGTCATTCTTAAATATTGTATACACACCTTAAAATGAAGAATCACGTATGCATATTTTTCATTGCATGTTTTGTGTTATATTAACCATCATATTGCTATATTTACATATTGTGTTAGAATGAATGACAAATTAACAGGATGAAGAGTTGCTATGAATTCTTACAAAAAGGGAGGATTAGTAGTATATGGATGTCTTTGCCTCTAGTCGGGCTGGTGTTTATATGTCGTAGGTTTTTAGACTTCTCTATAATTTCGTAATTTTTATTTTCGTACATTTTTTCACTAAATTGACAAAGTGGGAGATTGTAAGAGTATGAATTTCACTCTGATGCCCCAATAGGACTAAATGTTCTTATTTATATAACCAAATATACTTAGAGTCATGTGCTTGAGGTTATTTTGACAAAGAATCCTGAAAATTATTCAATAGATATCCTTACCTTTAAGCGTATCCTTTTTATACCATTATTAAGAAGGTAAGCGGACACATAGACTCATACTTGTTTTACTCATACATGTTCTATTTATAATAGAATGCTTTTTGTGTGTGTGTGTGTGTGTGTGTTTATGTTGATATAGGTTTTTGGACTTTTTATGAAATGTAATAAAACTATATTTGAAAATCTTATAAATTGCATGTCACAAAGATTGTTGAGGTCTATCACAGGAGGCCTTTGTTGCATTATGGCTTTCTCTCGCTTACCGCTCCTTATTCTAAAGTTTTTCATATATGGTTTCCTTATATCCTCGCTGCAGGATCTTCATAGCGGTGCAAATGCTCGCTTCAGTGACACTTCATCAATGTTTGTCAGTTTAACAAAACGTTACTTTTTTACCTATATTATGCACATCTTTTTTGGTACTTGTGAAAACAAAAAATCTGACTATATTTTTTCTAATTTTTACATCTTGTAACCTCATGTAAGTATAGTACCTACTTTTACCCTCCTAGATTCTCTTTCAAGCTTGGATGTTATATATAAGTGGGTTAGACTTCATTTTGTGCAACAGTGTAAGTGTGATGTTATGATTTTTTCAAATCTTTATTGCCATAAGAATCATCTTTTAAGGAGAGAAAAATACTTAGATAGAAACTTATTTTACGTCGAATCTTGTATTATTCCAAGTTCTTAATTTTTTTTTTCTCTTCTATATATTATTGAGATATTTTCAATTTAAAGATTTATGATATCTAAAAATATTTTGAAGTGAACTTGTTTGGGTTAAAGTATTTTTAAATATTGAAAATCTTTTTCATTTTTTCTTGAGTTATCTTTATATTTCATATGTGTCAAAGATATATTTTATGCGTTAAGCCATTATTTTCAAAGACACTTTCACCTTAGGCCATCACATATTTATAAAGTGGTACTACACTCCAAACATGCTTCTCATCATTGTTCGATCTCAGATCGTAGTTTCTTCTTCCAACTCAAAACGAATAAATTTTCCTTCAAACATTAAAGGAGACTTTGTATGGAAGGAGGACTTGATGGAATTAGTTTCGGTCCAAATCTGATGGTAATTTCATAGCATACTCCGTGTGTTGGCGCTCCCTATGGAGGATATGGTGGAAAATATTATCTAGTCGGTTTTAGCATCGTGAGGGTTGTAAATCTATTTCTTCTAGTTGTAACACTCTACCATAATGCATTTGTCATTCTTTCGAACGAAGGTCTTTTTCATTGTGGGTTTTTTCCTCGTACGCCTTGGTGTTATGCTATATTGTTTATCTTTCCACACCTAAACAAATTCACCTAAATATTGAATTTAAAATTTCGTGTAATATATTTGGTAAATAATTTAGTACATAGATTTTAGGGCTTATATTTGATACTCCAACTTGAACTTGAAAAGAAAACCTTCTCAAACTTGACAAGGGATTTTAATGGGGTATCTTTCATCCATGTCAATTTTGAGCACACCCACACTCAGGATTTTTGAACCTTCTCTATTTATCACTTTAACAATGAAGGGATCCATCACTCTATTTTGGTATGTTTTATATTTACTTAGTTTTTTCCAAACTCATGTTTCATTTGAATGCTAAATTTTTCCTTTCCTTTTTCTATGAGGTTATACAAGCCATGCATGAGGAGACAATCCAGGTTGTTCAACCAATGAAGAGGAACAACATTCATCATGACCAAACCAACACCATGAGCAACTCTCTCACAGAGAAGACCAACAGGATCACTGAGTTGCAAGGCAAGATTAAAGGGGAGACAATTTTCAAATAGAAGGCGATGGAAAAGTCCTTATGCCTCTAGCTGGATTTTAGTAAAATCGACACCAAAATTAAAGCCCTTGAAAATTTCTCTGCCCAAAAGTCATTGTTGAAGATAATTTTGCAAAGGAAAAAGGCTACTTGAGTCCAATTGGGAGGGAGGCCTTAATAATTATTTTGACGAGGCTTTGAGGCTAGGGTGCGAGGAGTTTTCGCCTAACTAGATTGTCACGAGTTGGTTGCCTTCAACCTTAGTTGTATTACCGGTCTTTAACAAGGAAATGTCCCTGAGAATGACCCAACATATTCTTAAAAAGCCCATTTGGTTAAACCCATTTGATGGGAAGGGGAAGATTTCTTGGCATCAGGCTAGGAAGTCGAGTAGACGGTTGTTGAACTTGCTTCTCCTACAGAGCTTGATAACGAAGAATACCATGCTATTGCTAGCCAAGAAAACATCAATGCTTCAACTAGGGGGAGTTTCTTGGGTTTTTTTCTTCTATTTTTACATTTTTTTCCTCTCATTAGTAGTTCATTTGGATACATCTTGTAAGCCTTGTTACATTTTTAATATTAATGAATGTTTATTCTTATCCTCCATTATTCATGTCTTAGTTAGTTTTGCAACTCAAATTTTATAGTAATGTAGCCAATTATTAAAAGTTAACATTTTTATATAGCTTAATAGGTAGTCGATGCAGAGGTGATCTTCACTCAACAAAGCCTTTCCCCAATTATTTGGGGTCGGCTACACGAATCTCATTTTTCCATTTTACTTTGTTCATCACAATGTCCTCAGTTAAACCACATGTAATCATACCATTTTTTTACAGTATCCCACCAAGTTAATTTAGGCCTACTTCTACCCCTAGCATTACCATCAATACTAAGTAAATCATCATTCCTTATGGGGAATCTATTGGTCTACGCTTGGAATGTTGAAACCATTCAAGTCTATTTTCTCTCAATTTATCTTATATATGAGCTACTTTTACCATTTCATTACTTTTTTATTTCTAATTTTATCCGTTTGAGTTTACTACAAATTTATCTCAGAATTGGCATCTCTATAAAGCTCATTTTTTGTATATTTTTTTGGTTATTCAGCACTCTGTCCCGTATAACATGGAAGGCCTAATGTCCATCCTATGGAATTTCCGTCGATCACATAATATATCTGTATCACTTTTATACTTGACCAAACCTTCTTTAATCCTATGAGTGACATCATCTCTAATATATCTATATTTTTGGATAACTGATCCTAAATAATGAAAATGATCATTTTTAGGTATCTCTTGACCCTCCAGATTCACAACATCCCTGTTTGTCTTCCTATTATTACAAAAATTTCATTCCACATATTATTTTTAGCTCTATTTAATTTAAATCTGCTTGTTTCTTGAGTTTCTCTATATAATTCTAATATACCATTATTCCCCATCTCACGTTCATCTAGTAAAATAATATCATCTGCAAATAACATATATTGTGGCACCTAATCTTATATTTGTCTAGTTAGTTTATCCATTACACGAGTAAAGAGATAAGGACTTCGTGTTGAACTTTGGTTAATACCTACAATAATTGGGGAATTAATATTTTCTTGAGCTATTATTCTAGCCGTTGGCATGGCCCCATCACACATATAATTATTTACATCAATATATCAATGAGTAGATCCTTTTTTTATGTAAAACCCATAATATAATTTCTCTTTGTATCCTATTATATGCCTTATCCAAAGTGTAAGGATAGATTTCCAAATGAGTCAATTTGTATGTGTTGCTTTATTCCTAACAAAACTATTCGAGTCATAGGATATAAGTTCTGTTTGTGATCTTTCATGCCTGTGACATTTTTGTTGAAGACGTGGCGGCTAAGTCGAAAGATATCCCATCTTATTTCGTGTTTTGTGCCTCATTTTCGTCATTAACATTCCAAGGATCTCTAAGGTTTGAATGCATATTTTATTGTTGAGCTTTGAAAATTTATTATTGGGTGTTAGAATTTTTATTAAGCTAATTTAAAATGACTTTGTATTTATTTTTTGAAGAAAACAATTTTATTTTTTCCCAGGCCATTTGAACGAGATATGGGGTTCGTTCGAATGAAATTCTAACAAAGTCCCATGTTTGGGTTGTGTTGACTTCTCGTTATAAGTCTCGTTCTTATCTTGTTCGAAGGAGATGGTTATGCCATTCGAATGAGACTGGTTTTCGTGCGGACAGACTAGTTTTTCATAAAGATCAATTTTTTAAGCAGCTTTCTCCATAACTTCCCACTACTCTTTTCCAACCATTCATATAGAGCAAAGGGTCAATTTATTTAGAGACTTTTCCAACTTCTAAGTGAGAATACGTTTGAAAAGTTTAAGAGTGTTTTAGTTCTAAATTCATGGTTTAACGTTCAAAACAAAAACCATGTTTTACACCCAAATTATTTTATGAACCAAGATTTTGCATGATATATGTTTGAGAGCAAGTTTTGTCACCATGTTTATCATTCTATACATCATTGAGATTATTTCTTGTTGAGGATTCTGTATTCATTGATGTACATAAGGTGGACTTCGTATGCATAACGGTAGATGTGCCCCATCGGTAGACTCCGAGACATAGTGGACTCCTATGTTGTCACTAGGTAAAGGTTTAAGGAACGATGAGCGTCAAGGCTTGCGAAGGCATTGAGTCATTGAGTAAGTCTTCTACAGTGTCCTTAAGTAATTTTGTACCTAGTGGGTTTGTGACTAGGCCATTCGAGGTTTTTTCCATTGTGGGTTTTCCTCATACAACACGACCTTGTGGTTTTGTATTTTATCTTGCAAATTCTCACCTAGGTGCATGCTTAGGTTAAAAAGATAAAATTGGTTTAACCACAAAAATGGTGTAATTGGTGCTTAATTTATTCAGATTGTCTTAGCTTAATAAAAAGTTATATGGTAAAATTCAAGATTAGTTTGGTTTGAATAAATTTGAACCTGAATTGAAGTTTTGTTTAAGAAAACTTAATTTAATTTGGAAGAAATTAAAAATTCAAAGAAATTAGGGCCTACAAATTGGTATAAAATCACTTTAGGACCTTCAAGTGGTATCAGATCACTTTTGGTCCATTTACACAAATCTATAAAAATCATATGAAGATCCTTATTTCTCGCCCTATACATCTCCATTAATATCCTCAATAAAAAAAATAGCTTCCATAATTGATCTCCAATGCATAAACCCAAACTATTTCTTAGATTCGTTTGTTTCCAAACTCAATCGACGACTAATCACCCTTTCCCAAATTTTTATCATATGACTCATTAACTTAATATCATGATAGTTTAAAGAACTTAGTATGTCTCCTTTATTTTTAGAAATAGGTAATAAAATAATCTTTCTTCATTCATCGAGAATCTTAATAGTCATTATAATTTTATTAAATATTTTTTTACGCCAGGACACTCCTACATCTTCAGAGTACTTGCCTCAATAGGTATACGATCTGGTCCCAAAGACCTTCATGATTTTATATTTTTAGAGAAATCCTATGTAACACCCCGTATTTTATGATATTAAACAATTATGAGATTAATTATTGTTGTTGGACTAATTAAATTAAAAAGGTGGGAAATTAATTTGTTAGTTAATTAATTTGGATTAAAATCATTATTAACTAGCGTGCCAAGGGTTAACACTTGTTGGTGAAAATTATGTTATATAATTGTGTGAATACGTAATATGGAATTATGAAATTTTATAAATTGTCGAGAGTGGGAAATACGCAGTTTGGTATATTAAGTCGGGACGCACGTGTGAGGTGTGTCGGGACTAATTTAACTAATTAAAGAAGTAAATTACTTTTAAATAACTCGTATGGTAATTTATAGTTCTCCATTGAGTCCAGAAGGGTCGAGATAGTCAGAAAATACTTTCCGGGTATTTTATTTGGACTTAAGGATATTTTAGGCCTAATCGGCACCCCATAGAGGTATTTTTGTCCTTTGAATATTGGGAGAAATATTATGGACGAAAATTAGGAAATTAAATATAAAGGAACGTGGGTTAGAGGGGAGTTACCAGTTCTAAACCTACGAGAGAGAAAAGAGAAAGGCACAGAGGAACAAAGAAGAAGCCACAGGAGTTCTTGGTGCATAACTCAAGAACACACACCAAAAATCCCACCAAAGTGTATAACGTGAGATGAGGAACACACCTATATCAACATCACCAGGATATCAGACCTTCGAAATTGAGGCAAGTGTTTAATCCTTGCAAAATTGTAGCAACAATCATGTTCATGCTAGTAAATATATGTAATACTCAATTTTGGTTCATAAATTTTGATGAAATTGGAGAACTAAGGACATTAATTGAAATATGATATCTAATTAGGATGTATCCTTTAGGTAGATAGGTTGGAAATCACGAATTTATGATTTATTAATGATGGAAGAATCTGATTTTGAGTTCTTATATAGAAATTTGAAGAACTAGGGTTTGGTTGAATAATTTCAGGATTTTCAGAATTTATTAAGATTTATGCATGATTATATGATTCTAAATTGTTAGCTATTATGCCAACATGTTTAATTATTGATTGGAAGTAATTGGTGGGAGTTTGGTACAAATATGTAGAGGTTTTATGTTAAGAAAGAATGGAAAAATGCAACAGGTAGCAGAAAGGAGACGACGACGTCTCGTTCGAATGAGATGCATAGTCGCTCGAACGACATGCCAACTTCGTTCGAACGAAACTAGTAGTCGTTCGAACGACAGTCCCATAATAATTCCAAAAATCCCTATTTTCCCCCCAAATCGTGTTACACGGTTAGTTGAGTGAGGAAAACTTCCATTTACGGAACTTAGCTTGTGCAGAATTATTTGGGAAGCATTCCTAGGATGATACTTTAAGACTTGGATAGGTGAATTAACTTTGGAAATTCGAAAGAGTGAATAATCGAATTAATTACACTTTAAGTTGTAATGAGAAGTATATTACGTGTAGGAATGTATGTATGGGTTGGGTGAATACCTGAATTTTTATAAGCCATAGGGAATGCCTATTACTATATGTTTATTATAATTGTGTGTATAACATACCTACGCTATTTGCTATCAAATAGGAGGTTTCCCGCAACGGACTGTCTTATCCTGGGTGACCCAAATGGGGGGATATTTGACTTTTACCCAGATCATATGAACTTGGACACGTGCTATTCGAGATGTAGGATAGTTTCGACGGCTGAATGGGAGCGTAGGTATATGCGTGACCCATTTAGCTGGTGAGTACGCTGGGCTCCAATATTTGTGTTATGATATTTATGGTTCGTGAGAGACGCCAAACCAGTTGTCCTTTATGGAGCGAGTGATGCACCGGGACACGATAGCAGAGTATGCATTGCGTCAAGTGGTCCTAACCATGGGGTGCTATATATATATGTATATATATATGTATATATATATATGTATATATTGGGATGATGTGACTATATGATATATATGTAAATATACTTGTGAATAATTCTAATGGGTGAAACTAACAAATTTATAAATGTTGATAAGCAAAGTAATTTTAATGGATAAAAGATTTTTATCAGAACAGTGAATGTGGAATATAGTTAATTGACATAAAAGAATTTTATGAGCGTGTTGTATGGGTGATAAGGGTGACTCCTTCGAAATATATTTAGAAGTTTAAGTCTATGATCTAGTTGGGGAAATTATGGATAACTAGGTTAGGATAGATGTACATTAGGTGTGCACAATAGTGGAGAGGTGAGAATATCATGTGAGAGAGTTCGAAACTAACACGCACTTAATAATTGCATCATTGCAGTTTTAAATACTTATTAAAACAAATATTTTTACAACTCGGGCTCTTACCCATCTCTTGCTATTTTTCTTCTCTTTCTCTCTCTCTCTCTCTCTCTCTCTCTCTCTCAGTATATATATATATATATATATATATATATATATATATATATATATATATATATATATATATATATATATACGAGGTGTCTATGGCACCCCGCCTAATTAAATACCGAGTGATCAGTCCTGTATTAGATTAAAATCAAGGTAAACGGTTGGTTCATTCTTAGCATCACTGTCGCCAAATAAAATTTCCAAATTTAACACCCCAAATAATTAAGCAAGTGTCAAAAGAATTTAAAGTCTTATTTCCATTTTTAAATTTCAACTTGAAAACCTTTTTAAATAATCAACAGTCTAAGAATCACATAAGTGCTACGGATAGCAATCAACACAAAAGAATCAATCCATCTAGATTAACCAAACCAAGTCAAATAACCATACATGAAATCATCCTGACAAAAGTTAACTCCCAAGGAATACTGAATACTGGAAATATAAACAAGTGTAAATTTCTGACAAATCCAAACTGAATAGGGAAACGGGGGACACATGCCCTAACTAAGCAGAACTAAAATAAGAATAGAATTAATGAAGAGGTCCTCTAAAGCAATGACATGCAACTCCCACATCAGATGCAGCGCGTACAATCCAAAGAACCTATGCATGACTCCCCTGGGGCTGGGAACCTGTAATATATACATATATATATACAAAAGAGAGAAAAAGACAGGAAACGGGTCAGACCCCGAGTGTAAAATATTTTTAAAAATAGTTCAGCAAGTATTTAAAATTCTTACCGTCTAATGCAACAACCATGTTAGTATGCAACACTCTCTTTAGAATTCTCACCTCTCATCTAGTGTGCATGCCTACCGTACTAATAAATCTCATAAGTTTCTCTAACTTATTCTCCATAAGGTTTCATCACGTGAAAAGCAAGGTTATGATATTTACTTTAGGAAATGATTCTATTCAAGATTTTGTACATTATTTAGAGCAACTCATTACCATTATAAAGTTACGAAACACTTATAATAAAGTTGAAGAATTTATTCATTACTTATCTACTTATACGCATAGTAGAAAGTTCCCATATAGATATAGGTATATATATTAGTCACACATATAGTATATATACTAATGGCACCTCACATAAAATCTGTGGTGCTGGCATACTCTGCTATCAAGTCCCCATATCACTCAAACTAAGGGAAATACTAGTTTAGAATCACTCTCGAACTGTATTAACACAACACACAAACAAATGGAGGCGAATCATAGTTCTAGGTTCTAAGAGGTCAGCACATACCCTCACGTCTCTTAGAACATCTGACTATCATTCTCAGATAGCCTGTATCGAGGATACTATCTTCTAGGGTACGGGTCAATATACCCCATAAAGGTCCAATCGAGATAAGACTGTCCCGACGCGAAAACCTTCGTGATAGCAAGTAGCCTGGGTATGATTTTTACACAAATACATAATATATGCATAGTCACTCAATCATATATATAAATATTCACATTTATAATTATCCGTTCCTAGCACAAATTACTCAATTATCTCGCATAACGAATTTGTCTCTTTTATTCCCTTTTATAATTTATTTCATACTTACTTCTCATCTCTCGAAGTATTCCCTTGCTAAATACAATTTCATTAGGTATACCCTATCTAACCTTCAGGTCTTAGACATTCACAAGTCCCTCAATTTGATTAACAAACTTACGCACAATCTCTAATGTGTAATGAAATTCCTTGTTAACCCACAATTTCATCCCATATTAAATTTCATTCAACGGAGTCTATTTAGACCCTACTGGTCCTCCTCACGACCCATTATACTCCATAAATTATAATCAAGGGTTCCCACGTATGTAAACCGAATTAAACAAAAAGGGGACAAATATGCAGTTTTCCAAGAGGGGTCGATCGATCGAGGAAAGGGGGTCGATCGATCGATCAAACGGTTCTTGCCCAGAAACTGCAATTTCAATCTACGGGTTTCAACCATTAATTTTCTCCAAAATGCCATTTCAAATTCCCAAACTCCCAAATAAGGTTACTACTGGTTCTATATACATATATCCATGATTTTCTACATAAAACATGTACAATTTCATCAAAGGAATTGAATTAAAGTGCCAATTTATATTAACTATCAAGAACCCTAATTTTCATAAAACTTTCATTCTTTTAATTTTTTTTCCAAGATTTCTTGCTTTTAAACTCATACCAATTCGTGGATTATCCTCTACATATGATTGGGATGTCCAGAATATAATTATTTCCACCAAGACATGTAATTGAATCCTCAAATTCCTCAAATTCTTATATGGAACATGTGTATAACAATCCTAATCTAACATGGATTAAACAATAACTAAAAGAAAATCAAGATATATACTTGCCTGGAAATTTAAGAGTCTGATTTGTGTATGAAAAAGGTACGGTTGCATTCCTCGTCGTGCGATCTACGTTTTGGTGTTGGTGGCGGTGCGAACGGATGAGTTCTTGGCCTTTGATTCTTGGAAATATTCCTACCTTCTTCTCTAATGGACGTTATTAGGTTCTGTGATTGTTAAACCTAAATGACTAACTCAAATGACTGATATACCTTAGGTAAATTCGTGGGTTTAATTACCCAAAAATACAAAATGACTATTATACCCTCTCGGGATGCCAATTAGGCTTAAAAATGGCCCGAGAGCCAAATTAAACCCCCGGGTACACTTTTCTGACTATCTCGACCCTTTTGGACATGTTGGTACACTCGAAATGACCATACAGACGATATATAATTTATTCACTTATAATAATAATAATTTAGTCCCGACACGACACAGGCGTGCCCTGACTTAATTTCCATAATTGTCATATTATTCCCCCGTGACAATTTTAATAAATTCAATTGTACATATTACTCTACTCAATAATTAATATTTAACAAATCAACAAATTTCCAATAATTACTAATTCTCTTCACACTAGTAAATATTTAAAACAAATTTGTGAATTAATATTAAATTAATATATCTCAATTAAATTTAATAAATTCCTAAATTTAAAATCCATAAAAATATGGGGTATTATAGTGTCCAACCACAGGGTCACCACCAGACTTAGACGCGTGGATCATTCGACGAGCTGCAACTGTTGTGGAAGCTATAGGTTATTGATATTAGACACTCTATCTTTTCATTCAGTTCTTAGTTCATACATTTCAGTTAGGGCATGTGTCGCCCATTTACTGCTTAGTTATTTCAAAGATTGTATTTTCTTAATAGCATTTCTTTCCTTATTGGATTTAATATTATGATTCTATTGGTTTGAGACTTTGGACTGGAATGCTTTATTCTGTTTCATTTATTTCAGTATTTGATTCATGTTCAGTATTTATTCTTGTGGAATGGGAATGGCTTATATCTTAATGCATATAATTTATTAAAGGATTAATTGGGTATAATTAAATGGGAAAATATTTTGACACTTACCTTAATTATTTATTAGATGATTAATAAAGAAAAATTATTTTTGGACAATGATGCTAAGAATGAACCAACCGGTCACTTCGGTTTAATTTAATAAATGACTGATCACCTGGTATTTAATTAGGCAGTCACAGGTGGTATTGGAGCATTAAGTTATAGTGTCCTTAGGATCTGTACGACTTTTCATGTTTCAGCGTAGTGTTCTTTGATGTCGAGCCTTAATATAGGATTGTTGTCTTCCCTTACATATGCGACTGACGTTCTTCTACTATGAATTATAATTGATGTGACTCATTATACAAAATCATTTATACGTCGAGCACCTAAGATTATAGAACGACCAATGAGGGCCATAAGAAGGATGGCAGGAGAGGAAGACCTAGAGAAGACATAAAGTAATTTGGGAATGGGGGACTGAAAAAAGTCACCAGGAGTATTAGGTAATCAAGTGATAACATAATCATCACTAGGGAACAAAAGGGTTACCTAGGCACAGTCCGAGGTAACGATGGATCGATTTCAGGATTATCTAGCATAGTCGACAAAGGAGAAATAATAAAGACTCTGGTGAAAAGTCATCGGTGGAGATGCGGAGAAGAAAGAGAGAAAGTGTAACTGGCCAATGGAAGTAGAAAATTTGAAGGAAATTGTGTAGAGTGGAGTGAAGCAACACTCAAAATTAAAATTAGAATTAAATTGGTAGCTCTTAGAAGCGACATAAAATGATTAGATTCAATCACCACATATAAAGAAGTGTGTTTGAAATTTAAAGAGAAATTTTGGTAGGATTTGATCGTGAAGTCTTCCATTCGATGTCATGACAGCGAGACAAGTGGAATTTTAAAACTTAGAATAGTGGGGAAGCTAGCGACCGATCGTGAGAGAAAGCTTGAATTGTATACCAAACATCATACCTGCAAAAGGGGCATAGAAAATAAAAGGGTTTATAGTTGATAAAGGACCGTGTGTAGAATATGAGGATGGATGAGAAATCCAGGTAGGATAACTAAGTTTGATGTCATCAATATTATATGTTTGCAAGTTATTTCAACACTTCTAGAAGAAGTGAGCCATAAGGGTTAGAGAATTTGTCCGAAAAAAAGAAAAAAAGAACTGAACTTAATGGTGTTAGAGAAACACCACATGAGAGTATGCCTAATAGGGAACTCATTTAGGTAATCTTAAGTGATTAATGTCCTACAAAGTGATGATGAAGTCAATCAGGGCTGTAGAGGCCTACAATAATTCCAAAATGCCATAGCCAAAGGGATAATGGGAGAATGATTGGGACCTAAGACTGTCAGTCCGAGGGACCAGTGATAGGAAATGGCTGGATAAGTTTTCCCTACGTGTAGAGAGTGGGACTACTAGTGTTGATTGTGTCCACAAAAAAAAGTGAGACTAATAAAAATTTGAGAATGGTAAACCAGGCTAATTTAGGCATAACAATGTAATACCCCGTATTTTTGGCGATATTTATTTTTGGGATTAATTAATTAAATGAGAATTAATTGGGAATTAATCCGGATAAAATACTAGCGAGATGTGAGTTGGTATTTGACTATATTGAGTATATATGATGATATATGAATATTGAATTATCAAATTTGTCGTGAGATTGATATACGGCAATTTGGACATTTTATTGGGACGCGTGTGACAGTCGCGTCAGGATATAATTATTTTAATAATAAAAGTGAATTTAAATTCTATTAACCGTATGGTCGTTTTGAGTGCGCCAACGCATTCGGAAGGGTCGAGATAGTCAGAAAACACTAGCCGAGGGTTTATTTTGGGTCCCGGGGTATTTTTAGGCCATACCGGCAACATTAAGGGTAGTTTGGTAATATTGTATTTTTGGGATTTAATAATGACGAAAATTAGGATTCTTTATCTGATTGGGAATAGACCCACTAAACCCACTAACCAACCCTTAATGACCCAATAAGCTACGGGGGTTATCAGATTAGGTTTCCAAAACATTCCCAAAGAAAACCCTAGCCACCTTTGGAGAAGAAGGCTTGTAGAGAGAGAGAGAAGGAATTCTGCAGAAAAGCTTCATCAAACCAACACCAAATTCAGAGACACTCGAGGCAAGTGATTTAATTCTATTTAATTCAGAGAATGTTTCTTTCATGTTAGATAAATTGAAAGATTTACAATTGTTCTTGGAAGTTAAATAAAAACCCACTTTAATTGGACTTAGGACTTGAATTTTGAGGACAAATTGCATGTAGAATAGTATGGAGATGATTATTATGATGTTAGTATATGTTGGATGTAACAAAAACGGATCTAGAATGGCATTATTGAGGATTTAAAATTCTAGGGTTTATGTTCTTGAAAATTTGGGGGAAAGGTTAGAGATTTGATGAATTAATGATGTTTAGGATGTATTAATTCCTTAAAAGATGTTAGTATATGAACTTAGTATGTTTTAGGATGATTGGAGACCTTAAAACATTGTTGGGACGAATTTTGGTTGAGATTTGAGGTGTAAAAATTGATGGAAAAACGAGATAGGATTTCTGGGCTTGAATCTGGTCACTCGTTAGAAGACCTACCCAGGTCGTTCGAACGAGCTCGTTCGAACGAGCTTCTAACGAGTTTACAGTTTGGGGTTCTGACGAGAGGGATGTTCGTTCGATAATCTCGTTTGAACGAGATCTCGTTAGATAGCCCAGTTCGTTCGAACGAAATCTTGTTCGAAAATCCTCGTTCGAACGAGACTTCTAACGAGCTGGCAGTTTAGACCTCTTTGGCCTGTTTTGATTTTGGGAGTTTCGTAAACTTGTTCGAGGATAGAGATAACATTCCTTTGATGGTGTATTAGTATGCTTGGGACATTTGGGATATAATGAGGAGTAAATTATATAAGTGTGGATCAAATCAAATAGACATTTGAGTTGAGACGTGAGTGCCTACTACGACGTGAGAATAAATTATGGCGCATTTAAATATGGACCGGGATTATATAAGTTGTATATATATTAAGTTGGTACGAGAATGCGATAAGTAATACAATTAAACTACGGTGATTACTAAGATGTGTGCTTACTTAGTATTGGTATATGATTTGTATGTATGACATACCTACCATACTTGCTATCACGGGAGGTTTGCGTTCGCTTAGGGCCCTCTAATCCTTGTGTTGCCTGGATTTAGACTGGTTACCTCGATGAACATAGGTCAGAGAAGGACTTATTGGGATGTTAATAAGTCTGCTGATAGTGGGAGCGCAGGTATGTGCGTGACCCATGTGATGTGACTGTGTTCGCCTCCATTATTTGTGATGTTGTTATCTGTGAGCTATTCCTGAGAGATTCGGAATATGTGATCCTTATGTACGTGATGTACCGGGATGGATAGCAGGGTATGTGTGCACCACAGCTTAGTCTCGGGGTGCTTATATTGTATATTTATATTGTGGAAAATATACACTTAATAAACTGGGAACTTTCATATGGTATCGTGTGTATAACTATGGAATAACATAAAAGGAATAATCTATAATGAGTTGTATTACTTTTACGTGAGAACCTGAATTTACGTTAAGCCCCTACTTAATTGCGAACGTTATAATGTTAATGGGAATCGATTATTAAGGGTAGAACCTATGACAGTCTAGCTAGATATGATGTTACTTAGCTAGTGGGTTGTGTCATTTTAGACGGGTACTTACGTTAGGAGTGCACAGTTAGACGAGAGGTGAGAATTTCATGTGAGTGCACGTCCTAACATGTACTTTGCATTTAATGTTTTAAATGTTTTTAAAGAACTTGCAGGTTTTTAAAATATCTCCACATTCGGGCTCTGACCCGTTTGCTTTCAAATCTATTTTTTTTTGTAAAACCATTTTAGGTGCCCAGCCACAAGGACACCATGCATAGGGTACTCATTCAGATGACGAGCTGTAGCTGTTTGTGGAAGTTACAGGGATTTGCTTTTAGATGCTTCTATCATTTGGATTCCATGTTCAGTATTCCTCAGTTTTAGGGCATGTTGCCCAGTTCCATTAGAGTTACATTTCCATTTCAGTTTTTCAGACTTTGGCATGTATTGATTCGGTATTCAGTTTTTAGTTATTCATTTCAGTTGTGGAGTTTGTTGTGAGGAGTTTTCCTCCAGATTTATTTATATCATGTGATGGTTATTCTATTATTTCATTATGGTGAATGGTGATATTATTCTTGCTTTAAATCCTTTACTACATGTTAATCAGACTTTAATTAAAATTTGGCAACTTACTTTTTAAATACTAGGTGGTTAGTAATAATAAAATGTTTTCGACAGTGATGCTATTAGCTGAGCCAACTTGGCATTTTGAATTAATTTAATAAAGGAGTAGCTACCCGGTATTTAATTAGTCGGGGTGTCACATGTGGTATCAGAGCATCAGGTTCTAGTGTCCTTTAGGATCTGTACGGCTATTATGTTTCCGCTAAGTTTCTTTGATATAGAGCCCTATATTTTAGGACTGTTGTACTCTTTTTTTGTATGCTTCGTTCTTCAGCTATTTTAAGTTTATAACTATGAACTTATAAACTTTATTCGTATTTCAGATGCCTCCACGACGTGCACGATGACTTCCCAGGGATGCAACGCCCGAACCCCAGCCCGCTCCAGTTCAGGACATGATGAACGCCGCTGAGGTTGCAGCCATTGTAGCCCAAGAGGTAAATGCCGCAATTGCCGTAGTCCAGCAGGCACCACCTCAGGCACCGATTGTCGCGCCAGTACAGGCAAATGCATTCCTGTCTGCTTGGGAACGTGTACGTGATGCTTTTCAGAAAGCGCATCCGTCAGAGTTTGCAGGTAGCTCAGATGTGGTAGTCTCGAGCCAGTGGAGGAAGGATATACAGAGGCACTTGAGGATATATGAGTGCATGGATGTTCAGAAGTAGGTGCTATCTACTTTCAAGCTACTTGGATCTGCACTGCAGTGGTGGGAGTCTATTACCACCGTAGAGGAAAGGGATACTCTTACTATTCAGGACTTTGGGGTGCGGTTCAACCGCAAGTATTTTTCGTCAGCTGTTCACACGGAAATGAGGAGGAAATTGATGAATCTGAAGTAAGAGGGTAAGACCGTGGCCGAGTATGAGGCCGAGTTCACGAATCTGTTGAATATCATTCCGGATGAGATACCGACAGAAAAGAAGAAGATTGAGAAATTCACCGACGGGTTGACATGGAGGATCCGTCAGCATCTGTTAGGGAACCTTTCATTGGCCACTTATTCGGATATGGTTAATGCTGCTTTGTTACACTGCCAGGATCACCGCTTTCATATGGCTGAGGGCAAGAGATCGGGAGAGTCTAGCCATCAGGGCAGGACTGGAGGACATGGTGCCGGTGGGTCACAATCTGTTCAGGGGCAGAGACAGGGTGAGCAGGGTTCCCAGCAGGGGGATCAGAAGAGGTTCAGATCAGGAAATTACAGGCACGGACAAGGAGGTTTCCGTCAGGGCCATTAGGGTCCAAACGGCCATCAGGGCCAATAGGGGTAGAATGGACAGCATTTTCAGTAGGGCTAGCAGGGCCAAGGGAGGAACGGTAACGTCCACCAAGGCCGGGGACCGCAGGGGAAGAGAGGAGGGAACTTCCCAGGGAAGTGTTTTGTTTGTGGCAAGACGGTCCATAAATGACAGGATTGTCCTGATAGGGGCAGGGCCCCACAGCAGTAGCAGTAGGGTGCTCACCAGGAGCCGCAGAGACCTATGTTTGCCTCCGCTTTCCCCGCACCGCCACAGATGGCAGCATTGCCACCCATTCCAGCAGTCCCATCTCAGCAGGGGCAGCTATAGTATGGACGTGTCTATAACGTCCACCAGGCAGCAGTTCCGCAGGCACCGCCAGCGATTGAGGGTACGTTTCCTTTCCATGGCACTATGGGTCGGGTATTATTTGATACGGGGGCTACACATCGTTTTATAGCTACACATTTTGCGAAAGCCTTAGGATTGTTAGCTACGGAAGAGAGCACAGTGACGTGTGTCGACTCACCATTGGGGAGTGGGTCACTTATATTCTTTATATGCCGGGGAGTGGGGGTAGAGATTGGTAGTCTGGTATTACCTGCAGATATGTTGGTATTAGATATGCATGTTCACGATGTGATTATCGGTATGGATTGGCTTGCTAATTATAGAGCCATGATTGATTGCTTCAGCGGGAGCATTGTTTTTTCCATTCCGGGGCAAGAGATGTTTGTAGTGGCGATGCCTCGCCCAGAGGGAGGCTCGACCGCTCATTTGTATTACCTAGAGGAGGATACTTCTAAGGAGGTTGTGATTCCTTTAGATTCGATCCCAGTCGTCAGGGAGTATTTGAATGTGTTTCAGGAGATACCAGGCCTACCCCCCAGCCGATAGATAGACTTTGTTATAGACCTATTGCCAGATACGAGACCTATAGCACGCGCACCGTACCATATGGCTCCGGCAGAGATGCGAGAGCTACGAGATCAGATAGAGCAGCTGTTAGGTCAGGGCTTTATTCGCAGGAGTACCTCACCTTGGGTCGCTCCAGTTTTGTTTGTGAAGAAGAGGGACGGTTCACTGAGATTGTGTGTGGACTACCGAGAGTTGAATAAGGTCACGATACGGAATAAGTATCCGTTGCCTCGAATCGATGACTTATTCGACCAGTTGAGAGGAGCTTCTTTCTTCTCGAAGATTGATTTGAGATCGGGATACCATCAGTTGCATATCAGGGAGGAGGATGTCTCGAAGACTGCGTTCTTGTCGAGATATGGTTCTTACGAGTTTCGGGTTATGCCTTTTGGTTTGACCGACGCTCCAGCAGTGTTTATGGACTTGATGAACAGAGTGTTCAGGGATTTCCTAGATCAGTTTGTTATTGTCTTCATCGATGATATTCTGGTTTACTCCCAGACAGAGGAGGAGCACGCCGAGCATTTGAGGCAAGTTTTGCAGACACTTCGTCAGAACGAGTTGTATGCAAAATATGAGAAATGCGGGTTTTGGCTGAAGGAGGTCCAGTTTTTGGGACATATTATTTCCGACCGGGGAATATATGTTGATCCGGAGAAAGTATCCGCGGTGAGGGAGTGGGGACAGCCCACGACACCGACTGAGATTCGTAGTTTCTTGGGTCTAGCAGGATACTACAGGAGGTTTATTCGGGGTTTCTCGAAGATAGCAGGTCCTTTGACACATCTGACTCGTAAGGGTGTGCCATTCATCTGGAGTGATGCCTGTCAGTTGGCATTCGATGAATTGAAGGATAAATTGACCTCAGCACCTGTGTTAGCATTGCCGAGACTGGGAGTTGAGTATTTGGTTTACACCGATGCGTCTTTGCAAGGACTTGGAGGTGTATTGCAGCAGGAGAGACAG
The DNA here is from genome assembly GCA_949130495.1 of Sambucus nigra. Classification (NCBI taxonomy): domain Eukaryota; kingdom Viridiplantae; phylum Streptophyta; class Magnoliopsida; order Dipsacales; family Adoxaceae; genus Sambucus; species Sambucus nigra. The sequence goes on along the minus strand of OX422212.1, from coordinate 341,905,909 downwards.
GACATAGCTTATGCTTCCCGTAAGCTTAAGCCTCATGAGAAGAATTACCCCACGCATGATTTGGAGTTGGCGGTAGTGGTATTTGCCCTACGGATTTGGAGGCACTATCTTTTGGGGGAGAAGTTCCAATTGTTCACGGACCACAAGTCCCTACAGTACCTGTTCACTCAGAAGGAGTTGAACATGCAGCAAAGGAGGTGGATTGAGTTTGTGAAGGACTACCAGTTCGATATCCAGTATCACCCGGGTAAGGCTAACCTGGTAGTAGACGCGTTGAGCCGTAGGCCAGCAGATGAGGTAGCAGGGGTGTGGAAGGCTAAGTGGAAGGAGTTGGGACACCAGGATGCAGTGGCCCGATCTTTCATGTCTGTGATGACCGTTACACCGCAGATTGTCACGAAGGTAGTACGGGCACAGGCTAATGACTCGTTCTGTCAGGAGCAGATAGTTCGATTACGAGCAGAGTGAGCCGAGTCCTATACCATCAGCTCAGACGGGGGATTACGCTTCAATGGGATATTGGTGGTTCCGAAAGGGGAGAAATTTCGACACGAGGTGATGGCAGAGTCGCACGACTCACGGTTCGCAGTACATCCCGGAGGGGACAAAATGTACCAAGACATGAGACGCCAGTATTGGTGGAGCGAAATGAAGAGAGATATTGCTGAGTTTGTTTCAAAATGCACCACTTGCCAGCTAGTAAAAGTGGATCATCAGAGACCGACAGGACTTCTACAGCCGTTGGAGGTCCCGGTGTGGATGTGGGAGAGCATATCCATGGATTTTATCATGGGGTTGCCTACGTCGCAGAGGGGTCACGACTCCGTTTGGGTAATTGTGGACAGATTGTCCAAAGTCGCTCACTTTCTACCCGTAAGGACTGACTACACTACGGGACAGTATGCCCAACTCTTCATTTCAGAGGTTGTGAGACTTCACGGTGTGCCCCTAAATATCGTGTCTGACAGAGACAAGATATTTGTTTCGCGATTTTAGGAGAGTTTCCAGGAGGCCATGGGCACGGAATTGCGGTTGAGTACGGCTTATCATCCGCAGACCGATGGGTAGACCGAGCGCACAAATAAGATGTTGGAGGACATGTTACACATGTGCATTATTGACTTTGGAGGTGGATGGGAACAATACCTTCCACTAGTAGAGTTTGCTTATAATAACTCCTACCAGTTCACTATTGGCATGGCTCCGTTTGAGGCGTTGTACGGTAGGCCTTGTCGTTCCCCAGCATGTTGGTTAGAGGTGGGGGACAACAAACTACTTGGGTCGGAAGTGATTCAGGACACTTCGGCAAGGATTGAGTTGATTCGGAGTCGCATTCGGGTAGCTCAAGACCGGCAGAAGAGTTATGCTGATGCGAAGAGGTTTTTTAGGGAGTTCCAAGTGGGGGACCAGGTTTTGCTCAGAGTATCTCCTATGAAGGGGATTGTGCGTTTCGGGAAGAAGGGGAAGTTGGCACCGAGGTATGTGGGACCGTTTCCTATTATTGAGCGGATTGGACCAGTTGCGTATAGACTCGGGTTACCGGAGCATTTACACCGGATTCACGATGTGTTTCATATTTCCTCGCTAAGGAAATATCTCAGAGGCGATTTGGCTCATTCTCACATCGCTTTGGAGGAGATTGATCTACAGCCTGATAGCTCCTACGAGGAGGGGCCGGTTGCTATTTTGGACCGAAGTGAGAGGAAGCTGCAGTCAAAGATAGTCCCGTTAGTGCGTGTTCAGTGGCGACATCACAATGTCGAGGAGTCCACATGGGAACACGAGGATGAGATGCGCGAACGTTATCCAGAGTTGTTTTTATCAGGTACTTTCTAGTTCCGAATTTCGGGACGAAATTCTGTTATTAGGGGGGGAGTATGTAATACCCCGTATTTTTGGCGATATTTATTTTTGGGATTAATTAATTAAATGAGAATTAATTGGGAATTAATCCGGATAAAATACTAGCGAGATGTGAGTTGGTATTTGACTATATTGAGTATATATGATGATATATGAATATTGAATTATCAAATTTGTCGTGAGATTGATATACGGCAATTTGGACATTTTATTGGGACGCGTGTGACAGTCGCGTCAGGATATAATTATTTTAATAATAAAAAATGAATTTAAATTCTATTAACCGTATGGTCATTTTGAGTGCGCCAACGCGTTCGGAAGGGTCGAGATAGTCAGAAAACACTAGCCGGGGGTTTATTTTGGGTCCCGGGGTATTTTTAGGCCATACCGGCAACATTAAGGGTAGTTTGGTAATATTGTATTTTTAGGATTTAATAATGACGAAAATTAGGATTCTTTATCTGATTGGGAATAGACCCACTAAACCCACTAACCAACCCTTAATGACCCAATAAGCTACGGGGGTTATCAGTTTAGGTTTCCAAAACTTTCCCAAAGAAAACCCTAGCCACCTTTGGAGAAGAAGGCTTGTAGAGAGAGAGAGAGAAGGAATTCTGCAGAAAAGCTTCATCAAACCAACACCAAATTCAGAGACACTCGAGGCAAGTGAATTAATTCTATTTAATTCAGAGAATGTTTCTTCCATGTTAGATAAATTGAAAGATTTACAATTGTTCTTGGAAGTTAAATAAAAACCCATTTTAATTGGACTTAGGACTTGAATTTTGAGGACAAATTGCATGTAGAATAGTATGGAGATGATTATTCTGATGTTAATATATGTTGGATGTAACAAAAACGGATCTAGAATGGACTTATTGGGGATTTAAAATTCTAGGGTTTATGTTCTTGAAAATTTGGGGGAAAGGTTAGAGATTTGATGAATTAATGATGTTTAGGATGTATTAATTCCTTAAAAGATGTTAGTATATGACCTTAGTATGTTTTAGGATGATTGGAGACCTTAAAACATTGTTGGCACGAATTTTAGTTGAGATTTGAGGTGTAAAAATTGATGGAAAAACGAGATAGGATTTCTGGGCTTGAATCTGGTCACTCGTTAGAAGACCTACCCAGGTCATTTGAACGAGTTCGTTCGAGCAAGCTTCTAACGAGTTGACAGTTTGGGGTTCTAACGAGAGGGATGTTCGTTCGATAATCTCGTCGAACGAGATCTCGTTAGACAGCCCAGTTCGTTCGAACGAAATCTCGTTCGAACATCCTCGTTCGAACGAGACTTCTAACGAGCTGGCAGTTTAGACCTCTTTGGCCTGTTTTGATTTTGGGAGTCTCGTAAACTTGTTCGAGGATAGAGATAACATTCCTTTGATGGTGTATTAGTATGCTTGGGACATTTGGGATATAATGAGGAGTAAATTATATAAGTGAGGATCAAATCAAATAGACATTTGAGTCGAGACGTGAGTGCCTACTACGACGTGAGAATAAATTATGGAGCGTATAAATATGGACCGGGGTTATATAAGTTGTATATATATTAAGTTGGTACGAGAATGCGATAAGTACTACAATTAAACTACGGTGATTACTAAGATGTGTGCTTACTTAGTATTGGTATATGATTTGTATGTATGACATACCTACCATACTTGCTATCACGGGAGGTTTGCGTTCGCTTAGGGCCCTCTAATCCTTATGTTCCCCAGATTTAGACTGGTTACCTCGATGAACATAGGTCAGAGAAGGACTTATTGGGATGTTAATAAGTCTGCTGATCGTGGGAGCGCAGGTATGTGCGTGACCCATGTGATGTGACTGTGTTCGCCTCCATTATTTGTGATGTTGTTATCTGTGAGCTATGCCTGAGAGATTCGGAATATTTGATCCTTATGTACGTGATGTACCGGGATGGATATCAGAGTATGTGTGCACCGCAACTTAGTCTCGGGGTGCTTATATAGTATATTTATGTTATGGAAAATATACACTTAATAAACTGGGAACTTTCATATGGTATTGTGTGTATAACTATGGAATAACATAAAAGGAATAATCTATAATGAGTTGTATTACTTTTACGTGAGAACCTGAATTTACGTTAAGCCCCTACTTAATTGCGAACGTTATAATGTTAATGGGAATCGAGTATTAAGGGTAGAATCTATGATAGTCTAGCTAGATATGATGTTACTTAGCTAGTGGGTTGTGTCATTTTAGACGGGTACTTACGTTAGGAGTACACAGTTAGACGAGAGGTGAGAATTTCATGTGAGTGCACGTCCTAACATGTACTTTGCATTTAATGTTTTAAATGTTTTTAAAGAACTTGCAGGTTTTTAAAATATCTCCACATTCGGGCTCTGGCCCGTTTTCTTTCAAATCTATTTTTTTTTGTAAAACCATTTTAGGTGCCCAGCCACAAGGACACCATGCATAGGATACTCATTCAAATGACGAGCTGTAGCTGTTTGTGGAAGTTACAGGGATTTTATTTTAGATGCTTCTATCATTTGGATTCCATGTTCAGTATTCCTCAGTTTTAGGGCATGTTGCCAAGTTCCATTAGAGTTACATTTCCATTTCAGTTTTTCAGACTTTGGCATGTATTGATTCGGTATTCAGTTTTTAGTTATTCATTTCAGTTGTGGAGTTTGTTGTGAGGAGTTTTCCTCCGGATTTATTTATATCATGTGATGGTTATTCTATTATTTCATTATGGTGAATGGTGGTATTATTCTTGCTTTAAATCCTTTACTGCATGTTAATCAGACTTTAATTAAAATTTGGCAACTTACTTTTTAAATACTAGGTGGTTAGTAATAATAAAATGTTTTCGACAGTGATGCTATTAGCTGAGCCAACTTGGAATTTTGAATTAATTTAATAAAGGAGTAGCTACCCGGTATTTAATTAGTCGGGGTGTCACAAACAAATGGAGGAGTGAGATTTTCATAGGGGGAAATTGGGTCTATAGAATTGAGCCCAAAAAGTTACAACCCGAGAGTGGTGGGTTCAGGAAGGACCAGTAGAGTCCTCGGTAATAGTAGCATGTCATATTTTAGGGTCGATGGGGACCATGATGAAACAGGGTGGCCAGTGAGGCCATAATTGAGGTCTTAAGATTTAGGCCAATGTTTCAATGATGGGTGTGTAAGCCGCAGAATGTAATAAGTTTCCCACAATGAGGAGGGGGAAACTATGGGGTGAAATACTAGATGTATAAATATTGCAGATGCCCATGGGTTGTGTGGACAACTACATGCTGGGACCCTACGATCAGGTGAGGCTGATGAAGTTTTGTTTCAACCTTGAGAGAAAAGGATTATGTCAAGTGACATGAGTGTATCATAGTACATATATGAATTGTTAACACTAATGTTCGCGTGCGAGGTGAGTTTAGTAGTTACTTTACTTTAAATAGTCTTCTTACAAACATATTTATCTTGGATAACAGGGCTTTCTGATGTCGCCCGTGAGTGAGCCGAGTGCACCCTAAAAGCATATTTTATTATTATAATTCAATATTGACTGAGTTAGCTAAATAGAGCTTATTATGGTAATGTCTAGTGATAATTACCGAATGTTTAAACGATAGTAGATTGAGGGATAAGAATATAGTGCTGGAAACTCCGAGTGAGTAAAATTACTTTTAGGTGTTGCCACTTGAAATAGGGTTGGGCCTATATATATATATATATATATATATATATATATATATATATATATATATATATATATATATATGTGTGTGTGTGTGTGTGTGTGTGTGTGTGTGTGTGTGAAAATTTCATGATATCATAGACTCCAGTGAGTATGTCGCCTAGTTATATATTACCCTGATGTATAGGAATTTATTTATTGAGGCGACTCAGGATACATTGTGTTCTTTATCAAGCAACGAGAGATAACTGCTTATATATAGCGCCAAAACTTGTTATAGTGATAGATCTATGTTTCATGTCATTTTTACGGTCATACGTAGATTAATATCTCAACATCCGGAGATTTTGGGAAGGTACATGTTATGTACTAGGGGCCTTAAGAATCTTGACAACCAATAATGTTAGTTTGTAGTGTATCAGCAGGGTTCCTTGTTTAGATTTCGCTTGGCGAGACATCCCACGCATGAAACTAACGAACATCAGGAGTTGGAGAGAAGTTTGAATCATAGTACATGTGATTCATACCTTAGTAATTATACATATATGAGAGTAATCGAGAGTTGATAATTCCACTATAATGTGAAAATATATTTTATTTCTCCAAACTTGTGCACGCCATAGGGTGTATGGGCGCCCTAGGTAATTGAATCTTGACTTTGTTTCCATTCGGAACATATGGGATAAGGTAAATGAAGATAGAAGTGGAGATATTAGGAGTTGATTGTACGCTCACGACAATGGTATTCTATTAGGTACTAGATTGTGAATGTCATGTGAATTTGACATAATTTATCCCATGGAGTTGATGTTTATTCCGTAACATTTGTTAGAGGCTTACATATCACGAAAAACTAATTTTTAGGGAAAGGGAAGGACCTGTGGCACACGGTGAGGCAAAGTCACATGGATCAAGGCTAGAGGTACATTTGAGACGAATATCAGATATATCATGTTATAAATGACAGTGGTGATGGTATTTAAGGAGAAGGAATATTGCTATATTCATTTTACAATGGGTCACCTATCCGTTGGAAAAGGGTGGACCACCCGAGACCGGTAGGGCCTTCTTAAACTGTTAGGGATTCTGAAGTAGGAATGGGAGAGTACTCCTAAGGGTTTTATCGCGAAGGGGGATACAATCCTATATGGGTGATAATCGATCGGTTGATTAAAATAGCTGACGTTATGCCAGTTAAGACTGGTCATACTAAAAGACGGTATGCGCAGAGCCTTATAATCGAGATAGTGAGGTTAGTTGGGGTACCGCTTGACATAGAGTCCGATGGGGATAAGATCTTTGTCTCTTGATTATAGAAAGGTGTTCACGAGGCTTTGGATACCGAGTTATGGTTGAGTACGACCTATCATCCCATACAAATGGGTAGAACAAGCGGACAAATCAGATGATTGGGAAAATAAATTATATGTGAACCCTTGGATCTTAGGGGAGGACGAGAGTAGTCCCTTCCACAAGTTGAGTTTGCGTACAATAACTCATATAAGTTAACTTTTGGGCATGGTGCCAGTCGAGGTATGGCACGATAAGCCTTGTTGTTCTCATGATCGTTGGTTAAAGGTGGGGGAAATAAATCCTATTGCGAAGATTCGAGATGAGTTGATATCTATAGTATATAATGTGTGTAAAGTATATACAACGCTAATAACCGACGCATGTGCGATAGTTGCGAGATAGGACCATGTGTATCTAGATAACGATTAATCTATTAAGGTGTGAATAGTAGAAGGATAGACAACGAATATATCTAAAATAAAGTTTAAGTAGTATAACCTGAACGGTAAGACTTGATAAAGAACCTACGTGACAGGGTAACTTGGAGTTTAGGACAAATATAAGTAGTGTTCATTATTAAGGGTATTCAATAGCGTGCTATATGGGTTGTACGAATTAGTCCACTTGGGAGCGCAATGATGAGATGCGCAACATATATTCAGCATTGTTTGTACCTAGTATACTTTTTTCAAATCTCAGGACGAATTTTCATTGTAAGGGGGAAGTATGTAACACCTCAAATTTTTAAGATATTCAATAATTATGAGATTAATTATTATTGGTTAATTCTTATTATTGGATTAATTAAATTAAAAAGGTGAGAAATTAATTTGTTAGTTAATTAATCCGGATTAAAATAATTATTAACTAGCATGCCAAGGGTTAACACTTATTGATGAAAATTATGTTATGTTACTGTGTGAGTACGTAATATGGAATTATGAAATTTTATAAATTGTCGAGAGTGGGAAATACGACAGTTTGGTATACTAAGTCGGGAGGCATGTGTGAGTCGTGTCGGGACTAATTTTATAGGTTAAAGAAGTAAATTATTTTTAAGTAACTCATATGGTAATTTGAGTGCTCCATTGAGTCCAGGGGGTCGAGATAGTCAGAAAACACTACACGGGTATTTTATTTAGACTCCGGGATATTTTTAGGCCTAACCGCCCACATAGGGGTATTTTTGTCCTTTGAATTTTTGTATAAATATTATGGACGAAATTAAGAAATTAAATATTGAGGAATGTGGGTCAGAGGGGAGTTATCATTTCTAAACCTACAAGAGAGAAAAGAGAAAGGAACAGAGAAAGGAAGAAGAAGCCATATGAGTTTTTAGTGCATAACTCAAGAACACACACCAAAAATCCCACCAAAGTGTAGTTCGTGAGACGAGGAACACACATATATCAACATCACCAGGAGATCAGACCTTCAAAATTGATTCAAGCGTTTAATCCTGGGAAAATTGTAAGAACGAGCATGTTCGTGTTAGTATGATATGTAATACTCAATTTTGGTTCATAAATTTTGATGAATTTGGAGAACTAACGACATTTATTGAAATCTTATATCTAATTAGGATGAATCCTTCATATAGATAGGTTGGAAATCACGAATTTATGATTTATTAATGATGGACCAATCTGATTTTGTGTTCTTATATAGAAATTTGAAGAACTAGGGTTTGTTTGAATAATTTTGGGGATTTTCAGAATTTACTAAGATTTATGCATGAATATATGATTCTAAATTGTTAGATATTATCCCAACATGTTTAATTACGGATTGGAAGTAATTTCTTGGAGTTTGGGACAAATATGTAGAGGTTTTAAGTTGAGAAAGAATGGAAAAATGCAGCAGTTAGCAGAAAGGAAATGACGACGTCTCGTTCGAACGAGATGCATAGTCGTTCGAACGACATGCCAACTTCGTTCGAACGAAACCAGTAGTCGTTCGAACGACAGTCCAAAAATAATTCCAAAAATCCCTATTTCAACCCAAATCGTGTTACATAGTTAGTTGAGTGAGGAAAACTCTCATTTACGGATCTTAGCATAGTGAAGAATTATTTGGGAGGCATTACTAAGATGATACTCTAAGACTTGGATAGGTGAATTAACTTTGGAAATTTGGAAGAGTGAATAATCGAATTAATTACACTATAACTAGTATTGGGAAGTATACTACGTATAGGAACGTATGTATGGGTTGGGTGAATACCTGAAATTTTATAAAGCGTAGGGAATGCCTCTTATTATATGTTTATTATAATTGTGTGTCTAGCACACCTACGATGTTTCCGATCAGATAGGAGGTTTTGCACAACAGACTGTCTTATCCTGGGTGATCCAAATGGGGGGATATTTGACTTGTACCTAGAGCATATGAACTTGGACACGTGCTATTTGAGATGTAGGATAGTTTCGACGGCTGAATGGGAGCGTAGGTATGCGCATGACCCATTTAGCTGGTGAGTATGCTGGGCTCCAATATTTGTGTTATGAGATTTATGGATCGTGAGAGACGTCGAACCAGTTGTCCTTTATGCAGCGAATGATGTACCGGGACACGATAGCAGAGTATGCATTGCGTTAAGTGGTCCTAACCAAGGGGCGCAATATATATATATATATATATATATATATATATATATATGGATGATATGACTATATGTATATATATGTAAATATACTTGTGAATGATTCTAATGGGTGAAATTAGCAAATTTATAAATGTTGATAAGTAAAGAAATTTTAATGGATAAAAGATTTTTATAAGAACAATGTGAAATACAGTTAATTGGCATAAATGAATATTATGAGCGTGTTTTATGGGCGATACGGGTTACTCCTTCGAAATATATTTAGAAGTTTAAGTCTACGATCTAGTTGGGAACATTATGAATAACTAGGTTATGATAGATGTACATTAGGCGCGAATAATAGTGGAAATGGGAGACTCTCATGTGAGAGAGTTTAAAACTAACATGCACTTAATAATTGCATCATTGCCATTTTAAAAACTCGCTAAAACAAATATTTTTACAACTCGGGCTCTGACCCGTTTCTTCCTATTTTTTCAAGACACCCATTGGTGGCATGATCGACGCCCCTCGATTATTTTTTAAGATCCTAGATGGTAGGCACAACACATTGCTTAAGGGTAATTCTCAAGTTTTAGCTCTTATAGGATTCATGTTCATAAGGACTTGGGAACTTTTTACATGGGTTATCAACTACCTAATGCAACCTTCCTCCTTTATCTAGACTTGGTACCGACTATGTCTAAAATAAAATACAAGAAGTTAAGCATGACACAATCGGAATTTGTGAACAATTCACTATTTTATCAAGTTTAATAAAGAGGATAAGCGATAACTAGTAGATTAAAACTTGCAAGTTAATATCTTATTTAACTTAACCAGTACTTGATGGAGTTTTGGTTTGCGACCAACTCCACCGACTTCTAAAATTTAATTAAAAGGCTAATTAACTAACTAGTTGATTAAAACTTATAAGTTAACAATCTTATTTAACTTATCTCAGAAGTTGTAGCACTTTGTCCTAGGTGGTTTTGTGCATGATCTTAGAAGGAAAACTTATTTTTATATTGTTCCACTCATTATGAAGTGGTTTTATTTCTATCCTCAGCTAAGAAACCCATACATGGTTGTGCCACCATTTTCTAGTGGGGTTGATGCCCAATCTTTGCAGACCAACTTATTTTTAAGTTGTACTACCGATTTGTAAGCTTTTTGACTATTATAGGCCGACCAACCCAAGATGGGACATACCACTATTTTCAAGTTGCTTTAATGCAAAGTCTTAAGGGAAAGCTTATTTATAAGTTATACCACCCATTCTTAGGTTGATTTTTGCCTATTTTAGGCCGGCCAACCCAACTAGGGTTGTATCACCATTTTTAGGTGGGTTTGATGCCAAATATAACGTAACCTAATATTTTCTAAGTTGTACCACCCATTCTTATGTGGTTTTATGCCTATTCTAGGTCGACTAACCCAAGTTGGGTTGTACCATCATTTTCAGGCTAGGTGACAAATTTATTTCTATGTTTTACAACCCATTCTTAGGTGTATTTATGCCTATTCTTGATCGACTAGCCCAAGATGGGTTGTACGACCATTTTGAGGTAGGTTTGAAGTCAAAGCGCAGGCGATCAACCTATTCATATGTTGTACCACCCATTATTCGGTGTGTTTATGCCTATTCTAGTTTGACCATCCAGAGTTGGGGTGCACATCATTTTCAAAGGATTTGATGCCAAATCATACTCAACTAACTTAGTTCTAAGTTATGCTACGAATCCTTAGGATGGTTTATGCCTATTGTAGGCCGAAAACCCAGATGGGTTGTACCACCATTTTCATGTGGGTTTAATGTTAAATTTTAGGTGATAAACTTATTTCTAAGTTGTATGACCCATTACTATGTTTGTTTCTGCCTATTCTATGCAGAAAATGCGAGTTGCATTATACCATTGTTTTCAGGGGGGTTGATGATGGTATTTTATTCTAGAGCCACAGTTATGAAGAAAAAAATTTATTAAAATGAATCCTCTTTATTGAACTAAAATACTTGAAAAAAGAAATATATCTACTTAATGATCAAATTTCCAAAGGTTCATGGAATTCCATAACCTAGATACTATTGTGCCCTCCAAATATTCTAGGTGGTATGATGTGTTTCCTCCCTTTGACACTGTTTTGAATACATCCCACTAATTCAGTGCCAATTTCCTATCGAAGGCCTTTTTAGTGACCGGCTTGAGATTTTTGAGTTCTAGATCATTGACTTAGAATTCTTAGATTTTGACAATGTTATTATTTTTTGCAGTGTTATCTTGGTGGTATCCTGTGTCATGGATGGGAATTTGCTCCCTTTTGTCCTATACTAAGTTAAGATCATGAGCCTGGCAGTCGTCATTGTGATCGTTCCCAGAGATATTAGTCTTTAGATTGGGCATCCAAATTTCTTATTGTATGAAAAATTCCATACCATATGTCAAAAAGTATAATGTGCCTACCATTAATCTTGTGGGAGTTAATATGTACTCCCGAAGGACGGATAGAAGCTCCTCCACCCATATTCCCATTTGTATTCTCTAATCATCTATTGATCCCAATAAAAGAGCCTTGTTGGTGATTTCTGATATCTCGTTGCACTCTTGAAAGACTATTGAGGCATAGTGAATAATGATCCCATATTATGTGCGTAAGTCTCTAAAGACATTATTGTCAAATTGAGTAACAGTTTATGTCACCAAAGCTCTACGATTACTAAACAAGGTGATGAAGTTACTCCGCACAAATCTCGTAGATTCAGCCTATCTAATCTGGCATAGCGGTTCGGAATCCACCCAATGAGTGAAGAAATATGTGGTGGTTATTAAGTATTTTTAATTCCTTGGTGCTGCAGAAATAGGTCTCATAATTTACAAGGCCCACTAAGAAAAATACCATGAGTTTTTTAGAAGATTTAGATAGTTACCGACTATTTGATGATGGGGGAAAACTCTTGAAACTTTGAAAATTTTCGTACAAATTGGATGGCGTCCTTCTATATGAAAGGCCACTAATACATATGGGAGATTACCTTATATGAAGGTGATCTTCTACCTTAATGAGATCCAACATTTCCTTCATGCATTTTGTTAAGGATACCCTTAACTTGATATAAGTGGACATACTTAAGTAGAGGACTTGTGAATGCCACCGATAAAGTTTCCCTTCATAATTAAGGCATAACCTTACCAACTAGATCTTTGATTTGTGAGCTTCGTTGTTGTCTTGAGGCAGATCTCTATTTTTCAGTAGGATATAATAGAATGGATTCAACATGGGGACAATTTAACCTACATAGTTTCGGGGTAGGCTCTAGACTATAAGTGTTTGGTTAATCAATATATTTGACTGCAATTGTCCTTTGTGGATCGGTGTCAATTATTAATGCTAATGAAGATAAGGCGTCAACGTGGCTGTTATAGTTCCTCACCAATTGTTCTATTGATATCAACAACTACTTCCTTTCTTGATGCTGGATTAATGAACTGCTAGTTTCATGTTAATAAGCGACTAGATATAATTAAATATTCTCACAACTAATAGGGGTTGAAAACAAGGGAAGATATACCAAGTATTAGTCTTTTTCTACTTCTTGATCATAATCCTATGTCCAAACTATGGTGCTCGCTTTCTTTAAATCATAGAAAAATAGATAGAATTTGTTTGATGATCGCGATAAGATATGATTAAAGGAGTCTAACATCCCAGTTAAGACTTGGGTGTCTTTGATAGTGGTCGGCTTTTTTATAGTTGGAGGGCCTTGATTTAATCCATATTATCCTCAATTCCTCTTTATGTGACTAAGTATCCGAGGAACTTTCCAGACATGACTCTATAAATTCATTTAGATGCATTCAACTTTGTCTTATAATCATGAGGATTCTGAAGGTATTGGAGAAATCTCTAATGTGATCAACTACGTATCTGCCCATAACAAGCATTTCATCAGTATGGACCCCACATGGTTGAGATGAAATGTTTTTTAGCATTCTAGTTATGAGGCACTTATACACTACTCTTATATTCTTAAAGCTGAATGGCATGATTTTGTAGAAATAAAGCACCAAAGTTTTGATGAATGACGTCTTCTCTTCATTAGGGCCAGATATAGGTAACTGGTGATATCTTGAGTAATCACCTATAAAACTCATGTCTTAATGTCCTACTGCGGAACTGATCATTCTATCAATCCGAAGGAGTGGAAAAACTATCCTTTGGGAAATCCTTGTTGAGATCAGTGAAGTCAACACAACCCCTCTAATTGTTTTTATCTTTTTTCTTACTATGATATTTTTAGAAATCAAATTGGTAAATTAAACCTCCTTGATATATTTGGAATTAATTACAATATTGACTTCATTCTATACCACTCTTAGTTTTTAAGGGATGACTTCCTTCGCTTCTACCTGCGGCTAATAAGTAAGATCCACATGCAATCGGTGGAATATAATATATAGTTCAATTCCTATAAAATTATAAGGATGCCAATGTGACACCAAGACCAAATAAATACCGGGTAGCTACTCCTTTATTCCAAATTAATACAAAATGTCAAGTTGGTTCAGTTCATTGCATCACTGTCGAAAACATTTTACCGATTACTAGCCACCTAATATTTAAAAAGTGAGTTGTCAAATTTTAATTAAATTAGATTAACATGCAACAAGTATTAAATTATGAAATAATGATACCACAACCACATTACAGTCACATTACAATAATAAAGGATTAAATGAATCTGGAGGAACACTCCTCCAAAATAATTCGAAATACTGAATAAAATTGAATACAAAGTCTGAATCCCTAATTAATTACAACCAAGACTGAAATAAAACTGAATAAATAAATTATCTCTAAGAGAAAAGGGGCGACATGCCTTACAGATAAATAAATCTGAAATGGAATCAAGGTAGAAAGTGGAGGCATATATAATCGAGGTCCTGTAACTTTCACAGCAGCTACAACATGTCACTGGAATGGAACTCCTAAGCTTGGTGTCCTTGTGGTTGGGCACCTAAAAGTTTTTACAAAAAAAATGGATTTGAAAGCAAACGGGTCAGAGCCCGATTGTGAAAATAGTTTAAAATATAGAAAGTGTTTAATATCATTAAACAGTGAACATAAAATACATGATAGCACGTGCACTTACATGAGTTTCTCACCTCTCAACTAATTGTGCACTCCTACGTACCTATACCCGTTCCAGTTATTCCACTATCTAACTAGTCTAATTCATAATCTGATTTTTACTATACTATTCATGATTTAATTCCCGACATCTTAATATAAACTGAGAGTTTTACCTTTACTCCTCAGAATTAGTTACAAAAATCACTAAGAGTTTTCCCATTTTTAACTCCACAAAGATGTTACATTTATTCACACTTGTACTTATATAAACAGTCCATTTCAATATTTTAGTATATTAATCTCATCATAAATATACAATAATCGCACCCCTAGACCAAGCTGCGGTGCACACATACTCTACTATCAAATCCCGGTACATCACGTACATAAGGACCACATATTTCGAATCTCTCAGGAACCGTTTCGATAAGTAACAATCACACATAATGGAGGCGAACATAGTTCACATCCCATGGGTCACGCACATACCTACGCTCCCATGGTCAGTAGACTTATTAACTC
The DNA here is from genome assembly GCA_949130495.1 of Sambucus nigra. Classification (NCBI taxonomy): domain Eukaryota; kingdom Viridiplantae; phylum Streptophyta; class Magnoliopsida; order Dipsacales; family Adoxaceae; genus Sambucus; species Sambucus nigra. Next base: position 341,890,836 of record OX422212.1, on the reverse strand, counting down.
CCCAATAAGTCATTCTCTGACCTATGTCCTCGAGGTACCAATCTAAATCCCCCCCGTAGGCACACAAAGATTAGATGGCCCTGATCGAACGCCGACCTCTCGTGATAGCAAGTATGGTAGGTATGTTATACACAGATAACCACATATCCTAAGTATTCACATTCTTAGATATATCATAATATTAATAGAGGTATATTTACATTCTTATACCGTCATTCAATGTTGCACACTTACAAGTCCCCGAATAATATACATCATAGGCTATCAACTCCTCTCACGTCGCAAATTCAAGTACTTATATCCTAACCCATAGAAGTCACCCGGTTTATTATATATTTATAAGTTTTAATCCTCAATGTACTCCAATCTCACAACTATACCCACTAATCAACAAGGGAAGAATAACACTCAATTAAATAATTTTACGGGAAGTTTGAAACTAAAATCGGGCCTAAAAAGATCATTATGTGAACTCGTTAGAAGTCACTGAAATCTCGTTCGAATGAGGTCATTCGAACGAGTTCATTCAAACGAATGGCTTCGACCGAACTATGAACTCATTAGAAGGGACACTGGAATCTCGTTAGAAGCTCGTTCGAACGACCTAGGTTGGTCTTCTAATGAGATGGCAAAAAACGCCCAGAATTTTCCCAACTTCATTTTTCACTAAACTCCTTTCTCCAAATCCATCCTAAGTTAATAATAATTAGGTTTTTGTGTTGTTAAACTACTCTAGGTCACCCTAAGTCATTTCTTAACATATTTTTGGGGTCAAATCTTACAAATCAACATGCCATGATCATAAATCCCAAAATCTTGCCCCAAACCCTATGAATATGAACCCATAATTTAATTGACTACAAAGACTTCTTATAAATCCATTTTCAAATCATCAAAAGTTATATTTTGTGTATTGAATTCGTCCATAACGATTCTACATGCAATCCCTATTCGAAACTATGAGTTTCATAACAATCCTATTGAGTTTTCATCAAAACTTTCAAGGTATATAAAATTTCTACACTAAACATGGAGGAAATATTCATTGAATTTAATAACATCAAATCACTTGCCTTAGGTTTGTTCTTCAGATTTGTTTTCGGTGATTATAGGCTGATTCTCTTCTCTTTCTGGTTGCAATTCCTTCCAAAATGATGGTGATGGGAGATGGTTTGGTTTGAAACCTCCTTTAACCTCTCTCTAACTTCTCTCAAAAACCCCCGTAGCCCACTCCCTTGCTTTTGGATGATAATGGCCTTAGTGGCCTCTCTAATAACATCTAATTTAACTCTAAAATTCGTGGGTTTTAATTCCGTAATTTTTAAAATTACTAAAATACCCTTATGGGTTGCTGGTTTGGCCTAAAAGTGTCCCAGGACCCAAACTAAACTCCCGGCTAGTGTTTTCTGACTATTTCGACCCTTCCGGACATGTTGGAGCTCTCAAAATGACCAGTCGATCGATAAAAATATAATTTAATTTTTAATCTCATTAAATTCATTCCTGACGCGACTGACACGCGCGTCCCAACTTAATATCCCAAATTGTCGTATTTCCAACTCACAACAATTTTAATAAAATCAATGATCACATATTACCATAATCACTCAGTAATATTCAACAACAACAACAACAACATAATAATAATAATAATAATAATAATAATAATAATAATAATAATAATAATAATAATAATAATAATAATAATAACCAAATACTAACTCTCGTCCCGCTAGCATTTAAATCCGAATTAAGATTTTCCATTTAATTATCCCCAATTAAGTTAATAAATCCCAGAATTAAAAGTAATTCCATTTAATTAACCTCATAATTAAAAGCTAATAAAATACGGGGTATTACATACTTTCCCCCTAATAACGGAATTTCGTCCCGAAATTCGAAAAGTAAGGCATACCTGGAAATTTTTTAGGTATCCTCCAGTACTCAAAACAAAAATATAAAGAAAGTCCCAATCACTAAAGCCTTCGCTTCACAACAAGCTTGTTTAACAGACTTGATACTTTATCAGAATACACTTCAATAAATGCACATCACGTTGTGCTCTTATTAAACAACATTCGAATAAACATAGCCTATACATCATTAGCCCCATTATTTCAATATTATTGTGTGTCCGTACCTCACTATGCATTAACTCCCGCGCTTAGTAACACATCAAACTCCCATCCTGGAAGAAATCAATAACACATACGACTACTTTTGCCCATTCTTTGAATTCTCTGTTCCCGACGTTGTGACCTTTACACAAGGGAAAACTACTTCAGCCAGGTGGTGTTACACAAAAAAATTGTAAGCACCTTGTCCACTATAAAATAGATACGGGTGCTCTCACCCAACTCTACCATTAGGTAATATCTTCTCCCCATTACCACAATGTACCATAATAACTAGTTTTACCCGATTTGGAAATGAAAAGATCTCAATGAATCCAAAATTTCTTTAATATAATCCACCAGTCATCAATCACCTTGCGCCTACACCTCGGGCTATAGGTGATACAACCTTCTCCAAACGAAAGACATTCCCACTACTTCTTGGTACCCCAAGTTGAAGGTGGATTTCGGGAATCTCCTCTTAGTTCTGAATAATACTGCATCGAACCACTTACCGGTGTGTTCACTATCTAATAGTGTAAATCACCCAAGTATATAATAATTTCTCTCCTTCTGGACAACATGTCCCACATATTCGAAGGAACTCGTTACCCCTCAAGGAATTTACTAACTTGACTCTTCCATCCCTGGAATTGTCGGTTGGATACAAAATTAATTGGTTGATCATCTAACATCCAATTGTTCTACTACTTACTGCACCCCTTTCAATGCTGACTTTCATGTAAATATTCCTTCCCGTTAAGTGATACTTAACGATCCTCTTCTTTTCTTGGTGTATACCAAAAGTTTCGACCCTTACACTTTTTCACTAATTTGTGCACATCTGGACTCTTCATACCTTATTGACATTCTCAATCTATTTACTCTTGAGTCACCCACAACATTTGATTGGTCGGAACTCTACTCCAAATTGCCCATAATAATTAAATATTTGCCTTCTCAAGAACCCTTATTAAATGGCTTTCCACTACCTTTTCACCAAATTCAGACGTGCTACATTGATTACACACGAGTATACTCATTAACACCTTCTCTTACGATGCTAAATCCCATAAGTAATAATTTCACCCATCTATATCCCTTCTTCTGACGATACTACTTTAGTTAACCAAGATATCTACACCCCTCATAACCCATGCATACGGTGTTACACATCATATACGCTTTATACATATTCCAAACTCTTTATTGCTCTTGCATTTGCAATGTGGCTATACCACTCAGGCGTTCTCAATCACCACGGACTAGAAATTCTAAGTCCTCCTTAACCTTAATGCATCCTTCAACCCGTCATAACCCAAACCAACATTATCAGTATTTCTGTACTAACAACTGGTTCTACTGGCCTTACATCGCAATTTACCCCTTGTTAACTTCCAGTTATAACTACTTACTTCCATAACGACCGAGGTATCTAATTTATGGACGAATGGTCAAACGTATCCCTACTACCAACCTTACGTTAAGTTTCATGCGTGGGATGTCTTGCAAAGAGAAATCCAAACAAGGAACCCCCATGATACACTATTACCTAACATTGTCGGTCATCGGGTTCCGTTACGCCCTCAGTCCATAACATGTACACCTATATTCCCATCTCTTTACAACAAAGTTACATCTCCTTCCGCAATGACATTTAAATAAGGAACTCCTTTCGAAAGACACTTTCTCTTGACATTGATGGTAATCACATTCCATATACACCATTTAAATATAATCGGGGCTCTCAAAATCTTTCCCCAAACACACAGCTAGGAGTATAAACTCACAAATTTCTAAAGGGCGATAAAACAATGCACTCTACTTATTACGACATCCTGAGAATTAATTAATAATAACCAGTTAGACCTTTTCGCTGACTAGTAAACCAATTACACACGAATCATATCAATTTAAATTCCTATGCATACTGGGATCAAATATCCGAGACAATTATACCTTTTTGAAATCACCACAATATATATATATATATATATATATATATATATATATATATATATATATACACACACATATATACAAAAGTAAAATTTCGAGTCCGGCCCTCTCACAAATGGGGTCTCGCAAGAAAAATACATTTTACCCCAAGGTAGTAACCCCGATAAGCTTACAATACCAGCACACTATCGGTACAATCATATATAAAACCATAATTAGGATAATATCACACTCGTATAACACTGCACTAAAATGAGTAATTTCAATGACGTATATACCGCTATCAATATACCCATTCATCCTCCATGGATGACAATAAAGGTAGTCCCACACTATGAGGGAAAAATATTCACATAGGTAGTAAAAATTGCCGATACTCACTAAACTCGACTCTCAAGCAAAAATAACCTTAATAAAAAAATGCAACAACTTGTTCATGCCACAAACAACATGCAACATCATCTGAGGATATAACTCATATTTCTATCCTGACAATTATCCTGACTTGTTTAAAGGGTTACTGGACTTATGACACCCGTCTGTACCAAACTGAATCTTTCAATAATGGATGCCCTTGCCAGGCACAATACCCTTATCCTTACACTTGCATCAGAAAACATATATAATACACGGGTTTCACTTTCCACAAAATACCTCTACACATACTCCACTTATCTTTGGTCACACTGACCCTGTTAAGGTGGTCCTTCTCTCGGACGTTGGTAGCCTCGACTCTGTTGACTACCTCCAACGTTCCCTTAGCTTAACGAACCTAAGGAACACACTACTAATTTCTACATCTCTTACTAAAATCATCATTTCTCGGTAATAATTCAGCTATTCGAATTATTTTAGTAGGTTCCCCATTGAGTCTTCCCCTTGTGGTGCTTTTCCAACACCATTTTCCTCGTTTTACTCTATAAAGATTCTCAATTCTTGCATCTCCCTCACCGAAGGAAACGTTTACCTCCAAATTAACACTACGCGAAATTATTACCATCTACATTGTCCGTCCAAACAGAATTCCCCAGAAGAGTTAACAATTCTTTTTGTATGTAATTTCTCCCTCAATACCCTCTTCTCCTTTTCACCTACTTCTCCCGGTGTAAGGTTCGCTAAATAATTAAATTTCTTCTCACAAAGTGACCTCTGTCCGGCCCTCTTGTGTGAGTTCAGAACAACATTCGCCTTTCACCCTGATTATCTGGTGAAGGGACTTATGGTCAAACCATACTTGTACGCCTTCTTTCGACGTCACATTCCACTTCTTAGTGTGGTGATTGCCTCTCACCGTTGAAATTCCGTTCTTAGGAGCCAAGAAAAATTTACCCCAAATTTTCACTCCCGATTTCCATACCCCGACATATGTCCAAGCCTTTGAATATATTATTAGTTTGGCTAGCACCTGCCATCTCTTCATTTTGAGTATTCCCACTGTTGTTTCTCTTCAATGTTTCACCTAACTCTTTTCTTCCCATTCCCACCTTGTTGGATGAGCCTCATTCGACCCCACTCTGCTATAGTTGTACCTGGAAGTCGCAAATCATGGCTTAGCCATCTATACCATCCTGGACATTCGTTCCATAATATGGGTGACTTCAACTACGGTCATCCTTCTTTAATAAGTTGAAATAACCTCCACTAACCTTTGCCTCCTGTTGTCCGCCCAATAGTCTTCGCCTGACGTACTGCATTGTTCAGCACCCGAACACACCCGAATGCAAATAAGATTCACTATCGTATATATCATAGCAGGAGAATGAAATCTCATTAAAGAAATCAACAATCCTAAACATAGGGCTCTATATCAAAGAAAGCTACGCTTGGAAGCATAATAAGTCGCACGGATCCTAAAGGACACTAAAACCTGATGCTTTGATACCACTTGTGAACCCCGACCAATTAAATACCGGGTAGCTACTCCTCTATTCCAATTAATACAAAATGTCAAGTTGGTTCAGTTCGTAGCATCACTGTCGAAAACATTTTAACGATTACTAGCCACCTAATATTTAAAAAGTGAGTTGTCAAATTTTAATTAAATTAGATTAACATGCAACAAGTATTAAATTATGAAATAATTATACCACAACCACATTATAGTCACATTACAATAATAAAGGAATAAATACATATGGAGGAACACTCCTCTGAAATAATCCAAAATACTAAATAAAGGTGAATACAAAGTCTGAATCACTAATTAATTACAACCAAGACTGAAATAAAACTGAATAAACTGTCTCTAAGAGAAAAGGGGAGACATGCCCTACAGATAAATAAATCTGAAATGGAATCAAGGTAGAAAGTGGAGCATCTATAATTGAGGTACTATAACTTCCACAGCAGCTACAGCACGTCACTGGAATGGAACTACTAAGCTTGGTGTCCTTGTGGCTGGGCACCTAAAAGTTTTTACAAGAAAAATGGATTTGAAAGAAAACGGGTCAGAGCCCGATTGTGAAAACAGTTTAAAATACAGAAAGTGTTTAATATCATTAAACAGTGAATATAAAATACATGATAGCGCGTGCACTCACATGAGTTTCTCACCTGTGCACTCCTACGTACCTGTACCCGTTCTAGTTAATTCACTATCTAACTAGTCTAATTCATAATCTAATTTTTACTATACTATTCATGATTTAATTCCCGACATCTTAATATAAACTGAGAGTTTTACCTTTATTCCTCAGAATTAGTTACAAAAATCACTAAGAGTTGTTCCTTTTTTAACTTCACAAAGATGTTATATTTATTCACACTTGTACTTATATAAACAGTCCATTTCAATATTTCAGTATATCAATCTCATCATAAATATACAATAATGGCACCCCTAGACCAAGTTGCGGTGCACACATACTCTGCTATCAAATCCCGGTACATCACGTGCACAAGGACCACATATTTATAATCTCTCAGGAACCTTTTCGATAAGTAACAGTCACACATAATGGAGGCGAACATAGTTCACATCCCATGGGTCACGAACATACCTACGCTCCCATGGTCAGCAGACTTATTAACTCCCCAATAAGTCATTCTCTGACCTATGTCTTCGAGGTACCAATATAAATCCCCCCCGTAGGCACATAAAGATTTAATGGCCCTAATCGAACGCCGACCTCCTGTGATAGGAAGTATGGTAGGTATGTTATACATAGAAAACCACATATACTAAGCATTCACACATCTTAGATATATCATAATATTAATAGAGGTATATTGACATTCTTATACCGTCATTCAATGTTGCACACTTACAAGTCCCCGAATAATATACATACGTCGCAAATTCAAGTACTTATATCCCAACCCATAGCAGTCACACAATTTATTATATAATTCTAAGTTTTAATCCTCAATGTACTCCAATCTCACAACTATACCCACTAATAAACAAGGGAAGAATAACACGCAATTAAATAAGTTTACGGGAAGTTTGAAACTAAAATCGGGCCTAAAAAGACCATTATGTGAACTCGTTAGAATTCACTGAAATCTCGTTCGAATGAGGTCGTTCGAACGAATTGCTTCGAAAAAACTATGAATTCGTTAGAAGGGACACTGGAATCTCATTAGAAGCTCGTTCGAACGACCTGGATTGGTCTTCTAAAGAGATGGCAGAAAATACCCAGAATTTTCCCAACTTCGTTTTTCACCAAATTCCTTTCTCCAAATCCATCCTAAGTTCATACTAATTATGTTTTTGTGTTGTAAAACTACTCTAGGTCACCCTAAGTCAATTCTTAATATATATGTTTGGGGTCAAATCTTACAAATCAACATGCCATGATCATAAATCCCAAAATCTTGCCCCAAACCCTACGAATATGAACCCATAATTTAATTGACTACAAAGACTTCTTATAAATCCGTTTTCAAATCATCAAAATTTATATTTTGTGTATTGAATTTGTCCATAACCATTCTACATGCAATCCCTATTCAAAACTATGAGTTTCACAACAATCCTATTGAGTTTTCATCAAAACTTTCAAGGTATATAAAGTTTCTACACTAAACATGGAGGAAATATTCATTGAATTTAATAACATCAAATCACTTGCCTTAGGTTTGTTCTTCATATTTGTTGTCGGTGATTATAGGCTGATTCTCTCCTCTTTCTGGTTGCAATTCCTTCCAAAATGATGGTGATAGGAGATGGTTTGGTTTGAAACCTCCTTTAACCTCTCCCTAACTTCTCCCAAAAACCCCCGTAGCCCACTCCCTTGATTTTGGCTGATAATGGCCTTAGTGGCCTCTCTATAACATCTAATTTAACTCTAAAATACGTGGATTCTAATTCCTCAATTTTTAAAATTACTAAAATACCCTTCTGAGTTGCCAGTTTGGCCTAAAAGTGTCCCGGGACCCAAACTAAACTCCCGGATACTGTTTTATGACTATTTCAACCCTTCCGAACATGTTGACGCACTCAAAATGACCATTCGGTCGATAAAAATACAATTTACTTTTTAATCTAATTAAATTCATTCCTGACGCGACGGACACGCGCGTCCCAACTTACTTTCCCAAATTATTGTATTTCCAACTCACAACAATTTTAATAAAATCAATGATCACATATTACCATAATCACTCAGTAATATTGAACAACATAATAATAATAACCAAATACTGACTCTCGTCCCGCTAGCTTTTAAATCCGAATTAATTTTGTCCAATTAATTATCCCCAATTATTTTAATAAATCGCATAATTAAAAGTAATTCCATTTAATTAACCTCATAATTAAAAGCCAATAAATTACGGGGTATTACAGCCAACAAAATACATCCACATTAATTATGAGAAAGTGAATGAGTTTCTCTACTTCATCTTCTGGAAATTTGTAACCCATCACGATGGTTTTGTTTTGAGATGAGTGTAGAGTAACATTTTTGAGTTCTTCCATATTCGATAGGTGAGAGCTAGTTTGGTTTCCAGTACCCTGACGGGGCTCCTTTTAAAGTATTTTTGGTCTGATTGCCCTTTAAATCATTGTTGTCTAAACTTTTCTGAGGATAATACTTCTTAGCTTTGATGCCAATGATAAATGAATTGTGTTTCGATGCCTTATCTCTTATAACTTTGAATATACACTGGTCCCTCACGAACTTTAGTTTCTATTTAATTGTAGATATCACCACTCTTATGGTGTGAAGTGATCTTGTACCTAGGATCATATTGTGGCGGATTCCAATTTAATAACGTGAAACTCAATTTCATGATTAACAAGGCCGACCTTAATTGGAGACTTGATTTTCCCCAATTGTGTCAACATGTTCATTGAAAATGATCAAATGACCATCCTTGGTGTCTAAATATGGGATATTGTACTTACTTTTGATCAGAAAGTTAATATACGTGATATTCTAAGAACTCCATTGATCAATTACTATCCTCTTCCTGTAAAAATTTATAACCCTAAGAGTAATGGCCAAAGCATCTTTAAAGGGAAGATTTACACGGAATACATCCTCATCAGTGAATAAAATTTCCTAATCAAGAACAATGTCCTTAATCATGTTCTTATAAAGGACGGGATTTGAAACTTTTACCTAGAAAACTTCATATAAGTAGGCTGAGATCTTTACCCATTCCTTCAAATTTTTCCCTATGCACTATCACAGGTGGGTGTATCCATGTATGGCTACAATCATTGTAGATGGTGGAAGGCTGTCGTCTTCATCCTTATTCTATACTACATTGACTTGTACTGAGGACTTCATTTTGCTTACGCCAACATATTCCTTAAGATGACCAACTTGTATTAGTTCCTCTAGGTGCTGCTTAAACAACTCAAAATCCTTGACTTGGTGGCCATGGTCTTGGTGATAGGTACACCTTATATTGGTCGTGGTCAATGGCCATTTTTGGTGGTTTCTTAAAGAATATTGTGTCCTTTATATGAGGAAGCCACTTGTAGATTGGATCCTTGAAGATTATTTCTACTACTTGGTAGGCTCTCTCCTTAGTTTGTGTATTGGGTTGTCCTTTTTCGGATTCAATTTTTGCCACTGTATTAGAGGAGTTCGTATGATTTCCTCCCTTAGAAACCTCCTTCAAATCATTTTTCTTAGAATATTTAAAATGTTGATTGACTGGAACATGAACATTCATAAGCTCTTCCACAACATTGGTATATTTTTCAATGCATTCCATGAAATCATACATGGATGATTCTAACTTCTTAACGAGGAACTGATGGAGGTCATCTAATACAGAAATAAAAAACTTGAAGGATGATTGAAGCACCTTATACTCTTGACTCACTTGAGTCTACATTGTATAAGTGCTCATCTAGTTTGGAAATTGTGACAAAATGTAGAGTCACGTCCCCAAGATACCAAAGAGCCTCACATTCTTCTCATAACGCCTCACTTGATTTATTCAAAGGTAAAATTCTCAACTCCACACACACTAGGATTGAATACATTCATGTATAGTGCATTAATTGTTTGTGTGAGTTAATTCCCTTTTAAAATAAGGTTTTAATATTTTTGGGAATTTTTAAACATTCTTTAAAAATCAATTTTATCATAATAAAAGTTGGTTTTATAAACTTTTGGGCTCTCTTTATAATTTTTGGTTTTATCTTAACTTGCGAAATGTTTGGTTTTATAGAATCCGAAAGCACTTGAGACTTAAGGGTGCATGTGTAATTATTTTAAAAGACGCGTTTGAGATTAATCTGAGCCCTACACCTGTCATTGCTATACCGGCCTAATTTGTGTTTGTTGGTAGACTCACAACCTATTTGTAATCTCATCCCTTGGATTGTTTTCATCAACGATCTACATGCATTTTCCCCCAATCCCTGTGAATCCCTTTTAGACCAATCAACATGTGTTTAATCCACTGCTTTTGTTAAACCATTGGATGAGAGTCAACAGTCCATGACTAAATCTCAGCCATTGGATTTGATCTCTTATTCTCGAACCTTCCTCGCTGAGTATAAAAGGAGTTTATATATCACTATTTAAAGACTTCTGCTAGTACGTCCAAACTGAGAGAAAAAGAGAAGAGTTAGAAACTAGAGAGAAAACTCTAAATCGTTCAAACCCTAATCTCATTTTCAAACCCTAAATTCCTTTTCCAAAATCAGTTTACACCAAACACGAAACCTGAGTGTTTGAGAGTTATTTTTTGTGGTGGTTTGAAGGAAGTTCGTGGGTTGAATCCTCTGAGTTTGAGATCTTGTAACCAACTTAAGCATTTCAGTTTGATCTCTATTTCTTTCTTATAGAAACTGTATATCTATCTATTTTATGTTATATTACACTTAGATCTTCATTTTTACGTTTCTCACCTTGAAAAATGAGATGTGTTGATTTTTTTTAAAATGTTTTTCACAACTCTAGAATCAAAAACTTCTTTATGTTTCTCGTTCTTATGATACAAGACTTTTGATCTAGTTGAAATCACAATCGGTGGTTTTCAATTTCAAAAATATTTTCAAAACCCTCTGAAATTGATTAAGACCTTGAACCATCTTTCGAGCAAGGTAACCTTGGATTCTGGGTTAGTTTAAAGATCAAGAATGTCATTTATTTCTAAAGAAGAGAGAAACTTAAAAACTTATTCATTTAGATCTTTCTATAATTTGATAGGTTTTTTTTGTATAAATAAGTGTGCCTGTGTGCATGCATGTGTTAGATCACATTCACAAACACCTGTCACACTACAACACAAAAGTGTTGTCTATAAGATCTTGAAACGTCATGAGTCGATGTAAAGCTGAAACAAAGTGTTGAGAAGTTATCAAGCGGAGAAAGTAATATCAACATCAGAACTGTAGAAAAGTTAATCAACCAGTGGGTACATATTCTAAACTTGTATAGGTCTGTTTTGTTTGCATGTGTGTTAAATAGCTTGTAACTTGTATATTTTGTTTTAGTGGATTTTTGGTTTGTGACTTAGAAGTCGACGTGGATGTTTTCTCAGTTGGGTGAGGTTTTACCACGTTAAAAACTGTGTGTACTTAATCTTCCTACATCTCCTCATCTCATTCTTGTTGGTGTGCTAATATAAATTGTTTTAGTTTTGTTTTTAAAAACTAGTTACATAATCTTGATCATATCTCATACATTTTTTATTAAACCCATCTTGTGGTTAATCTGTTTAGATTTAAGGAAAAGAGTTTCTCCAAAAAATAGTTCGGAGTTACTTAGATAGTTTAATCTTGAATTAAACGGCTTAAGTGACAGTTTTTCAATTGGTATCAGAAAAGATCTTGTGTTTCTGAAATTGTTTTCTTAAAGTCAAACAATGGACGAGAAAAATGAAAGATTTGGTAACTTGGCCAGACCTCCTCTCTTTGATGGAAATAACTTTTCTTACTGGAAAGTAAGGCTGGTTTCTTTCATACGAGGAACCTTGGGAGATGATGTCTGGGATAGTGTTGAAAATGTATATACTTATCCTACAAAACCATCCACTGAAGGAAGTAATGAGAGGATTAAGAAAGTATTAAGTGAATTCACTTAAGAAGAGAAGCAAGCCTCTCGAAACAATAACAAAGGCAAGAATGCCATCTTTATGTCTATAAATGAACATGAGTTCAAAATCATATCATCTTGTACCACTTCTAAGGAAGCTTAAGATACTCTGGTTACTACTCAGGAAGGTGAAACTAGCGTTAAGGATGCTAAAACACAGATGCTTATCAAACAGTATAACTCTTTAATCATGCCAGACTCCGAATCATTTGATGACTTTTACATGAAATCAAGTGACATTGTGACCAAATTACATTCTAATGGGATAACCTATGATAGAAATGAAATTGTTTCGAAACTTCCAAGGTCATTGACATAGAAATTTGATAACAAAAGATGTGTTATTAAGGAAATGAGTGATCAAAACCTCACTCCTAAATTACTCAGTTGTAAACTGAGAACTGTGGAAATGGATCTAGAATTCAAGAAACAATTAACTGAGTCCCATAGGAAACAGACTAGTTCCAATTTGAGTTTTTCCTCTAAACTCATAAGACATGAACTTAACATTCCCAATAATGATTCTTATTCTGATGAGGAATGTGATATGGATAGTTTGGATAATAAAATTTCCTTGATGTCAAAGAAGTTTAACAATATTAACAAGGCAAGCCAAATTATCCAACTCAGTCTAATCACGAACCTCATGATAAAGGTCAAGACAAACATCACAAGGACACTCATACAAGACCTAACAAAGACTTTAAGAATATTGAATGTTTTAGATGTGGGAAATTGAGTCATATAGCACAAGTGACTCTGAGAATGAGGAACCTGAGTCATCTGATGTTTTTTATCCTTGCATGTCTTTATTTTCTAAGATAATCTATAATGATGATATGCATGTGCCTCAGTATGAGAATGATGCTAATAGCTCTACTTCTGTTATTATGAATCATGGAGCTACTTGTTTAGAAGCTTTAATTTCTGAGAACATTAATAGTTCTACAGCGGGGTGTGTGAGTCAACGAGAAAGCGATAATGACGATGTCAATGTGTGTGTGAGTTCAAGAATTGAATCCTTAGGGGTCATTTCACACACTACACTTAGTGATTCAGACACTGAAGACCTCCCTGATGTTCACACACTTTATGCCAAAACTCTTAAGAAAAGTTCTAGACTAGAGAAGATAGTGAAAGATCTCACTAAGAAACTAGAAGACCTAAGTCTAATGGTTAAACTTAACGCTGAAGAGTACACTACCCAATGTCTAAATCATCAAAATAAAATCAAAATTTTTGATCAGAAATTGAAAGATTTGATTGAATCAAATGAAACTCTGGAGAAAAAATATAAAGGGACATTATTAGAGTTGGAACAAGCCAAAGAAAAGACATCAACTATTTTCAAAAAAATTGCTAAGTTTGAAAATAATTCCAATTATTTTGATGACTTTGTTGATGATTCACAAACCAATTCTGATGATCGAACTAAAATTGGATTTTGCCCAAACTTAAAGACACAAATTAAAAACTTTGAATCAATCAAGTTTGTGTCAAGTGGAAAAATACCTATGGAAACCTGTCTAGATTTTCAATCACTAACAGATGAGTTTGATCAAAAATAGCAAATGTTGGATATTGGGGAATCAGGTAACTCTAAGTGTGAAAGTCCACCTAAGGCTAAATACGTTTGCCCTCCTATTAGGAACAGTGATTCTGCGTTTCAAACTGTACTCCATAGGAATAAGGTTCAAAATCAAAATTCCATGACACCTATATTTAGAGACTTTCCTAAGGAGATACCTTCTTCAAGCAATCTGTATTGATCTTACTGTGACATATTCGGACATTCCTTTGAAGGTTGCTACTCTAGACGTTTGGTTATTCCTGTCTCTAATACTCCTTTACATCAAAACTTTCACTACTCTAGGAGAAGCAGTAACAAATATGTTCTCCTTAGACAACCAGACAAAAACTCTAACTATAGAAAGAGAAAGATCAAACCTAAAAGATCATTTACAAGATGGATTCCTAGGCACTTTTCTAAACCAAATGCTCATATCCTCCATAAAACTCAAATGCATGCGCAAAATATTTTTCAAAAAAAATCTAATGCTCGCAAGTTTTATCAAATAAGAGAAAATATGCGCAAAATAAAAACAAGAGCTATTTGGGTTAGAAAAGATGAGCTATTTCCCCAAATGAAGTGTAATATTGTGATTACGGCTTCAAAAGTTGAACACACCTCTACTGGTTGGTATTTAGACTCTGGGTGCTCAAAACATATGACTAGGGATAATACAAAACTTTTAGACAAAACCAGCTTTGCTGGAGTAAAAGTTATTTTTGGTGCTGGTGTATCATCTCCAATCATTGGCAATGGAACACTCAAAGAAGAAGGAATGCATGTGCTTGAAAATGTTCTTCTAGTAAAAGGTCTTAAGGCTAATCTACTTAGTATCTTGTAATTTTGCGACTCAAATCATACTGTCACCTTTCCAAAGAATAATTGCAAGATTTTAAATGAAAAAGATGAGTGCATAATTACAGGATCCAGGACTCCTAACACTTGCTATACTGTCATGAATAGTACTGTAGTAACGTTGCCAAAATGGATGACAATGAAATATGGCATAATTACGATAGCATTAGTAGATTGTCTTTACAAAAAATAGTTAGAGGAATTCCAAAAATCAAACCTATCTCTAATATTATCTGTGAATCATGTCAGGGAGGAAAAATTGTTAAGGCACCTCATAAGAAAGTTAAAGATATCCTTACCTCTAAACCCTTGTTTCTCATCCATATGGACCTAATGGATCCTTCTCGTACTGTTAGTCTATGTGGACACAGTTACATTCTAGTTATGGTAGATGACTTCACCATGTTTACTTGGCTAGCATTCTTAAAACAAAAGTCAAGACACTTTCAGAATGTTTTTGAAAATCTTACTTCGTATTGAAAATGATAAGGACACTCAAGTAAATAGAATTCGTAGTGATAGAGGAGGAGAATTCATAGATACGGGTAGTAACGAGTATTGTGACTATAATGGGTACATACATGAGTTTAGTGCTCATAAAACTCCTCAATAAAATGGAATTTTGGAGCAAAGGAATCGTACCCTTCAAGAGATGGCGCGCGTTATGATTCATGCCAAATGTTTACCTAAATATTTTTGGGTAGAATAAATTCGTACTGCGTGTCACATCATTAATAGGGTGTATCTTAGGAAGAATTATAAACAAACTCCCTATGAACTATGGTATGGGAAGAAGCCCAATCTTAAATACCTTAGAACTTTTGGTAGTACTTGTTATGTCTGTAAAAATAAAGAACACTTATCCAAATTTGACACTCGTGGAGATAAAGCTATCTTCCTAGGATATTTACCTTACAGTAGAGCATACCGTGTATATAATCTTCGCATAAAGAACTTAATGGAATCCATAAACATTGTTGTTAGTGCACTACTATTGAGAGTAAGACTAGAGAACCAACTATTGTGGAAGAGTCTAAAATGGTTTTAGAAAATGACTCTTCAAAAATAGATGATTCTTTACCAATTGAGATACCTGAAGTACCTAACTGGGTTTCTAAAGATCACCTCATAGATAACGTTGTTGTTAACACTTATGAGCCTATATGTACAAGATCTCAATTAAGAAACTATGCTCATTATGCATGTTGTGTCTCCCTTGTGGAACCAAAGACTGTAAATGAGGCATTGAATGACCCTTAATGGATTTCTGCCATGCAGGAAGAACTTCTTTAATTTGTCATTCATGATGTTTGGTATCCTGTACCTAGGCTTGATCATAAAATGTTACTGTCACACATTGGATATTTAAAAACAAATGTGATGAAAGTAGGATAATCATTAGAAATAAAGCCAAATTAGTGGCTCAGGGATATTCTCAAATTGAAGGAATAGATTTTAAGGTGACATTTTCTCCAGTTACTCGTCTAGAATCAGTTTGTCTTCTCTTTTCAATATCCTGTTACTTGCACTGTACGTTGTACCAAATGTATGTAAAATCAGCCTTTCTTAATGAAATATTGACTGAAGAGACTTATGTTGAACAACCCAAAGGGGTTATTGATCCTCAGTATCCAAATCATGTTTATCGTCTTAAAAAGGTGTTGTATGGTCTAGAACAAGTGCCAAGATCTTGGTATGAGCGTCTTTCCAACTTTCTCTTTGATAAAGATTTTAAGAGAGGCGAAAATGATCAAACCCTTTTTGTCAAACATTTTGGCAAAAATATCATTATATCTCAAGACTATGTCGACGATATCATTTTTAGATCCACTTCCCCTTCAGAATTTAAATCTTTTTCTGAAATTATGCATAAAGAATTTCAAATGTCTCTTATGGGGGAGTTGCAATTTTTCTTGGGTCTTCAAGTCAAACATAATTCAGAAGGTTTATTTGTGTCGCAATCGAAATATGTTTTTAGAGATTGTCAAAAAAGTTGGTCTTGAAAGTGCCAAAGAAGCTAAAACTCCCATGAGAACTACGGTCAAATTATCTAAAGATGAGAGTGGTAAATCCATACATCCTACTTTATATCGTAGTATGATTGGAAGCTTACTATACCTTACTACTTCGTGTCCTGATGTTATGTACATAGTTTTCATGTGTGCTCATTATCAAAATAATCCTAAAGAGAGCCACCTCGCATGTGTAAAAAGAATAATTAAATACATAAAAGGCACTCTAAATTTAGGACTTTGGTACACCAATGATACTCCTAATACTATAATAGGATAAACTGATGTCGATTAAGCAGCGTGTATTAATGATAATAAGATCACATTAGGAGAGTGTTACTATATAGGTAACAATTTGGTAGGATGGAATAGTAAGAAACAAAACTGCACTTCTTGACACCCCGACTAATTAAATACCGGGTAGCTACTCCTTTATTAAATTAATTCAAAATGCCAAGTTGTCTCAGTTAATAGCATCACTGTCGAAAACATTTTATTTTTACTAACCACCTAGTATTTAAAAGTAAGTGCCAAATTTTATTTAGTCTGATTAAGAAGCAACAAGTGTAATGAAGAAATAAATAACACCATTCACCCTACTGAAGTAAAACAAATAACCATCACAATAGAGTAAAATAAAGTCTGGAGGAAAAATCCTCACTACAATCCCAAAACTGAAATGCATAACCGAATACTGAAATAATAAATGCTAAAGTCTGAGAACTGAAAAGTAAAAATGTCTTTAAATAGAAATGGGCAACATGCCCTACAACTGATAGATAGTGACTCTGGAATCCAAAAGATAGAAGCGTCTACATGCAAATCCCTGTAGCTTCCTCAAACAGCTACAGCTCGTCACCTGAATGAGAATCCTATGCTTGGTGTCCCTGTGGCTGGGCACCTAAAATGGTTTTACAAGAAAAAGAGATTTGAAAAGCAAACGGGTCAGAGCCCGAATGTGGAGTTATATTTTAAAAACCTGCAAGTGCTTTAAAAACATTTAAAACATTAAATGCAAAGTACATGTTAGGACGTGCACTCACATTATATTCTCACCTCTCGTCTAACTATGCACTCCTAACGCAAATACCCATCTACAACGATATAAACCACTAGCTAAGTAACGACATATCTAGCTAGACTGCCAAAGGTCCTACCCATAATACTTGGTTCCATTAACATAATAACGCTCTTAATTAAATAGGGTTTAACGTAATCTCAGATACTCAATATGCAATATATGTAACTATCAATTAACTCGTTATATTTCTCAAAACAATACCGTAATATATTTACAACATTACCATGAGGATTCTCATTAATTAAATGTATATTAATCACATCGTAAATATACAATACAAGCACCCCGAGAACTAAGCTGCGGTGCACACATTCTCTGCTATCCATCCCGGTACATCACGTACATAAGGATCACATATTCTGAATCTCTCAGGAATAGTTCAGATAACACAAATCACAAATAGTGGAGGCCAACACAGTCACCATCACGTGGGCCACGCACATACCTACGCTCCCACGGTCAGCGGACTTATTAATATCCCAATAAGTATTTCTATGACCTATGTTCATCGAGGTACCAGTCTATATCCCCCCCGTAGGCACACAAGGATTAGAGGGTCCTAAGAGAATGCAACCTCCCGTGATAGCAAGTATGGTAGGTATGTCATACACATAATCATATACCAATACTAAGTAAACACACGTCTTAGTAATACCGTATTTTAATCGTAGTACATATTCTCATACTAACTTATAATTATCACAATTCATACTGTTTCGGTTTGTAATTGTACGCGCCATAATTATCTCACGTCGTAGTAGACACTCACGTCTCAACCCAAACCGTCCATGTAATACACTCTCGTATGTAAATTCCTTCTCATAAATACCCAAATGTCCCAATTCTATCATTATTACCTCTATGGAATGATATCTATATCCTCGAACAAGTTTACGGAACTCCAAAAGTCAAAACAGTCCAAAAAGGACCAAACTGTCAACTCGTTAGAAGTCTCGTTCGAACGAAACTGTTCGAACGAGATTCCTCTGCCAACTCGTTAGAAGACTCGTTCGAACGAGGCTGTTCGAACGAGGTCCCAGTTCGTTCGAACGAACTGTAACTTCTAACGATATCTCGTTCGAACGAGATATCGAACGAAATCCCTACTCGTTAGCAACGACTGGTCAACTCGTTAGAAGCTCGTTCGAACGAGTTCGTTCGAACGACCTGGGGGCTTCTTCTAACGAGCTACCAGCTTCGGCCCAGATTTTTCCCCAAATCGTTTTTCATCCATTTTAACACCTCAAATCTTCTACACTAAGTCCCAATAAACGTTTAAAGGTCTATAATCAATACTAAACATATATAGTCACATCCTAACATGTTTTTAAGGGATCAATCCATCCTAACATCAATTAAATTTACAACTTTCTACACTTTTTCCAAATAACTCAAGAACATGAACCCTAACTACATATCATCATCAAATCCCAGAATTATATTCGTTTTTCTTTCACCCAATCATGTATTAACATCAGATTAATCATCTCCAAACTATTCTACATGCAATTTATCCTCAATATTCAGAACCTAAGTCTAATTAATCATGGGTTTTCATTCATCTTCCAATAACAATTATAAATCTTCAATTTTCTAACATGGAAAGAACATTTACTGAAGTTAAACATAATTAAACCACTTGCCTTGTTTGTTTCCGGATTTGGTGTTGATTTGGTGAAGAATCTCTGCAGAATTTTCTCTCTTTCTCTCCTTCTCCAAGCTCCTTCTCCAATGGTGGCTTAAGGTGGCTAGGGTTTGTTTTGGGAACTTAGAAAACCTAAATGATAACCTACGTAGCTTTCTAGGTTAATATGGTTTGGTTAATGGGCTTAATGGGTTAAATCCACATCAGATTTACATCTCTAATTTTCGTCACTTTTAATTCTTAAAAATGTAAAATTACCAAAATACCCTTTAAGTTGCCGGTATGGCCTAAAAATACCCCGGGACACAAACTACACCCCCGGGTAGTTTTTTCTGACTATCTCGACCCTTCCGGACGCGTTGGCGCACTCAAAACAACCATACGGGTTATAGATTTTAAATTCACTTTTATTATCAAAATATTATACCATGACGCGGCGGTCCCACGCGTCTCAATAAAATTTCTAAAATGTCGTATATAAATCTCACGACAAATTTTATAATAACAAATACATATATAATCATATATGCACATAATCAAATACCAATTCGCATCTCATTAGTATTTATAACCCAGATTAATTATCAATTAATACGCATTTAATTAATTAATCCCAAAAATAAATATAGTCAAAAGTACGGGGTATTACATACTTCCCCCCTAATAACTGAATTTCGTCCCGAAATTCGAAACTAGAAAGTACCTGCTAAAAACAGCTCTGGATAACGCTCGCGCATTGTGATGTCGCCACTGAACAAGCACTAACGGGACTATCTTTGACCGCAGTTTCCTCTCGCTTCGGTCCAAAATAGCTATTGGCCCCTCCTCGTAGGAGCTATCCGGCTGGAGATCGATGTCCTCCACAGCAATGTGAGAATGAGCCAAATTATCTCCAAGGTATTTCCTCAGCGAGGAAATATGGAACACGTCGTGAATCCGATGCAAGTGCTCCGGTAGCCCGAGTCTATACGCAACCGGTCCGATCCGCTCAATAATAGGAAACGGCCCCACATACCTCGGTGCCAACTTCCCTTTCTTCCCGAATCGCATAATCCCCTTCATCGGAGATACCCTGAGCAAAATCTGGTCCCCCACTTGGAACTCCCTGAAAAACCTCTTCGCATCAGCATAACTCTTCTGCCTGTCTTGAGCTACCCGAATGCGACTCCGAATCAACTCAATCCTTGCCGAAGTATCCTGAATCACTTCCGGCCCAAGTAGTTTATTGTCCCCCACCTCCAACATCTGATTGGTACGCTCTGTCTGCCCATCAGTCTGCGGATGATAAGCCGTACTCAACCGCAATTCCGTGCCCATGGCCTCCTGGAAACTCTCCCAAAACCTCGAAACAAATATCTTGTCTCTGTCAGACATGATATTTAGGGGCACACCGTGAAGTCTCACAATCTTTGAAATGAAGAGCTGAGCATACTGTCCCGTAGTGTAGTCAGTCCTTACGGGTAAGAAGTGAGCGACCTTGGACAACCTGTCCACAATTACCCAAACGGAGTCGTGACCCCTCTACGACGTCGGCAACCCCGTGATGAAGTCCATGGATATGCTTTCCCACATCCACACCGGGACCTCCAATGGCTGTAGCAATCCTGCCGGTCTCTGGTGATCCACTTTTACGAGCTGACAAGTGGCGCATTTCGAGACAAACTCAGCGATATCTCTCTTCATACCGCTCCACCAATACTGTCGTCTCATGTCTTGGTACATTTTGTCCCCTCCAGGATGTACCGTGAACCGTGAGCCGTGCGACTCTGCCATCACCTCATGTCGCAATTCCTCCCCTTCCGGAACTACCAATCTCCCATTGAAGCGCAATCCCCCGTCTGAGCTAACTGTATAGGACTCGGCTCCCTCTGCTAGTAATCGAACTATCTGCTCCTGACAGAACGAGTCATTAGCCTGTGCCCGTACTACCTTCGTGACAATTTGCAGTGTAATGGTCATCACAGACATGAAAGATCGAGCCACTGCATCCTGGTGCCCCAATTCCTTCCACTTTTCTTTCCACACCTCTGCCACCTCATCTGCTGGCCTACGGCTCAACGCGTCTGCCACCACGTTAGCCTTACGCGGGTGGTACTGGATGTCGAACTGGTAGTCCTTCACAAATTCAAGCCACCTACGCTGCCGCATATTCAATTCCTTCTGCGTGAACAGATACTGTAGTGACTTGTGGTCCGTGAACAGCTGAAACTTCTCCCCCAAAAGATAGTGCCTCCAAATCCGTAAGGCAAATACCACTGCTTCCAACTCCAAATCATGCGTGGGGTAATTCTTCTCATGAGGCTTAAGCTTACGGGAAGCATAAGCTATGGCATGTCTCTCCTGCTGCAATACACCTCCCAGTCCTTGCAAAGACGCATCAGTGTAAACCAAATACTCAACTCCCGGTCTCAACAATGCTAACACAGGTGCTGAGGTCAATTTGTCCTTAAATTCATCGAATGCCAACTGACAGACATCACTCCAGATGTAGGGCACACCCTTACGAGTCAAATGTGTCAAAGGACCTGCTATCTCTGAGAAACCCCGAATAAACCTCCTGTAGTATCCTGCCAAGCCCAAGAAACTACGAATCTCAGTTGGTGTCGTGGGCTGTCCCCACTCCCTCACCGCTGACACCTTCCCCGGATCAACAGATATTCCCTGGTCGGAAATGATATGCCCCAAAAACTGGACTTCCTTCAGCCAAAACCCGCACTTCTCATATTTTGCATACAACTCGTTCTGACAGAGTGTCTGCAAAACCTGCCTCAAATGCTCGGCGTGCTCCTCCTATGTCTGAGAGTAAACCAGAATATCATCAATGAAGACAATGATAAACTGGTCTAGGAAATCCCTGAACACTCTGTTCATCAAATCCATAAACACTGCTGGAGCGTTGGTCAAGCCGAAAGGCATAACCCGAAACTCATAAGAACCATATCTCGACAAGAACGCGGTCTTCGAGACATCCTCCTCCCTGATACGCAACTGATGGTATCCCAATCTCAAGTCAATCTTCAAGAAGAAAGAAGCTCCTCTCAACTGGTCGAATAAGTCATCGATTCGAGGCAACGGATACTTATTCCATATCGTGACCTTATTCAACTCTCGGTAGTCCACACACAATCTCAGTGAACCGTCCCTCTTCTTCACAAACAAAACTGGAGCGCCCCAAGGTGAGGTACTCCTGCGAATAAAGCCTTGCCCTAACAGCTGTTCTATCTGATCCCGTAGCTCTCTCATCTCAGCTGGAGCCATACGGTACGGTGCGCGTGCTATAGGTCTCGTACCCGGTAGCAAATCTATAACGAAGTCTATCTCTCGACTGGGTGGTAAGCCTGGTATCTCCTGAAACACATCCGAATACTCCCTGACAACTGGGATCGAGTCTAAAGGAATAACAACCTCCTTAGAGGTATCCTCCTCTATGTAATACAGATGAGTGGTCGATCCTCCCTCTGGGCGAGGCATCGCCACTACAAACATCTCTTGCCCCGGAATGGCAAAAACAATGCTCCCGCTGAAGCAATCAATCATGGCCCTATATGCTATGAGCCAATCCATACCGATGATCACATCGTGAACATGCATGTCTAACACTAAATGTCTGCAGGCAATACCAAACCACCAATCTCTACCCCCACTCCCCGGCATATAAAGAAAATAAGTGACCCACTCCCTAATGGTGAGTCGACACATGTCACTGTGCTCTCCGCCGTAGCTAACAATCCTAAAGCTTTCGCGAAGTGTGTAGCTATAAAACAATGTGTAGCACCCATATCAAATAACACCCGACCCATAGTGCCATGGATAGGAAACGTACCCTCGATCGTGGGCAGTGCTTGTGGAACTGCAGCCTGGTGGACGTTGTAGACACGTCCATACTGGAGCTGCCCCTGCTGAGCTGGGACAGCTGGAATGGGTGGCAATGCTGCCATCTCTGGCGGTGAGGGAAGAGCGGCGGGAAACATAGGCCTCTGTGGCTCCTGGCGAGCACCCTGCTGCTGCTGCTGTGGGGCCCTGCCCCTATCAGGACAATCCTGCTTCTTATGGCCAGTCTTGCCACAAACAAAGCACTTCCCTGGGAAGTTCCCTCCCCTCTGCCCCTGTTGTCCCCTGCCCTGGAGGCCGTTACCATTCCTCCCTTGGCCCTGCTGGCCCTGATGAAACTGCTGCCCATTCTGTCCCTGTTGGCCCTGATGGCCGTTTGGACCCTGATGGCCCTGACGGAAACCCCCCTGTCCCTGCCTGTAGTTCCCTGACCGGAACCTCTTATTATCCCCCTGCTGGGAACCCTGCTCAGTCTGTCTCTGCCCCTGACCCGATTGTGCCCCGCTGGCACCATGTCCTCCAGTCCTGCCCTGATGGCTAGACTCTCCCGACCTTTTTCCCTCGGCCATATGAAAACGGTGGTCCTGGCAGTGTAACAATGCAGCGTTAACCACATCAGAATATGTGGCCAATGATAGGTTCCCTAGCAAATGCTGACGGATCCTCCAATTCAACCCATCGGTGAACTTCTCAATCTTCTTCTTCTCTGTTGGAATCTCGTCTGGAACGATATTCAACAGGTTAGTGAACTCGGCCTCATACTCGGCCACTGTCTTGCCCTCCTGCTTCAAACTCATCAGCTTCCTCCTCATCTCTGTATGAACTGCGGACGGAAAGTACTTGCGGTCAAACCGCACCCAGAACTCCTGAATCGTGAGAGTATCCCTCTCCTCTGCGGTGGTAATAGACTCCCACCACTGTAGTGCAGATCCCACTAGCTTGAAAGTAGCTAGCACCTGTTTCTGAACATCAGTGCACTCATTCATCCTCAAATGCCTCTGTATATCCTTCCTCCATTGGCTCGAGACCACCACATCTGAGCTACCTGCAAACTCCGGCGGATGCGCTTTCTGAAAAGCGTCTCGTACACGCTCCCAAGCAGACGGGAATGCATTAACCTGTGTTGGCGCGGCAACCGGCGCCTGAGGTGGTGCCTGCTGAACAACGGTAATGGCGGCATTCACCGCTTGAGCTACTATAGCTGCAACCTCAGCGGCGTTCAACATGCCCTAAACTGGAGCGGGCTGGGGTTCGGGCATTGCATTCCTGGGAACTCGTCCTGCACGTCGTGGAGGCATCTGAAATAAGAACAAATTTTATAAGTTCACGGTTATAAACTTAATAAAGCTGAAGAACGAAGCATACACAATAAGAGTACAACAGTCCTAAAATATAGGGCTCTATATCAAAGAAACGTAGCGGAAACATAATAGCCGTACAGATCCTAAAGGACACTAGAACCTGATGCTCTGATACCACCTGTGACACCCCGACTAATTAAATACCGGGTAGCTACTCCTTTATTAAATTAATTCAAAATGCCAAGTTTGCTCAGTTAATAGCATCACTGTCGAAAACATTTTATTTTTACTAACCACCTAGTATTTAAAAGTAAGTGCCAAATTTTATTTAGTCTGATTAACAAGCAACAAGTGTAATGAAGAAATAAATAACACCATTCACCCTACTGAAGTAAAACAAATAACCATCACAATAGAGTAAAATAAAGTCTGGAGGAAAACTCCTCACTACAATCCCAAAACTGAAATGCATAACCGAATACTGAAATAATAAATGCTAAAGTCTGAGAACTGAAAAGTAAAAATGTCTCTAAATAGAAATGGGCAACATGCCCTACAACTGATATATAGTGACTCTGGAATCCAAAATATAGAAGCGTCTACATGCAAATCCCTGTAGCTTCCACAAACAGCTACAGCTCGTCACCTGAATGAGAATCCTATGCTTGGTGTCCCTGTGGCTGGGCACCTAAAATGGTTTTACAAGAAAAAGAGATTTGAAAAGCAAACGGGTCAGAGCCCGAATGTGGAGTTATATTTTAAAAACCTGCAAGTGCTTTAAAAACATTTAAAACATTAAATGCAAAGTACATGTTAGGACGTGCACTCACATTATATTCTCACCTCTCGTCTAACTGTGCACTCCTAACGCAAATACCCATCTACAACGATATAAACCACTAGCTAAGTAACGACATATCTAGCTAGACTGCCAAAGGTCCTACCCATAATACTTGGTTCCATTAACATAATAACACTCTTAATTAAATAGGGTTTAACGTAATCTCAGATACTCAATATGCAATATATGTAACTATCAATTAACTCGTTATATTTCTCGAAACAATACCGTACTATATTTACAACATTACCATGAGGATTCTCATTAATTAAATGTATATTAATCACATCGTAAATATACAATACAAGCACCCCGAGAACTAAGCTGCGGTGCACACATACTCTGCTATCCATCCCGGTACATCACGTACATAAGGATCACATATTACGAATCTCTCAGGAATAGTTCAGATAACACAAATCACAAATAGTGGAGGCGAACACAGTCACCATCACGTGGGTCATGCACATACCTACGCTCCCACGGTAAGCGGACTTATTAATATCCCAATATGTCTTTCTATGACCTATGTTCATCGAGGTACCAGTCTATATCCCCCCCGTAGGCACACAAGGATTAGAGGGTCCTAAGCGAACGCAACCTCCCGTGATAGCAAGTATGGTAGGTATGTCATACACATAATCATATACCAATACTAAGTAAACACACGTCTTAGTAATACCGTATTTTAATCATAGTACATATTCTCATACTAACTTATAATTATCACAATTCATACTGTTTCGGTTTGTAATTGTACGCGCCATAATTATCTCACGTCGTAGTAGACACTCACGTCTCAACCCAAACCGTCCATGTAATACACTCTCGTATGTAAATTCCTTCTCATAAATACCCAAATGTCACAATTCTATCATTATTACCTCTACGGAATGATATCTATATCCTCGAACAAGTTTACGGAACTCCAAAAGTCAAAACAGTCCAAAAAGGACCAAACTGTCAACTCGTTAGAAGTCTCGTTCGAACGAAACTGTTCGAACGAGATTCCTCTGCCAACTCGTTAGAAGACTCGTTCGAACGAGGCTGTTCGAACGAGGTCCCAGTTCGTTCGAACGAACTGTACCTTCTAACGATATCTCGTTCGAACGAGATATCGAACGAAATCCCTACTCGTTAGCAACGACTGGTCAACTCGTTAGAAGCTCGTTCGAATGAGTTCGTTCGAACGACCTGGGGGCTGCTTCTAACGAGCTACCAGCTTCGGCCCAGAGTTTTCCCCAAATCGTTTTTCATCCATTTTAACACCTCAAATCTTCTAAACTAAGTCCCAACAAACGTTTAAAGGTCTATAATCAATACTAAACATATATAGTCACATCCTAACATGTTTTAAAGGGATCAATCCATCCTAACATCAATTAAATTTACAACTCTCTACACTTTTTCCAAATAACTCAAGAACATGAACCCTAACTACATATCATCATCAAATCCCAGAATTAAATTCATTTTTCTTTCACCCAATCATGTATTAACATCAGATTAATCGTCTCCAAACTATTCTACATGCAATTTATCCTCAATATTCAGAACCTAAGTCTAATTAATCATGGGTTTTCATTCATCTTCCAATAACAATTATAAATCTTCAATTTTCTAACATGGAAAGAACATTTACTGAAGTTAAACATAATTAAACCACTTGCCTTTTTTGTTTCCGGATTTGGTGTTGATTTGGTGAAGAATCTCTGCAGAATTTTCTCTCTTTCTCTCCTTCTCCAAGCTCCTTCTCCAATGGTGGCTTAAGGTGGCTAGGGTTTGTTTTGGGAACTTAGAAAACCTAAATGATAACCTACGTAGCTTTCTAGGTTAATATGGTTTGGTTAATGGGCTTAATGGGTTAAATCCACATCAGATTTACATCTCTAATTTTCGTCACTTTTAATTCTTAAAAATGTAAAATTACCAAAATACCCTTTAAGTTGCCGGTATGGCCTAATAATACCCCGGGACCCAAACTACACCCCCGGGTAGTGTTTTCGGACTATCTCGACCCTTCCGGATGCGTTGGCGCACTCAAAATGACCATACGGGTTATAGATTTTAAATTCACTTTTATTATCAAAATATTATACCGTGACGCGGCGGTCCCACGCGTCTCAACAAAATTTCTAAAATGTCGTATATAAATCTCACGACAAATTTTATAATACCAAATACATATATAATCATATATGCACATAATAAAATACCAATTCGCATCTCATTAGTATTTATAACCCGGATTAATTATCAATTAATACGCATTTAATTAATTAATCCCAAAAATAAATATAGTCAAAAGTACGGGGTATTACACTGCAGCTGAATCTGAATATATAGTTGTTGGTAGTTGTTGTGCCCAATTACTTTAGCTTAAACAAATGCTAAATGATTATCGAATTTAATAAGACCAACTGCATCTCTATTGTGATAATCAAAGCGCGATCAATATCTCTACAAATCCTGTTCAACACTCGCGAACAAAACATATAAAAATTAGACATCATTTTATACGCGAATTAGTTGAGACTAAGAAATTAGAAATTAATTATCTTCCTACTGATTTGTAGTTCACAGATATGTTTACAAAACCTTTAGATTACAATAGATTTCATTCTTTGCGAAAATCGATAGGAATGGTTTGCGCTGAATAAACACATGTGTCTTAAGTATTTTTTTTCCCTTTGTCCATTTGAGACAAAATAGGGGAGAAATTTGAGTCTTATGAGTTCATTTTTTCTTACATATTTCTAAAAGGCTTGATCCTAGTCTTATTTGCAGGAATCTGTACCGTTGTCTTCAACAGATGTTATTAGGGTATTGGTTTGTCATTAGTTGAGTTATGTAATTTTCTTTTTCTAGGATATGGGTAGATTGAATTTTGTATAGGAATAGGTTTTTCTTATTCTTTACGTATCCCTACGAGTCCTAGATGACTCAAAGGAGATTTTGTCTCAATTTCCAAAGGGGGATATTGAAGCACCTTATACTCTTGACTCACTTGAGTCTACATTGTATAAGTGCTCATCTAGTTTGGAAATTGTGACCAAATGTTGAATCACATCCCCTAGATACCAAATAGCCTCACATTCTTCTCATAACGCCTCACTTGATTCATTCAAAGGTAAAATTCTCAACTCCACACACACTAGGATTGAATACATTCATGTATAGTGCATTAATTGTTTGTGTGAGTTAATTCCCTTTTAAAATAAGGTTTTAATATTTTTGGGAATTTTTAAACATTCTTTAAAAATATTTTTTATCATAATAAAAGTTGGTTTTATAAACTTTTGGGCTCTCTTTATAATTTTTGCTTTTATCTTAACTTGAGGAATGTTTGGTTTTATAGAATCCGAAAGCATTTGAGACTTAAGGGTGCATGTGTAATTATTTTAAAACACGCGTTTGAGATTAATCTGAGCCCTACACCTGTCATTGCTATACCGACCTGATTTGTGTTTGTTGGTAGACTCACAACCTATTTGTAATCTCATCCCTTGGATTGTTTTCATCAACGATCTACATGCATTTTCCCCCAATCCCTGTGAATCCCTTTTAGACCAATCAACGTGTGTTTAATCCACTGCTTTTGTTAAACCATTGGATGAGAGTCAACAGTCCATGACCAAATCCCAGCCTTGGATTTGATCTCTTATTCTCGAACCTTCCTCGCTGAGTATAAAAGGAGGTTGGATCTCAGCATTCAAAGACTTTTCCCATTATGTCCAAACTGAGAGAAAAAGAGGAGCGAGAGAGGAGAGGGAGAGAGAGAGAAGAGAGAGAAACTATAGAGAAAACCCTAAATCGTTCAAACCCTAATCTCATTTTCAAACCCTAAATTCCTTTTCCAAAATCAGTTTACACCAAACACCAAACCTGAGTGTTTGAGAGTTATTTTTGGTGGTGGTTTGAAGGAAGTTCGTGGGTTTAATCCTCTGAGTTTGAGATCTTGTAACCAACTTAAGCATTTCAGTTTCATCTCTATTTCTTTCTTATAGAAATTGTATATCTATCTATTTTATGTTATATTACACTTAGATTTGCATTTTTACGTTTCTCACCTTGAGAAATGAGATGTGTTGATTATTTTTCTGTAAATGTTTTTCACAACTCTAGAATCAAAAAAATTCTTTTATGTTTCTCGTTCTTATGAAACAAGACTTTTGATCTAGTTGAAATCACAATCGGTGGTTTTCAATTTCGAAAATATTTTCAAAACCCTCTTAAATTGATTAAGACCTTGAACCATCTTTCGAGCAAGGTAACCTTGGATTTTGGGTTAGTTTAAAGATCAAGAATGTCATTTATTTCTTAAGAAGAGAGAAACTTAAAAACTTATTCATTTAGATCTTTCTGTAATTTGATAGGACTTTTTTGTATAAATAAGTGTGCGTGTGTCCATGCATGTGATAGATCACTTTCATAAACACTTGTCACACTACAACACAAAAGTGTTGGCTATAAGATCTTGAAACGTCAAGAGTCGACGTAAAGCTGAAACAAAGTGTTGAGAAGTTAGCAAGCTGGGAAATCAACATCAACATCAGAAGTGCAGAAATGTTAGAATCAATCAGGTAGTAGATATTCTAAACTTGTATAGGTCTGTTTTGTTTGCATGTGTGTTATATAGCTTGTAACTTGTATATTTTGTTTTAGTGGATTCTTTGTTTGTGACTTAGAAGTCACCGTGGATGTTTCCTCAGTTGGGTGAGGTTTTACCACGTTAAAAACTGTGTGTACTTAATCTTCCTACATCTCCTCATCTCATTCTTGTTGGTGTGCTGATATAAACTGTTTTAGTTTTGTTTTTCGAAACTAGTAACATAATCTTGATCATATCTCATACATTTTTTATTAAACACATCTTGTGGTTAATCTATTTTGATGTAAAGAAAAGAGTTTCTCCAAAAAATAGTTTCGGAGTTACTTGGACAGTTTAATCTTGAATTAAATGGCTTAAGTGGCAATTTTTCAATGATATCCCTAATATCTCATTGCAATTATAGATTTAATTGAATAACTCCTAGAATTGTTGAGTATAATTTTAAATGGACTCATTTTTCATCTGTTTAAGGGGGATTAAAGAATAAATTTCATTTACCAGTTTGATGCTGGTGATGAAGTGATTTGTGAACTATTCGAATAGTTCCTTTTGGGAAGATATTGATTTAGGGGCTTGCTTCTCAAACCACCTAAGGTTTATTTTCTAAAGTTGAGGGGTAGATAAGACACATGAGGGAGTAATGATGGCCCCATAATGACATATATTGAATGTATTCTTTGATGTGATTAGATGGATCTTCGTTTCCATCATAAGTAGTGATATTTTAAATAAAGAAATATTTCGAGTGCCCTAATGTCTTTATATCAATAGTGAACGGAGACTCGGATCCATTACCCAATGTCCTCTAGCATGGTTCTTTGGATTTCATGAAAAATTAGTGCTTAATCATACTTTTAATTCATTATTAACATATTCTTTAATGTCTTTAAAGCAGACCTTATTTAATGGATACATAGTCATGGATGACTATTTTATGGATGGTAACTACTAGACAAACGAGAGCTATAACATGGTTAGTCGTATTGTGAGCTAATATAATATACACATGATGGAGATTAGACCATGTCTCAAGTGGAATCCTTGAACTTGAAGCCATGTCAAAACTGTTGGGATTATATCATCCAGGGGATCGAATCCCTCTTCTCCTATGACACTGAAGGTTGTGGGAACTAGACCCATGTTACTCAACTACTTCGTAATCGAGGAATTTATTTGTCTTATTCATTCCATTATTCTTCATAAAGATTGACTGCATGTATATGTATACACCCTATTATAATACCACCTAACACCTCCATAGGGTCCAAACAAAGTCCATTTAAGTCCTAGACATTCGTTCCTCCTTCAAACCCTACTTGGAGAACACCCACTCACTCCCCAAGACCTATTTGACTTTGATAAAGTACGATACCCAGAGTATCTAAACACACTATCACAAAACTTTGAATCCTCTTTACTACAATCTCGACCGTGCACATATCAAACTTACAATTTGCATTTTACGATCGTTTTACAAAAGAATCCAAATTCTGCTAGCATATTAGTAGGACATATCACCTTCCAATAGGCAGTTAGGGCTTTATTTGGCTATCAAGTTTGTCCACCCTGTCGGTAGTCAAGGCAACCCGTTTGTTGACCAGCACCCCGGGGATAGCTTGGTCAATTTATTCCTCAAGGTTTCCTATTTAAGAAAACCCAGACCTCACTATTAAGGGATCTTGAGCCTCATAATCCATACGATAACGTTCATTCCCTCATATTAAAAAAACATGTCTTTATATTCTCTTTCACCACCCATTACTTCACTAGTTTCCACCATTCCACTACCACTTCCCACACCTAAAATATCATATTACAAAACTCTAAAAAATAGAATTAAAGTTACTTAAAGTGTCAAAACCCTATTCATTCCACTTTTTCAAAATGTTTATATTCCACACACTTTGTTATTTTTATCTCATTCTTAGTTATTTCTAGTTTCCCCTCATCACTAATCCCACCTTTTTATTACATATAGCCCCAAAGTTATTTTACAAACTAGAATCCCCAAAAAAACTATTATCGCATAAATCCGAAATTAATGTTTTCTCACTTTTTTCACACATCCACTACATTTACACATGTTTTTCATTTAAAATAGAAAATATAATTTTGAATTATGATTTAAATTCCTCTTTATTCCCCCTCATTAACAACATGAACTTTGATTCCATTTTTGTCTACGTATCTGTCCCAAAATCATTTGTGGATTCGAGCCCCATTTATGTGTTCTCTTATACATTTACAGTTACATGTCATTATCGTACCCGTATAGTTATTAGATATTACTCAAAGAGTTAGTTTTACTATTTTGTTATATCTTAGAGATTCCATTAACAAGCATACTCTCACTTTTAATAGTGAAGTTACTATCAAATTCATCGCTAATATTTTAGCTATTTTTACTTATTTTGTTTATGTGGTAAAATTCTCTACAATTTATAGCGATCCCGTTGACATGTGTACTCACTTTTCCATAGTGACGTCTTGACCAGGTCCATCACTCGTACTTTTGTATTTTTTGCCTATTTTGATTTCATGGAAAACCTTTCTTATATGCATTCTCCTTTCAGCGGTCCTGTTAACATTCATGCTCACTTTCCCATAGTGAACTCATGATCTGGTGCATTGCTTGCATTGTAGTTATCTTCACAAATTTTTATTTTAGTTTTATTTCTTAGAATGATTCGTTATTTTCTATCTCCATGAATGTGGATATGATGATTTCACCCCCTGCATACTCATATATATACATATATACATTTTTATTTCACATACTTTTTACAGTCAAAACATTTTACAGACTATACACATGTTTATATACATTAGGAGAAGGAAAACACTTTATTTCCCATGGGAGACTGAAAGGGCTAATTGTGCGCCTAACTCCTTTTGATTTCATAACCTAGACTCTAAGGCCACATATTATTTAGTTTCGTATGCTTTAGTAGTCTGTTTATGTCATCTATTTAGAGATGGATATTTCCTTCAGTCTTTTTTTGAGTAAAATAAAATGGAGCCTCATTTCTACACATTCACACACCATCCACATTGCTGACGATTTTTGTTTTATATCATTTAGAGCTCGCGAACACATGAGATACG
This sequence comes from Sambucus nigra, assembly GCA_949130495.1. Lineage (NCBI taxonomy): Eukaryota > Viridiplantae > Streptophyta > Magnoliopsida > Dipsacales > Adoxaceae > Sambucus > Sambucus nigra. The sequence continues at coordinate 341,857,403 of OX422212.1, read as the reverse complement.
AGGAGATATTATTTTTCATTATTGCTGAGTATGGCCACAATGGAGACTCCGGTAGAAAGTTTTTGGAGGAGTAGAATCTATCGACATGGATTTTTCTTTCTTTGTCCTATTTCATCTTTTACATGTGTATATGTCTTCTAACTTGTGTATTGTTTTTCTTATCACATGTTCTATATGAAATTTCATGTTATGATATCCATGTATATTTATCTTCATCCTGCTTGTCATTTTATCTCATGTACGTACTATATTCTATAGCACATGTTCCACATCACTTGTATATATCCATACTTTGTTCACTTATAAATATCGCATGCTTCATGATTACTTGCATATATTTTCTATGTTTCACTTCCTTTATCCATATTTTCGGACTCAATGTAACTTGTATATATCACATAATTCATACATCACATATCTTGCACATATCTCGATGTTTTATCGACTTATTTATGTTGCCATATTACTCCCACTTTATACATATATCCATCTCTCTTGCGTATATCCACATTTTTCACGTTTTGTACAAGAGTTATCTCGTGAGACAATTCACATACACTCGGGTATATCAAATGGCTTCTCCACATGTACCAATGAATGGTTTCTTTAATAGACGAGAGTTATATCATGGAAGTCATGCCCCTTACACTAATATCCCATGCATAAACATCATATATATGTTTTCCCTAAGACATTCATACCTAGATTTTTAGTTTAACGTAAAACTCGGCCAAAATTATGAGTCATCTTAATGCCCAATTTCACACTCTTTCGTCCATTTATAAAAGAGGACCTTGTCCATGAGTCTAGAAACAAGTTAAGTTGTGTCTTCCATCTTGTATCTTATTTTTTCCCAGGCACGGGTCTTGTCCGGTATTTCACACCCTAAGCGAAGCATAATATAAGTGGTGGAACCTAATAATAACAACTACACTAAGGAAGTTTTCTCCCCTCTCTCATTTTCAAAAATACCCAAAACATTCTTTTTCTAAAAATGAATAAAAATATTCCTCTTTTCATAGGTGCACCCCATTATCCTAGCTTTTCCCTGCTTCCTATTGGTTATAATTCTCTATCAAACCACCTAGGATCTCTACTTCATCAACACCCACTTCAATATAAACATTTCATCTTTACCATATATTCCTCATGGAAAATTATGATTAAAATGGTACTTCTCGGCAAAATTTGATGACCCTATCTTCAAAACTCACTACAAAAATCGACAACCTATAATCAAATGTTCATGAGATGCAAAGAAACGAATCCTAGAGATGCCTGAACCTGAGATTGTACTGAATGAAAATACTGGTTTTCTCCATGTTATGGGACCATAGATGCATGGGACCATATTTCCCAAATAATATCAGCATGCTCCTGATGATGTAATGCCTCCACAAGTCCCATCCTTCAATGTTCCACCTCCTACATATATGTTAATGGCTAAATCTTTCCTGATAAAGGGATAACTTTCGCATGCCTACTCTAGCAGATTCTAAAAAATAAGAACTTAATTGATTGAAGGAAAATCTCAATATTTTCTCTAGAAAATTTCACTCGATAAAACCCTCAAGAAATTATGTAAATTACACCCATATGTCCTCCTACCCAAAAGCTCGATTGATTGAGATATTCAACATGACTATCATTGAGAAGTTCAGAGGGAGAGGGCCTCCTATTTTGCATCTTCAAAATTACCATTTATGAGTCTGATTGGAGATACAAAAGACATCATGGCTAAATGCTTAAATAAACCCTCAAGGAGAATTCTATTTGTTAGTTCCTATTTTTAAAAGAACCCCGAATCCTCAACTGGAAGTAAGTTTTCATAGAGTTTATAAATCAATATAAATATAATGAGGAGTTGGAGGTGATGTACCAAGACTTGAATCTACTAAAGTAAGACCTTATGGGGTTTGTTAACAGTGTCATAATAAGGTGGAGAGACAAAAGCTGCCACCATGACTAACTGCCCCTTAGAAGAAGAACAAATCAGCATAGTGAAGAAGAATTTGTTGCCATATATTCAAAATTCCACGAGTAGTTAGTATTATCCCCACTTCAAAGACTTTTGTGAGAATCTAGTTGAAATTGAAGAATATGCTTCCAGTTAGAATAACATGATAAAGGAATAAGTCGGGATGGATAATTCACCCCTCGAATGTATGAAAATCCTATTGTTATTATCGTCAATAATATCTCCTCTCAAATGGCCACGTCATGGGCACTAGAATCCCTCCCTACTATAATCAGAATAAACTATACTGAATTCCACGCTCCTCTATCCAAGGTATATAAAGCCCAATTATCCCGCAATCTCATCAATTCCCTAGACCTTTATCCACTTGCTGACACTCATCCCAAGTACTGTAAGGATGGAACTAATTAATATTTCCACCAAATTTCCGAGCATACCATTGATTAGTGTTTCCACGTTAATAATGTTGGGTAAAGACTCACCTACAAAGTCATCATTGCCCCCCTAGGCCAGAAACTAAACACAGCCCAAATCCCTCTACATAAGAATCAAGTTGATATAAATATCATCCTTAAAAATAAAGATCCTAATTTTGATTCCTCTACTAATATTAAACCCATAAAAAATCCCATTACATCCATCAACATGGAAAAATCCCTAATTTCTCTCAAAATTTATCCATGTTTCCTACTACATCCTAAAAATTCTCGTCTCACCCTCTCCTTGAGAATAAGATCATGCATCACAGTATGAACCATATCAAATGAAGATAGTATAGATCGGCAGGTTGTCCTTTAATAATTAAGAAGCTCGGAATGAAAATTTCGTCATAATTGTCCCTTGAATAAGGGGACTATACAAGAATGATTTATCTTTACATGCAAGCCCAAAAGTAGGCTCGATAATCCCATGACTGGTTTGTACTGCTAAATAATTCAACGGGAATGAAATTATTCAGACCATGATAGATGAAAGTATCTAGAGAAATTTAATTTACAAAGCTCGTGAACTATTAACCTCCCTAAAGTTGATAGGATACTTAATCCTTTCCCAAAATCATTTCACTGCAATATGGGAGGACCTATACTTTGAAGTGCTCGATATGGTGAGGTTCATTGATTTCTCTTGGAATAGTCACATAGTTTCCACATAATTGGGAGGTGATTATGATCCTTCAAATGATTCACATGGTGAGCCCATCATTGAAAACTCGAGTGCAATTTCTTTTCTTTGAGAGGTGACCTCCTTTAAAGATCTTATGTCAAAAATCAATAAGGTTTTCATCGCTCCTTATATATAAGAGGAAACTAGGTTCCTGTTCTTCCCATCATCCATAAATCACATAACTCGATCAAACCAATACAATAATGAAAATAATGGTTATATGGATAGTCCTTATAGTTGGTCACTCGCACAAAAATTCCTTTTAGTCAAATTTTATCATGATTTAACTTGTGTGAACATGTAAGATAATTTGAAGAAAAAAACAAACAAAGTATCCAAACCAAAATAGAATGGGAAGAAGATAGAGGAAAAATCCCTTTCGGCCAAAATCTATTTACAACTTCGTTTGTAATCGACAAAACAATACAAATTTACAAACAACTTAGAGCTCCACCAACTTTAATGAAATAGTGTCTTCAAATCTTCAATAAAAAAAAAATTGTACATTTCATCACTGCCCACTTTAAGCAACTCTTGCCTCGGTATCCACCGATCATCCTCAGAAATCGATATTCCTTTCTTATTCAGTCGTAGAGTCTCAATTCCATAAATAAGCAGTTGAGAAATAATCTCCACCGGGTTTAGAACTCAGAATATGTTCTTCAGGGTTTCGTAAAGTCATCCTAAATGATCCAAGGGGTTTGGATGAAAATTTTAAAGAGTTTGATCATAAAAATAACTCTTAAAAGGCTTAAAAATAAATGCATTCATGCATCTCTATTTATAGGGAAACCTATCACTAAAGGATAGACATGAAATATTGCATTTGAAATCAGTCATCTACTCATTTGAATGAAGTCACACCTCATTCGATGCATTACCCAATCTCGTTCGAACGCACTTCTACTGAATGACCGAACTACATTTTAGAGCCTCTCAAAAGTTGGGCCAATAGAACTCGTTTGAAAAAAATTCCATGGTGTTCTAGCGAGAAACTCGTTCGAATGATATCTAAGATCGTTCTATTTAACTTGCAAACTTTTCTAAAAATAAAAAGAATATTTTGAAAATATTCATAAATTTAAACTTTGTGAAAAGACCCCTGAATAAAGTAAGATTAGCAAAAATCATCTTATAAACCTTCTCAGGGTAAAGTAGCGACGCTTGATCTTAGATTCTTGTATATGGTCACTAGCACTTGTTCATTTTCAGGACATCAGAACATTCATGATGGTGAAGTGGGGGTGTAATGGGATAACCCAGACTAAAAACTTAAATAACGAGCAATAACAAATATTTTGGTAAATCTCCACTTTTGGCTATTTTGGTAAAAAAAACACAAAACAAAACCAACTTAACCCATAAGATAAATACAACTAATGCCAAACCAAACTAGAAAATGAAAAAGCTTAAGTTACTTTGTCTTTAATTAAAACTCTTCACATGTAGTCTGTGAAATCATAATGGTGGAAAGACCTACATACATAAAGTAAACGAAATATCGTGATGCATAGAGAGTATAAGTAAAAATAAAACTCCCCCTCAATTTCTTCTTCCCCTTTTTGTCCATAATAGACAAAGAGTTATAAACTAATCTTGAAATGTTAGTATCACCATAATCCAAAAGAAATATCGTCACAAAGATAAATATTTAAGCACATGTAATGATATTCCAAAGAGGCAACCAACTATTTCTGAAGAATTTTCAAATTTTTTGAGTATGCAAAAAGTATATGAGTATAAACAATACCTATAGGTAAAAGTACAAGAACACCATGGAATAACATGGAAATATCTTAATTGTAAAGGAGGAATGAAATTGTTTAAATTCAAACCATGGAAAAATCAACATAGGCATATGAAATAAATGTGCATGAAGTCAATGAGATATTTTCAAAGAAAGAACTCACTTTCAAGCTGAAATGTAATAATGTTAAACAAAGTGAAATTGACTTGACTTAAGAAAAATATCATGATTTTTAATGCTTGTCAGATCAATAATGCCAAACTTTTTAATATTTTTCAAGAAATTCCACTTTGCAAACTCATTGATCTTGTGCTTTATTACACCCTCAAAATCTCACATTTTAAGAATACACCCTCAAATTTTCGAAGGAATCATAATGCTCATGAATGTGAAACATCAATGAAAAAAAAAATAGCCTTGGCACTATTGTTTTTGTGTGCCGAAATATTTCTTTTTAGGCTCTTTCCAGTGGTAGATTTAACTCAAAGATAATTTTCTCTTTTGTAGCCCCTTTTCATTGCTTAAAATAAAACAAATTTTACAAGAAAACAATTCCAACAATTGTACGTAAAGAACAATTTATTTTGGGTACATTTGGTTCGTTATCCTAATGAGATGAGAACACCGTAGTTGACATATGACAAGCAAGTACAATGTTCAAAATGTCTATGCATGTGTGCAATAAAGGTGATAAAAAGTCTAGTATATTGAAAGTAATCATCAATGAACAACGAAATGCTATCAACGCATTATTAACCACATTAAAAAAACGCATCCGTGTATTAAAACACCATGAAAACTCGCATGAATGGATGGAATGTAATTGTGATTCGAATATCATAAATGGAAATCCATATACGGTGAAAAATAAAATAGAAAAATCCTTATAAAATTTTCAAAATTTTTATTAAAATAAAATATTTTTTAATTTTTTTATAATTTTTCAAAAAGAAAGTATATCTTTTTGGATTTTTCTAAAAAATATTAATATAAAAATACAATGTGGTAGTAGTAACAAAAGATAGCAACATGATAATCACCTTATACGAAATATAAGTCCTAATCTCAATCATTAGTCCGGGAGGTGTCCTCAAGAGGAGTAAACATCCTTTGAAATTACTCTATCAAACAATGAGAAGTCTTGACGAAAAACTCCACTTGCTCTCGAAAACTATGAAAATCTCTGTGACGGGAACAAGTGTGGAAATAATAGTGTGAACCCATGTGGGAGCATGGGTATGAGAAACTCTCCCTATCTTAAAACAAAACTCCCTAAGGTGACCTCTTTATTTCAAATGGGAACGAATATAGACAAGTTTGCTTCTACCTTAGTTAAAATTCTTAGAACGAGCTCTCATTGATGGTTTAGGTCAATGCCCATAAGGATTCATAAAAAAACTCAGGAACCAATTTTGGTGTGGCATTAGAATTGGATGCACCATCATAACAAATTCCTTTCCTCTACTTAAAATCTAACACCCGGCCAAGAAACATATTTTCATCCTTCTTAGATGTATCCTTAAAGTGACCTTGACCTCCTGGGAAAGTTTTAGATATTTTTTAACTGGAAAACATGGCCTTCAAATTTCTCAAAAACTAACATTTAGATCCATGAATCCTAATAGTTTTTTTTTATCATAATCAAGGATTTTCTACGTGATTTCAATCAATAATTAAATGACACAAAATTCCTCAAAAATAATTTATAAATCCTTAATTGATTTAAATTTAAGATTTATTATATATAGATTCGATTAAAAAATAACTGCAAACCTAAACATGGACTCTAACATGGTTTAATTTCGATTTCACCCAACATTCTCAGATTTAATCACCAAAATCATTACTTTCTCAAAAACAAGATTTATCTCAAATTAATCTAAGGTATACCAAATTAACACATGATTATTCTACACAAAAATTAGTCCTAATATACTCCAAAAGCTCAAATATCCTAAACCAACGAATGATTACAATAAGGTTGTAAGAAAATTCTTACTTGAAATCGAAGAACAATGACGCTACTATGAACTTTAGCCTCATATCTTCTCTCAACATCTCCTGAGTCTAAAGGCTACTATGATTTTCTTTTTATTTTAATTATTAACCTTAATATTTATGTAAAAGTGCTAATCCCACACCTCCCTAAAATGGTTGTTTTCAAACCCCTAAATGGGCCCAAAATATTACCCAGATTGACCCAAAACTCCTCCTAAGGGTACACCTACCCTACAGGCCCAATTTGAAGTATCAAAACACATGAATGAACCGTCGTGTTACCCTAGAGTCCAGTCGAGATGATATTACCCACAACACACGATAATACCTCATGGTGTCAATAAATTATTCATTAAATTATGCTACGCATACACAATCCCTAATCATATATTTAATATCACTAATTAACTATTCCTAAACATGCGTTACAAAAATCACACCCCATGCAAAACTTAATTATTCTCTAAATGATGCCAATTTATTATCACAAATTCACACAAATAATATTTAGTCACATTTATTAATTTATATCTCACTTAATAAATAATAAATATAGTCCACAAAATACAAGGTATTACATTATTCCCCCTTAATAAAGGAATTCCTCCGTCACAATTTGCTAAATCATAATGTCAAAACGTAACTCGCACAAACATCGTAGGCTTATACGCAATTTTCCCATACCCATATACCATGAGATTAAAGAAGAAGTCTCACATATGACTACCATAGCATTCCACGATCGGGGCCCTATACAATTTGTTCAAATGCACAAGCATCACGAACAAATAACACATATATAAATCTAAAAAATAACCACACGTATAATGCATAATTATAGAGTAAAGGTATATTCGATTGCCCTGCGGATCATGAATAAACTCTTCTTGAAATTTCCCCACTCATTCGACTAGTGGTACCAATACCCTCAGTGCTCTTGACATTGAACTTGTCCCCACTAGCCTTAAATAAATGACATCTCATTGCTCAATGCATTATATCTCCACATAATTAATGTTCAACATATTAAGCCAAACATCCTAAAGCCTAAACGTGTATCAGCTCCCAAAACATACTAAACTTCATGTGTGTGACATCTCGCAAGCGAACCGTCCCGCTACACTATTGCCTATCCCAGTCGAATATCAATATTCATTGGCCTAAGACTACACATGCAACAATTCTCTAACCATGTTAGGGCAAATAGTTTAACGTATGCTTGTTATTTATTTCATTTTTACTATGGCACATTTGGCTTATCCCGTTACAAACAAACATGTGCCGACACGTTAAACCGAATCTCCAATATCTCCAGAGTTCAAGACTTCTCTACATTATGAAGGTATAATTCTTTTAGGAGTTCAAATTTATTTACCTTTATATTTGGGAGATGATTCTTTACTGAAAAAACGATGCTGGATATTTTTTAGTTATGAGATTCTTATTTCGTTCGAACGAAAAGGCCTACTCATTGGAGGGATCGTTAGATATACATCGAACGAGCATCCAGTGAAGGCATTCTATTTGAATTCGTTAGAATCTCTTTAAAAGATTGTTCTAATGGGATTTCTTTCTTGTTCGAACGAACAAAGTTTCAAAAGGGCCGATATAAAAGGTTTTACCCTGAAAAGGGATTTTTCCTTAGTTTCTTTGTGATTGCATATTTATTTGTCTTATGACTTGGATGCATTATTTAGGATAATAAGAAAATTCGATTTGTGATTGGACATTTAATTAAATAAGTTAATCCATTAAGATCGTGCGCACTTATAAATTGGTATCAATGCATTATCTCCACACATTTACAAAGTGGTATTAGAGCTGGTAACATTAAATTATCGTGTGATCCTTTTTCGCAAAAAAACATTTTATCAATTTTTTTCAAAAAATTGTTAATCTTAAAAAGGTCGGATTTGAATTGATAATTTATATAATCGAATGCCCATTTTGTTTATGGTTACGATTGGGCTTATTGGAAGCCTAGGATGAATTCGGCCTTAAAAGTTATTGATGAACATGCTTGGTTAGTTTGTGAAAGAGGGTGAACACCACCCACTATCACCGTTGATAACGTCGTTGGTCATAAACCCTCTTCATGGACAAAGGATGAGTTTAAGTGGAGTAATTTTAACTCTCGCGATTTAAGTTCCATCTCCAAAGACGTCACCCTTGACAAGTTACGCCAAACCATCACTTGCACTACTTCTAAAGAAGCTTGGGATACCCTCCGACTCACTTACGAGGGAACCAATGTTGTAAAGGCATCTGAGATTCAAAATTTAACCACCTAATTTGAGACTATTAACACGCTAGAGTCTGAGTCTTTCGATTATTTTTATGCACGTTTTTTTAACACAGTTAATTCAAGTTTTAATTTGGGTTAGAAGATTCGTGAGAAGAAAGTTGTTAAGAAAATTTTGAAGTCGTTCCCTACCCACTATATTCCTAAGCTCACAGTGCTAAATTCGTTAGGGATCCTAGACACTCTTAGGTTAAAAGAACTTGTAGTAGATCTTCAAACATACAAGATTGATATGTTCCCTAAAACAATTAAACCTAAGGAAGTAGGGATTGATTTAAATACACAAACTAAGAAAAATAAAATAGAGAAAATTTATGAGTCCACTTAGCCCTTTTGTGAAAAATTTCAAAATGTTTCTCAAATTCTTAAAATTCTTCCAAAGAAAAGATTTTTGAGTAAAAAAATAAGAATGAGGGAATGAGAGGGGGTGACAAAGAGGAACAGATAAGATGTGATGAATGTGAGGGAAAATGGCACAAGGCACATGAGTGTCCCACTAGGCTTAAGAGAAAGGGTAAAAAGTTGTGAATTAAGCCACTCTTAGTGATTGTTGATTCCAACAATTATCATTATATGTGGACCAATCATGTCATAATATGTGTCTTCCGTCTAGGCATTAATCCAATTCAGCATTAACGAGTTACCAACCAACTGAAATAATGCCGACCAACAGGTTAAAGAAGCCCGACCAACACCAGGAAGACCGACCAATAATGAGAGCAAATCTTCAATAGTTGTATACATTATTAACCATTTTCAGATGTAAATACCTATGTTCTAGAGGAATTGCATCTTTCAATATTCCAAATCTTGTACACCCTCAAAGGGCTATAAATACATTATAAAACTTGCACCCAAGGGACATGAGAAAAATGAGACAAGAGACAATTAAACAAACCCAAGGCAATACACAACAGTGGATGTAGGCTTTTCTTTCAGCCAAACCACTTTCAAAATTCTTTATTTATTTTACTCATTTTTATCTATGATCAATCAATTAGGCCAGTCTAGTTTTTTGTATCAACATTGATAGTGGGTTGATTCAGGAGAAGAATCACTGCATGAACCGTGCATTGCGTTCATGGCTAGTCACATTATCATTTCTAGTTTGTCCCACACCGATAAGGACATATCAAAATGTGAAACCCTCAATGATGTTTCGAGTCATTCAGGAGATTGTGAGAGTGAGGATGAGAACTTGAGTGAGGAACAAGGTGCTCTCCAAATGGATTTTAGTAATTTTTACATCGAGACTTTGAAAATGAAAACTGTTAATAAGGATTTGTCTCTTAGGGTGTCATATTTGGAGAAAAAGGTGAATTTTTTGAGAGAGTGTGAGGTGTCGGTGAGTCAACTCGGGAAGATGAAGATTTCTTTATGTGATCATTTGATCATTTTTTTAGGCCGGGAAAAGACCTATTTGACCAACACCCTAGCTAGTTTTACGGGAGATCTTCAATCTTCATTGGAGACTCATGAAAAATTTGAAGCCAAGGTATCCCAACTCGAGAGTGATCTCGAACATGCTCAGGAGGTTATGAATACTTTAGAGGATAAATTTAAGAAGGTTAGAAAGATGCTCCTACATCCCGCATTAGGTAACATCGAGAGGCAAGGAATAGGTTATGACGGTGCATCCACTTCACATGCCACACCAGAGCCGGTTCTTGAGTTTGTGCTGCATACCTATGTTCCTCAACGCAACCCACCAAGGTGACCTAATCCACCTAGGAGAGCTCATACTAGACGTGTTGAGAAAGGTGGACCCAAGCCCGTGTATATTTGTTCCCATTGCAAATAAATATGTCACCTTAGAGAGTATTGTTTCAAGCCAGGGAGAGTGTCTTATAGGTATGTTCCACGATTTTCTCCCACATGAGTTCATGTACGCATTCCCACATGTGTTACTCCGCATTCTCCCACACATCACTTGAAAGAGTTTGAGAGTTTTTTTTATAGCAAGTAGAGTATTTAGTCAAGCCTTCACAAAATTTGACGGAGGAATTTCTTAGGATGTCATCTCCTTCTGAGAGTTCCTCTGGGCCTAATGATTCAGGTTGAGACTTGTTTCTAGCATAGGGTTCTTATCATGATCACATCGTATATCCCTATTTCTAGTGTGCATCATTGTGTATTTATATTTTTTACAATTTATTTTTCAAAAAAATCCAAAAATAGTTTTGTTTTTCTTGAAATGTTTTTTGAAAAATAAAAAAATATTTTTGATTTTTATGAAAAGGGTGAAAGGGGCAAAAAGATTTTATTTTGAAAAATACAAAAGGATTTTTATATTTTTTCTCATCATAAATGGATGAACATTAGAGATGTTTGACTAACCCATCCATTCCATTTCCACGCGATTGTTTTGTGGTGTTTTGAAACATGACATCAATTCATATATTTTCTTAATAATATGTGGAGTCATTAAATTGTGATTTCATAATAACTTGCTACATGTCTGACTCATTCTCTCCTTTGATGCACATGAGCAAGATCTTATTTGAGTATTACTCTTACTCTTACCTATCACGTGTCGATCATAGTTTTTTCATCTTAATTTTTCTTTAAGATGAACCAAATGTGAAAAACAAGATAAAAAACTATGATGGTAAAAACTATTGCCCAAATTTAAATCATTTGTTTGAAAAATCTTTAAAATATTAAGAAATTGAAAGGGGTGACGAAAGACAAAAGTATTTACGTTAAAAACCACCATTAGCAATGAAAAGAGCCAAAAAGATTAACGACACATAAAAACAGAAGTTATAGGCCAATTTGTTTTAACATTGATGCTTCGCTTTTTTAAAAAATAATTAAGAATATTCTGAGTTATATGGGATTTTATAGGATTTAATTTAAAGATCAATGGGTTTGCACAAACTATAAAAATCTCAAAAAAACATTACATAGTTCTGGGCATCATTGGTGTGAAAATCACTTACGGTCTTGATTTGTTGATTAGGGTAAGCCAGGTTCATACGAGTTCACAATCTTTTAGACCTAAGGTAGACTTTGATATCTTTCATTAGTGGTATCACAATGCTTCATGCACATATGTTATGTTTATCTATGTTGATTAACCTATGGGATACATTCACACCCCTACATTTCGCTTCCATGATTCGGATATTTTGTGTTAATTTATTATGTGTTGTATTTGTAAAATTTATGTTTGAGAAAATTTTCAAAAATACTTGGTGAAGCCTTTGAGATTATCATCGCATGCTCATTATTTCTATATATTTGTCATGGTATCTTACTTCTTATATGTGATGTCCTCTATACGTCCAGTTTTGTTTCTACTCCTTTGTCTATTTTGGACCAAAAAAGAGGAGAACAAATTAAGGGACAGTTCGATTTTTGAGATTTATGTGTTTTTATTGTCATTTCAACTCTATGAATCACGTGTGTTTTTCTTTGTTTCATATGTATAGGTATCTAATCGAAGAGCATATTGCTCTGCATGAAGACAAAGTGCTAAATGTAGGATAAACAAGAACAAGTAGAGATTTAAGATAAATTTTATCTATGCCATTCCATTTCTAGGGTTTAGGAAGGGTATTAGAATTTTTGTCTAAGAGAGTCAATTTTTTTATAATTTGGGTTTTGGTTAGTTTCGTACCGGAATAACCAAAGGGGGCAATTCGTACGGGCAAATAGTTTAGGTTTGTCTTGCTCATTATTTTATTTGCACTATGGCACATTTGGCGTATCCAGTTACAAACAAACATGCGCCGACATGATGAATCGAATCTCCATCATCTCCAAAGTTCAAGACTTATATACATTATGAAGGTATAAATCTTTTAGGAGTTTGAATGTATTTACATTTATATTTGGGAGATGTTTCTTTTATGGAAAGCTGATGCCAGATTTTTTTAGTTTTAAAATAAAAAATTCAACCTGGTTCGAACTAAATGACATGTTCGTTAGATGGCTTGTTAGATATACATCGAACGAACATCCAACAAAGGAATTATGTTATAATTCATTAAAAGCTCGTTAGAAGATTGTTCTAACGAGATTGATTTCTCATTCGAACGAACTGTGTTTTCATTCAAACAAAATTTCTTTCTCGTTTGAATGACTTCTAATTTCGTTTGAACGAATTCGTCGCCTTGAATTTTTTGCTCATCCTATTAATACATGTTTCAAAAATATTTTTTAGAGACTTTTGACACAACGATTTTTGCATATCTATTCTAAAATTCCTAAGATATTTTAGGTCTAAACACCTCTTTGATTCTCTAAACATCCTCCCCAATATAATTGTGAATCCTTTTTAAACTCTGGAAGGCTCATACCTGATCTATACTTATGAAGATATATCTTTACAAATAACTTGTGACCCAGAGGGATCACGACTAAAGATAGATCAGTGGATACCAAGGGTGGATCGTTGCCTATTGACTGCTCAAGAACAAGTGGCATTCTTTAAATATTCTACAAAGAATGTGCATCATTCTTGTGGTTGTATCAGGTAGTAGTATAAGTCGAAAGTCTTGTAAAGTTTTTAAAGTGCTAAATAAAATGTTTTCCCTGAAAAGGGATATTTGCACAGTTGTTGTGTGGTTGCATATTTATCTATCATAAAACTTAGATTCATTTCTTAGGATTATAAGATAGTTGGATTTCTGATTGGACATTTAATTAAATAAGTTAATCCATTAAGATGATGTACACTCATAAATTGGTATGAAAGCATTACTCTCCACATGTTTATAGACCAAACTAATCGCAACTTGTGAAAATTCAAACAAAATGATCACCCCTTCCAAATGTGATGCCAAACCCCTTAAATTAATTGATATAGTGATGATATAAACAAATTTATTTTCTCAAACATCATGTAGAACACACTTTGCCCAACTTTAAACCTAATAAAGTGCTTAACCACTCCTATACCAATAAATGTCTACAATCACATGTCCCCTAACAACATCACTATCCCAACACCATACATGACCTTACATAACTTCATTTAACCATGTTCGTCACTAGTAATAAAATTCTCAAAATAAACAAAATTTTTACAATACAAATACCTCTAGTCATGCATATCCTTACATACTAAGATGAATCCAACATCGGCTAACCATCCCATGTAGTTATCCTATAAAGTATCCCCCCCCCCCCCCCCCATCATATTCCCCATATAAATACTTCGAACTCGAAAATTACCTCCAATAAGGATACTCATGTTGTAATTAAAAATATTTATCATTATCAGATTCCATATCAAAATCCACAATAGGGCATTTCCATCTCCCAAGGCTAATGAACCGAATACATAAGGCATTTATGGAACCCATTAACCATTTGACCTTTTTCAAACTCAAAAATAAGTAACAACAATGTAAGGGATGCTCACATGCCCACCACTATCCAACATTTAGGGAAGAATATACACATAATTAATCCTTACACAATAAACCACATAATCAGTTTTATATTGAATAAAGTATTGCTCTTCCAACACCATATCCTAGTGAACACGAACCCATAATCCACGTTATTACATCAACAGTCAATCAACATATAAAGGTAACTTTTCACAAGACCATTATTCCCAAACGAGGTACATCACTATACAACATATAGATATTATGAACATTCCACTTCATTATATCCCAAATCAAAGAACTATGTCAATAGCCAAGCAAAATTCCTCACATTGTTGCACCTACTCTCAACATAGTGCTATTTCCTAAATCATATGAAACCTATGGCTATAACCCCAGTTTCAGTAATAACACCAACTACATAGATATATTCAACTTCACTCGAACCATCCCTAGTCTTACACTACCATACCCAAAATCCAAATTCGAGCAGCTTCCAACCACATGGCCATACACCACACGTCATAAAAGTTAGAATCACAATTCATCTTAGGAGATCTCTATCTCTCTCTCTCTCTCATCTCAAATCATAATTTTGTAACATCATCTTTCGTGTCCACCAATTCTCTCTAATAGGGGTACTCTCAATCTTAAATTCACAATTTCAATCATTAATTGGAACATGCTCTTTCTTTGAGCCTCTTCGAACTTAGATGTTTTTAAACTTTATTCATAACTAATACATCAACAAAATACATGTCTATAACATACAGGAAATTACATCCTCATACAAAATTGTAGTTGAGTTGTCTCAACTTGAACTAACAAGAAAATAAATACTTTTCTCTATAATTTTTACTCACTCGGGTGTACTAAAAATTATTTCTAACCAACCATCAACTCATATTCCATAACCACATGGAGACTTTACTCCTAGGTCCAAACATTCTCACATTATCATCACTTTGATCACAAACAAATTTAACATCATAAATGAACCTTGCTCAATTTGAGTGCAACACCAATTCCACTCTCTAATCAGGATTAATACACTCATAAATCTATCGTCAAAATCCTTAAATTTTTGCTAAAACAATGCGATCCATTGCCCTCTCTCTTAGGTGTAAAAAATTTCATAAAGTCATTTTGCTTGCCTAAATTTGCATCATAGTCCATATTACCGTAAACATAACCTAAAACTCCAATAGACTCCTCAAAACATAAATTCCTTAATATCTCCCAAAATGGACACAAGGTGAAATACATTCACTAACTTGTGCTTGCAAAAGTTTCTAAACTGCAGACTTTACCCGAAATACAATAATTTCCTATAATCATCCTCACTATAGTAGTGAACTCCTTTGTATAACCACTAGTTCTATAATTAATTTCCAAATCTCAACAATCTTCATTCTCATGCTTTTCTAAGCTCGAATATTCCTAAGGTCTTTTCAACGATCAACAACTACGAACGATGTCGACACACACATTATTGTAACCCCATAGTACTAAACCTATAACAGAGAGAAACTACCGAGGTTAGCGAGGTGGGTATTTTAATGACCAGAGATATGTTTACTACATTGAGAAACAGGAGGTCAATGGAGTTGGCCAGAATTTGGGAAGAATGAAGGGAAATAATTATGGGGGTTTTCAATATTTAATGGGGAATATTGGAGGCATGGAAGTTAGTGATCATGTTGGATCCCTTGAGCAGACCCATTATTGGGTTCTCACCTTAGCCAAGAATATCCCATATGGGATTGATCATATGTGTAATATGGGAGAACATACGTGTATGGTGGATGGACAATTGGTGGATAAGACAAGTGTGATCCTAAACAAAAAAAGGCAGACATGTTTTGCCCTTCCAATTGTGGAAATTATAAAATTCCTTTGTGCTATTTTGAAAAGTGGAATATCGACATTGATAAAAAAAACTTTAGAAAAATGGACTCATGTAAGTTAATTAATATGGATGTCTGGTCGAGCGGCACACCTGTCGATGATGTGCAAAGTTTTTTTTTCAAATGGTAAGGAGAAGCTTTAGGCAGTGGAAGAAATACTGGAAGAAAATGGATTTACTATGAGAAACCTACGATATGTTTGAAAAATATCAGGTTCTTCATTAATTTGAGAAAAGCCGATAAAAAAAGGGTAGGCTTGGAAAAGAGAAAATGTTGGATTAAAGATAATATAGCTGACCGATTTGAACTATGGGTGAAAATTAAGGAGTTACTAGGAGTTCTTATTCAGAACAATGTCCATGGTGGTGGCGAGTTAAAATACAAACAAAGGTGGCTCAGTGGGATTTTTATTTTTTGACACTAGCAAAACTAGTGGGTTAGTAGGAAGCGTATGTGTTATTAATTTAATAGAGATAAACATTTATAAGTTGTGGGTAGAAATTAAAATTTCAAGAAACATGGAGGATATTAGGGATTTGGAGGAGTAATGGTGGGTGGACCGAAAACGGTGGATGGAGAACGTGATATGATGTTTTAGCAATATTTAGGGCTAGAATTCGAGGGGTGATAGTAAGGCTCTGGGTTTATCTGAAAAGAAATGAAGGGAAGGGAGGTGGAATTAAAGGTAGCGAAAGGGGAGAGGACATTTTCTTTAGAAGAAAAGAAGAAGGATGAGGATTTTATATGTCTTCAGGGATCTAGTAAGCATGAAGGGGAGGAAGGGTGTGAGTGGGGGGAGTTTGAGAAGAATTTTTATAGAGTTAAATGATGCTTAAAGTTATTTCGTGGAGTGTGAGGGGAGTGAACGATCACGATAAATGAGGGATTGTTAGAGGGGCTATTTCTCAATGGAAATGAGATATTTTATACTAGCATGAGTAAAAATCAAGGCGTCGATGACGATATTGAGAGATCTAATTATGGAGGAATTATGGTTAAATTGATGAGTATGGATGCAGTGGGTTCTTTAGGATGAGTGATTGTTATGTGGAACTCTAGTGTGGTAGAGTGTTTGGATGGATTGATAGTCATTTGAACAACTTCTTGTTTGTTTAAAAATATAGATGATGGTCTATCTTGGATATTTTTACGAATTTAGGATTCGATAGATGATTCTAGTAGATGGGAATTGTAGGAGGAGCTTGCAATCATTAATAAGGCTTGCGAAGTCTCTGGGTGTATGGGGTGATATTAATGTTGTGAGATTTAACTCAAAAAGAAGTGGTGGAGGGAGAACCAACAGATACATGAGGCACTTCTCGAATATTATTAATGAAATGGAGTTGAGAAATCTCTCTATTAAGGATGGCTTATTCACCTATTCTAGCAATAGAGATGTTTCATATTTTTTTTCATTGAACGTTTCCTTATTTCTCATTAGTGGGAAGAGCATTTTCTCGGGGTGATTCAGTCATGCTTAACTCGAGTCACATCGGGTCATTGACCTATCATATTTGAGTGCAGGGACTAGAGAGAATGCAAGATCCTTTTCAAATTAAATAATATGTAGATTAAGTATGAGAACTTCATGGACATAGTCAAGGAGTGGTGTCTTAGTTGTGTTATAGGTGGAAATGATAGTTATAGAATGGTATCCAAAATGGGGCGCCTCAAGCAAGATATCAAGCGATGGAATAGAGATATTTTCGGTGATGTGAGAGAGACTACCGCTAGATTTATTGAGGAAGTTAGACGGTAAAATAATATGGAAGTGAGAATCAATCCCTCTATGGAGGATAAGAGGGTGAAGGAGGAAAATAAGGGGGATGTTATAGGGTTAGGGAAAACAAAGAGTTGGGAGGAAATTTTACACATTTTGAAGTCGATGAGTAGTGATAAGGCACCAGGTTCTAATGGATTCATGATTTCCTTTTATCAGCAATGCTGGCCTATTATTAGAGGATAGGTGATGGACTTCTTCAGTGAGTTCGACGAGAAAGGTTTTTTCTTAAGAAGACAGAATACAACGTAGATTATCTTGATTTCCAAAAGGGTTCGATTGATATTTATGATTTCAAACCCAAAAGTCTAATTGGTATTGCCTATAAACTTTTTATCATATTTATGTCGGTCAGGGTCAGGAAAGTCATTAACCTTATGGTTTATGAATCTCAAAATGACTTCATCGGGGGAAGGTAGATTCTCGATGTTGTTCTGGTAGCTGGTGAGTGTGTGAAGGCTAGGATGAAAAGTAGGGAGTTGAGTATTACATTCAAGATTGATATTGAGAAGGATTACGATTATGTCAATTAGAAATTCACTTTGTACATCTTGAGCAGGATAGGGATCGGTGAGAGGTAAGATAGATAAACAAGTGCATCTCTACTGTTAGATTTTTCATTCTGATTACTGGGGTGCCATATGGGTTCTTTCCTAGATATCATTGGATACATCAGAGGGATACACTAACCCCTTTTGTATTCATACTACTAATGGAGGCATTCATTCGAATGGCAGGTCATATGGTGGAGACAGGTTGGATCAGTGGTTTCATGATCAGGAACCCGGGCAAGAATTTTATTATGGTGCACCAGTTTTTATTTTGTTGATGATAATATTATATTTTTTACGACAGATGTGGGATATGTTAGATTGTTGAAAATTATTCTAATTTTCTTTGAGGACGTGTCGGCTCTTAGCATTAATGTGGGGAAGCATGAGATTTTAGAAGTTAGGGGGACGGGAATGTTAAAGGTCTGGTCAGGACATTAGGTGGAAGGGACGTGTTTCTATCCTATACATTTCTTAGATTGCCATTAGGGGACAAGTATAAGTCCTTAGAAATTTGGAATTCGATTTTGGAAAGAACGAAAAGGATATTGGATGGGTAAAAGAACGATTATTTATCAAAAGCTGGTAGACTGATGTTGATTAAGATTACACTTTCTATCTTGTCCACTTACTGCATGTTTATATTTTCATTACCATGTGTAGTCCATAAGAAGGTGGAGAAGTTGATGAGAGACTTTCAGTGGAAAGTCAATGCGAAATTTTTTCAATATAGTCTTTAGGTGGGAGAATGTTTGTAAGCCTATAAAAAAGGGTGAATGGGTGTTATGAAACTCCAATTCTTTAATAAATCTTTGTTCTATGGAGGCATCCTTATAAGGAGAATTGTTTTTATAATAAAGTGTTGTGTGTAGGGGTAGTACGCTTTATGGGTGGGTGCCAAAACTGGGGCAATTTTCTCATAGGGTAGGTCCGTGGAAGGATGTTTCGAATAGGTGGGAAGAGTTATCTAAGTAAAAAAAAATTCACTTTGGAAGAACCAATATGATCAGGTTTTGGAAAGATTATTGGGGCGGGAATGGTTATCTTTAGGATCACATTATAGTAATTTTTTATATACGGGAGGACAATAACGGTTTTGTAGTAAATCACATGTCTATCATAGGGCTTTAACGGTGTATAACCCTATGGTCAGAAGACGGCTATGGGACATGAAGCTTAAGGACGCTGAGGATTTCTTTGGCTAGTTGAAACCTCGCATCCACCGAGAGGAGATGATGACTTGAAATAAAAGGTAGATGGGAAAAGGATTTTCAAAGGAAGAGGTTATTATTCCATTCTGAATGGTTCTAGGAACCAAAGATCATCTTTCCTTTTTAAGAAAATTTGTAAGTTTAAGTCTCCCCTAAAAGTGATGTTCTTTAGTTGGACCGCTTCGAGACACGTGATGCTAATGATGGAGGGTTTTGTAAAAAAAGGCAATTTATGGCTAGCCATTGTTGGTTATGTAAGGACTAAAAAGAGAAGAGTAACCATCTTCTTCTGCATTGAAGGGTGAAAAGAGGCCTATGGGATGTCTTATTAGCCATTTATTGGGTGGTGTGGGTTATGCTCGGATCGGTGTCGGAGTTGTTAGAAGCATGGATTCCCTCAAAGGGTTGGAAAAGGGGAAGAAAAATTTGGCGAATGTTCCCACACTATATTTCTTGTAAAATCTAAAGGGCAGGAATATAGGGTTCTTTGAAGGCATGAAGGCTGCTCCTTCTAGAATTCGTTATTATTTTTGAGCAATTTATTGATTTGGGTAAAGGAAAGACAAACCGAATATAATGTTCAAGTTTTAGAGTATTTGGAAGAGCTTCATATAGGCTTGTAGATATTGTAGTTCGATCAGGGGCCTTATTGTTTCAGGCTATTTTTTTGTTTGTTATTTTATATATGTCTTATATATGGGTTCCGCTCCATTAGCGGTTGATTCAATTAAAACATTTACTTATTAAAAAATACATAAACGGACATCCGTGTTACCCCAGAGTCCATTATAAATGATATTGCCCATAACAAATGGTAATACATCACGACGTCAGTAAATTATTCACTTAATTATCCTAAGTGTGTAGATAATTGTAATACCCAATATTTTCAAGGACTATATTTATTATTTATTAAGTAATAATGAATTAATAAACGAAAGCAGTTATTACTCGTGTGGCTTAGTAATAATGATTTGGCATAATTTAGATGATAATCTAATATTGCATGCAATATTTTTATATAAGGTGTGTTAGTAATAATTAATTACTGATATTAATTATATGATTGCCGATCACTTGTACTTCTAGAATAATTAAGTGTGTTGTTCTATGGATGCCATAAGATGTTACTGTGGGTTGTGGGTAGTATCACATAGAAATCTATGGTGACACGAGTGTATGTTTATGTATTTTAATCACTTTAAATTGATCCCAAAGTGTGGCTATACATTTAGGGGAGATTTTGTGTTATTTTAGGTACCATTTTGGACTCTTCCAGGGGGTCAAAATTTGGCCTTTTCGGAAGATACGGTATTTAGGAATTTAATTATAACTCAAGCCACCCTTATTAAGTTTTTAGATCCACTTTGATTAAAGCTAGCAACCATAAACATTCAGGGAGAGGTTAACAAGCATGTAGAGGAGAAAAGGAGGAAAATCTCAAAGGATGAGTCTTTAGTCATCTTCTAAAGCAAGAATTTTCTTGCAATAGATTTAATAATGTGTTTCTCAATTTATAATAATGCTTGTTCATATAATTTTAATTTTGTAAACATTTTAGGGGACCTATTTATATAAAGATTTGGGATTGAGACTATTTATAATCAATTGTGAATAATCTTACTTTGAAATTTTATACTTTGGAAACAAAACCCGAAATTAACATTGAATAACTAGTGGACATTATGTTAGAATTTTTTCTTAGGTTTGTAGTTACTTTTTATTCGAATCCATTATTAATGAATCTCAAATTAAATGATATTAAGGATTCATAAAATATTATTGAGGAATTTGGGTTAATTTGATTATTGATTGAAATCATGTTGAAAACCCTTGTTTATGATTAGAAATTATTAGGATTCTTGCCCCTATATGTTAGTTATAGGTTCTAGTATGATGGGGATTCGATTGGAGACCTTAGTGGCACTTTAATAGTGTTTTTTGAGGAGTTTTGGGGCTGATTTTCCTAGTTGGGGACGAAGCACGTCGTCATTTTTTGTTCTAATAGGTATTCCTCTCGTTTGAATAAAGTACACTTTCTCATTCAAATGAGGTCCCTTTCTTGTTCAAATGACTTTGAATTTTTTTCCAAGTTGTGAAGAAGTGTAATACGAGGGCGTGGGCACTAAATTCATATTTTTCTAACTTTTTGGGGATATGATACGATTTTTCTAACTGAATAGTTCACGAGACAATAAGTTGAATTTGTTGATTTTTAGGTGGGACTTTACTTTTAGGATTTTTGCACCTAATTTAGGCATGGATCAGATTTGGTTAGTATCAAGGATAGTTATATGTTCTAGAGATATGACCCTTTTACTATTGTACTTACATCCCATGTTAGGATTTACTTAGAATTGGTAAATGTGGGAGTGAGCGGTATCATATGGACATATGTATATATCGAGCTTAGAGAGTAACAGATTAAGGTATTTAGGAGAATTAATTCAGGTTTTAAAAGATGAAAAAGTCTAATGTCGCGTGCAATACTGATTCAAATGGATTTGCAATTTTCCAATTCAAACTTACTCAATTGGATGTCTAAATTTGCACAAACCAAACACAAATTGTATTCAAACCCTAAAAATGCATCTACGTGTCAAATCAAATCAAAAAATTAAACCATGCGATGGCAAATTTGACAAACACAGATTTTAGGAAAAAAAACCTTTCGGGTAAAACCTTCAGTTGACTATAATTTATAAGAAACTTACCCGGATTATAATGAAATTTGTAGTGGTTCACACGCGGCTATACCACAAGAAATGTAGTTTGAATAATCCCAGGAACACCACAGCACTACCTATGACACGCAACCATATGATGTAAATATCCTCTCCACAAAGGTTTTAACACCAACAAAGTGTGTTCTCAAACTCCAAAATAATTCACAAGAACAATTGGGATGTTGTGAATTGAAAACAAAACATTAAACTCTAAAAGAAGAATCCATAATGTTTTTGCCCATTTTGCATTGTTTTGCAGAATGAAAAACGCACAGAATTCTTGTGAAAAAACAGAGTTGAAGAGTCCTTTAAATAGAAAACTTAAGGCGGTATGTCGTTCGAACGAGACACGTTGTCGTTTGAAGTATCACGCGACACGATGTCATTTGAATGATATATGGTGTCATTAGAATGAGACTAATATCAAATATTTTCCTTTTTCTTTGTCTCAGCAATTGCACTGCCTCAAACACTCCGAAAAATATATTTTTTGACAAAAAACATTTAAATCTCCGCTCCAACACTTAGAAAATATTTTGTGAAAAATATCCCCAAATCCTAAGTGAATTATCATGAAATTAAAAACACAACTTTACCATATTCATTTCGCGGAGGTTTGATTGTTGATGAAACTTGATATTCGGACCCGTATTGTTATGTATTAGATCTTGAACATCTTCGACAGTTGTAGCGGTATACGATATACTAAATGGTGAAAGACGATGTCCTTATAAATCTCCCCCTAAGTCTATGCCGGTACAAAGTAAAACCATCCGAATTATTATTATAAAAAATGACCTATGCAAATCTACCCTCCCATAAACTCAAAAGTGGAATGATAAACTATAAATTCTTCAAACATTACTTCAACAATTAATTCTTCAAAAATTCAAGCTTTTCTCATCAGGTTGTGCAGCATAATGATCTTCAATTGTACTTACACACATGAGACAAAGCAAATCCCGGGTAATGTATCGAGTTTGAAATGATATAAGCATAAACATGAAAGCTTAATAAATTCGCCCCCCCTCCCCATACATAAACTCCACCATAAAATCATAATTTGTTCTCCCCCTTTTTATTTGTTCGAAATAGACAAGGAAAGGAATAAACCAAATAAATCAAATTGGGGTGTCACCGTAAACAAGGCAAACAAATAATTTTTTATTTTCCAATTTTTTGATACAAAAATGCAAAACTAATGTTACAAAAATCACGCACCATTAATTTACACTAAAATAACCAAATCGTGGAAATGGAATAAATGGGTGTGAACTAATTCGATAGGAAAATTGACTCAATCATGACATGTGTGCAAGGTGCATAAGTGTACTTCTAACGAATGAACATAAAAATAGTCCTTAGGTATAAAATTGTTGAATTTAGATCACATCGTCTTAATCATATCAACAAATCAAAGTATAAATGATTTCCACAACAATAACGTCCAAAACTTATGTAATGCTTTTTCATAACTTTCAAGGACGTGCAACCAGTTTTGAATTCCATCCAAACTCCCTTATTAAAGGATAATACTATTTATTTTCTTATGAGGTGATGAAACTAAAACCTATTGGCACATTTTTCTTTTTATTGGCCTTCAATTTTTTCGGGCTCTTTTAAACCTCATTGGACCCCGGATAATTCTCAATTCCTCACTTTTTTAGGTCCGATTTAAACGGTGTCTTTATTGCAAAGGAAAAATGAGTACCTTTCGCATCCCTTTCCCGTTTTTTGTTAAAAAAAACACAAACTCACCAACCGGTAATAATTTCACTACTTTCTTGTAAAGTTTTATCGTATTTGGTTCATTGTATAGACATAATTGAGATGGAAACATTCAACCAACATGTGATAGACAAGCACAAAAGTCAAACAAATCCGCGCATATGTGCAATAAAGGACATTATGAGTCAAACATGTAGGTAAAAACATTATATATCATCTCAAAAACTCCAAAATTTGTTAAGCACATGGATGACACAACATATTGTCTTAAAAACTATCAAATAGTCACATGGATATGAAATGATGTTGTGACTCGGTCATCCTAAATTTTGATTCATAAACCGTGCAAACACAATACAAAAATCTTTTTTGTCATTTTCAAAAATTTTATCAAAATAAAATCTTTTTGTATTTTTCAAATATGATGCCCAAAAAAATGTATGAATGGACATAAAAAGTATACATGTCTTGACACTAGTAAACTTATGTCATGAATCACAACTAGTGTATAACAAATAAGCAAATACAATCATCTATATGATTTGCCAATAGAAGATTCACGTGCAAGCAATCGAGAATCAACTAGTCTAACATCTAGTGCCTCAAAAAGTGATTTCTTAACCCATATAGGTTTGCAATGATTCATGGTGATTTTGGGAACCAAGGGAACACTAGACTTCAACTTACTAGGGCCTTTTTGAAGATCGAAACAAAAACGCCTAAGGTGACCTTTCCTACCACAATATGAACATGTGTAAATGGGTGGAACAACACCTATGGGATGACCTTTTCTAATGTCCATGGAAATAGTTGATCCTCTAAAACAAACTATGGTTTTGTCTTTAACATTAAAAGCATGAGAACAAGACGAGCAATTTTTGACTTGTGTCTCAGAACATAGGACTTAGGTTGGATTTCCATGTGTGAAAATAATGGTATTGAACAGTCATTTGGGTGCATACGTATATGCGTAGTCCAAAGGCTTAGGAGTACGTTTGCCTCCAATATTTTTAATTTTTTTATGGTTCGAATGATATACCGAACCGACATCCCTTTTTACAGTGACGAGATGTACCCGGACATGATAGCAGAGTATGCATGCCCCTCAGTTGAGTCTCGAGGGACACTGTTGTATATATATAATAGAGTGAATATATATATATATATATACTTGTGATATTATCTGTTGTGTGAATTAAGTAGACATGAATGATAATGAAATCGAAAATGAGTTAAGTTGGTGAACACTTAATTATATTAAATTGAAAAAGTTCTTATCCATGATAAAGAGAAATAGGATATATATGTATTACTTATATTGCAAGAGAAATATGTGGGAGCGATATTGGGCTATGTTTTGATGTTAGACTGGAAAGAACTAGTTAGAATGGGAATAGTAACTTCTATGGTTTGAAGGTACGTTAGGTGTGCACATTAGATGAGAGGTGATAATCTCAAGAGAGAGTTCGAGAATCTAACATGTATATAATAATTGCTTCATTGCACTTGTTAATCATTTGCTATTTTTAAAAATATTTTACCATCGGGCTCTAACCCGTTTTCTTGCATATTCTCGCATCCCTTGTATATTCTTTATTAGGTATCCAATCACAGGAATGCCAGGCATAGAAGATTGGATACTTGACGTACTATTGATGCTATGGATTTGCAGACTTTTTGTAACTCTTTCATTCTCTTGATTCATACATCCGTAGTAGTTAGTTCATGTAGGGCATGTCGCCCAAGGATTCTAGTTATTTCGATTCTATCTCAGACAGTGGGATTCCTTGTGTCAGTTTTGATACATCCAGTTTATCTGGATTATTTTATTGAGATATTTAAACTGGGGAGTTTATTCCAGTTATAGTTAATTCAGTTCCGATGTTACTTATCTATTATGCATTGTTGTGGAATGGATTACATGAAATTATTTGTAATGGTAAAATGAGATTGTATTAAATTAGAATTTGAAACTTTTTAACACCAACTTAATTGAGTATTAGGTGATTAAAGAAATGTTTTTCGATAGTGATGCTAAGAATGAACCAACTGTATACTATGATTTAATTGGGTATAGAACTGATCACGCGTTATTTAATTGAATGGGTGTTACATTGGGATACACACATACCTAATGCACCTAAACAACACATCGGTGCCATTAATACACGATACATTATGAGCTGCCCTAAATTCCATGTTCTGGGGCACAAATCTAGGCCTCACTGGAATCGTCAAGGTGGGATTGCCCTCTGAGCGGAAACCTCTTGATAGCAAGCAGCGTAGGTATGTTCACACACATAATCAAATCACAACCATAGGTATTATCACAACCTATATATATATATGCAGTAGGTATACACACAACCCCTCATAATGACTCGTACATAGTATATAACTCTCGAATACTCAACGTACTAATTATAACCTCTTTTTATATAATTTCGGGTCTCTCTGCTACCCGAAGGGTCCTAGTTACCCCTTAATTAATGTCAGTAGTTAATACATCTCTATCTTACTAGTATATATCTTAGATAACCATTTACCCTTCCCATAACCCGATTTATAAATTTCCAATACGTGACACGGTCGGTGGACTCTCGTCGATCTAAGTCTTAAACCTTACGCTCGCTAAGACTAAGACGACCTTAACTATGTGTCTACCGACCTTCCTTAATGTGACACCCCGTGATCCGAAATAAGGGGTGGCAAACCCAATACTCCAATATAACGGAATCATAGATGGAAACATTCTCAGCATCTCAATAAAAATCTAGAGTATCCAAGACAACCACCCACTATTCCAGAAAACGGGTTGCCAATTTTTTTTTTTTAAAGTAAATAGAAGAAAACAAACAACCCACTTCCTGAAAAGATAGGGGAAACCACAAGGATGTATATATATCTATAACAATAGATAACAAAGAAGAGGACCGAATATGTTATCGGTCCGCTGATTCATACAATATTACTAAACAATTACAATAAATTTATATATTATATTACATTAATCAATTACAAAAGCTTGGGCCTCGCCCGGTGAAAGAGACCCGATCTTAACTAGAATATAAAAATGAAAACGTCAATACCAAAAGTATCCCGTAATACCCGCAATGCATCACGGCTTGCCGAGGACATCAGAATAGGAATTCAAATCAGGCCTCCTTGCGGCGGAGTACCTGAGCGGAGACAAGATGCACATGCAACAAGAAATGTAAACGGGTCAGGGCCCGGTTCTATAAGATTACCAGATGAATAAAGAGTATGGCAGTTATGAATAATAAATCATGAAGAAAGAGAATTAAGAAGCTGCCTACACAATGTAAAAGATAATCTAAGCAGGAACAATAGAAGAAGTAACATTAAAATAAAATCTTCATCGTATGTACCAATTATCTCATATATCTTTTCCTTAATAGAAAAGATATGTGAAATTTCAATATTATGCTCTTTATGGCATTTTATCTTACTTTTACATTTTTGTAAAAACCCTTTCCTTATCAGGAAAAATAATCATTTTCAAATCCTCTTTGTGGCATTTGTATGTGCTCTTTGTGGCACTACAGTATGCTCTTTATGGCATATAATCCATCAGGTCCAACTTGATTATGAATAGTTATATATTTATATACATATAACGATTCTAAGACCGCCCGTCCGGGTTTCCCCACTGTGCGCGCCCCTAAATGACCATCATCTTCCAGGGCCTATCATAAGACAACCTGGGCACCTATAACGCAAGACGTCGGGAAGCGTCCATGTGCCTGTGGGATAGTCAAGACCACACCCGGAATCTCCTACCCATCGCAGAAAAATATACAACAATAAACGCTCACATGGCGTATGGACTATATCCACCCTGCGTTAATTTGCCAGGGGGCATCACCTCACGCGCGAACTTCCCTTATGATGTCATTTAGAGAGGTGTGTTTAAACTATTTTATTTATCATTTTCAAAATCAAGTAAATTATCATTTACTAAAATCAATACCATTTCCATGTATATGTTTCATTTTATCCGAAACCATTACTATTTACGTCTTGTAAATAATATAACTTATTATCCGGAGCCATACTATAGCTTATATCGACAATACAACCTCAAAGCAGTAAATAAACTCTTGATTATCTCCAAGAATTTTAGGGTGTTATTTTAAAACCCCAAGATTATTATCTTTCAAGGGATGAATGAACTTTCAATTTATTCTCCAAACTCAACTTTACGGTGTTATTATGAACCACCAAGGTTAACATAGCTCAGTTGAGCTTCCAAAATCTCCCAACATTCTTTTGGGGTGATAATATAACCATCAAAACTAATATAGCTCAATTGAGCTTCTAAAGTCTCCCAAACATAATACTACATCTCCTAGTTTTTATGAAAATCAACTAGAAGAAAAATACCCTAACTTCAATTGGCATATCCCCGGAAAACCCCACCAAAACCATTTCTAATCTAAAGTAGCATCTCAACTCATATAGAACTCTAGGGCTCTAAGTTTACTTCATTCAAGAAGGTTCCTAGTCCCTATCGGAAAGAAAAATCTAGGAAACAAAATAAGTTTTAAAGTGGAAAACAGGGGACCGGTCGACCGGTCCCGAGACCGCGGTCGACCGCGTCTCAAGGTTTTGCCTACGGAGGAAAGCAGAAATCTCAAAATGGTATAGCCGATCGACCGGTCAAGGGACTGCGGTCGACCGCGCACGAATTTTATGCCTTTGTGGGAAAGCAGTAAGCCTGTCCCCTAAGGCCCAGTCGACCGGTCAGGGGGCCGCGGTCGACCGGTCGTAGCAGACCTAGGGTTCTTCTTTCTTCCAAAATTAGACCTAAGTGAGAATTTCACTTTTCCCCATACTAAATCTCTTTTATTTTGCACCCAACCAACAACCTTTCTCTACCCAAAGATTATTCTACATGATTTATAACCATTACAACTCACCATTTTATCATCAAAACCAAATCTAGATTTAAATACCAAAATTTCCATTTTTGGATCTCCAAATATATATACATAAATATCACACAATTTATTCATCTTAAAACATATATTAGCAAGTAGAAAACTTGCCTTAGGGTTGACATCACAGATTTATTTGGAGAAGAAGCAATCCCCAAATCCTCCATCTTCAAATCTCTCTCTTTTCTTCTTTTTCTCCATTTCTCTCTCTCTTTCTCTCTAACTCTCTTGTTTGGTAAAACACAAATGAGAAAAAGAAATAAGGGGCATGACTAAAATCGTGGATTAAGTTAAAACTCTCAACTTAAGTGGTTAATACCACATTAAAATGACTCACAAATACGCGTTTGAGTAAAAACCAGGTAAAAGTGCCCGAAACTCAAAGATACAATATGGCACTTATTTTGACTGTCTCGAATATCACATGACTAACTACGCCCTCTAAAATGGCATCCAACAATTTTCTAAACCACTTTAAATTCCAGTTTCAATTAAACCATAATGTGATTTAAAACACATAACACTATAAAACATACAATAGAATGATATTTACTTTCTCATGCAGTAAATATGCAATAACCCAGCAAATATTAACTTTCATTTCATAAAATAAATATTTACTCCAGTTCCAACATTTTATGTAATTACCTTATGCGGTAAAATTAATATAAAATGAGCCTTCCAGAATCGAGGGTTGTTACACTTAAGTCCCCATGTAGTTAAAAGATCATTACTAAGTGTTCGGGAAAATCAGGTTGAAGAAAAATTATCAATTAAAACAAGTTCCTAATCTCAGTAGCCTTCGATCGATGCATTAATTGATTGACATTCATGGGTTGATCGATCGAACCTAGGTTGACTACTTCGTCCCAGTTGTGTTTTTCTCACTGTTCGACATCTCAAATCCTCATAGATCCATCCCAAACATCCAACTAACACAACCAAACATCATGTACATATGTGGGGATGATTTCTAACGTAAATCATATATCAAATCCATACAAATCTTATCCAAGATCTGATTGAAACTCCATATTCACAATAACCCTAGTTTTAGTGCTTCTCATGCATAATAATCTATTTACCCAGATTTCTCCCATTTTAATTATCACATATAATATTATTTCGTGTCCTCTACATATA
Source organism: Sambucus nigra (assembly GCA_949130495.1). Classification (NCBI taxonomy): domain Eukaryota; kingdom Viridiplantae; phylum Streptophyta; class Magnoliopsida; order Dipsacales; family Adoxaceae; genus Sambucus; species Sambucus nigra. The sequence goes on along the minus strand of OX422212.1, from coordinate 341,826,868 downwards.
TTTATTCATTCTACATGCAATCCAACCCAAAATTATGTATTTTATTCATAAATCTCCCAAGAATTATTTTTCACTAAATCAAGAACCCTACACTACATGAGTATTATAACCCATAAAATCAAGCAAGATAAACAATTTCCTTATCAAGTAGGTATGATTTCATTTTGTGTTGTGTGATGAAGGTTCCTTGCTTGCTTTCGATCATGATTCCGGTAAGAAATGTGGGTGAATTGAGATGTTTCACAACCAAACTCTATTTTCTTCCTCTTTAATGGCCTCTCCTCTCTTCTCCTTTGATTATTACACTTAGAGATATGTTATTTTGTTGCCCCAGATGACTAACCCTAGGTTTTTTAATCCTAATTCCCGAAATTAGGCGAACGGGCCTCGCCTGAATGACTCAAAAACTCCCGTGCGGGCTCGATTATGACTAAAAAGGCTCCAAACCCCAACAACCACCCCCGATACACTAATCCGACTATCTCAGCCCATTCAGAATCAACCATGACCTCAAAATAGCCATCTGAGTTACTCTAAAAAATAAGTCCTATACCTACCTCAATTAGTCTACACGCGACTCTCAATTGGGCTATAATTCTTCCATGTCACTATTACTTGATAGGACGTAAAAATAAGTATTTACTATTCACTTAGTAAAGTTATTCCTCAAATATTAACCATTCCCTCTCTCGATTATTATTTTAAATCGACACATAATATTAAATTCCATTAAATTACGTCGCACGTGTAATTTAAGATTAACCGAGTTAATTCAATTTTAAATACTTGAAAATACGGGGTGTTACATGCACGTGGTATCCTTCTTAATTATATACGTTTAACCTTGTTTCGATAGATTGTAAACCTATTTAAAATAAGAATCCAATGATTTGGGAATCCATATAGTTGGGTATGCTTGAGTCTATGCTTATGGTGTGTGTGTGTGTGTCTATATAATAAAGTAGAAAACTTATGTATATCATAAAATTAAATGATGATGTCATCTTTTTGACTTTTTCTGCACTACCTATTTTGCCCCTTACAAATTTAGATTCCCCCCTCCCCCTTTGACACACTCTAATTTCTTTTTCAAAATTCAAAATTGGGGGTAAAGTAGTAAACTTCACCTAAGTCAAACTCTCTCTCATACTCTCCAATCACACAAAACACATTCAAACCCTCCATCTCATCTCCTCTCTCCCAATTCACCCAAACCCTACCTTTATTGTCTCCCTCATGAGCTCCTCTCCCTCATCCGCCCCTTCAAAGTCATCCAACTGATCGCTGAAATTGAAAGTTGGTGACTTTGGTCTTAACTAACTAGCATCTGGGATTTGATTTTGTAAGTAAAGGTTCAAGACGGTGCACAAGGTCGAAAATGATGCTACTTATACCTCAAAAGTGCCATTTTCTCTCTCTGCAATTTTCACTTCCCCATGCTTAATCTTACGCCTCCTATCCCTAAACACACACACGCCATCCCTTCCAGTCAAACCCCATCAGAACCCCATTAAAACCCAAGATCTGAAATGTGGGAGAAAAATCTAAATCTGAAATATGGTACGATTTTTCATATTAATGATTTTCTTTTGAAATTACGTTATGATTCTTACGTAGATCTAATTTGATGTTTAGGTTTTTTGTTTGATCTGATGTTTATTTTGGGAGTTTTCTTTTGCATGTACTAATTTGGTTTCTCATTTTTTTATTTCGATTTGGATTTTAGATGTTTCTAGACATCTCAGGCTGAGTGGAGTAGAAGTTCGAGGTCGGAAGAACTCCAAAACATGGTTCTAAAGATGTGAACTCACTGTTTTATTTTTTTTGGATTTTAGCTCTCAGATCTCAGCTCATTTTTTATTTCGATTTGGATTTTAGCTATTCTATCTAATAGTTTGGGGGTCATTGGGATTTTGGTTTTGGATTTTGAGGATGAAACATTTTCTATGTTGAAATTAATTTTTTTGGATTTAGCTTGGGGCGTTTTAAGTGTATTTTTGCATTTTTAATTTGTAAAGTTTTTTAAAACTTTGGTGTATCTAATGTTTTGTTTTTTGTTTATCCTTCCATGTGATTCCAGGTCGGATAGAATCGTTTGGATGAGTCACTATAATCTTAGGTATTTTAATACTACATATAATTTTTGTGATATTCATGGTTTGATTATTTATGCCAAAACCCTTAATATAATTTGAGAGGGTGTGTCGAATTACCCTCATGATTTTGGCAAACCCCTTTGTCTATTTATTACATTCTATTTGTATGTTTCATCACAAGTTTAATTTGTAGTGTTTTGTGTCAATTATTTGGCTAACATTTGTGTTTCTCTAAGTTTCACTTTCTTTGATTTTAGCTATATTAGCGTTCACATGCGAGGGTTTGAACTAATCAATGGTGTGGAGGTTATGACATTAATGTTAATGATGGAAAGGTTGATAAGTGCATTAATTGGGAAGGTATCAATCTTAATAATGTGCACACACATCACATAAGAGCATGGTACATATGTTTTCCCTAAAACTAAATTATACATATTTCAATGTAATCCCTCTCTCTATCTCAGTTGAATGTTTTAGGACATTTTTTATTAAGTGTCTTGTGCATCTCTGTCGATATATGTGGGATATGTATATGAGAAATGATAACATTTAGGGTCTAATATTTAACTGATAGCGTAACTATTGTTTCACTAGAAATTCTTGGAACTACTTTAATAATGTATTTTTTTAGTATTGGAGTAATTTATGTATTATAATTAAAATAAAAGTGAATTAAGATAATATTTTGGTTGACATAAAATGAAGTTTCGGGACTATTTCAAAACATAAGGTATAGTTGAGAAACTAAATGAGTAACTTAGTCTATTTAATTTTCAAAGAACTTTAGTTTAATTTTTGGTTCAATTTATAACTGGCCAATTAAGCATATTAATGATGTAATGACCCTTATATTTTGTACTTGTGATTTTGATGGTAGTGTCGTACGGATGTGTGCATTGGGGTGTGTAGTCTTAAATTGAACTATTTAAAACTATATGTTATTATTGACACCGAGTATAGTGAACTATTTAAACCATTGTAGGTAAAAGGTGTAGTGAACTCTACATATGAATACTGGTTGGGTTTGGTGTTGTTCTTTTTATCTTTATATTTACTTACAAATACAATGTTTTTATGGGTCATTATTTTTTGGGAAGATTATTATTTCTTTATTCAGTTGGTTTCCTTATAATGATGTGATTATAGATTCAGTTTTACATTTATACACTAATCTATAAATGTGTTTCTATGTCATGAATCTAGATTTTTTCTCTATTTATGTTAAAGTTATTATGAAGCACTTCTATGATGGGTTTTGGTGGACTCTTTGCAAAGACTTGGTTTTTGCAGTCGAGCAGATTTTAGTAAGGAGCCTATATTCAGTTGGATGAGAAAACTATATACTGAAGTAAAGATGGATATCAAATGGTCAAAGATTTTATTCTGTAATGGTTATGGCTTTGACGAGCGCCCCCAATGGTTTGATTGTTTCTCATACTATTTTTTATGATATTATTTACACTATTTTTTATGATATTATTTACAAGTTGTTTGGTTGTTTATGAATCAATAATAATTTTAATATTAGGAGACAAGTTATGATGAGATTGAACATATTTGTTAGTCATATATTGTAATTTTAAGATGAGTTTGACTGATTTTTTTCATTTATTATATTCCAGTGTTTCTAACCATAGCCCCAAAATTGAAACCATAGGCCCACATGTTTGTTTATTTTGTGTTGAAACCATAATCCCAAAATTGAGGTTAGATTATTTACATTGATGTTTTTTCTTTTGTTGACTATCATATACACATGTTCATTTAATGGAAGTTGCATTCGGTCGATTCATCGTAGTTTGTTTTATATGTTCTTGATCATTATATCTTTTATTTGATCGATTCACCATATCTTTCATATGAAGACCGCAACGTTAAAATTTATAGCCCTGAATGGTGAGTTATACTTCAGTGAGTTAAAATTTATAGCCCTGAGCAGTGAGTTATCCTTGCATTTTAATTATATGTTGAAAGTGTCATAAGTTAGTTTTCAATTATTGGTTGATTTGCCTTCTTATTGGAACTAGCTTTTGGGCTTTTCTAGGGATTCATTCACAATGAAAGGATACTAATGTTCTCTTCGTCGCGTCACGTCACGTATCCTTCCTATTCGGTTTGATCTTTTATATCTATTAACATAAATAGATTTTGATTTTATATTCATTTAGTCTTCATATTGTTTTATATCACTTTATTTGTTTCTTTGCGTTGCAAATCACAAATGTTGCAAATGGTCACTTAAAAAGGTATTGTTTCTTTATTTCTATCTATTTGTATCCTTTTGGCCTCATGACGTTTTGTCTTAATGTTGCTTAAAATATGAATTTAGTCATGGAATTTGATGGTAATTTCAAGAAGGTTCAATGAGGTGTGTAACTTATGAATTATGATTAGTTTTGGACCTCATATATGTGTATAAATAATTCTCACTGTTTTGCACCTCATATTGGTTCAGGACATGGTTGTTCCAATATCATGTGATAAATTCGTGTGGGATGCTATATTGAATAAGGCAGTTCAATATTCCAAGAGATCACTCAGCACAGGTAAAGAGGAAAGGCCCGAGGAGGGCTCTAATGAAGAATCAAACTTGGCAACCTTCATCTTAAAGTGTATTTTCAGCATCACTAAGTATAAATTTGTTAAGCCAATGGCGAAATTATCAATTGTTAGTGAATGAGATATTTTAACCTGTCGACATGGAAAATCCAACTTTGGATCTCACTGATCTTTTTGAAGAAAAGGTTAGATCTTCGTTGCTCCTCTCGATCGTGATCCTCTTCATTGTGGTGGTCACTCGAAGACAAATAGGCATTATGCCTAAGAAAGAATTTACACTTCGTTTCGATTAAAAGTGAACAAGTGGAAAATCTTGAAGAAGTTGACATCATTATGTATTTTCTTAGCCAAAAAACAAAAAATGTCGCAATTTTGCAGTTGAAATGAATGTTTTTTTGTACGCCATGATTTACCACCTTGATATGAGAATGAGAAATAAATGTGAGGTGCTGGTCATAAGATAACTTGATATTTTTATAGTTACTACAGTTTCGTGATGTACAAATTCACTGATATTGCTTCTATATATCAGCTAGAACAATTATTCCGAAATCAGCTGGGATCCTTGTTGGTTGTCTCGAATTTGGTTTAATGTTTGGAGTAACTTTGTCGTCATTTGATATTTGTTTCCATTTATTATTTTGAAATAAGTTGTAATATTTTAATTTTAAAGGTATCTACAAATTTATGTGCTATTTCATTAAGCTTCCTTTTAATTTATCTGTTATGTTTGTCCATTTACTCCCGTCATTGATACAAACGTATCACTTTTTAGTCTTCCCATGTGAGGTTTGTTTATCCAAATAAATCATTGCAACTGTTACAAATGTATGTACTACAGTTACTAAAGGATTGTCCAATGGTTAGATAGTAAAATTTCAGTGGTCGTTTACTCTGATCGAGGTCTTTGTGGGCGATTATTATTAAGGATATTTTCTCTTATTATTAGCAGTCTACAACAGTAACTTCGTACTTGCTTTGACCCATTCTACAAGAGTTGATATCTTATTTACGCATGTTTTCCTTTTATTTAAATTGAAGAAGGTATGTCTCCTATTAATTTGAAGACTTCTTACTCTTAGCAGTTAGTTGATTTCTCGAATAATTTAAGAGATGACAAGGAACAAATTCAGTAATGGAAACATTTCTTTCCAAAATATACTTTTCAAAAATGTTCGAAAATGTTTATACTTTTCTATTATAAAAAAATTGTGACTTAATTTTTTATGGATCAAATACCAAAAAGTCCCTCAAACATTTTTTAATACACATTTAGTCCAACCTTTAATTTTGTACCAAAAACTTCCTCAAACACTCATTTAACTAATGTTCTCTTATTTTTAAAGGTCCGCACCAGCGGCATGGTGAATGACTTTTTGGAACAAAATAAAAAGGTTTGGACTATACAAGTATTAAAAAATAATTTAGGGACTATTTGGTATATGACCCATTTTTATTTGGTGTATATAATGTTTATGTGAGGTCCAAGATGAATTTTTATGACTTGACCACACGATTCATATTCAGGAGAATTGCCTTTGTGCCTTTAGCCACGAGCACGACTTCGAAAATTAAGACGATTTTTTTTTAAATTATAGTTTGTTTTATTGGGGAACCAATTTTTTCCGTTTTGCAATTACGTACTTTGAAAATTTGCATGGTTTTGCGATTACATACATTGGAAATTTGCGTTTTTTAAAATTACATTTTGTGTTTGTGGCACCGAAATTTTTGCCTTCTTGCAATTACGTAATTTAAATTTTTTTGCCATTTTGCGATTATCAGTTACCTTCAGGCACAGGCATACACTAGTGTGTGCGTGTGTGTGTGTGTGTATATATATATATATTGTGTGTGTGTGAATATCTAGACATAACTGTATTCATGGTGATTCTATCCATCTGGGATGCGTTCGACATCGGGACCGGGTAACATGCACCATCTAAGATGTTCTAGGACACAATGGAGGTTATTATTTTAGATCATATGTAGGCCCCTTTTTCAAAGTGTGCTTTACGGTGACAAAACCATTTCTCTTTTAAAAAAAAATTCCAAATTTAACATGCAACAAGTTTGTGAATCAATTTCAATTAAGTCCAATTTTATCTTGTTTAATCCTAAACATGCATCTAGGTGATTAAAGCAAGTAAAATAAAGTAAAGTTAACAACTCTGAATGTACGAGGAAACCACAAAGGGAAAAATCTTCGGACGGTCCAAGCTAGAAAATCACTATGATACAGTTTTACAAAGGAAGACAAACAGACATACACAACGACTCGATCCCCACAAGCCTTGACTCTCTTCATATCTTTAATCGCTCCTCCATAGTTTCCATGCAGAAATACTTCCATGATACTCGTACACAACACACGCGTCCACGAGTGCCTCGGTGTCCACTGATGCATCTTTGGCAACCGTCTACGATTCGAAACACGGACTCCTCCACTTTTTCATTGCAAAACCCAACGAACAATCCCTAGATGGTGTAAACAAGATCACTATAGAATTTTTTTATGAAATCTCGGATCTTTAAACACTAAGGATGGTTTAGATTTTGAAAAGCTTCGAAAACTTATGGTGAAAAACGAAATTGTTTATTCTATAATTCTGGTTCTGTACACACTTCAAAATTCTGAGCAAACACTGCCTTAAATAATAAAATTAAGTTGTAATATCGTTCGAATGATATGCATATGTCGTTCTAACAAATGAGAGATGTCGTTCGAACGACGTCACATCTCGTTTAAACCATTTAAACCAAAGTCAGTGTTTCATAGGACTCTAAACATCAGATAAGCTCAGAATAAATGAAGATAAAACTTTTTAAAATCATTTTGAACAATTAAAATAAAGTTTCCATCCTTTAAAACTCTTTTCGAAGTCCATAAACATAATACCTTCATCCCTGAGAGATATTCGAAATGCAATCTGAATGAAGACGCCAAACGTGTACCAATGAAACTCTACCTGATTATATCTTTGAATCTTTTCTGGTACGTCTTCCAAACAACCACGTCATAGAGTTTGTGGGGATCATGACAATATAAAAATCTATCTATGAATGAATCAAGTTTCGTTCCGCAAATAAGTCAATTACTTATAAAATACTCAATTGGAAATTTTTCTCTTACATCAGACAATCACGGATCACCGTTTCATGATAAGAGAAGTAGGTTGACCTATTCCATCTAGTTAGTCTGGGTATGGGTGGTAGGGTGCAGTGCTGCATAGTGACGGCCCCATTTATTTATGTTTTATTTATGTCTATTAGCTCAGGAACTCCTTTGGACTTGTTAATAGAAGTACGAGGTGGAGACCAAGGGTATATGCCTTCGTATGTTATATATATATGCATTACATAAGTCTTAATGGAGTCTAATTATAGACATTGATATTGAACCTTATGTCATATTAAGAAATTTATGTGGTTTAAATGTATGTCCTTGTGGGTGACAATTATGTGTAATTATTTGGGGTAGATTTTTTATGTGTGGCTAATTACATTCTTTTTTCCTTGTTATGTACTCACGACCTATCCCTTATAGTAGTTGGATAATAATTTGTTTAATTACAAGATATTTGAACAGGTAGAGCATTACGTTGTGAGGCTAAGAATAAGTTAATTAAAATATATTTGTGGGCCTTGGGTGAAATCATATTTAGGTTATTAGTAGGGTCCCATGGTAATTGTTTGTTATGTGATAGTTCTTAATTGTCAAGATATAGAGACTTGTAGCATATTTAGGCCCTGGGTTGGGACATATAATACCCCATATTTCAACATATTTACGATTTAATTAATGGAGAAATTTATTGGGAAAATACATTTTAGTTAAATTACACGTGTGACGTAATTTAATATGATTAAATAATAAATGTGAGGATTTATATATTAATCGAGAGACAAAAACTGATTAATATTAAATGATAAGATTTACTATGTATATGAATAGTAAATATTGATAGTGAATTTGATATACGGCATAGCGAGTGATATGGGCGTATTTGTTATTGTCTCACCGGGAGGCGTGTGTAGACTATTTTGAGGTGAGAAATGAGAAATATATTTTAGTGACTCAAATGATAATTTAGAGGTCAGGGATGAGTCCCTAAGGGTCGAAATTGTCAAAATGGTATACCCGTGGGTACTAGTCGAGTGTCGGGTCATTTTTGGGCTAAATCGGGACCGTATAGTGGCATTTTAGTCTTTTGGCATATGGGGTGAGGAGATCTACGAATTTTGGAGTGTTTTATCAGCTGATTAAAAATGGGTTTAGGGTTAGAAACCTCATAACACAAAGTAAATCCATTAGAGATAAGAGAGATACAATTCTCAAAGCCTAAGGAATAATTGGTGACGGATTCAACGGGTTCTTGCACCATAAACTAGTTGGGAAGGAAGATTGGAGGAGAAAAACAACCAATCACCAACAACAATCATGAAATCAGATCATCTCTGAATAAGGCAAGTGGTTATTTGCAAATTAAATTTGAGTTATAATATCCATTCGTAGGATTTATGAACAATATGATTTGATGAATATTCTTGGAGAAAAAGAATTGAATTTGATGCATGTGGTTAGGAATTTGTATGTTGAATGATTTAAACCTGTAGAGAATTAGAAATCATAGAAGACTTGATGATTAAAATGAATCTAAATCTTGATTGATGATTGAAAATATGGGAAGAACATATTAAATTAGGGTTCTGGAATAATTAGAAGAATTTGATTATTCTTGACTTAATTTGTGAAGATTTATGAGGTTTAAATAATTGGAAATCATCCTAGTGTGTGTAGGAATGGATTGGTATCGTTGGTTACAAGTTTGGTGGATTCTCAAGGGAGTTAGATAATTTAATATGGTGGAAATCGCATGAAGAAGAAGAAGAATTGCGTCTGTCACTGCTAGATCGAGCTACCCTTGAATGTCGATCAATCGATGGAGTCGATCGATCGATGATCCTGGTTGATCGATCAACCCAGGCTAATTTCGAGTCCTTTTGTTGGTTGATTTCTAATCGTTTGACAATACTTGTGGGAACCTTAGGGATGATATTGTACCTATATAGGGACTTAGGGAAGACCAGTATGTATATTGTTTAGGTTCGATATGGTTATTGAGAGTAAGACTTGGACTATGGACCGACGAGGATAAACCGATCAACTAGTGCATTAGGAATTTGGGATTTAAGTTACGGAGAGAGTGAACGTCATTCCAATGAGTATACCAGTAGGTTAGAGATATCTTAACTACTGAAATATATGGAGGGGTAACTAGGGCCCTTAGAGTTGTGTGAATACTCAATTAAAATGTGATAGTGAAATAAATCATAAATTAATAAGTAAGGTGAATATTAGTGATGAAAATATTACGTACAAGAATGATTACTAGGTTGTGTGCATACCTACTGTATAAAATACTTAGGTGGAATGAATACCTAAAGTACATTTTCTTATACTTGGATCGAGGTAGGATTCCGAACTAGTATGTGAAAATAATGTAATCTAAAGTGTACGGTGAATAGTTGAGAGAAATATATTTACGTACATGTATGATCATTAGGTTGCGTGTAAACCTACTGAATTCTATAGATAGTTAGGTGGAGAGAATACATAATGTATATTTTCATATATTAGGGTCAAGGTAGAATTTGGAACTAATACATGGACATAGTAAACTAGGGTCGAGATGGAAGAGTTCCAAACCAATTTATAAAATTTCATTATTTGGATTCCGAACTAATATATGAAATAAAATTTGGGGTCGAGGAAATATTCTAAAAAATATTCTTTTTCTTTGGGTCGATGAGCTATTTCGAACCAAGAGACCTTAATGTGTGCTACGAGGACATAATAGTGAAGAATGGTTTTCTAAGTAGATATTTTGAGTGAAATGTATATTGTATAAGTAATCTACTTATATGAGATGGTAGAAAATAAGATGTTGTGAATAAATCTTATATAAAATTAAGTAGAGAAACTTAATTATCATGATTCAACGAAAGGCGTGAATATCTTAAGAATGAATTAAGTAGTGAAAGTTAATTATAAAAGGTTAAAGATAACAAGATGTGAAAAGTTATCTAAGTCTATAACATATGAGATGTGTTATTATTAAAATACTTTATGGCCAATATGGGAACTTCGTCATGCAGATAAGTTCAGTTGAATACTATAGTCTAGTTAGCTTGAGTAGTACAGATAGGTGGGCTAAGTATATGACGTTAGGCGTGCACTGTATATGAGGGGTCAGGTAACTCAAGAGGGTGTACGAAATCTTAACATGTGTAATCAATAACTCATCTTATTGTGATAAACACTTACTAAATACGTTTTGAGTAATAACTCTTGCTATCAAAATATTTTTTAAAACCTTTTAGGTGTCCAGCCACAGGAATGCCAAACCTGAGGATTCCGTTCAGGGACTCGTAGCTGCAACATTATGGAGGTTGGCAAGACTTTGCATAGACGATTCGTTCTTTCAGATCTAGTATAGGATCTAATTTTGGTACTCTCTATTGGGATAGGTTGTCCGTTACATTTATTTCAGATATTCAGTTTTTGATTATATTTGTTTTATTTATGAGTGCTGGATTTTAGATGATTGTTGACACGGAAAGACATTATTCTTTATATATATATATATTGTCTGATGGTTTGAATTATTGTATAGTGTGAATGTATAATCATCTCTGCATCAGATTTATTCTTGAGTTAATGAAGTATAAAATTTGGCTCCGGTCTAATTTCACAAAGGTGATTAGTAATTAAAAAGTTTTCGACAGTGATGCGAAGAATGAACCAACTGAGAAACCTATTTTAATTTAATTTAGGACTGATCACTGTGACACCCCGCCCAATTAAATAAAGGTTGATCAGTCATGTACCAATTTAAAATAGAGTGTGCGGTTGATTCATTCTTAGCATCACTGTCGAAAAACATTTTAACATATTAATCACCTAATATAAAATTAAGCTAGGTGTCAAAACATTTCCAATTTTAGTAAAACCAAGTAAATCCATTTTCATTCAATCTTAAAATATAAACCATTCACCACACATAGGAATATAATAAATACTGGACATGAATCAAGTACTGAAATAAATAAGACTGGGTAAAACCTTCCAGTTCAAAACTCTAAACTATAAAGTAAACTGAATACAATATCTCAGATCAAAGACTAAAAGTGAGCGACACATGCCCTAAATGAGAAGTCTAGATGAAACTTAATGGAAAAGATAGATGCGTCTACTGCGAAGACCTACAGCTTCCACAACAAATACAGCAAGTCTGACACTCCAATCTATAATTCTGGTACCCCTATGGCTGAGCACCTGATATAATATATATATATATATATATATATATATATATATATATATATATATATATATATATATATAGAGAGAGAGAGAGAGAGAGAGAATAAGAGAGAATGTATACAAGAAACGGGTCAGAGCCCGAGGTTTAAAAATAATTTAGCAAGTATTTAAAACTGGTTCTTAAAACAAGTCTTATACGCATGTTAGTTATCGAACTCTCACATGAGTTTCTCACCTCTCATCTATTGAGCATGCTTAACGTACATCTAATCTCCTCCTAGTTATTCCACCCAGTCTAACTAGTCAGAAACCATACTAATACTAATTATGATCACCAGTAGTATTATCGTATCGCCCATACAATACGCTATTCAAATAGTTTATCACACATACTAAGTTTCATTATTCACCATTCGAATGGTTAATCTTTTATCCACTAAGATTATTTTATTTCTCATTATCACTTTATCTACTAATTTCACAAAGTAGAAAGTTCCCCAAGTACACTCATCTATATATATATATATATATATATATATAGTCTAATCATCCCTATATATATACACTAATCCTACACCCTTAGGTTAAGACCACTTGGCATAATGTAATGATTATTATCACGAAGTCTACTACTTTCACACAGTAGAAATATTCACACGTTCATATATATATATATATATATATATATATACTAATCCTACACCCCCGGGCTAAGACCCATTACTGCACCTATCAAGAGAATCCTGCATCCACGGTTAGCACCCATTAATGCACTTATCAATAATAATCCTGCACCTCGGGGTTATCACCCATTAGTGCGCCTAAAAATAATCACCCTTTGTACCCCCGGGTTATCACCCACTAGTACAGCTAACAATAATATCCTTGTACCCCCGAGTTATCACCCATTAGTACACTTAACAATAGAGTTTCTACACCACCGAGTTATCACTTATTAGTGTGCTTAACTATAAGATTCTTGCACCCCCAGGTTACCACCCATTATTGCTCTTAACAATAATATCACATAATAGGCATACGCACATCCTATTATAATTTATAGGTATTTATCCAACCTACATATATACTTCTCATACGTATTTTACTCTCAACGCTACGTATTGTATAAATATTTAGATTACTATCTCTCTCGTAATATCCAAGGTACATTTTCTCTATACCGAAATAATTAAAGCATTAATTCTCACATACTTTCCCGAAATTATGTCTTGTTTAAGTTTATTATCAGGCAATTTCTCTCACTCCAATAAATCGGTAAACTCAAAGTTGGACTCTAAGAAAATTCCCAAAAATTCACCATGTCGCTCGAACGAGATGCCAATGTCGTTTGAACGACTTTCACGTGTCTCTCGAGCGACTTTGCGCGAGATACCAATCTCGTTTGAACGACTTCGAGCGGCTTCGCGCGAGACCTACTGTTTCGTCTTCTTCACAGAATTTCAGCATTTTCTACCATATTTTAAACTAAAAACCTCTTAGATTCAACACCCAACACCTCATCATCAATACCCATCAACACATATAAGAGTATAAATCATTCCTAACATCCTAGGATCATTAATTTGTCATTAATCATCATAATTATATAAAATCCACAAATTAATTCATATGAACCCTAGTTTCCAAAATTTCAATTAAAGAACCTAATCAACCCAGATTCATTAATCAATATATGATTCTATTTTGTAGTTTATCCTCTATATACATGACGGAATATCAACAACTAATTAGCCCAGCCTCTAATCACCATTATCCTCCAATTGTCACCCAATTAACATGTAAATCATGATTAATTTCCCCTACTCCAACATGAGTATGATTATCCCTATTTCTAAAATGAGGAAGAAATGGAATGGGGGGGGGGGGTGATACCTTCACCTTTGAAAGAGGAATTACTGGCTTGCTTGTCTTGGCAGAACATATGGTAATATTGCCGATCGGAGAATCGACCAGTCAGTTTATCAGGCACTCAATATGGGAATGCCGGGATGGGACAGCGAAGTGAGGTTTTTCCAATTGAGAAGACAAGGGGGGTTGGGGGACTATCCACTAACCAAACAAGACAGTTATCTTATACAAACAAGTTTGAAAAATCTTGAAGTTACAACTAACCATAAAGTAAACTGAATACAATATCTAAGATTAAAGACTAGATGTGAGTGACACATGCCCTAAATGAGAAGTCTAGATAAAACTGAATGGAAAAGATAGATCCGTCTGCTACAAAGATCTACAGCTTCCACAATAGTTGCAGCACGTCTAACACTCCAATCTCTAATTCTGGTACCCCTGTGGTTGAGCACCTGATATAATATATTGTGAGACCCCGCCTAATTAAATACCGGGTGATCAGTCCTTTATTAAATTAAAAATCAAGGTGAACGGTTGGTTCATTCTCAGCATCACTGTCGCAAAATAAAATTTCCAATTTAGCACCCTAAATAATTAAGCTAAGTGTCAAAACAATTTTAAAACCTCATTTCCATTTTATTAAATCCGAATATGAAAACCTTTTTAAATAACCAACAATTCAAGAACTCTGGCATATTAAAGATGGATAATAACACACAAGAATTAGATTCATCCATATAAACCAAACCAGTTTAAACTACAAACAAAACCATCGTGACAGTAATTAAATTCCAAAGAGTACCAACTAATGGAAATATAAAGGAACCTAAATCTCTGACAACAATCCAAACGGAATAGAGAAATGGGCGATACATGCAGTAACTAATAAGAACTAAAAATAGGAGTAGAATCAACAATGAGTTCGTCTAAGCAATGGCCTGCAACTCTTACATAAGCTGCAGCGCGTCCGATCCAAAGAACCTAAACATGACGCCCTTGTGGCTGGGCACCTGTATTATATACATATATCTACAAGAGAGAAGAAATAACAGGGAATGGGTCATATCTCGAGTGTAAAACAGTTTAAAATTAGTTTAGAAAGTATTTAAAATGCTTACCGGCTAATGTAACAACAATGTTAGTATGTGACACTCTCTTGAGAATTTCTCACCTTTCATCCAGTGTGCACGCCTACCGCACTATTAATCGCATAAGTTTATTTTAACTTGACTTCCCCCATAAGGTTTCATCCCGTCATATATTATGGCTAATATGATTAATTTCTGAAAATTAATATTTCTCATATATCTTAGGTTATTTGAAATAACTCAGTGATGTCACAAAAATTCCAGATACTTATAATAAAGTTGGAGTAATAATTCATTACTTAACTACTTTTATGCACAGTAGGAAGTTCTCATACTTAAGTGTGTGTATATATATATATATAAAATAAAGTAGGAAACTTATATATGTCATAAGCTTGGCTGATGATGTCATCCTTACGAGTTTTTCTCGCAATACCTTTTTTGCCCTTGAAAAATTTGGATTCCCCCCTCTTTTGATACACTCTAATTTATTTCCCCCTTAGTTTCAAATTTCAAATACAAGGGTATAACAGTATTTGTTCCATTTTGCTGTCTCTCTCATAAGAGGAGGTGTGTATCAATATTTCGTAAAATAATCTGTTCCAAATCCAAATTTGTCATCTCTCTTGCTCTCCATCCCCTCTCACTTTAACCACATTTGTCATCTCAACACCACCATCATCGCGCTAATTGAGCCACACAACGACCACCATCTTCATACCCTTTCTCCATACGTCGAAAATCGACCCAGTGATGAGAAACATACGATTCAGCCATACTAAAAAATGGCGATCCCGAGTCAAAACCACACGGTCAAAGAAGAAGTGTGTTGGAGACATGGGGAGACCATATCTGATCAAAACCACCAGGGGTTTGGTAATCAACACCGCTCTCACCGATACTCAGAGATCCAACACAAAATCTCTTAAGATTCTCACAGATCCAACACAAAATCTCTCATCGGCCATTTCTGGGCCCAAAAAAATCTGTGAGCATTTATCTGCGACTGTAAAATGTAAAGATACATCCTCTGACAATCGTATATGACTATTCAGACGTAAAGATACATCCTTTTAGCATTTATCTATGACTGTGAGGATTTTTATCATCGGGTTTATCACTTATCTTCGAATTTTATACTTTCAGATCGTATATGACTGAGCATTTATCTGCGACTGTGATACATCCTCCTCGAGTTTTATCTGATGTAAAGATACATCTGATATTTATCTGCGACTGTGAGTATATGACTGTTCAGATGTTTCTCATCGGGTTTTATCAGATGTAAAGGTACATCCTCTTCGACTGAGCATTTCTCATCGGGTTTTATCAGATGTAAAGATACATCCTCTAACGATCATGTGACTGTGAGCATTTATTTCACCGAGTTTTATCAGATGTAAACATACATCCTCTGACGATCATATATGACTGTTCATATACATAACATGGTATACATCCTTAAAATAACCTCTCTGTTAATTTTTAGTTTGGGTTTTAAGGATGTATAAGTGGGTTTATGATAATACTACGATCGTATATTTTGTGTTCTTTGTTTATTGGGTACTAGATGTTGCCATACTCATGTTGTCATACTCATGTTGTCAGTACTAGATGCACATGCCTTTGGCAGGTTTGATAGCTTTTAATAAATTCTATTTGTACTATGAGTTGTTTTAGTGGAGTTTATGCAAGGCTTAACTTTGACAGGATTGGTAGCTTAGGTAGATTGTGTTTGTTAATTGTTATGAAAACTTGGATTAAGTGTTGCTTATAATTTTATATTTTCCTATAAAACACATACCCTCACGAATGGAGGCAAAGAATAGTTCGGAATGTGTTTTATACCTATGCTATCAAGTCCCCGTATTATATACCTCCCATTTGTAAGTGTTGCTTAACATAAAACACATACAAATGGAGGCAAAGAATAGTTCCAAGTCACTAAGAGGTCAGCACATACCCTCACGTCTCTTAGGACCGTATGACTATCAATCAGATAGTCTGTACCAAGGAATCCTATTTTCTAGGGTACGAGTCAATATCCCCCATAAAGGCCCAATCGAGATAAGACTGTCCCGGCATGGAAACCCTCGTGATAGCAAGTAGCCCGAGTATGATTTTTATAGATATACAATATATGCACAATCACACAGTCATATATATATATAAATATCCACATTTCTGAATTAGGTGCGCTCTTGACCCATAATTATATTTGTCCGCTCTTAGAATATTTTTACTTGATTATCTCGCATAACAGATTTGCCACTTTTATTCTCATATATATATATAAGTTAATCCACACGTTCTTCTCGTCTATCGAAGTATTTTAACTCCCTAAGTATAATTTCAGTAGGAACTCTCACTTACCTTCTAATCTCACTTCCTTACAAGTCTCGACCTTTTATTAAACATACACATGATTTCATATGTGTGAATAACTCCCCGTTAACCCTTAATTTCATCTTACATTAAATTCTCACTCAACGGAGTTTACCTAGACCCTACTGGTCCTATTTATATCCTATTATTCTCCCACAATAATAATAATTAAGGTTTACTACGTATTTTAATCGGCTTAAACCAACAGAAGAAAAGTATGAAGTTTTTCAAGAGGGGACGATCGATCGATGTAAGGGGGTCGATCGATCGATCAAGCAGTTATGACAAAAACTGCATTAACCCAGTTACGGGTTTACCTCTCCAACCTCAACCAAATATCCATATATCGTTCCCAAACTCCCAACAAACGTCACTACAAGTACTATATACCAGAACACATAATTTTCTACGTAAAATATATCCCAATTCATTAATTACAACAATTTAATGGGTAAAATATACCTGAACTTTAATAACCCTAATTTTTCTTTTTCTTTCAATTATTCAAATTATTTTCCAGATTTATTACTTCTAAATCCAAATAAATTCGTGGTTTAGCCTCTACATGGGATTTAGATGTCCAGAATACGATTACTTCTTCTTCAACATGTGATTTTAAGTCTCAAAACGATACTTTCTTTCATGAAACAAGTTCTAAGCAACCCTAGACTAACATGATTGAGACATCAACTAAAAATAAATCAAGATAGATACTTGCCTAGAAATTGAGTTTCTGATTTTTGGAAGAAAGTGGTACGGTTGCGTTCCCCATCGCGCGATCTATAACTCGATGGTGGTGGCGGTGCAAACAATTGAGTTTTCGGCCATGAATTGCTTGGGAATCTTTCCCACTTCTTCTCTAATGGCCGTTCTTTGATTGTTCTCTTGTTAACCCTAGAGGACAACTCCTAAAGGCTCATATAACCTTGGGATGCCAATTAGGCTTAAAAATGCACGGAGACCCAAACTAAACCCCCGGGTACATTATTTTTACAATCTCGGCCCTTCCGGACACATTGGCGCACTCGAAATGACCATAAAGTAGACTTATAATTCATTCACTTTTAATAATAATAAATTAATCCTGACACGACATAGGCGCGTCCCGATTTAACTTCCATAATTATCAAATTATACACTCATGATAATTTAGTAAATTCCATTATACATATTACTTTATCCACTAAGTAATGTTCAACAAATTCCCAATAATTACTAACTCTCGGCACGCTAGTAAATATTTAATATAATTTTTTGATTAATAGTAAATTAATATCTCAATTTAAATTTAATAAATCCCCAATCTAAAAGTCATAAAAATACGGGGTATTACATACTTCCCCCATAATAACGGAATTTCGTCCCAAAATTCGAAAAATAGGGCATACCTGGTAAGAATAAGTGTAGACACCCCATTCTGTTACCCCCTAACTCTGCTCAGGTCCCTAGTACCTGCCTTCATCACTACAAACCCCGGGTCCTACCCCGAGTACTAACTAGAAGCTATCGAGCACTCCCAGGCTCCGTTTGACCAAAATGTCAAACTCTTTATCTCGATCAAGACTAAATGAATCTTCAAAGGGCACTGAAATCCCTTTCCAACGGTCCATCCCGTGCGCGATTCTGACTTACCATACAGATGAACGATCCGTTTGCATCCGAAACTTGGTCTAGAGGCCATCGGGCTCTCCCGGTATCTATCTGACCTAAGTCAACTCTTCAGCTCGATTGAGACTGAATGAATCTTTGAAGGGAACTAAAACCCCTTTCTAATGGTCTGCTCCGTGCACGATTCTGACTTACCATGCGGACGAACGATCCGTTTGACTCCAGAAGGTCACCGAATGCTTCCAAGGCTCTATTTGACCAAAGTTAAGTCCCCAAGCCGGGCCAAACTCTTTGAAATGTCGAAGTACATCTCCTAATCTATCCAACATTCTAACCCATGTGAGATTCGGACTTACCATGCGGACGAACAATTCGTTTGCATCCGAACGATTCCCCATCCAATGCACCGTCAAACGCTTCTGAGCCATATTTGACCCAAAGTCAACTCCCGAACTCAGGAGCGGCCCAAAGGACTTTCAAAGGTCTCTGAAATAAATTTCCAACAATTTACCCCGTGCACGATTCTGACCAAAAATTTTCCCTCAGCAACTAATTTTCCGAAAAGGCCTGAAACACATTGCCAAATGGCAGGTTCCAGACCCTGCCTATCGGCAGGTGCCGAAAGGCAGGACCGGGTCTATGCCGATCGGCAGTGACCTGGGCCTATAAAATGAGGCCTTCACCTCATTTGCAAGAGGAGCCCTGATCTGATAAAAATTGCTCTCAGCGAATCCCAAAAACCTCTCTCGAAGGCAGCGCGATTTCAACATCCAAGTCCATTTCTAACTTCCACTTTTCATCAACCTTTTTATCAAACTTGGTGAATTAGGCACTCTCCATCATCATACAAGTGCAAGGTCTTCTCTCCAACATTTAAGATCAAGCTCAAGATCTTCAAGGAGGCCCAACTTTCTCTTCAAATTCTCATAAATTCACAATAACTTGTTTTATTACATAGCACTTTTTATTATCTCATCTCATGCATCCTAATATACTTTTTATTTAGTATTATTTCACATCTCTTATTTTCATATAAATAAAACTCAAAAAACAAGAAAAAGAGGGCTTGTTCATAAATTCCACATAGGGATTCTCATACTTTTCTCACACTTTTTCTACACACACACACACTCACAAATAAGAGATCCCCATTTGGATTTATGGGATAAACCCCACCCCTCATTTTGTATGCGAACCACATGAACTTTGATTCCTTTATAGGATACATAGGAATCTCGGGGTAAAGCTTGAGACTCGAGTCCTATTCTCACTTTCTATCTCATTTTCTCTGTTCTCTAAATCCAATTTTCTTATATTCTATATACTTGTTCTTAGTGGCGTATTACTCCATATGCATTATCATTCCATTATAATGATCAACGTAAGGGTAATCGCGTAAATCTTGTTTTCTAATATTATTTTTATACCATCCTATGGATGACTCGCTTTATCTCTTCCATGATATAAGTCGAGGATTCCTATCTCCACTATATATATACACATGCACACATATCACGGGGGAAATAAAAAAGGAAAATAGAAAACATCAATGAGAGACCGAAAGGGCGGAATGGGTGCCTAACACCTTCCCATTTCGTAACTTAGCCTCCGAACCCTTCTCTAATCATTTTGGTTTCGTATGCACCAGTATGTATTTGGATGCCGTCCTTCGAGATGGCTTCCCCTTTTTCTTTTATCTATTTTGTGTAAAATAAACTAGCGACTCTAAATCTCTCTACATTTTTACACCTCATCTCAAACGATGTTGGCCGAAGCGCTCTCGAGAGGGACATGTGTGACCCGAGGATCCTCCCTTCACGCACTCGCCCACGACGAGGATCGGGGATAGCCATAGTGGCGGCTCTGCTGGGGATATGTATGTTTTGAGGGATTGACTCTATTTACATGGAAATTATATTTATATTTCCCCCATATCTGCATATTCCCATTTTTTATGTGTATCCCATGCTTATGCTTTTGTTCACTCACTTGTAGAAAATTCTCCATGTACACTTCATACCACGTGCACCTAGGATCACATATATCTACATGTTGCACGCATCACCCATCCATACTTGGTGTACCTTTGGTACTTGTACTTTGATCCCTGTTTGGTATAATCAAGAAAAGCATTCTCATCATAAGATACTAATAAGATAATCATGCATGATTCACTCGACATCACCAAAGAGCATTATTATTGACCAAATTTTACCCAGTAACTGGAGGGTCACTTCGTGATGGGCGCTGGTCGGATAGGTCGTAGTTAGCCTAAGCGATATGACTCTCACCTTCCATTGGACAAGTACCTTTGACGTATATCGAACGGTTCCCCCGCATCGTACTGCTTGACCGAAGTCATGATGGGAGGTATATCGTAGGGAATTCATTCACGTACGCCGAGTATATCGAATTCGCTCTCACACGTACCGTCCCCACGAGGTATATAGTGAGGAAATTCACGTTCACTCAGGTATATCAAATGGCTTGTCCACATGTACCTATTACCCGCAAGAGCAAGACGTATATCATGGAAGTCACGCCAAAGTGGGGGAACCCATTCCAATTCACCCAACCAACTGCATACCCGTATATAGGTGTCAAACCTAGGACACGCACTTTAGATTGCCGGTTTCAACCCGACACTCTGCCGAAATTCTGGGTCGGCTTGTCGCCCAAATTTTTGTGAATTTTTAAAACGGGACCCTATCTGTGAGCCTGGTTACAAGTCCAGTCGTAGCTTTGCATATATTAAAAATCCCAATTTTTTAGGCTTGAGTCCCATTCAGCATTGCATTTAGGAGAATTAAATATATGTGAGAACATAATAATCGTAATAATCATGCTGAGTTCCATCTTCGAAAACATTTCTCCCTTATTTATCAAAAATCCAAAAATAGTTTCTTCCCTTTTTCTCAAAAAAATAAATCCCATTCTACGCCTTCTCAGGTCAATCGCAAGCCCTTGGCCTGGCTCCCTATTGGCTTCGATCTTTAGTCAAATCACCCTCGAGTTTCATCCGTTCCTCTAATACTTCTTCTAAGTCCAGAATCTATCCACTTTCCATGGAGAATACAGATCAAGTACTAGTCATATAGTAGGATCTGATGGCAGTCCTAGCTCAGCTCGTGTCCAAGATTGACAACCTCCAAATTAAGGTCTGAGAGATGCAACGAAACCAGGTTCCTATTACTAAAGAGCCTGAGGCCCTATTAACTCGTGCTATGGGTCCACCCGAGCCTATCTGGGTTCCCAAAGAATATCAGCAAGCTCCATGTGCCCCTCCTGTCAATGGGTTGTCGCTTGCCCAGCTTTTGATGCCAAACATTGCTCAGCCTGTGGCTAACCTGCCTATGGTCGCTAATACAAAAGTGGAGGAGTTGAATAATTTCAAAGAGGATCTCAAGATGCTCACTAAGATGTTTGACCAAGTCAAAATCTCTGGGAATTACATGGACTACACCCACATGTCTCCTTATCCTAAAGTGAGGTTACCCTAGAAGTTTGAGAAGCCAAATATCGAGAAGTTCGGAGGGAGTGGACCCCTGATTGTTCATCTTTATAGTTTTTTCATTCCATGACTCTACTAGGGGCTTCTGAAGAAGTGATGGCCCATTATTTCAGCAAACTTTGAAGGATAGTGCCCTCCGATGGGTTTTGTCTCTCGAGGAATCCAGAATCCGTAGCTGGGAAGATGTAGCCCGAGAATTCATGTCGCATTATAAAAATAACAAAGAGCTTGAGGTCACCCATCATGATTTACAGCTGCTCGAACAGAACCCTGGGGAATCAATCAGTAACTTCATAACCTGGTGGAGGGAACAAGCAGCTACCATGACCAATCGTCCATCTGAGGAGGAACAGGTCAACATAGTGAAGAAGAACTTCTTACCCCATGTACGAGCGATGATGGGAGGACAATACATCCCCACTCCCTAGCTCTCAGAGAAGCAGGAGTAGAAATCGAGGAAATTCTTGTTAAAACAGAGGTTGAACCAAAGAAGGTGTCCGGACAGTTCACCCCTAGAAAGTATGATAAGCCTGCCAGTGCTACAGTCTCAACCATTAACAACATCTCTCAACCAACCACATCATGGTCACCAGAAAGCCGCCCTGCCCCCATCCGAAGGGAATACACTGAGCTCCATGCTCTCCTATCAAAAGTTTACCAAGCCCTGCTAAGCCAAAACCTCATAAAACCCTTGGATCCCCATCCATTGCCAAATCTACTCCCAAGAAACTTCAAGGTCAACGCGCATTGCACCTTTCACCAAACTGCTGGCTATACCACCGACCAATGCTTTCACCTCCGAAACATAATCCAATATCTCATTGACCGGGTTACCATCGCCCCACCAGCCAATCTTAAGACAAACACTACTCATAATCCACTCCCAAATCATACTAATGCCATCTTCTTAGAAGAAAACCCAGATTTTGATCCCTCAACTCAAATCACACCCATATACTCTACTAAACCTCTTCAAATTTGCCCATATTTCCTCCTACACCCTACTAGCCTCACTGATCAGGCACTGTCACTCCTTACCAGAGCATGCATCGCTGTCCGCACCCGTTCTGAAAATGGAAATATGGAATTTTCAGAGGTGTTAAACCAAATCCTAGAGTTGGGCTGAAATTTCCCTCATAGATGGTCATCGATTGCCAAAAGTTCACTACACTGTTCTTGGAAGCACGAAAATGGGCCTGAGATTCAGACAAGTGGGTGGTACCAACCAATGATGTTGTCCAGATTATGGCAGGAATTATTCGGACAAACCAATAGCATTTGTAGTATCACTGAGTTACTTGACATTTTGAAGCTACAAGGGCACTTGGTCACTTCAACCATACATATCCCCACATAATGGGAAGACCTATATGAAGAAGTCGTTGGAGTTGTGGAATGCATTGACTTTACATGGAAAGACAGAATTGTTGCCACCGGATGGGGGGAAGAATTCGAAGATTCGAGTGAAGAACAAGCTTCAGGAAGAACTGTCCCAGTAGCCGACATATCTGGGATGATATCATTTGAAGAACTCCTCGGAGAAATAAAGAGGGTGATGGAACAACCTGAGGTTGACGACGAAATGGGATTCATGTTCTTCCCTTCTTCAGTAAATCACATGACCAGATCAGGGAGACATTACCAGGTTCCAAGCTTACTACCAGCAAATGACAAAGGGAAGGGAATTAAAAACCTTCCTATGCCAGAGATGACCATCGAGGAGAGCAAGATCCTCGATCAACTGAAGAAAACTCAAGCTGACATCACTCTATGGGGGCTTTTCATGTCTTCCCAGCTACACAGAAATGCTTTAATCAAGCTGCTCACTGGACCCACAATTCCTCCTTCTACCACACCAGAAGACGCGATAAATCTAGTTGAATCCTTGACCTCTACCTGAATGCTGTCATTTTCTGAAGAGGAAAACCCCAGAATTGGGCCGAATCACAATCATGCACTCAATATCTCCGCCGAAGTTATAAGGAAGGCTATTCCACTCTCTCTTATCGATAACGAATCCGCCTTGAATGTCAGCCCACTGATAACCCTCAAGTGTTTAGGCCTAAAAGAAAGTGACCTCGCTCCAACCTCCATCGCTGTACGTGCCTACGATAATACTTGCCGGGAGGTGATGGGATCCATAAAACTTGTAAACGCTGTCGTTGAATTCCAAGTCATAGACATCTCAGATTATTTCAAATTGTTGCTCAGATGACACTGGCTCCACAGTATCAAGGGTGTGTCTTCCTCACTCCATCAGAAATTGAAGTTCTTTGCCGATGGGCGAGTCATCACCATTTTGGGCGATGATAAAAATGTCGAGGGTGCAAGCACCAGCAGTCCAATCCTTGAGATACAGCACGGGTCAAATGATATGCTCCTATTAGGATTCCAAGTTGAGCCACTCCTACTCCCGGAAGGGGATGGTTTCAAAGAAAGGGTTTGTCCAGAATATGGCCCTCATGGCAATGTCAATGTGATTCAAATGTTCAGAAATATGCACTTCATGC
Organism: Sambucus nigra; assembly: GCA_949130495.1. Taxonomy (NCBI): domain Eukaryota; kingdom Viridiplantae; phylum Streptophyta; class Magnoliopsida; order Dipsacales; family Adoxaceae; genus Sambucus; species Sambucus nigra. The sequence goes on along the minus strand of OX422212.1, from coordinate 341,801,909 downwards.
CCGGACTGGGTCTAGGGCAACGGCAGCGAGGGATACTTGAGCCCATGAAACTAAAGAAAGTTTCCCTCCTTGTGTCTTAGGGTATCAACCATCAGAATAAGAGCTCAAAATTATCCACCAGTCTCGATCAAAGAGAAGATTAGACTGCATCCTAACTATCCCAGGAGACTCCTTGAATGGACGATTCATCAAAGAAGACGAAGACTTCCCCTTTTGTTGTTTTCCAGAACCATGGTATGACCACACACACAAGAAGATGAATCCTGAAATGAAGATCTTTTTCCAAGATAGCTACCCATGGGCCGAAAGTTTCCAACACTAACTACAACCGCTCATAAAAGATACCGAAGAGAATAAGGAAAGTGATTCCCAAGATTCCTTCAACTTACAGAAACTTGGGCTGGCACTCTGCATGGTTCATTCAGGCACTACATCAATGGATCCATCCCATCTGATTAAAGTTGCTGATACACCCCTCCTCAACTGGCATGCTGCGCCAGTTCTACCTCTTAAAATCTCCCCTAACCCCAATGTTTACCCTATTTCTTTTTCTATTGTCTATCCTTTTTCAAATGTAATCAAGACCTCTTTTGATAAGGTTCTCAATGTTTTTTTTCCTATCAATGAAATAAACGAAGATTTTGAGTATCTTGATGTGCCTTACATTAATTATTTGGATTCTAATCGAACTTTTGATGATGATGATTTTGCAAATGAACAATTCTTAATTGATCTAAATAAGGATAATAATAAACAACATAACTGCGTTCAAATTAATGAAAAAGAGATTATTATTATTAATCTCGGTTCTAGTAGCCAACTGTGCGAGATTAGGATAGGGGCTACCCTTAACGAGCAGGAGCGCGCACAACTCGAAAAATTGCTAAAGGAATTCGTGGATGTCTTTGCATGGTCCTATGATGATATGCCTAGCATTGATCCTGAAATAGCTCAGCACGAGATCCCCACTCTCCCAAATTACAAGCTAGTCAAACAAAAATTGAGAAAGCTCTACACCAAATGGTCGCTCAAGGTCAAAGAAGAGGTGGTCAAATAGTTAAACGTGGGCTTCATTCGTGTGATCGAATATCCCACATGGCTAGCCAACATAGTACCTGTGGAGAAATCAGGAGGGAAGGTTCGAATGTTTGTAGACTACCGAGATTTAAATAAAGCTTCTCCAAAGGATGATTATTTGCTACCCAATATCGACATGATCGTGGACATCACATCCCGTCATACTCTTAAACCATTCGTCGATGGGTTTGCCGGATATAACCGAATCAAGATGCACCCAGACCACCAAGAAAAAACCACATTCATCACCCCATGGGGAACCTTTTGCTACACCGTTATGCCATTTGGTCTCAAGAATGTTGGGGCTACCTACCAAAGGGCTGCCACAACCATCCTGCATGATCTAATTCATAAAGAAGTAGAGGTTTATGTGGATGATATGATTATTAAGTCCAAAACTAGAGAAGGTCATGTTCCCTCTCTCCGAAAGTTCTTCGAATGACTGTAACGGTATCAGATGAGACTCAATCCACAGAAATGTGCCTTCGGCATTACAAAGGGAAAACTCTTGGGATTCATGGTTAGTGAGAAGGGGAAAGAAGCAGATCCCGCAAAGCTGAAGGCCATACTTGAGATGCCACCGCCCCGAACAGAGAAAGAAGTCCGAGGTTTTCTTGGGAAATTTCAATATATCAGTTGGTTCATCAGCCAACTAACCTTCATCTGTGAACCGATCTTCAAGCTCCTCCGAAAGGATTCAACCAAGGTTTGGAATGAGGCTTGCCAATAAGCTTTTGATCGAATTAAACAATATTTGACCCAACCTCCAGTGCTCACGCCATCAAAGCCTGGTCTCCCTTTGCTCCTATACCTAACCATAATCGACACTGCAGTTGGGGCTTTGCTAGCCCAATACCTTGAAGACTCCTGTAAAGAAAGAGCCATTTATTATGCCAGTCATAAATTGGTCGGGTACGAGGTCAACTACACTGCTTTGGAAAAGGCGTGTGTCGCACTTGTCTGCGTCACCCAAAAGTTACGACATTACATGCTCGCCTTCCCCATCAAACTTATATCCCGAATGGATCCCATCAAATACCTGCTTGAGAAACCTGCCTTATCCAATCGAACGGCCCAATGGTTGATGCTCCTAACCGAGTTCGATATCATGTACGTCACGCAAAAAGCCATTAAAGGAAGAGTTATGTCTGAATACCTTGTTGATTACCTCGTAGAAGAAGTAGATATCTAGATCTCTAAATTCCCAGATGAAAATATCCTCTGCACCGCTCAAGTTAACCCTCGATGGAAAATGTTCTTTGACGGCGCTACCAACAAAAAGGGATATGGCGTTGGGATACTTATGATCGCCCCCGATGGCTCCCACACTCCCATCGCCATCAAATTGGATTTCCCTTGCACCAACAACATGACGAAATATAAGGAATGCACAGTAGGACTAAAAGTTTCTCTCAAGAAAGGTATTCAATACCTTGATGTCTACGGGGATTCTGCCCTCATCATCGATCAAGTGCTTAGAAAGTGGAAAGTCAAGGACGAAAAGATCCAACCCTTCCATGCCCACTTAGAAGAGTTAGCCTCCCGATTCCAAGATATCACCATCATTACCTACCTAGAGAAAAGAATAACCTAGTCGATGCTCTCGATACCTTGGCCTCTATAGTCGACATGCCTAAAGGAATAATAATGACCCCCTTCCTAGTTCAAAAGCAAGACAAACCAAACCACTGCTACCATATTGAGCTCGTCTCTATCGAAGATCCTTAACTAGCTGATTGCTGGTACTATGATATCTGGTGCCTCCTCAAATATGGTAGGTATCTATAGGGTTCCATCAAGAAAGACCGAACAACCCTCTGAAGACTAGCCACCCAGTACATCATCTTCCATAAAGCTCTACTCAACAGGAACTTCGATGGAACTCATTTATACTGTATCGCAGGGGCTGAGATTGAAAAAATAATGCAGAAGATCCACAATGGGGAATGCGGGCCCCACATTAACGGTCAAATGCTTTCCAAAAAGATCATCCGACAGGGCTACTACAGGACCACCATGGCCCAAGATTTCACCGCTTATGTCCGAAAATGCCTCAAATGCCAACAGTTCTCCAATCTTCAACACCTGCCTCCATGAGAATTATACAACATGACCTCTCCCTGGCCATTCTCCACTTGCGGTGTCGACATCATAGGGAAGGTTATACCAAAGCTTCAAACGGACATGAGTTCATCCTAGTTTCCATTGATTACTTCACCAAATGGGTCGACGTTGAGTCATACGCAGTATTGAATGCCAAGAAAGTGGCCAAATTCCTCAAGAAAAATATCATTTGCTGATATGAGGTCCCGCTCGAGTTAGTGTCAGATAACGGGTTGCACTTCGAAGCAAAAGTCACAGAAGTAGTCAACGAGTATGGGATTCATAGACATAAATCTTCTCCCTACCGACCTCAAACCCATGGTGCAGTTGAAGTCGCCAACAAGAACCTCAAAGCAATCATCAGTAAGATGATCGGAAGCTGTAGGGATTGGTCTGATCGGATCCCGTATGCCCTCTAGGGAAATCCAACCTCAATCCGAACCTCCACTAGGGCTACCCCTTAATCTCTGGTCTATGGCATGGAAGCATTCCTACCTATGGAGCTAGAAGTACCCTCGATACGCGTCATGCTCGAAAGCAAAGTTAATGAAGGAGACTGGTGCCAAAGTCGTCTCGATGAGCTGACCCTCCTAGATGCAAGGAGATTGAAAGCGCTTTACAACATACAGGGTTACCATCACAGAATAACACGATCAAGGACCGTGGTGTCCGGGAAGGGGATTTAGCCCTGAAGGAGATAATAGAACCCATCTGGGACCCCAGAGGGAAATTCAAGCCCAATTGGAGCGTCCCCTACATTGTGAAGAAAATCTTATCCGGCGGTGCCGCCATGCTCACTAACCTAGATGGGGAGGAGATGGCTCGCCCAGTAAATCTGGACCGTCTCAAGAAATTCTACCCTTAGTTCGAAATCTTGGTGCGCTACGACTCTTCTCATCTCCCTTCTATTCTTAAAAAAAAATATCTTCATTTCCCTCTACCCAGAACTACGTGGGCCTGATCCTCTGCAAAAAAATATTTTTCAAGAAAAACAAAAAAAAATTCAAAATCCCCAAAGGTACGTAGGCAGCTCATACATCTTACAGGAGCACGGCCCTTTATTTTTCACAAAATACTATTCTTTTTCTTATCTCCGAGAATGACAGTTCATTCTAACAAAAAACTTGAACAAAAGGATTATGTATGCCTTAGCGATCGATATAGATAATTCAAAATTACAAAATTTATCGAAAGGCACAATTGGATGATCAGAAACTTGCTTATTTCATTAATAAGAAATTACAGCACGGATCACATAAGAAAAGGAACGGATAACTCCTTTCCCCTACTGCCATAAAAAGCTAAATAAAATCCCCACATCTATTCCCTATTACACAAATAAACTCTCCAAGAGTCCTACCCACAACTATCAGAGGATCCTGCACCCTCATCATCTACATACTGGGGTCCCCAAATTTCCCCTGCCTAAATAGAGTGCCGTGAACACTCCATGGACCGATAAGCCCGAACCAGCTTCGAAAAAACCACAACACCCCCTTCCATGGTGTTAAATTAAACAAACCACCTTTGTCCAATCTCCACTGCTAAAATCTTGCTGACTACTCTCCTCCATAACCACTTTATATAATCCCCAGGGACATGCCAAACTCTCTCGACAGACTGAGAGGGACGGGTCGACGGACGCCAATTATCCCATAGAGATCCAAGAAACAGACGCAGGCGCTCGGTCAAAACGTCTATCGGAAAGAAATTTAGTGCCCGAGGTGGCACGACCTGTGCCCAGCCAAATTGGCACAGAAGCCGCCAAGGAAAATAAAAAGAGGTCTGTCTGAGACCAACCAGTCGCACATATGAGTACTCTCCTAGCTCCAGAATAGGCTGCAACTTCCCCCACCAAGGCACTGACCAGTAAAAACTCCGAGTCCCATGCTCCACAAACCAATTCTCCCAACTCGTAATATCCAACTCAACGCTGAAGAAGTAAGGCAAAAAGAAGTTGGGTACAACCGATAAAGGATACTCTGGAAGGGCCACCAAGAGGAGTCTTTCAGACAACCACATGAACATCATCACAGGGCTACCCCTCAGAAAGTCAGAACGACCTTCTCTCTAGGCATCCAGTCCATTCAGGGTCTCTTCCAGTATCACCGTCGCAGGATTATGATGGTATGACATCCACAAAGTAATGGCTATAAGTTACGGGTCCACCAGCAGTTCCCCAGTCACCAGCAACGATTTTGAAACTAGGCCCAGAGCAACGGCTCCAGCACAGCCATCATCACCTATTTCTCGCAAATGCACGGACTATAGCACCGTTGGGAGGGAGATCATTCCTCCAGCAACCAGTGATCTGGCCGCCGAAGGTGAAATATAAAGAAGCCTAGCCAACAAATCCCTGGGAGAACGGGAAAATTCGGGCAAAGCCGTAGCAACACTGGGATTTACACCCAGCATGGCAGAAAATTCCTCGTAGGTAGGATAAACTCCATCCAACCCATAGCGGAATACGTGGTCCTCGGGGTACCATAATTGTACCACCGCCATCAGCATGCTCCATTCAATAGGTCTATTGCGCCACAAGGAGACTCGACTCATGTTGAAAGCATCATAGTCGACATTAAGAGCACATTACTTCCAAGGCTTCGAGGTAGTTAGCAAACTCAATGCTACCAGGGAGAGCCATCTTGCAAGGCTAAGATATAGTGGGTAAATAAGTAAGAATGCAAAGGTGTGATGAAAACACTCCACCCTTACCCCTTTTTATACTTGAGAACCCTCACAAGAGACATAATCCCTGCAGAAATCGAAGGTAATCCTACCCCACAAAATATAAAAGGCTGAAGAGGGTACCAATCAAAGCTTTGAATTGATGGGACTGGACTGAACTGCCAATAGGCAGGACAAGGTGCTTGCCGATCGACAACCCCCCCATTTTTTAGAAATTTACCTTTTTCCTCTTTTGTCAAATCAGAAAACTCAATAAAAATAATTGATATTCTCAACAGAATTTCAAAATACCTTTTTTGCCTTATATAATTTACCCTTTTAATTAAAAACTTTCCTTCAAAAAATCCAAAAATACTCCTTTTTACGGTCTCAGCAGCAAAGTAAAAAGTGCATGTGTATGCATTCATTCATTATTAATAAAAGATAATAAAAAAAACTCCATTACATTGCATCTATTTGTTTCTGTGTTACATCAATTTTGGAGGAAATAGAAAAGAAAAAGCAAAACCAATGGGACTCAGCCCGAACCCACATTTCTCTCTAAGAGCTTCCACCCCTATGACGTGCTCTCTTCCCCCTACGACGAGACAATGCACCGCCACTACTCGAGCCAAAGTCCTCTCCGAACGAAGCAGATGGCACCAAGCAAGAAGGAATAGGAACCGCATCCCGAATATGGGTAGTCGCCGAAGATATCCAGTCTCTGATGTCTTTTAGACAAGTGGTCGACACTCGGACCTTCTACAAGGAAAAGGAAAAATCAGTATCAAAGCAGAGAAGACCAAAATAAAAAATAAAGAAAGATAAGAATAGAAAGGTATACCGCAGGTTGTAGGACCTCCTCTGTCAAACCCAACTCCTCTGAATCCATCGCATGAGGACGATGCATCATAGGCACCATCCCTCCATCATCCCGCCGGATGTTATATGAAGGAGTGTGCAACCGTACAAAAGGAAGCTTTGAAGTCGTCGTCTTAGATGTCGTCAAATCACCGCCACTGTGGGAAGATCCCACTGCCCGACTCGAACCCGCAGAGGGAAAGGCAGGGCATCATATGTGCTGGACGCCATCAACCAGCTCGTCACAATGTCCATATAGTCATACGATGCAGCCATATCCATGTACAACAAGTAGGACTCACCGATCATCGTCGCGATTCTTGCATCCTTCGACAGCAGTCGCTCTCACCTCATAGACGTAGGAGGCTACGCAGGTGGCAACACCACATCCTCCTCAGCAATATGGCGAACCACCCTCTCCCCGAGATACCAAGAATGGCCAAACTGATGCGCCAGCAAATGCCTCATCTATGTGTTTACCCCGGTCATCCCTGCATCCTGAATGGATGCCCCCCAGGGATAAAAGGTCACCTGAAAATCTCCAAGAAGACATAAGTCAATACAAGAGCAGACGACGGAAAAACCAAGACTGAAGATGGAAAGAGTCTTACCCTACCACTGGTCAGGTCATTCAAGACCTCATGCACTGCCTCCAGAGAGAGACATCCCTTTGACGGCCGGTTGTCGTCCTTCAGAGCGATCAGCGGGGTATTGCACCCAATCACCTCATAAAACCACGCCTGTCAAAGATAAGAATTCACAAACAAAAAGAGACGCATAAGGAAAATGCGAATGCATGAAAGTAAAATGCAAATGCATAAAAAGAAATGCGCAAACTAAAGAATACCTCAAGAAGGTACGTGGCTCCAGTAAAGGTATGTCGGTAGCACCGACTGAATGCATCCAGAGAAGAGTAAACGGTCGCCAAAGTCAGACTCCCCCAATCATAGAAAGGGATGTTCAAAAACATCCTCAGGTACGAAAAGAACCACAAATGGACGACGTTGCCTCTCGACGCCACCATAAAACCTCCTAACACCAGCAAAATAAATAACCGGGCCATCTGCCTTACTTGCAGCCCGTCCTCCACATCAATCACCCTACCCAACAGAACATCCTTCCGTACGGACAGCCAGATAGAATCCCCAAAAACTATCCTCCCTACATCACCAAGTGTTGCACGCACTACCTCCGGTCTCACCCATAAAGAGCGATCCACCTCTATCTTCTCTCCATCACAATCCAGCCCCAACAGCTACTGCACGTCTATGGGAGTCACAGTCATCTCCCCGAAGCCGAAATGGAAGGTGTGAGTAGTATCCCACCACCTCTCCCCCAAAGCGCACAGGACCACTGTCGAACGAGGCATCTCATCCAGCGTATATGCCAACCTCCCAAAACCCGTTGATGATACCACCCAATGCACCATAGGTGGGAGATGCTCCCAGACATCCCTGAGCCCCGTCGTCCCGCTGGCGTGAATGTTCTTCAAAGAAATATCGAACTGGCAAAAAAGAAAAGAAATCTCATCAGAAGTCAAGAAAGAAAGAAAAATCACCAAAAAGAAAGGAATGCCAAAGGTCGGGATAATTACATAACTGCTAGGATTCACTTTCGAAGAACGATAACGCGATGGCTCCTGCAGCAAAGTCCGATCATCCGCAACAGGCTCAAACGCATCAAAGGAGTTCTCACTCCCCAAAGCAAGAGGCGCCATGGCCCTCCACTACACATTCACCTAGTCATCAATGATCAACCACTCCCTGTGGACTGCAGTGCTCACCAAAGCGGCCATTTCTTGAAGATCCGAATGCTAGAAAAATTTGCAGAGAAATCGCAAAAAGAGAGAAAGAAAAGAAGCTATGAAAAAATAAAGGGATTCACCTCCTTTATATAGGATGCCAAACTCCATGGCGATCGGCACTAACCCCCACCATACTGATCGTCACTGACTCCTTACCTTCCCGAGGTGGTTCAAAATTCTTTGCCACTGCCAAATGGCACCTCTCATACCATGCCGACCGGCACTCCCCTAAAATTTCGTACAGAAATTCCCAAAAAAATACTAAAAAAGCCCCGAAAAATCCTCAAAAATTGCTTAAAAATTCCAGGAAGGATTCAGAACATTTTCACCGAAAAATTTTGCATTCCCTCAAGCAGGACCCCTCTTTCCCAGCGAAATCCTCAAAAACAAAGTAAATCTCCTCCCGGAAAAGCACCAAAGGATCTCTAAGGATCGTCTAATCTCTTCCCCAGCAGAGTTTTTACAGCAACAAAATTGGTTGTTCCCCCTGTAAGGCCTCCTAAAGAAACAAAAGCTTTCCCAGTAATCAGTTCCCCAGATCAGATCAAAATCACAAGGCACTTCCTCTAGCGGAATCAAAATCAAATCTTTATCCACTCTTAGGTAAGAATTGACCTTGGTCTTGGATCGTCACCTGAGTTAGGTCATAATTGATCTTAATCCTCAATCGTCACCACTCTTAGGACAGAATTGACCTTGGTCTTGGATCATCACTTGAGTTAGGTCAGAATTGACCTCAGTCCTCGGTTGTCACCACTCTTAGGTCAGAATTGACCTCAATCTTGGATCGTCACCTGAGTTAGGTCAGAATTGACCTCGATCCTCGATCGTCACCACTCTTAGGTGAGAATTGACCTCGGTCTTAGATCGTCACCAGAGTTAGGTCAGAATTGACCTCGATCCTTGGTCGTCACCACTCTTAGGTCATAGTTGACCTCGATCTTGGATCATCACCTGAGTTAGGTCAGAATTGACCTCGTTCCTCGGTCGTCACCACTCTTAGGTCAGAATTGACCTCGGTCATGGATCATCATCGGAGTTAGGTCACAATTGACCTCGGTCCTCGATCGTCACCACTCTTAGGTCAGAATTGACCTCAATCTTGGATCATCACCCGAGTTAGGTCAGAAATGACCTCAATCCTCGATCGTCACCACTCTTAGGTCAGAATTGACCTTGGTTATTAGATCTTCACCCTAAGCCCATAGAATTGGCTTTGACCCGCAGAATCGGTAACCCTCATCACTTAAGCCCGCAGATTTAGCTTTGACCCACAAAATTCATCATTCCTGACACACCCCTCAGATCCTCAGAATTGGCCTCGACCCTCTGAATTGGTCATACTCCATCAAAAGCATCATGCGGTGTCTATTCGACGGTTATCATTTGTTCCAAACTCACCCATCCAGGGGCTTAGTAGACACCCCATTTTGTTACCCCTAACTCTCCTCAGGTCCCTAGTACCTCCCTTCATCACTACAAACCCCAGGTCATACCTCGAGTACTGACCTAGAAGCCATCAGGCACTCCCAAGCTCCGTTTGACCAAAAAGTCAAACTCTTTAGCTCAATCAAAATTGAATGAATCTTTAGAGGGAACTAAAATCCATTTCCAACGGTCCATCCCGTGCTCGATTCCGACTTACCATACGGATGAACGATTTGTTTGCGTCCGAAACTTGATCTAGAGGCCACTGGGCGCTCCCGGGCTCTGTTTGACCTAAGTCAACTCTTCAGCTCGACCAAGACGGAATGAATCTTCGAAGGTCACTGAAACCCCTTTCTAATGGTCTGCTCCATGCACGATTCTGACTTACCATGTGGACGAACGATCCGTTTGACTCCAAGAGGTCACCGAATGCTTCTAGGGCTCTGTTTGACCAAAGTCAACTCTCCAAGCCGAGCCAAACTCTTTGAAATGTCGAATTACATCTCCTAACCTTTCCAAGGTCCCCCCCGTGCATAATTCAGACTTACCATGCGGACGAACGATCCCTTTGTGTCCAAAGGATTCCCCGTCCATTGGACCGACAAACGCTTTCGAGCTATATTTGATCCAAAGTCAACTCCTGAACCCGAGAGAGGTCCAAGGACTTTCAAAGGTCTCTAAAAAACCTTTCCAACGGTCTACCCCGTGTGCTATTCTGACCAATGGTTTTCCTTCGACAGCTAATTTTCCAAAAAGGCCTAAAACACACTACCAAATGGCAGGTTTCAGACCCTACCGATAGGCACGACTAGGCCTATGCCGATCGGCAGTGGCCTGGGCCTATAAAAGGAGGACTTCACCTTATTTTCAAGAGGATCCCAGATCTGATAAAAATTTCTCTCAGCGAATCCCAATAACCTCTCTCTAAGGCAGCGCGATTTCAACATCCAAGTCCCTTTCTAACTTCCACTTTTCATCATCCTTTTTATCAAACTTAGTGAATTATCCACTCTCCATCATCATCCAAGTGCAAGGGCTTCTCTCCAACATTCAAGATCAAGCTCAAGATCTTCAAGGAGGTTCAACTTTCTCTTCAAATTCTCTTAAATTCGCAATAACTTGTTTTATTACTTATCACATTGTATTATCTCATCTCATACATCCTAATATACTTTTTATTTAGTATTATTGGACATCTCTTATTTTCATATAAATAAAAACCAAAAAATAAGAAAAGGAGGGTTTGTTCATAAATTCCAAATAGGGATTCTCACACTTTTCTCAAACTTTTCTCACAACTAAAACACTTTTTCTACACACACACACACACTCATAAATAAGAGATCCCCCATTTGGATTTATGGGATAAACCCCACCCCTCATTTTTTATGCGAACTACGTGGACTTTGAGGCCTTTATAGGCTACATAGGCATCTCAGGGTAAAACCCGATACTCGAGTCCTATTCTCACTTTCTCTCTCATTTTCTCTCTTATCTAAATCCAATTTTCTTATATTCAATATACTTGTTCTTAATGACGTATTACTCCATATGCGTTATCATTCCATTATAATGATCAATGTATGGGTAATCGCATAAATCTTATTTTCTAATATTATTTTTATACCTTCCTACGGATGACTCGCTTTATCTCCTCCATGATACAAGTCAAGGATTCCTATCTACACTATATATATATACACATGCACACATATCACGGGGGAAATAAAAAAGGAAAATAACAAACATCCATGAGGGACTGAAAGGGCGGAATGGGTGCTAACACCTTCCCATTTCGTAACTTAGCCTCCGAACCCTTATCGAATCATTTTGGTTTCGTATGCACCCATATGTCTTTGGATGCCGTCCTTCGGGATGGCTTCCCCTTTTTCTTTTGTCTGTTTTGAGTAAAATAGACTGGCGACTCTAAATCTACCTACATTTTTACACCTCATCTCAAACAACGCCGGCCAAAGCGCTCTAGAGAGGGAAGGGTGGGACCCGAGGATCCTCCCTTCACGCGCCTGCCCGCGGTGAGGATCGGGGATGGCCACAATAAGTCTGGGTATTTCTCGCGCATATATACCTCATGCTCCCAAGTGGATTCCTCCACATTATGATGCTCCCACTGGACCCGTACAAGTGGAACTACCTTCGACCTCAATTTCCTCTTGCAATGGTCTAGGATAGCCACTTGTCTGTCCGCGTAAAAGCTGTCGGGATGTAAATCAATTTCCTCTATCGTGATGTGAGTATGTGTCATGTTATCCCAAAGGAATCATCTCAATGACGAGATATGGAACACATCGTGAATGCGGTGAAAATTCTCTGGTAACCCCAACCTGTATTCCACCATACCAATCCTCTCGATAATGGGAAATGGTCCCACGTACCTCGGAGCCAACTTCCTTTTCTTTCCAAACCTCATTAATCCTCTTATAGGAGATACCCACAGTAATACTTAGTCCCCGACGCTAAACTCTCGAAAGAATCGCTTTGCATCAGCTTAGCTCTTCTGTCTGTCCTGTGCTACCCGGATGCGACTCCTGATGAGCTCAATCCTAGCTGAAGTTTCCTGAACCACCTCAGGTCTGAGTAATTTGTTGTGCCCCACCTCTAGCCAACACACGGGAGAACGACAAGGCTAGCCGTACAATGCCTCAAATGGAGCCATACCGATCATGAACTGATAGGAATTGTTGTAAGAAAACTCCACCAGTGGAAGATACGACTCCCATCCTCCTCCAAAATCAAGGACACGCATGCGTAGCATATCCTTCAACATCTGATTGGTATGCTCTATTTATCCATCTGTCCGTGGGTGATAAGTTGAACTCAATCTCAACTCTGTACCCATGGCCTCCTGAAAGCTCTCCCAGAAGTGTGACACCAAAATCTTATCTCTATCAGACATGATATCTAGGGGCAACCCATGTAGCCTAACAACCTTGGCAATGAACAACTGTGCATACTGGACCGTGGTGTAGTCTGTCCATACTGGAAGAAAATGGGCCAGCTTGGTTACCCGATCCACTATAACCCGTATGGAGTCGTGACCCCTCTGCGATGTAGGTAGTCCAGTAATAAAGTCCATGGAAATACTCTTCCACTTACAAGTAGGTATCTCCAATGGCTGAAGTAACCCTGGCGGTATCTGGTGGTCTACCTTTACCATCTGGAAAGTAGAACACTTGGCACGAACTCAGAAATGTCCTTCTTCATCCCGCTCCACCAGTACTGTCTCCTTATATCCTGGTACATCGTATCTCCTCTGGTATGTACCGCAAATCTAGACCCGTGAGACTGTGTCATCACTGCAGGATGTAAGTATTACCCCTTTGGGACCACCAATCTCCCATTAAACCTCAAACCTCCATCAGAACTTACTGAGTAGGACTCAGCACCCTCAGATAAAAGCCGTACAATCTGCTCCTGACAAAAGTGTATTCGCTGAATGTTCCTGTATCACCCTCGTAACAATCTCTAGCGTGACTGTCATGATAGGTACAAAGGAATGGTCTATCGCGTCTTGGTGACCCAACTCTATCCACTTAGCTTTCCAGATGTCCGCTACATCGCCCTCTGGTCCAGGAATTAATGCATCAGTAACCACGTTAGCCTTTCTCGGATGGTACTGTATCTTGAATTGGTAGTCTTTTACAAACTCCAACCACCTGCGCTGATGCATATTCAGCTCTCGCTGAGTGAATGGGTACTGCAGTGACTTGTGTTCTGTGAACAAGGAAAACTTCTCCCCCAACAAGTAATGCCTCCAAATCCTCAATGCCAAAATGACCGCTACTAGTTCTAGGTCATGGGTGAGGTAATTCCTTTCGTGCAGCTAAACCTCAGATGAACCTCCTGTAGTATCCGGCTAACCCCAAGAAACTATGCACTTTCATCGGTGTCGTGGGCTGTCCCCACTCCCTCACTGCCGACACTTTGCTCGGGTTAACAGATATTCCCAATTCTGACACAACATGCCCCAAAAACTGTACCTCCCGTAACTAGAATCCATACTTCTCATACTTAACATGCAGCTGATGCTCTCGTAGAGTCAGAAGAACCGGTCTCAAGTGCTTGGCATGCTCCTCCTCGATGTGTGAATATATCAGGATGTCCTCTATGAAGATGATGACAAACTGATCCAAGAACTCTCTGAACACTCAGTTCATCAAGTCCATGAATAGGGCTGCGGCATTTGTCAGCCCAAATAGTATGACCCTGAACTCATAGGACCCATATCTTGTCAAGAAAGCAGTCTTCGACACATCCTGCTCCCTAATCCATAGCTAATGGTATCCCGATCTCAAATCTATCTTCAAAAATAAGGTTGCTCCTCTCAGCTGGTCAAACAGGTCATCGATTCGAGGCAACGGATATTTATTCCATATCGTGACCTTGTTCAACTCTCGGTAGTCCACGCATAACCTCAGTGAACCATCTTTCTTATTCACAAACAACACTGGAGCACCCCAAGGTGAGGTGCTCCTATGGATGAAACCCTAACCTAACAGTTGCTCTATCTGATCGCATAACTCCCTCATTTCCGCTGGAGCCATACGTTATGGCGCACGTGCTATCGGTTGAGTATTCGGCATCAAATCTATGACAAAATCTATCTCTCGACTGGGGGTAGGCCCGGTATCTCCTGAAATACATCGTAATACTCACGAACGACTGGGATTGAATCTAAGGGAATCATGACCTCCTTAGATGTATCCTCGTCTATGTAGTACAAATGGGTGAAATATCCTCCCTCTGGGCAAGACATCGCCACCAAAAACATCTCCTGCCCCAGAATAGAAAAGATGATGCTCCCACCAAAATAATCTATCATGGCCCTGTACACTTCGAGCCAATCCATGCCAATAATAACATCATGCTCATGCATCTCTAAAAATAGCATGTCTGCTTGTAAAATTAAGCTACCAATCTCTATTCTCACACCCCGGCATATAAAGAAAATCAAAGACCCATTCCTCAGTGTTTAGTCTACACATGTCACGGTGCTCTCTACTGTGTCTAATAACCCTAAGGCCTTCACAAAATGAGTTATTATATAACAGTGCGATGCCCCGATATCAAATAAAACCCGACCCATAGTGCCATGGAAAGGAAATGTACCCTCAATCGTGGGTGGTGCCTAAGGTGCTTCTGCCTGGTGGACGTTATAGACACATCCGTACTGCAACTGCCCCTGCTGAACTGGAGCTGCTGGGATGGCAGATAGGGCTAGCATCTGAGCTGGTGTTGGGAGGTCAGCTGGAAGGAGTGGCCTCTACGGATCATTACGGGCACCCTGTTGTTGTGGGGCCCTATCTCCCTTTGGGCAATCCTGACGCCTATGGCCATTCTTTACACATCCGACACATCGGCCCCTGAAGTTACCTCCTCTCTGTCCTTGTTGACCATGGCCCTATTAGCCGTTACCACCCCGCCACTAGCCCTGCTAAAAACGTTGCTCGCCCTGATGGCCCTGCTGTTATCCCTGTTGCTGATGATGTTGGCCTTGTTGGCCATGCTGATTGGACTGGCCTTGTCTAAATCCCCAAAATCCCTATCTGGAGTCACCTGATCGAAATCGCTTGGTAGGGTCCCCCTAATGGGAACTCTGCTCACTGTGACGAGTCTGTCCCTGGGCTGCTGGTGCCCCACCAGTACTACTACCCGCTATCCTGCCCTGCTGGCTGGACTCCTCTACTCATTTTCTCCCTTGCAGATGGAAGAGGTAATCCTGACAGTGTAATAAAGAAGCGTTGAGTACGTCAGTGTAGGTATTCAGTGATAGATTTCATATGAGGTGTTGACGGATCCTCCAGGCTAATTCATATACGAACGGTAGTATCTTCTTCCCCTCAGTGGGTGCCTCGTCTGGCACTATAGTGAGAAGTCTAGTGAACTCCTCCTCGTACTCAGCAACAGTCATATTCTCCTGCTTCAAATTCAGTAACTTCTGCCTCATCTTAGTCTGCACGGTAGATCGGAAGTACTTGTCATCAAACCGCGCCCAGAATGACTTAATCGTGATGTTTTCCCTCTCCTCCAAGGTGGTGGTGGACTCCTACCACTACAAAGCGGCCCCCACTATCTTGAAGTAAGACAAAAGCTATCTCTGCACATCAGTGCACTCATACATGCGCAGATGACTCTGGATATCTTTCTTCCATTGGCTGGTGACTATGATGTCCGAACTACTCGAGAACTCCGGGGGATGCACCTTCTGAAAGGCATCCCTAACCCTCTCCGACACAGATGGAAGTTGTGCTAGTACTGGCATCACTGCCTAAATCTGGGGTGGAGCCTGTTGCACTACCGTTAATGTGGCATTCACCACTTGAGCAACAATTGTGGCTACCTCAGTTGTGTTCATCATCCCCTATGTCGGAGCTACTGGTTGCTCGGGCTAGGCATTCCTATCTCAGGATGTGTGTCTCAGAGTCATCTGAAACGAGAATGAAGTTTATTAGTCTACAGTTATTAACAACTCTCGAATAGCTGAAGATATAAGTGTAAACACTAGATTACAACAGTCCTAAAAATAGGGCTCTATATCAAAGACGCTAAGCTAGAAGCGAAATAAGCCGTACAAATCCTAAAGGACACTATAACTTGATGCTCTGATACCACCTATGACACCCCGCATAATTATATACCGGGTGATTAGTCCTTTATTAAATTAAAAATCAAGGTGAACGGATGGTTCATTCTTAGCATCGTTGTCACCAAATAAAATTTCCAATTTAAACACCCTAAATAATTAAGCTAAGTGTCAAAACAATTTTAAAACCTTATTTCCATTTTATTAAATCCGAATATGAAAACTTTTTTAAATAACCAACAATTTAAAAACTCTGACATATTAAAGATGGATAATAACACACAAGAATTAGATTCATTCATATAAACCAAACCAATTTAAACTATAAATAAAACCATCCTGACAATAATTAAATTCCAAAGAGTACCAACTAATGAAAATATAAAGGAACATAAATCTCTGACAAAAATCCAAACTAAATAGAGAAACGGGCGACACATGCAGTAACTAATAAGAACTAAGAATAGGAGTAGAATCAACAATGAGGTTGTCTAGGCAATGGCCTGCAACTCCCACATAAGCTGCAGCGCGTCCGATCCAAAGAACCTAAGCATGACTCCCCTATGGCTGGGCACCTGTATTATATACATATATATACAAGAGAGAAGAAATAACAGGACACGGGTCAGAGCCTGAGTGTAAAATAGTTTAAAATTAGTTTAGCAAGTATTTAAAATGCTTATCGGCTAATGTAACAACCATGTTAGTATGCGACACTCTCTTGAGAATTTCTCACCTCTCATCTAGTGTGCACGCCTACCGCACTATTAATCCCATATGTTTATTTTAACTTGACTTCCCCCATAAGGTTTCATCCCATCATGTATTATGCCTAATATGATTAATTTCTGAAAATTAGGCTTTCTCATATATCTTATGTTACTTGAAATAACTCAGTGATGTCACAAAATTTCTAGATACTTATAATAAAGTTGGAGTAATAATTAATTACTTAACTAATTTTATGAGCAGGAAGTTCTCATACTTGAGTGTGTGTGTGTATATATATATATATATATATATATATATATATATATATATCCACACACACTATCGGTACCCCGCATGAAATCTATGGTGCTGGCATAGTCTGCCATCAAGTCCCCGTATTACACATATTAAGGGAAATACTAGTTCGGAATCACTCTCGAACTGTATTAATATAAAACACATACAAATGGAGGCAAAGCATAGTTCCAAGTCACTACGATGTCAGCACATACCCTCGCGTCTTTTATGACCGTCTGACTATCAATCAGATAGCATGTACCAAGGAATCATATGTTCTAGGGTACGAGTCAATATCCCCCCGTGATAGCAAGTAGCCCGAGTATGATTTTTATATATGCACAATATATGCACAATTACACAGTCATATATATATATATATATCCACATTTCTAAATTAGGTGCGCTCATGACCCATAATTATATTTGTCCGCTCTTAGCACATTTTTACTTGATTATCTCGCATAACAGATTTGCCACTTTTATTCTCATATATATATATATATATATATATATATATATATATATATATATATATATATATATATATATAAGTTACTCTACACCTACTTCTCGTCTCTCGAAGTATTCTAACTACCTAAGTACAATTTCAGTAGGCACTCTCACTTACCTTCTAGTCTCACTTCCTTACAAGTCTCGACCTTTTATTAAACGTACGCATGATTTCATATGTGTGAATAACTCCTCGTTAACCCTTAATTTCATCTTACATTAAATTCTCACTCAACGGAGTTTACCTAGACCCTACTAGTCATATTTATATCCCATTATTCTCCCACAATATTAATCTAGGGTTACTATGCATTTTAATCGGCTTAAACCAACAAAAGAAAAATATGCAATTTTCCAGGAGGGTCGATCGATCGATGTAAGGGGGTCGATCGATTGATCATCGATCGATCGATGTTCTTGGGTCGATCGATCGATCAAACAGTTATGATGAAAACTGCATTAAACCAGTTACGAGTTTGCCTCTCCAACCTTAACCAAATCTCCATATATCATTCCCAAACTCCCAACAAACGTCACTGCAAGTACTATATACCAGAACACATAATTTTCTACGTAAAATATGTCCCAATTCATCAATTACAACAATTTAAGGGTAAAGTTTACCTGAACTTCAAGAACCCTAATTTTTCTTTTTCTTTCAATTCTTCAAATTCTTTTACAGATTTCCGACTTCTAAATCCAAAAAAAATCGTGGTTTATCCTCTACATGTGATTTAGATGTCCAGAATATGATTACTTCTTCTTCAACATGTGATTTTAAGTCTCAAAACGATACTTTCTTTCATGAAACAAGTTCTAAGAAATCCTTGACTAACACGATTGATACATCAACTAAAAATAAAGCAAGATGGATACTTTCCTGGAAATTGAGTTTCTGATTTGTGGAAGAAAGTGGTACAGTTGTGTTCCCCGTCGCGTGATCTACGACTTGGTGGTGGTGGCGGTGCAAACGGCTGAGGTTTCGGCCTTGAATTTCTTGGGAAGCTTTCCCACTTCTTCTCGAATGGTCGTTCTTCGATTTTTCTTTTCTTAACCCTAGAGGACAACTCCTAAAGGCTGATATAACCTTGGGAAATTCGTGGGTTTATTTGCCCAAAAATACGAAATGTCCATAATACCCTCTCGGGATACTAATTAGGCTTAAAAACTCCCTGAGTCCCAAACTAAATCCTCGTGTACATTATTTTGACTATCTCGACCCTTTCGGACACATTGGAGCACTCGAAATGACCATACAGGCGACTTAAAATTCATTCACTTTTAATACTCATAAATTAATCCCGACACGACATAGGCGCATCCCGATTTAACTTTCATAATTATCAAATTATACACTCATGATAATTTAGTAAATTCAATTATACATATTACTTTATCCACTCAGTAATATTCAACAAATTCCCAATAATTAATAACTCTCATCACGCTAGTGAATATTTAATATAATTTCTGAATTAATATTAAATTAATATCTCAATTTAAATTTAATAAATCCCCAATTTAAAAGTCGTAAAAATATGGGGTATTACATATATATATATATATATATATATATATATATATATATATATCAAAAGATATAAGAGATACAAGAAACGGGTCAGAGCCCGAGTTTTAAAAATGATTTAGCAAGTATTTAAAACTGGTTCTTAAAACATGTCTTATACGCATGTTAGTTTTCGAACTCTCACATGAGTTTCTCACCCCTCATCTATTGTGCACGCTTAACGTACATCTAATCTCCTCCTAGTTATACCACCCAGTCTAACTACTCAGAAACCATACTAACACAAATTATGCTCACTAGTAGTATTCCTGTATCTCCTATACAATATGCTATTCAAATAGTTTATCTCACATACTAAGTTTCATTATTATCCACTAAGATTATTTTATTTCTCATTTTCACTTTATCTACTAATTTCACAAAGTATAAAGTTCCCCAAGTACACTCATATATATATATAGTCTCAGAATCCCTATATATATACACTAATCCTGCACCCTTAGGTTAAAAGCACTTGGCGCAATGTAATGATTATTATTATCACGAAGTTTACTAATTTCACACAATAGAAATATTCACAAGTTCATACATATATATATATATATATATATATATATATATATATATATATACTAATCCTGCACCCCCGGGCTAAGACCCATTAGTGCACCTATCAAGAGAATCCTGCATCCCCGGGTTAGCACCCATTAATGCACTTATCAATAATAATTCAGCACCCCCGGGTTATCACCCATTTAGTGCGCCTAATAATAATCACCCTTTGTACCCCAGGGTTATCACCCATTAGTACACCTAATAATAATACCCTTGTACCCCCAGGTTATCACCCATTATTACACTTAACAATAGAGTTTCTGCACCCCTGAGTTATCACTCATTAGTGCGATTAACTATAAGATTCTTGCATCCCCAGGTTACCACCCATTAGTGCTCTTAACAATAATATCACATAATAGGCATACACAAATCCTATTATAATTTATAGGTATTTCTCGAACCTACATATATACTTCTCATACGTATTTTACTCTCAACACTACATATAGTATAAATATTTAGATTACTATCTCTCTCGTAATGTCCAAGGTACATTTTCTCTATACCAAAATAATTAAAGTATTAATTCCCACATAATTTCTCGAAATTATGTCTTGTTTAAGTTTATGATCAGGCAGTTTCTCTCACTCCAATAAGCCGATAAACTCAAAACTTGACTCTAAGAAAATTGCCAAAAATTCACCCTATCACTCGAACAAGATGGCAATGTCATTGGAATGACTGCCATGTGTCGCTCGAGCGACTTCGCGCGAGATACCAATCTCGTTTGAACGACTTCGAGCGACTTCGCCTGAGACCTACTGTTTCATCTTCTTCACAGAATTTCAGCGATTTCTACCATATTTGAACCTAAAAACCTTTAAGATTAAACAACCAACACCTCATCATCATTACCCATCAACACATATCATATTATAAATCATTTCTAACATCCTAGGATCATTAATTCGTCATTAATCATCAAAATTATATAAAATCCCCAAATTAATTCACATGAACCCTAGTTTTTAAAATTTTAATTAAAGAACCTAATGATCCCATATTCGTTCATAAATATATGATTGAATTTCATAGTTTATCCTCTACATACATGAAGGAATATCAAAAACTAATTAGCCCAGCCTCTAATCATCATTTAATCTCCAATTTTCACCCAATTAACATGTAAATCATGATTAATTTCACCTACACTAACATGAGTATGATTATTGCTAAAAGAAAGCAAGTAATAATCGCTTGCCTCGAATATGATGGTCTGATCCGTTGGTGATGTTGGTATATATGCGTTCCTCGTCTTCCGATCTATACGATGGTGGTCATGGCGATGGAAGATGACGCCTAAAAGATTTGGCTTTTTGGGATTTGCTCTCCCTCACTCTCTGTGACCCTCTCTTGAGTTATGCGAATGTGAGCCCTAATTTCTCCCCCGTAACTGATAAAATAAACTCCTAATTTTCGTCCATTTAATTCCTTCAAAAATTAAAATTACAAATTTACCCCTATGGGGTGCCGGTTTGGCCTAAAATCTCCCGGAGTCCAAATAAAATACCCGGGTAGTGTTTTCTCACTATCTCAACCCTCTCGGATTCAACGGCGCACTCAAAATGACCATACGAGTTGATAAAAATAAATTATCTTTTTATCCCAATCAATTAGTCCCGACACGACTCACACGCGCGTCAGACTTAAATTACCAAACTATCGTATTTCTCACTTTCGACAATTTATCAAATATCATAATTCCATATCACATATCACACAGTAATATTTAATAATTCACAACAATAAGTATTAACCCTTGGAACGCTAGTTAATAATTATTTTAATCCGAATTAATTAACAATTAAATTCTCGCTTTTTAATTCAATTAATCCAACAATAATAATAAATTCCATAATTATTTAAATCATCAAAAACACGGGGTGTTACATACTTCCCCCCTTAAAACGGAATTTCATCCCAAAATTCGGAAAAAGTATAGTAAGTACAAATAATGTTGTGTATTAGTTGCGCATCGCATCATTTCTCTCCCAAGTAAAGTATTCCGTACCACCCATATAGTATGCTATCGAATACCCTTAATAATGAACACTCCACATGTGTTTGTTTTAAACTCCAGGTTACCCTATCATGTAGGCTCCTACCTAAGACTTACCGTTTAAGTTCCACTACTTACTATACTTCAGATATTCACTATCTAGCCTTCTACTATTTGCACCTTAGTAGATTTGTCATCCTTTCAGATACATACGACTTCGTCTCGTGTCTTCGTACAAGTAAATTGGTTGTGCAATATATATTTCACACAATATATACGATAGTATCATTTTTTCTCCAATATTTGTAATCATAACTAGTCCTGCACCTTTAACTATCAAGTAAGACAACAACAAAGTTTACCATGCCATACTTCTACTGGCACTTTGCCCGAACATGAACTTATAGGAGTTATTTGGACACAAACTCCACTAGTGGAAGGTAATACTCAAATCCTCCATTAAGATCTCAGGGTCCACATAATATTTGCTCCCCAGCATCTGATTTGACTGCTTGTCCTGCCCATCCCTCTGTGGTAAGTAGGTCATACTCAATCGCATCTCGGTACCAATGGCTTCACTATCTCGGCTACATAAGGATTCTATGCATACTGTCCCGTAGTATGATCATCCCAATTGGCATAACGTGAGCTACTTCACTCCACCGTTCCTTATCACATATATAGGATCGTGACCACTCTAGAAATTAGTACTTCATGAGAAGATCCTTGGGAATAATCTACCATTCACTGGTGGAAGAAACCTCTGCTGGTTTCATATTTGTCCACCGTTTTTCGAATAGTCAGGTGACACACTGTAAGATGAACTTTGCAATATTACCCTACGTCATAACCCATCAACACTATTATTTGTATCCTGATACATTTTGTACTCTCTTGAATAAATTTCAATTTATCTTAAAACTTAAGTCTCTGACAAATCCTAGTGAATAAGCTTCGGCTTACCCGACTACATGTTATCGAATTCACATGCTAATCGTAATCCACTACTTGATTCAATCACCTAGGGCGCCCATACAGCCTATGCCTTGCGCGTTATTGTGCAAATGACATGTAATTTTCTTACTTCAATTATTGCACACTCAGTATGCTGATGTAGTAGGAGTTCACTCAACCTCCCCACTAGTCATAATTTATTCACTCCTTCAATGACATCATTTTTCTAATCAGAATGATACTAAGACGAGGCGACTCTACTGCCTTAAGTCATAAAAGAATTATCAACTCTCAATTTCATTCTTTTATAGGTACAATAACCAACGTACAAAACTTATGTATTATCGACCAAACTTCTCTCCACTCCAGATGTTTGCTAGTTTCATGCGTGGGATGTCTCGCAAAGCAAAATCCAATCAAGGAACCCTCCGGATACATTACTATCTAACCTAGTCGGTTGTCATGATCCGTAAGAACCTCAGTCCATTTTATATACCTCTCTACAATCTCTCTATTTTGACATAAAAGTCTATTCGTCCACTCTCATGTCCCTAAAAATAACATGAAGCAAGGCGCTCTCACTATCCCAAGTAAAGAACACAAAGTATCCTAAGTATCCTTAGTAAAATAAATTCCTACGCACGGGAATCACATATAACTAGACAACATACTCGCTGAGGTCTATAATACCATGAAATTTTTATATATTCATATATCTAGGCCCAACCCCATTTCAGGTGGAGCCGCACAAAATTAAGATCACTTCCCCAGGAGTATCTGACACGATAGTTATATAACTCAATTTACTATCGTTTAACCATACATAATTTAATCACTAAACATTACCATAATAAACTCTACTAAATATGACTTAATGCAGTAGTAAATTATAACAACAAAACATATTCTTAGGGCCCACCTGGTTCACTCACGGGAAACATCAAAATGCCCTGCTAACAACGAGAAATATTCTTGTAATAAGACTGTTAAAACTAACATTCCCACTAAACTCGACCCGCACACGAAGTTTAGGGTTTCAAATTTACATATAAGTTGTGACACACCTATGTTACTCAAATTAATCCTTTACTCACAAGGATGGAGAAAAACCTTATCAGTCTCGCCTAATCACAGGGTCCCTGCACGTGGCTACCAACACGACCCATGACCATTTGCAATCTTTATGCATCTAGGATTCCATCCAATAGTTGTCCCCTCATATCGTGGACAATTTATTCCATCCTATGGATTTCACGCTCCTTATTGAAATGTTGGACCAAAATCTCTAGGCCTAAATTATGGATTTAATGACTTCCCGTTTACATCCCGGGCCCCATCGACCCTGACATACTGTATGCCACTTTTAACGAGGACTCTACTAGCCCAGCCTGAACCCATCACTCTCGGGTGTAAATTTTCGTGGGCCTAATTCTCTTGACCTAAATTCCTTCGCTGGAAGTATCACTCCTCCAGTTGTTATGCCTAACTGTCACGGTTACCATTTCTAATCTTATAGTTCTACTTTCTTCCCATAGAGAAAGTTCACGAGCCATTTCCTCGTCACTAGTCCCACTAACCATTTTGGAATGTCCTTCTCTCGGACCGACCGTCTTAACTCACAATTGTTCTTCCATTTTCTTTTTGGCTATGCTGGCCTTTCGGAACTCTAGTTGGCCCCCACAGCTCTTATTGACTTCATCGCCACTTGTAGGAAGTTAGTCACTTTAAAATTATATAACTGAGTTCCCTATTGGGTATACTCTCTTGTGGTATCTCACTAACACTATTAAGTTCAGTTCTGCCTTTCGGCCAGATTCTCTAACCCTCTCTACTCCCTTCTCATGGAAGTATTGCAATAACTTGTCAGTGTATAACCTTGACGACATCGACATTAGTCATTCTAGCTAGTTTTCTAATCCATGCTTGTACACATGGTCCTTCTTTAACTATAATCCCTTATATAATTTTATTTCCCCTTTCTAGGTATGAAGTTCATTATGAAATTCAATCTTTCTCTCACGATTGGTCTCTAGCTTACTCACAGTGCTAATTTTCAAATTTTCACTTGTATTTCTATTACAACCTCAAATGGAAGACCTCACGGTCAAATCGTACTCAAATTTCTCTTTAAATTATAAACACATTTTCTACACGTGGTGATTGACTCTGTTCACTTTATGTTACTTCTAAGATCTATAACTTTAACTCTAAATTTTATTCTGAGTGTCTTCACACTCCACTCTACACTATTGCCTTCGGATTTTCTTCGTCCGTTGGCCTTTTACAATTTCTCTCTTTCTTCTCTGCATCTTCACCGATGGTTTTCACAAGAGTCCCTCCGATTTCCCCCTTTTTGATTACGATAGGTGGTCCTGAAATCATTCCACCGTTACCTACGACTGTGACTTGGGAACCCATCCTTCTCGAGCAATGGTTTCTATTATCACTTACTTAATTAATCCTCATTGTGATTTTTTTCATGATCACTCTTTCCCGATTACTCTGTCTTTCGTTGGGTTTCTTCTCCTGAGGTCCTTTTTACAGCCCTCGTTGATCATCCTAAAATATTTGGTGTTAGAATCACATAAAATTTCATATAATGAGTCACATCCATTATAATTCGTAGCACGAGAACGTAAGTCGCATACGTAAGGGAACACAAGAATCCTATCATAAGGTTCTACATCAAAGAACGATATGCTAAAACGCTATAAGCCGCATAGATCCTAAAAGACTCTAGAACTTGATGCTCTGATACCACCTTTGACACCCCGCCCAATTAAATAAAGGTTGATCAGTCTTGTACCAATTTAAAACAGAGTGTTCAGTTGATTCATTCTTAGCATCACTGTCGAAAAAGTTTTTAACATATTAATCACCTAATATAAAATTAAGTTAGGTGTCAAAACATTTTCAATTTTAATAAAACCAAGTAAATCCATTTTCTTTCAATCTTAAACTATAAACCATTCGCCACACATAGGAATATAATAAATACTGAGCATGAGTCAAGTACTGAAATAAATAAGACTGGGAAAAACCTCCCAGTTCAAAACTCTAAACCATAAAGTAAACTGAATACAATATCTCAGATCAAAGACTCGAAATGAGCGACACATGCCCTAAATGATAAGTCTAGATGAAACTAAATGAAGAAGATAGATGCGTGTACTGCAAAGACCTACAGCTTCCATAATACCTGCAGCACGTCTGACACTCCAATCTCTAATTCTGGTACACCTGTGGCTGATCACCTGATATAATATATATATATATATATATATATATATATGTATAGCAAAAGAGATAAGAGATACAAGAAATGGGTCAGAGCTCGGGGTTTAAAAATGATTTAGAAAGTATTTAAAACTGGTTCTTAAAACAAGTTTTATATGCATGTTGGTTATCTAACTCTCACATGTGTTTATCACCTCTCATCTATTGTGCACGCTTAACGTACATCTAATATCCTCCTAGTTATACTACCCAGTCTAACTAGTCAGAAATCATACTAATACTAACTATGCTCACTAGTAGTATTCCCGTATCGCCCATATAATACGCTATTCAAATAGTATATCTCACATACTACGTTTCATTATTCCCTATTCGAATGGTTAATCTTTTATCCACTAAGATCATTTTATTTCTCATTTTCACTTTATCTACTAATTTCACAAAGTAGAAAGTTCCCCAAGTACACTCATACATATATATAGTCTCATCATCCCTATATATATACACTAATCCTGCACCCTTAGGTTAAGATCACTTGACGCAATGTAATGATTATTATTATCACGAAGTCTACTAATTTCACACAGTAGAAATATTCACAAGTTCATATATATATATATATATATATATCCTTGTACCCCCGGGTTATCACCCATTAGTACACTTAACAATAGAGTTTCTGCACCCCCGAGTTATCACTCATTTGTGCGCTTAACTATAAGATTCTTGCACCCCCAGGTTACCACCCATTAGTGCTCTTAACAATAATATCACATGATAGGCATACAAACATGCTGAGGTGGAACGTCTAAAGATAGCCTTGGATGAATCTGAGAATAAAGTGAAGTATAGGGACATGGACATTGCTAATCTCCAGAAGGACCATACCTCTACCCTGAAGGCTAAGGATGACGTTCTTCAACAAAAGTTTGATGTTGTAGTGAAAGCTTCCTTTGAGGATACCTCTGAGAAGATCTTGGTCGACTACAAGGTCTCGGACAAATTTATAAGCTTCGGCTTTGAATACCTTGAAAGAGGTGCTAAATCTACTAGTAAATGGGCAGCCATCAAAGAAAAGGAGTCAAAGAGTTTGACAGCCTTGGACTTCATTGGTCTAGGCTACGGTAACCCTCAATTTGCTCAGGCCTTGCAAGGGGTTAAGAAGGAAGATATTACTCCTGCAGAGACCGCACCACTAGAGGTTACAGAGACTGAGGACGTTAACCCTCAAGATGATGGGGTTGAGGTTACCAACGTCGGACAAAATGATGAGGCTGAAGTTACCAACCCTTTAGTTGCAGACACCTTGGCCATGATTTGTGAAGCTTTACACTTGCAATATTTATTTCTCATCTGTAACCGTTTGTAACCTCTGATAACATTCTCTTACATGATTTGACTTGTAATTCTAACTTCTTCATGCTATATCATCCTCTTCAGAGGATTTTTCTTCTTTTGATGAATGCTCCTTTGAATAGTTTTTATATGTCATACGATGGTGTTTGTATTAAGGTCTGAAGTCTCAACATCATAGTGTCTTCATTAATTTCATCAAATTAATGATATTTAAGGTCTGAGGTCACCAAAATATAATATTTCACCTCAGTCCCTGTCACCAAATTATGATGTTTTAAGGTCTGAGGTCATAAAACTAAGATGTTACCCTAAAAAATTTCACCAAATTAATGATGTTTAAGGTCTGAGGCCATCCAAATATGATGTTTCACCTCAGACCCTATCACTAACTTGATGTTTTAAGGTTTGAGGTCATTAAACTAAGATCTTACCCTCATAAATTTCACCAAATTAGTGATGTTTAAGGTCTGAGGTCATCCAAATATGATGTTTTCCTCATAAATTTCACCAAATTAATGATGTTTAAGGTCTGAGGTCATCAAAATATTATATTTCACCTCAGTCCTTGTCACCAAATTGATGTTTTAAAGTCTGAGGTCATCAAACTAAGATGTTACCCTCATAAATTTCACTAAATTAATGATGTTTAAGGTCTGAGGTCATCAAACTAAGATGTTACCCTCATAAATTTCACCAAATTAATGATGTTTAAGGTCTGAGGTCATCCAAATATGATGTTTCCCTCATAAATTTCACCAAATTAATGATGTTTAAGGTCTGAGGTCATCCCAATATGATGTTTAACCTCAGACCTTATCACCAAATTGATGTTTTAAAGTCTAAGTCATCAAACTAAGATGTTACCCTCATAAATTTCACCAATTTAATGATGTTTAAGGTCTGAGGTCATCTAGATATGATGTTTCACCTCAGACCTTATCACCAAATTGATGCTTTAAAGTCCGAGGTCATCAAACTAAGATGTTACCCTCATAACTTTCACCAAATTAATTATGTTTAAGGTCTGAGGTCATCAAAGAAAGATGTTATCCTCATAAAATTTACACAAATTAATGATGTTTAATGTCTGAGGTCATCCAATTATGATGTTTCACCTCAGACCTTGTCACCAAATTATGATGTTTAAGGTCTGAGGTCATCAAACTAAGATGTTACCCTCATAAATTTCACCGAATTAATGATATTTAAGGTCTGAGGTCATCTAATCATGATGTTTCACCTCAGACCTTGTCACCAAATTATGATGTTTAAGTTCTGAGGTCATCAAAGTAAGATGTTATCGCCATAATTTTCACCCAATTAATGATGTTAAAGGTCTGAGGTCATCAAAGTAAGATGTTACCCTCATAAATTTCACCAAATTAATGATGTTTAAGGTCTGAGGTCACCAAACTAAGATGTTACCCTCATAAATTTCACCAAATTAATGATGTTTTAGGTCTGAGGTCATTAAACTAAGATGTTACCCTCATAAATTTTACCAAATTAATGATGTTTAAGGTCCGAGGTCATCCAATTATGATGTTTCACCTTAGACCTTGTCACCAAATTATGATGTTTAGGTCTGAGGTCATCTAATTATGATGTTTCACCTCAGACCTTGTCGCCAAATTATGATGTTTAAGGTCTGAGGTCACCAAACTAAGATGTTACCCTCATAAATTTCACCAAATTATTGATGTTTAAGGTCTGAGGTCAGCCAATTATGATGTTTCACCTCAGACCTTATCACCAAATTGTGATGTTTAAGGTCTGAGGTCACCAAACTAAGATGTTACCCTCATAATTTTACCATACAAATAATCCAAACAAAGTATTGACACATGAACTACTCTTTTGATTAATATTCTCTTCATAACATGATACATTTACATAGAAATAATTGCAACATCATATGTTGTACTTCTTTAAGTGATCAGCATTCTAAGGATTGGGGAAAGGTTCCCCCTCGAGATTTTAGCCGGTAGGTACCCGGTGCAACCTCATCGATAACTTTTTAGGGACCATGCCAATTCGAGTGAAGCTTTTTTATCTTCTGTAACATCTTCTTCAGCACACCAGGTCTCCTACAAATATAGGTCTTTGATTTCACCCTTTGATTATAGAACTTTATTATTCTCTGCTGGTAGGCTGCCTATCTGATCTCAGCATCTTCCCTCCTTTCCTCAATCAGATCTAGGTCGAGTCTTCTCTCATCTCCATTCTTCTCGGGGTCATAGGCATGAACTCTGTGAGTGGGGAGTCCTACTTCTGTAGTATGACGACTTCTGAGCCATGTGCTAATATAAATGGGGTCTCCCCCATTGGTGTCGTTACCATTGTTCTGTAGGCCCATAACACTGTATAAACCTCTTCTGTCCATCTCCCCTTGGCCTCTTCTAATCTCTTCTTAATCCCATCGAGGATTGTTCAGTTCGTGACTTTGGTCTGCCCATTTACCTGGGGTCAGCCCAGAGAAGAGAAAAATTGCTTGATCTCGACTCTCTCGCAGTATTTCTCCAAGGAAAAATTCTTGAACTGGGTTCTTTTGTCTGAGATAAGGGTGTTCAGAAGACCATGCCTGCATATGATGCTCTTCTAGATAAACTGGAAGTTCTTCTGCTCTGTAATCATGATCATTGGCTCAGCCTCTACCCACTTGGCGAAGTAATCAATCGCTACTATCAGAAATTGGTAATTATTCGCAGCCCTTGGCAATGGTACCACCAAGTCAATCCCCCATACCATAAATGACCAAGGGGAACTGATCGATATCATAGGTTTATGAGGGATAGTGGAGAATCTCTGGCACTTGTCACACCTCTTCACATAGGTTGCAGCGTCTTTAGCCAAAGTAAGCTACCAGTACCCCTGCATAATTATCCTTTAAGCTAAAGATCTTCCTCCTATGTGACTGGAGCAAGAACCCTCGTGTATATTCCGTAGGACACGGGGGACCTCTGTGGGATGGACACATCTGAGAAGAGGCAGTAGAAATCCTTTCTTATATAGGATATCTCCTATTATTGAGAACTTTGCAACTCTATACCTCAATTTCCTCCTTTCTAACTTCGATTCCGTAAGCTTTCCCTCTCTGATATATCTGATGAGGGGGTCCATCCATGAGTCTCCTAGGTTCAAGTTGAGGCAAGAGCTGTCAATCTCTTCATCCTCAATGGTCGGTTTGAGCAGGATTTCAACTAGTACTGTCCTTCTGATGCTTGTCCTTATTGCTAAAGCTATCCTTGCTAATGCATCTGCATGACTGTTGTCTTATCGAGGGACCCTATTTATATTTACCTCTTTAAATCCTCCTAGCATCATTCTTACCCTCTTCAGGTATTTCTCCATCCTATCATCCTTGGCCTCATACACTCCAAGTATCTGGTTGATAACCAACCTCGAGTCGTTGTGAAGTAAGAGTCAGCCAACTCTAAAGGATTTTGCTAAGGAAAGGCCTGCTATCAAGGCCTCATATTCTGACTCGTTGTTTGATGCTTTGAAGTTGAACCTTAGTGTATATTCAACATCGGTACCATTCGGAGCTGATAGTATCAGCCCTGCATCGCTTCCACTTTCGCAAGAAGACCCATCAGCGAAGAGGTTACAAACATCTTCATCTGAAGAGAAGTGACCCTTTGACAAGGCTCCTTGCTTTAAAAGTTATTTGTCTTCCTCATTCTCAGCCACTCTTCTTATGGATCTGTCGGACACAACCTCTTCCGGGTCCCGAAAGACGTTACTGTTTGATTCCTTTGTGATCTCTGGATTATTCTCAACCTCGTACTCTTCTAATGTGAACTCAGTAACAAAGTCTGCGAGTGCCTTCCCTTTAATGGCCACCCTTGATTGATAAATAAGGTCATACTCTCCTAGCTCGATGGCCTAGGTCATCAATTTTCTTGACTTATCAAGCTTGTAGAGGACTTGCCTTAGTGGGGAGTCAGTGAGGATGACCATAGAGTGGGCTTAGAAATAGGGTTTCATCTTCCTGGAAGCGTGTATCAAAGTGTAGGCCAACTTCTCCATCCAAGGATAGTTATGTTCAGACCCCTGAAGGGCCTTACTATTGAAGTATACAGGCCTTTGTATCCCATCGTCTTCCCGTACTATGGCTACGCTTATAGCTGACTCTGAGACTGCAAGATAAACATACAACTTTTCTCCCAAAATGGGCTGAGATAAGAGTATAGGGGACCCAAGGTAGGACTTAGGCTCCTTAAAGGCCTTGTCACACTCTTCATCCCACTCGAAGGCCTTTCTAAGCATCTTGAAAAATGAAATACACTTGAAAGTGGCTCTAGAAACAAACATGTTGAGTGCTACAACTCTTCTAGTGAGCCTCTGAATGTCTTTTATACTTCTTGGTGTCTTCATATCAAGCAAAGCCTTGATCTTTTTGGGGTTGGACTCTATTCCCCTCTAATTGACGATGAATCCAAGAAACGTTCTAGCTCCTACTCTGAAGACACACTTGGTAGGATTAACCTTCATCCTGAATAAGTCCACGGTGTCAAAAGTTCTTTCCAGGTCGGCTACATTAGTGCGGGCCTTCAAGCTCTTCGTCAACATATCATCTATATATACCTCCATGGTCATGCCAATTTGATCTTCAAACATCTTATTTATAAGACATTAATACGTGGACCCTGCATTCTTCATGCCGAAGGGCATGACCTTATAGCAATAGATCCTACTATCTGTGATGAAGGTTATCTTTTTTGAGTCTTTAGAATCCATGAAGATTTGATTGTAGCATGAATACGCGTCCATGAAGGTCATAAGTTCGTTCCCTGCCGTGGCATCTACTATTTGATAGATCTGAGGTAAGGGATAGCTATCTTTAGGGAAAGACTTGTTAAGGTCAGTGAAGTCTACGCACATCCTCCATTTTCCGTTGGCTTTGGTCACAATGACAGCGTTTGATAACCACTCTCGGTATCTGACCTCCCTGATGAATACTGCCTCTTCCAACTTTCTTACCTCTTCCCTGATGACATCATACTTTTCCGTGGAGTAAACTCTTCATATTTGTTTGATTGGATTAGCATCTTCGGCCATGTTAAGTTTGTGGCACATAAGCTTCGGGTCGATGCCAGACATGTCTGCGTGGCTCCAAGCGAAGACACTCTGCCTCTTCTTCAAAAATCTTATTAGCTCTTCTTTGATCTCGAGTATTAGGAATTTGCCGATTTGGATGATTTTTTTGGTTCGTCCTCATTGAGGACGATAGATTCCACCTCTTCCGCGACCTCTCCTTCCTTCAATTTTATTTCATCCCTAAGGTCAAGTGTATCAATGTTATATGTGGTTGTTTCCCTCTTATAGGCATCTCTCTCTTCTGCTGAGTTGAAGTAGCATTCTCGTGCTGAGGTCTAATCACCCTGCACTTCCCCTACCTCATATGGGGTCAGGAATTTTAGCATTTGGTGGACCCCCGATGGAATGGCCTCAAACTCCTTAAGGGCTACTAGTCCTATGATGAGGTTATATGCCAAGAAGACGTTTTCATCCATAACAAAAAAATTAATCTTCCAGGTCAACCTCTTAGGCCACTCATCCCCCATTCGTACATCCATCTCATACATGCCTAAGGGGTGGACTTCCTCTCCGCTGAAGCCAATCAACGGATGATGATAGGGTACCATCCTAGCTCTGCTGAGGCCTAGGCTCTTAAAACAGGGCGAGAACATTACATCTGCTGAGCTTCCTCCATCTACGAGGATTCTATGTACCTCACATCCATGCACTCTTATTGTAATTACCAAAGGTTCATCATGTGGAGCTAAGATACCTTTAAAATCAAGTTAGGAGAACCCAACTATTACAGTATTCATATCTGCCTTCTTCCTTTTCTGCTTAGCCTCTAAAGATTCCAGATTCACAACCTCCACTTTGGTCACCGACTTGGCCTCTGCCATATGAACTTTATGGTTAGCTACTTTAGAGCCACCCCCTGATAGTCCTTCATATATGGTGTTGACACCGAAGGAGATCATTCCAAACCTCTTCAAAGGGGCATTATCATCATTCGGTGGGAGGTCTGGATCATCCTCATCATCGCCATCTGAGTCATTATCTCTTCTTGCTGGGGTTTCATCTCGACATCTGTCATTTCTCTTCTTTATATGGTCATATCTTCCCCTCTTAAGAGCCTTACTGTCGACATACTTCCTCAATTTTTCGGACTTCAACATTTTATTGATCTCATCTTTCAAAACGAAGCACTTGTCTGTCACATGGTCGTGGTCTTGGTAGACCTCACACCATTGGTTTTTGTTCCTCTTATGTGGAGGATCCTTCAGCTTCTCCATCCATCTCAGAGATCGGTCATTCTTGATCTCAGTGAGGATGTGTTCACACCTCATAGTTAGAGGAGTATAATGGGAAAACTTGTCATCTGTAGACCTCTTTTTCCCGTCTTTCTTTCTTTGGAACTTCTCACTGCCACTTTCGTTCTCATCCTCATACTTTGCGACCATAGCCTCTTCAGCGTTCATGACCTTTCCCGTGGTTTCCAATAGCACTGCCATGGACTTGGGAGGGTCTTTCGCAAGTTTCCATAGAAACTTCCCCTTCTGGAGTCTCCCTATGAGGGTTGTCATGGCTATATTCTCTTCATAGTTTTCAACCTCTAATTTTTCTTTGTTGAATCTAGCAATGTAGTGTCTTAGGCTCTCATTCTTTCCTTTCTTGACATACAACAGATGGGTGGGCTTCTTTTGAGGTATTACCCCAAAACAAAAATTATGAATGAACCGTTCAGCCAAGCCCTTAATGTTCTTAATTGAGTTCTTCGGAAGAGAGGTAAACCAGATGTGTGCAGCTCCCATCAAAGTCCCAAAGAAGGCTCGACACTTCATCTCATCTGGGATTGAATAAATATCCACCACGAACTGGTACATATCAATGTGATATACAGGGTTAGTACTACCATCACACTTGGGAGACACCGTAGGTGGCTTGAATTTGACAGGGGTTGGGAAGCTCACTATTCTGTCCATGAATGGGGAACCCTATGAGAAACCTCTTTGCAAGCGGCCTCGACTTTTGATGAGGTCCCATATCTTCTTTTCAAGACATTAAATATAGTCATTCCATGGCTTTGCAACATCGGCCTGGCCGAGGTTGTCCCCATCCACCTCCAAGGGGTGAACTGAGGGTTTCCCAGCCACTACACAATGTCAGTTGTTAACCTCCTCTTGATCCCTGTCTCGGCCATGTTGGGGTCCGCCATGATGAGGCCGATGTGCCCTGTCCTCCCTTTATGAGCCTGCAACACTTTTTAACCTAGATAACCTCTACCTCAGGTCATTTACTGGGCCGAGCCTTTCAAAGGCCGACCCTATGCTCAAGCAATCCTCTCTACTGGTCATCACCATCTCTTTTGTCCCCATAACCTCAACTTTGGTGGATAGGACGTACAGTGTTGTTCGAAATATCATATGGATCCCAGCATCCCTCTGGAGCATCTTTCGCCTCCATATCGTCATACATATCCTTAGGGCAAGGGTGACATTCCCTCTCCAGACATAAATGCCTAGGGTCAGCAACGTCCCTCCTCTGTTGAGGTGTAGGTTAGTCTTTTCGCGATCCCAAGGGTGGTCCCCTGGCTTTGGGGTTGAGCCGCCACCGGAGTGATCATCTCCGGTGAGACCCCAGGTGGCCTTATTATATTTTGATCGAGCTGTGCAAACTGCTCCTACATCGCTTCTTGCGTCGCAGCCAAAGATCTCAAGGTTGTAGCCACCTCATCCATTTCAGACTGGGGTGGTGCCTGGCTGTAACTAGGCCCTCCAGCACCAGGTGGTGAAGGAGGTGTTGGTAACTCCGGTGCCATATGTTAAAACTAAAGATCTTGTAAGAAGGTGAGCTTAATACCTTAAGGTACGTCTTTCAATGGTGAAATAGTCCACACAAAGGGTGAGGCCTAGTTCACCACTAGAGTCTCCGGTGAGGTTAAGCTTTGAAAGGAAGAGTTATGTCTTCTCGTTCCCACAGACAGTGCCAAAATGATGATGCTAGAAATAACACCACCCTTCAAGAATGATGATGGGGGAAATAGCACCACCCTTCAAGGTGTTTCTGAGCTCAAATCAGTGATAATATTGGCAGCTCAAGTATATACTAAATATAAGAGATTGAGATGAGGAGAAGATGATGAACACCAATATATAAGTGGCTCAGCCAATTAATCCTACGTCCACTGTGAAAGTGAGTGAATAAAGTCACTAAATAGGGAACTAACGGCCATAAATACAATCTCTCAAACTTTCTCTCTCTATTGTATAATTGATAGAGTTTAACTAAGGTTGTCATTTCGAATCTTTCTCAAGGTAGGAGAAGACAAGTATATATAATGTTTGGGGGGTGTAATGTGCCCCCCATGCATGCAATGAGCATGTGTGTATTGATCTATCCAATCTATTGAAGACATCTATCATGTCACATGTAGAGAATGATGATGAAATATTCCCCCACATGAGGGGATTGACTTGGCTACAACTGATTTTACCCACGTGTTCCTATCCTTGCATACGCCTACAAATGCTCGGCCTTGTCCTTGACTGGTACAACCTCGTCCTCCAAGAGTACGAGGTCGGTGAAGTCTGACCGTTATTTCATCCGAGGTTATTCATGATGACCTCGGCCAGGTAGGTTGGTCGAGATTAGGTCGAAAGAGTAGTAACGTCGGCCTGGGCCGATGATAGGGATTCCAGATGGTTCCCCCATGTAACACTTCTGATCTCGGTCATTGACTGTAACGTCGAATGAGGTCGATACTGCTGTTGGAGGGTGGCTGAACGCGCGAGTCCTTACAGACCTTGGTTGATGCCCAGTCGAGGTTGATGTATGAGGTAGATGTCGGTTGTGGATGACCTAATAGATAACCGACCCCATGAGTTATGAAGACCTCGGTTATTGCCTGATTGTGGGGTAACTAGTAACATCGGCCGTAGTCGACCTTATGTTGGACGAGATTTCTGATTATCAGTCTTGAGCCCTTGTTACCTCGGCCGTCATGCTTGCCGAGGTTGGTGCCTATGAGATTTCAGGTACACTTTGAGTTGTTAGGTATATTTTTTAGGTTCGATACGATCATTGAGAGTAAGACTTGGACTATGGACCGACAAGGATAAACCGATGGAGTAGTGCATCGAAAAGTCAGGATTTGAGTTACGAAGAGAGTGAACGTTAATCCAATGAGTATACCAGTAGGTTAGAGATGGCTTAACTACTAAAATATATGGAGGGGTAACTAGGGCCCTTAGAGTTGTGTGAATACTCCATTAAAATGCGATAGTGAAATAAATTGTAAATTAATAAGTACGATGAATATTAGTGATGAAAATATTATGTACAAGCATTATTACTAGGTTGTGTGCATACCTACTGTATACAATACTTAGGTGGAGTGAATACCTAAAGTACATTTGGTTATACTAGGGTCGAGGTAGGATTCCAAACTAGTATGTGAAAATAATGTAATCTAAAGAGTATAGTGAATAAATAAGAGAAATACATTTACGTACGAGTATGATCATTAGGTTGTGTGTATACCTACTGAATTATATAGATAGTGTGACACCCTGCCTAATAAGATACCGGATGATCACTCCAATATTAAATTAAAACAAGAGTCTCATATGGATCATTCTTAGCATCACTGTCGAAAATCCATTTAATTACTAATAACCTATTAGGCCGGTGTCACAATTTTAACTTTACTACTCTTTTTAACGGCTGTAAATAAAACATCAACACAGTTTTGCGAAAATGAAACTGAATTTTAATAAAATAACCGAGCACTCGGTCAAAATATACAACCATATCGAATGTTGTGCTAAAAGAAAAAATAAATGCAATTGGACCATTGGCCCGAATGTGTATACAGTACCTCCTATCTAGAGTACAAAAATGGAAGCGTCTACTGAAAATCCTGCACGCATCCACAGCTTTTTCAGCAGACGTCTGACTTGAAAGAAGTGCCATCCAGGCGTCCCTGTGTCTGGACACCTATATATATATATATATATATATATATATATATATATATATATAATATAGCAAGAAAGAAAAAGTAGATAAATGGGTGAGAGCCCGAGTTTTGAAAATATTTAGCAAGTGCATAAATGCCTTATTTTTATAAAAATGTTGTATCTCATATTTAAGTTTGGCATCGCAATCCCATGAGATAACCATCACCTCTCCACTAATAGTGCACTCCTAGCGCATCCCTCTAAACATCCTAGTCCAGCTACCCAGCTAAACTAGTCTATCACCCAAACCACTATCTACCCTAGATAGTCCAAGTAATGTACTAAGGGCTAAACTTCACCCCAGTCTCAATGCTATGCCATGTTCGTGCATGGGGTGTCTCGCAAAGCGAAATCCAAACAAGGAACCCCCCGATACACTACTACGCGGCCCGTTCGATCGTCGAGATCCGCCAGTCCCTCAGTACAGAAAGATATTTATAAATATATATATACCATAAGAATTAATAATATTAGAGCACTAAGGATTAAACTTCTCCCCAGTCTCAACACGTTGCCATATTCGTGCGTGGGGTGTCTCGCAAAGAGAAATCCAAACAAGGAACCCCCTCCCAATACACTACTATGCGGCAAGGTCGGTCATCAGGATCCATTAGACCCTCGGTGCTCGATCCATCCATATATATATATATATATCTACTACTATAAAAGAGTTTAGTTGGTTTTGAAACATAAAATCTCTAAAATACCCTCATTTTTTGTAAACTCCCTCTTTTATCCCCTCCTAAAATCCCCTCCTAAACCTTGATGATAGAAATTCGTTGCTTCTTATGTATGAATGTAGAAATACGAGGTCCGAACTCCTTCATCAAATCAGAGGTCCATTTCCCTTCCTTCATCTTACATATTCATCTATTGCATTCATCCATTGTATCTATTCATTGAACCTTCGTCCGTACTCTCAAATGGTGTATATAAGATGTGTCTATTTCATTCAAGTGTCCTCCTCTATTTCCTTCTTTGCTTTCGGTTATCCTTCGAAAAATAGGTATGTACTTCTACTTCCCTCTATAATTTATCAGCTGTTGTTACAAAAGTTATTGGATTTTCATATTTTTACATTGGCAAAAAATGTGATTTACAGAAATGTTATTTGTTTTTCCGGTTTTTATATTGCCAAAAAATGTCATTTTCGGATGTAAATGTACTTTTTAATAATAAGTAAATGATATTTATAAATTATTTTGAGAAATAATTTTAAGGTCCAAACTGTACTCCTAAAACTTATTTTTACTTTCAGTTAGGAAAATATAAGTTTTAAGAAACTTATTGTTGTAAATGTTATTTTAAAAAATACAAGATTTATTCATATTTTTTGGAAAAAATGTAATTTTCCAAAAACTTACGGGTCTAAATGTAATTTTTAAAAATAAAAGTTTTATAGATCTTTTTAGGAAAACATGTTAAAGTTGTTTAGAATTTTATCCCAAATTTAAAATTCAGATAATATTTTCAAATTTTTTATTTAAAACAAGTATTTCATCCAAACAAATTTTATAGATTTTGATTTGTACGGTTTTAAAAAAATAAATATTTTCTACAATTAAATTAGCCTCTGCTATTAGGTCCCATATAGTTGAACTTGCACTGGATCTGGCAAAAGCGTGGAGTTACCTCCATTCTCTGAAGATCATTCATAGAGACGTGAAAAAAGAGAATGTGCTTCTTGACAATAAACGTACACCAAAGATCACTGACTTTTGGGTTGCCCAAATTGAGGCTTGAAATTCTGGTGAAATGACAGGCTATACTGTGACTCTTGGTTACATGGCTCCTGAGGTTTTCACTAGCAATCAATAACAGACTTGAACTGTTGTTTATGAGATCCTGAGGCCAGAGATACCCAAATGCTACCCAAAATCTCTTGCCAATGTGATGAGGCGATGCTGGGACAAAGACCCCAACAAGAGACCTGAGATGGAAGAAGTTGTCCATTTATTAGAAGACATTGATACCTCCAAAGGTGGAGGCATGATACCGCTTCATCAACCCCGCGGTTGCTTATGCTTCTTCAGGCACGGAGGGCGTTAATTGTTACTCTCAGACCAAAATTTAGACATTTGGGGATGTTGAATTTGATATTTGTCGTTTTAAGTTCTATGTCTACGTCTGTTATGCTGATATTGGTATTGTCTATCGGGATTTTTAATTTGATATTGTTATTTAAGATGGTTCCTGGAAAACCATTACAGCTGTATTGACTGGAAATGCTATTAATATCCTGAAATGATGGTGAATGAAAGTTATAATTTTGCTCAGTTGCAATACCATCTGCAAGTTTTCTTCTGGTTCAAAATTTAATGTCATATTTATCAGTATTCCCTTTTTCCTGGGGGATATACTTCACATTAACTGGTCCAGGAGATACATCATGCACCCTAAATTCTTCACCCTTGGCATGAGTTTCCACTGGATTATAATTATCATTCTCGGAAAAAGGATTGACATGCGTTTAATTAAAAGAGACTAAATAAAGTTTCTGGCCAACCTCGATTCATTTAATGTCATTATTGATGACTGCACTCGATTGAAGATTGATTGGAAAACACTTCATTCTCATGAAGTTGGAAAATGGGCGGAGAAAGATGGTAGATATTTGGTTTTACTTTTAGAGTTTTCTAAGGAATTAAATTCTAGCACCTGGGCAGACGCAATTCATTCAAATCCCTAAATTCTATAAACTAATCAACCCTACCAATAAATCTTATGTATAAGACCACAACGCAGATCGATAATTACAAATGCCTACATACAAATGGAATGTAAAATTGTTTTAAAACCTCATGTTATTCCATACAACCATATGCGCGCTGGAATTCATTGTCTTGGTACCTCATACTTACCCTAACAACTTACAAATAAACCTTGCGCACAGGGAATGCTCTTAGTATTGCAGCATTATGTTTTCTCCACACTTTGCAGAGCCATTGTTTGGAATAAGGGGGCATCCCTTGATTTTTCTAACAGATGTAAAACATTATGTTTTTATCCTAATACATTTTTTTCTAAATTATGTTAAATAAAAGTGATTGTGAAAGAATTATACTAAATGTTCGCATACTAGCAAATTCATTACATATCAGGTATTTTATCATATTGACATCAAATTTCTTTAATTTAATCATAAAATACAGTCATTTATATTTAATGTAATTCTTTGATTTCTTCTTCACTTCACTATTTTTTTTTCTCTAAACTCTTAGGTTTATTTATTTGGAAGATTATACATTTATTTTAAATCTTTCAGACACATCAATTCCCAAATTGTTACAAATGTCATCCGTTCCACCATCCAAAAATGTATCTGGCAAAACCAATACAAGGAAAAGACAGATAATTACTTGGTCACTTCGAGCCCAATTAAATTCTTACCAATATCAAGGTTAGCGAGAAATAACTAAATTATAGTTCACGCTTAAGTAAATCGTGTTACACTTATGAAATGAATATTTAATAATACAATTACTCTCATGTTAGGGGAAACCATATATGAACCTCTCTGCTCTACGTTGCTAGAACTGGAAGCAACTCCCGATTGCCATCACTGCAATGCTAAAATATTCCAATATGAAACCCCAACATTTTGTTGTCAAAAAGGTCAAATCTCCCTCTCTGAAACTTTGGTCCCCGAGGTTCTGTTTCATCTTTTCACATCTAATACTTATGAATCAAGAGAATTTCATGCTAATATCAGAGCTTACAATAGTATATTCGCCTTCACTTAATTTGGAGTTACTCTTGACAAGCAACTAGCTTCATCAAGATGTGGTGTATATACGTTTCGAGTTCAAGGCCAAGTTTATCATCATTTACCCTCATTGGACCCCACAAACAACCCCAGTTATTTCCAACTCTACTTCCACGACACTAGCAATGAGGTTCAAAACCGAATGGGAATCTTACCAACGTTATCCTTAAACGTTGATATAGTTGAAAAGCTCCTGAATGTACTAAATGAAAATCCATACGCTCAATTTTTACGACGACTAAATGACTACCCTTCACTTGATGCACTTCAGGTTCATATCAGTAAACATGTGAACCTTGATCAACGTGTTGATAATATGCCTACATCCAATGAAGTTGCTGCAATATGGATTGAAGGAAACAATGCAAATATTCCTTTCGAGCGAGACATCATTATCGTGTCTCACTCCGGTCAACGACACCAAATAAAGCACTACTTTGGGTGTTATGACCCATTACAATACCCATTGCTTTTTCCCAAAGGAGAGGTTGGATGGCATCAAGACGTAAAGCGCCAAAAATATAACACATTTACCACATCTACAAACATCGAGCATTCCCTACCTGCAATCACATGTACAGAGGACATTCTCTCATCAGAGCAAGAAGGTATAAATTTAACTTCAAAAATATTGTACAACAATCATTCTTAAATTCAAAGTTGATTACATTTAACAATTATTCTTATTCTTCAATTTCCATAACAATACACTCTTCTAGGTGTTCGTCGAGAGAACTCATCTAAAGTATCGTGTCGAGAATACTACGCACACAAATTGCAAATCAGAAATAATAGACAATCAACGTTGTTATTCGCTAGCAAGCTACTACAACAGTATTCTGTCGACATGTACATAAAGTTAGAAACAACCCGACTTGATTTCTATCGTACGCAACAGAAAAAAATAAGAGGTAAATTATACCAAGGCTTGGTCGACATCGTCACAGCAGGTGAGACAAGAGCCAAAAAAGTTGGTCAAAGAATTGTTCTCCCAGCATCATTCATTGGTGGACCGAGAGATATGCGTCGTAGATACTTGGATGCAATGGCTTTAGTTCAAAGATATGGGAAACCAGATTTATTCATCACAATGACTTGCAACCCTGATTGGAAAGAAATACTTGATAATCTTCATCCAGGTCAAGTATCTCAAGATCGACCTGATCTAACATCCAGTGTATTTAGAGCTTAATTAAAGGACCTAAAAGATCAACTCTTTAAGAAACACATATTTGGAAAGGTAGCAGCACATGTACATGTAATAGAATTCCAAAAGAGAGGATTTCCACATGCTCATATTTTGGTAATTCTAGAGCAAGATTACAAGCTCAATACACCAGATAATTATGATAAATTCATTTCTGCAGAGATACCTGATGTTCATGAATACCCATTGCTTCATTCATTAGTCATCAAGCACATGATGCATGGTCCCTATGGAGAATTGAATAAAAATAACCCATGTATGATAAATGGGAATTGCAAATTTCATTACCCTCGCGAATTCGCATCATCTACTTCTCAAGGACAAGACTCATATCCTATTTATCGACGCCAAAATAATGGAAGACAAGTACGCGTTCGCAACAAGTTGTTAGACAATCAATGGGTTGTTCCTTACAATCCATATCTCCTTACAAGATATAATTATCATATCAACGTTGAAGTCTGCTCGGGGTTAAAGGTTGTGAAGTACCTTTACAAGTACATTTACAAAGGGCATGATAAAGTGGTTGTTCATGTTTCATTGGATGAAAATGACACAACCACTATTGATGAGATCAAACAATTCCAAGATGCAAGATGGGTATCAGCACAAGAAGCCATTTGGAGAATTTTTGAATTCGAGCTAAATGAAATCAAGCCAGCGGTGATAAACCTTCAACTACACTTGCCAAATAAGCATACTGTCACATACGGGGAGAACCAAAACTTAAATAATGTTCTTGACAACCCAAACATTAGCAAGACAATGCTAACTGAATTCTTCAGTATGTGCTCCATATTCAACGAAGCACGTCAATATCTATACAGGGAATTCCCTGAGCACTACGTATGGAATAATAAAGCCAAAACTTGGTCTAAAAGGAAGAATAAACTCAATGCAATTGGTCGAGTGAATGGTGCAAATCCTGTAGAAGGAGAACGATATTACTTAAGACTTCTTCTAAATCACATTCGAGGACCACCATCATTTGAAGACCTTCTAACTTATGATGGAATCACTTACTTGACATTTAAAGAAGCCGCCCAAAAACGAGGACTACTAGAATCAGATGATAGCATAGCTGATTGCCTCTCCGAAGCTGCCACTTTCCAAATGCCTGAAGCACTAAGAAGATTGTTCGCAATTATTTTAGTTTATTGTGAGCCCTCTGATGTGAGAAAATTATGGGAAACAAACTTTGAGTTTTTGTCCGAAGATTTTAAAAGACTACACCCAAATACATTGGCAGGACAAAAAGATTGCACATTAAATAGCATCAGCTTCTTTCTAGATTCAATGGGAAAATCGATTAAAGACTTTGACCTGCCTCTAATTAGCGGTACACATTTATCATCCAATATCACCAATCGAAGAGAAATTACCGATGAACTC
Source organism: Sambucus nigra (assembly GCA_949130495.1). Classification (NCBI taxonomy): domain Eukaryota; kingdom Viridiplantae; phylum Streptophyta; class Magnoliopsida; order Dipsacales; family Adoxaceae; genus Sambucus; species Sambucus nigra. The sequence continues at coordinate 341,757,750 of OX422212.1, read as the reverse complement.
CACATCGAGACACCAGAAGAAGACTACAATTTTCGTACGCATTTAAACAAAGACCAAAGACATGCGTACTTGGTTATACTCGAGAGGGTGATGTCGAGAAATTCGGGTTCCTTCTTCGTTGATGGGCCAGGGGGAACGGGAAAGACATATCTGTATAGAGCGTTACGTGCTGAAATTAGAAACAAAGGTATGATTGCACTTGCTACAGCAACATCAGGGGTAGCTGCTTCATTATTACCTGGAGGTCGAACTGCACATTCTCGCTTCAAAATACTTATTCTAGCCTCTGAGACAAGCTTATGCAACATTCCCAAGCAAAGTGGCACAGCTGAACTCATACGCCAAGCGAGGATCATAATTTCGGATGAAGCACCGATGGCAAAGCGATTCGCGATTGAAACTCTTGATAGGACATTAAAGGATTTGATGGATAGTATTCAACCTTTCGAGGGCAAGGTCATTGTTTTTGGTGGAGATTTCAGACAGGTCTTATCAGTAGTACGTCGAGGGCCAAGATTGGAAACAATAAACTCTAGCATTGTGATGTCACCGCTTTGGAATACAATGCATGTATTACCTTTGACATTAAATATGCGTGCCAGAAATGATGAACAATTCAGCGAATTCCTTCTAAGAATTGGCAATGGGACGGAATCAGCAACACATGATGATCTGATAAGTCTTCTGGATGAAATGGTCATACATCCACTAGAAAACAATGCTCCTGAAAAAGATCTCATTAACTTTATGTTTCCATCATTAAGTATCAATGCGACCTTGCCAAATTTCTTGACGGATAGAGCAATTCTTGCGATAACAAACCAACACGTTGACTCCATTAATGATATGATGATTGATATGTTCCCTGGAGAGTTGAAGAACTTAAATAGCTTTGATGAAGCTGTAGATGACATGCACAACTATTACCAAGAAGAATTTTTAAATTATTTAATGCCGAATGGATTGCCGCCACACACATTGAAACTTAAACCTAATTGTCCAATCATTCTTCTACGGAATATAAATCCTTCAATTGGATTGTGTAATGGAACAAGAATGTTGTACAAAGGTTCTTCATATAATTTCATATACGTGGAAATTTCACTGGGCCAGTATAAGGGGAGAAATGTTCTATTGCCACGCATTCCATTATCACCAGCAGAAAATGAGGGATACCCTTTCCAGTTCAAAAGGAAACAATTTCCTATTAGTTTATGTTTCGCTATGACAATAAACAAAGCCTAGGGACAAACAATTGCTAATGTTGGTGTCTACTTACCAACAAACGTCTTCTCTCATGGCTAACTGTACGTTGCTCTATCGAGAGGAACTTCAATGGCAACGACAAAAGTATTTCTCCAATCTGAAAAATAAAAAAAAATAATGTCACAAAAAATATCGTTTACAAAGAAGTTCTATTGGCATCAGGGTACAAATGAATTTATTATCCCACTCATTCACTAAAACATTTGTTACTTTAGTTCTTTCAGATTCAAAATAAATTCCTTTCTTATCACTTTACATTAATCTACTACACATACTGTCATCATCTTTTAATAGGCCAAAATCTTATTCATTCGATGGAATCATTGGAAGTCGAAATTGAGGACTACAAAATGATCAACAATCTACAAAGACTCGAATCAAAGTGGCAAATTGTTGCTCAAGTCATGCGAAGAGGAAATATAGACTCTTACAAAAATTCAAAAGGGGCTGGAAGTATTTTAAAAATAATATTGATGGATGACGAGGTACAAATTTTTCAACTCCCATTATTTACAACCATTTATATGATTATATTTTCCTTACTTTAAATTTAATCTACTAAAAAAATATATAGGGCACTAAGATTCAAGCAGTCGTATGGAATGAAGACATACAAAGACTGAAAGGGATGCTTCAAATTCAGAAACAATATTCCATTACTAATGGTTTGGTGAAGGGAGTGAATGAGGCTTACATAACCGTTCACGACAAAATGGAGCTTTCATTCAACAAATACATGGAGATCGTTGAACGAGAACGTTATTTCAAATTTCCATCAGCGTTCTACAAATTCACAACCTTTGATGATTTGCTCGCTCAGACAGAGGACGATAAAGCATATGGTATTTATGACTATATATATATAGTTCTATAAAACGATGGTACAATTTTTTATATTATCTTATTTCTAATTCTCAACATACAGATGTCCTTGCATTTGTTATAAATGTGAAACCAACAAGGACAATTACAAAAACATCAGACTCTTCTAAAATGCATCTGCGTGATATAACACTCCGAGATACAAAGTATGCATTCTATACTTTTAATTATCTATTCATAAAAAAACTTACTTAAAGTTTACTCTCATATTTGTCACTTTTATTCATAGTCCTTAATATAAAATTCAATACTATTATTTATTATTTATGACAGGTTTCAATCAATGAAATTCACTCTTTGGGGCGACTTAGCAGAGAATGAAGGCGAAAAACTAAGTGACTTAACAACAACATTTCCTATAATAGAAGTTTCTCAAGCAAAACGTTCATCCTACGAAGGTACAATACTATTTATCATCTTAGAAACAATTAAAAAAAATCATACTCACTCAAAATAAATAAAAAAATTCTTTACAGGGGAGTATAGCTTGAGCCGTGTATCAAAGACTACAATTCAGATTGACCCTGATATCATACAAGCTATCGAATTAAAGCACTGGTTAGACAATTTCTTTGAAAAAATAATATTAATTCCACCCTACATGTAATAATTTAAAAAATGTCAATTACAGGTTGTCAACCTCATCATCATCCCCTCATTTCAACAAATTTTCTTCGCCTCCCCAAAAAATAATTAACAATGCGGACACAGTTTCTATTCGTGACATTATTAATGGAATCCCATCTACTACCGAGGTAAGCATTCGTTTACTATGATTCACTTTTATGTTTTTAATATCCTTGATTTAATAACATAACATATACAATTTTTGACAAACCACATAATCTTTTTTTTTCATTCCTGGGAATGATTATGGAGGTTAGAAACAAAGAAAATCCATGGTATGATGCTTGCAATGTATGCAACAAAAAAGTCACGGTTGAAAATGGAATTGGCACATGCTTAAATTGTGGTACTTCAAATTCAAATTAAACAACAAGGTAAATTAATATGTTCAACAATCTTTCAATATTAATGATAAAAATCAAATATAAAATTTAACTAATACATTATTCAAAATAATATAAGGTACTTACTTCAATTTGTCGTCCAAGACGAAGATGAAAGAGCATCAGTGACACTATTCGAGGAAGCAGAATCATTTATTGGATGCAACATTCCAAATTTCATCGCTTCTAAAGACAAGGTAATATAATTCATATTTACAGTTAAAATTCATACATTTATTAAATAAGATCGATAACATTTTTGTTTACTTAACACTCATATAAATTAATTGCTTTACATAGGGATTCTGCATTCAGACTATGTTCGAAAGTTATATACGTGCATTGGGAAAATATACAGATTCTACATCAAAGGGAAATCACTTAAAGCATCCGATTGAAGGCTTGCACGTTTTGTAGCGCTAAAGGTTGAAGAGGATGAAGACGCATCGAATTCAAACAAATGTCAAAAGCAACAGATTTGACGATTACATTTCAATTTTTTTAACCTTATGCAATTTACATTTCTTATAACTTGGATTTATGGATAGTTATTTCAAATATTCAGTCGTAATGCATGACTTATAGCATAAACATAACTACATTGTTAATTACTTAACTTCCTTAACGATCCTTAATTTTATAGAGGACATTGTAATTCATACATTATTATTATTCATGATTTAATTCAGACAGACAAATATCGGAACTCGCCCACATGTGCAACGCACGTGGGCACACCTAGTATATATATATATATACATTTTACCATAAACATCCGGATCTATCTCCCGGACCAAAGTATTGATCATATCATATGCTTCCACATCCCTTCTTCCATCCGGGAGTGTTACCAAAGCCAAAACCTTTATCCCATTTCCCTTTTTACACTCAGGAAATGTAAATTAAAGCCAATTTATTATCGTAAATTGCTTTAATAAAACTAAGACCGCCCCTCCGGGTTTCACCACTGGACGCGCCCCTAAATGGCTATCATCTTCGAGGGCCTATCAAACAAGACAACCAGGGAACCTACCAACGTCGGGAAGCGGCCATGTGCCTACGGGAAAGTCAAGACCACACCCATAATCTCCTAACCAGCGCAGTAAACAATAATCGCCCATATGTCTTATAGGACTATATCCACCCTGCATTCATTAGCCAGGAGGCATCACCATACGCACGCAACTTCCCTTATGATAGCGATTTAGGGAGGTGTGTAACCATAATTTAATAATTATGAAAATCATTTACCTTTTTCCCATTTTGAAAATATTCATATTTTATTTTCAAAATCCTTTATCTCAAATTATATATATACTTGAATCACATAGTATACATACACCATATATTCCTCCCTGAATATATAAAAATGGCCATATTTGCCAAACCATCTGTCGATGACCAATAATCCCAAAGATTCTCTCAAAGAATCATAATCATGCATTCATATATGCATGATACTAAACCCAAAGTATTTCCTTACTTTAATAAGTAATACACACTTTAATCCCATATAAGGATTTATTGAATATCTTCAATTATACCATTTCTCGTTTAGCGAATATATAGCTATAATCCCCAAATTTATTCTAATCCACTCATGGGATTTACCCAACCAAGATCAATATGATTATGCTTTCCTATGTGTATAATCACATAGACCTAAAAGCTCAAAACAATAACTTAGGGATTTATCTTCCCCGAATAACCTTAAATTTTATGGGTCATGGAGTTCATTTCCATGAACCCAAGGACTACATCTTGTCCATATAATCAATTAAAAGTCCCTAACATAATTTAGGAACCCTAAACCCTCAAATTCTACAATCATTCTATTTTTCTCGAAAATATATTTTAAGGGTCATTCATTTAAAACCCTCACTTAAGCCTCCTAATTTCCCTTAATCAATGGGCCATATAATCCTAAAAGGTCCCTTATGTTATCACATAATTAACCTCAAAGCAAGTTGAATTGGAATCTATCCCATCCAAAACATCCTAGAAAAAATTTCATCTTTCAGCAAGGGTCGATCCATCGATGGCTTCGATCGATCGAACCCCCATGATCGATCGATCGATCATGGCGGGCAGCTTCTTCTCCGAGAAGCTGTTTCAGCCATGGAAGCTTCCCCCAAGCTTCCATCTCCTCACCCAACGGCCTACAACTCAAACCAACAACAAATACACTTATAATACGGGTTCTAAACACCCTAGAACCCGAAATCACCCAATAATTTAGGTTAAAACCTAAGTTTCTCCAATTATTCAATTTTAGGGGTTTATTCGTTTTAACTCCCGAAAACCCGTTTTATCCACAAATACCCAACCCAAAATCTGTAGGGTTTAATTATACCAAACTACGGTATGAGATATTTATGCAAAAATTGAATAAAGCAAGTAAACACTTGCCTCGTGGATAAAATCCGACGACCTCGAGCCGAATCCCGCGGAGGTAGGCCGGAATCTCCTCTTTTTTTCCTCTTTTCTTCCTCCTCTCTCTCTTCCTTCTCTTCTCTCTTCTTTCTTTCCCTTTTCTCCCTCTCTTCCTCCTTTTATAAGGAGAAAAGGGTTTTAACCCTTAAAACCCAAAAACGACTCGTTTACTCTATTACGAGCCCGTTTAACTCAAAAATTCTCTGAAACTCAATTTCGACAATCGAACACTCTTTTCCGACTACCTCAGACATTCCGAGACTCATGGCGCAGTCAAAATTCCCATCCGAGGTACTTGACCGCAAATCACTATTCTAACCCTTAAAATTTAATGCAGGTTTTCCAATTAAAATCTGACCTTTTTGTCAATTTTCTCCACGGCGACATATAATTAAATTATTGCGACCTATATAGTCCCAAAAGTAATTACAACATCCATGGAAAATCATTAAATCCTCGGAAATCCCAAAAATCACTATTTCGGGAAATTCCTCAAATCTGCAATTTATACCCAAACGTGGGATTTAAGTGTCTCAAAAAGGGCGGGTTGTTACAGATAGTTAGGTGGAGAGAGTAACTAATGTATATTTGCCTATATTAGGGTCGACGTAGAATTTCGAACTAATATATGGAAATAGTAAATTGGGGTCCAGATGGAAAAGTTCCGAACCACTAAATAAAATTTCATTATTATGGTCGAAGTAGGATTCCCAACTAATATATGATATAAAATTTTGGGTCGATGAGCTATTCTGAACCAAGAGTCCTTAATGTGTGCTACGAGGACATAATAGTGAAGAATGGTTTTATAAGTATATATTGTGTGTGAAATGTATACTGTATAAATAATCTTCTTATATGAGATGGCAGATAATAAGATGTTGTGAATACGTCTAAAAGAAAATTAAGTAGAGAAACTTAATTATCATGATTCAACGAACGAGGTGAATATCTTAAGAATGAATTAAGTAGCGAAACTTAATTATAAAAGGTTTAAGATAACAAGATGTGAAAAGTTATAGAAGTATATAACATATGAAATGTGTTACTATTAAAATACTGTATGGGAAGTATGGAAACTTAATCGTGCATATACGTTTTGTTGAATAATATAGTCTAGTTAGCTTGGGTAGTACAGATAGGTGGGCTAAGTATATGACATTAGGCGTGCAGTATATATGAGGGGTAAGGTAACTCAAGAGAGTGTACGAAATCTTAACATGTATAATCAATAATTCATCTTATTGTGATAAACACTTGCTAAATATTTTCAAAACGTTTCGAGTACTAACTTTTTCTATCAAAATATTTTTTTAAACCTTTTAGGTGTCCAGCCACAGGGATGCCAGACCTGAGGATTCCGTCCAGGGACTCGTAGCTACAGCATTATGGAGGCTGGCAGGACTTTGAATAGACGATTAGTTCTTTCAGATCTAGTATAGAATCCCATTTTGGTACTCTCTATTGGGAAAGGTTGTCCATTGTATTTATTTCAGATCTTCGATTTTGGATTATAGTGGTTTTATTTATCAGTGTTGGATTTTAGCCGATTGTTGACTCAGCAAGACTTTATTCTTTATATATATTGCTTAATGGTTTGAATTATTGTATAGCGTGAATGTATAATCATATCCCCATGGGTTTTGTTCTTAAGTTAATGAACGATAAAATTTGGCACCAGTCTAATTTCACTTAGGTGATTAGTAATTAAAAAGTTTTCGACAGTGATGCTAAGAATGAACCAACTGAGTAATTTATTTTAATTTAATTTATGACTGATCACCCTGGATTTAATTAGGCGGGGTGTCAAAGGACATATGCACAGTATTACAGTTACGCAATATGTGAGATACTTATTGCATGTGAGAGCTGATGGGTGACATATATTGTGAATTAACGACATGATTATTTATTGGTATCGAAAGTAACTTCTTGCAACTTTAGGGCACTGAAGAACTTATAAAATGTTTTTCCACGGGTATTTACTCCATTTAAAATCATTTTTTGTCCAATCAGTGATAGGTTTAAGACTTGTGAGATCATCATTAGTCGCGGTGGGTGGTGTCCACCCTTATTCATAAACAATCCAAACTTTCTCCTCAATCGATTACAAAACTAACATTCGATATTTCTTGGATGCATAATTTGAGCCATCAAAATGTGGTACCCTATATACAATATCCATATAGTACAAAAAATAAAGATCACACAATAAATTAGTGTCACCTACCCTAATACCAATTTTAAAGCGCGGATTATATGGATAGTCCATGTAGTAGGTCACACACATAAAATTATTTTTAGCCAAATTTTATCTTAATTAAACTTATGTGAATATTCAAGATAATGTGAATACAAAAAACGTGAAGGTACCTATATAGAACACACTTAAGATTATGATTTGTTTTATGTTTAGCTATATATACCTTCAACTAGATGGACTTGAATTTTGACAAGATACTTTGCGTATTTATGTTTGAGTCTAGTATACCTACGCCAAGGCCTCTATTCAGTCGACCGCATTTCAGAATTAAGCTCAAATAATCTCAGTAAAGGTAGTCTCTCACACCTTGAAAATTTCCTTATAGTAATTTTAAGACACATATGAAACACTATATTGCATTACATTACATCATATCTCATGGTTTGTGTTTATGTGTTTGAGAAGGATTTTAAAATAATTTTAGAACATTTTTAAATCAAGTAGATCAAATTAATTCATAATTTAAATTGGTTGGTGCAATTAATTTAAATTATAGAGAATAAGGGTGAAATTGTAAGAATAATATTTTTTACTGTAAAAATGTTGAAAATACTTTTCTGAATTTTTCTCATATTTTTGGTGATTTTTCTAATTTATTTTTGAAGTAACAATGAATTAAAAATAATTTAAGAATCTGACTTAAACATTTGTGATTGTTTCTAGTTTTAGTTTTAATATATATGCCTCTCATGTGCATATTTTTGTATAGTTGAACAGCTAGCCTCGTTGTGTTATATTAATTTGCAATGGTAATATCATTTGGATCCCACTATTCCCACTCCTTAATAAGTTTCCCCCACTCCACTTTTGTATTAAAATACCCTAATACCCTCAAAGCTCACTATCTCTTTTTCATTCATCCCAAACTCACTTATAAAAATAAAAAAATATTTTTATTATATAAAAAAATTGTTTATCAACAAAAACTATTTTTCAAAAATAAAAAATGTTTTAACTTTTTATAACTATTTAAAAAAAACATTTCAACTGTTTATAAAATAAATAAATTTGACTGCAGTTTTTAAAAACTGTTTATAAAATTTTGCCTTGTATATAAAAAAAACTGTACATTTTATTTAAAGCTATTTTATAAAAACAATTAACACTGTTTTCTATAAATACAAATAAAACACTAGAAAATAGTTAAAACAGATTTTTCCACAAACAGTTTTTGTATAAAAGTAAGCTAGAAAAAAGTAAAAACACTTCTTTTTTACAAATAGTTTTGGTATAAAAGTAACCATCGTTAATTTTATATTTATAGAAAACAGTTTTTTCGAGTGATTTATTTATATTTATAGAAAACATTCTTAATTTTTTTTAATAAAACAGTTTAAAATAAAATCTACCATTTTTTTAAAGTTTAAACAAAGTCTACAGATTTTTTAAAATAAAATCTACAAATTTTTTAAATAAATCTACAGACTTTTTATAAAACAGTTTATAATAATATCTACAGATTTTTTTAATAAAACCTACAGTTTTTATTTAAAAAATTCGTAGATTTTATTTAAACTTTTCAAAAAAGCTGTAGATTTGATTTAAAACTGTTTTATTAAAAAAATTTACAATGTTTTCTGCAAATATAAATAAAACACTAGAAAAAACTTTTTTCTATAAATATAAAAAAAACTGTTTTAACTATTTTCTAGTGTTTTATTTATATTTATAGAAAACAGTAATAGTTTTTTTTTGAAAAAACTGTTTTCTATAAATATAAATTAACAATGTTGATTTTTAAACAAAAAACCGTTTTTAGAAACAACTATTTATATTTATAGAAAACAGTGTTAATTTTTTTTATAAAATAGTTTGAAATAAAATGTATAGTTTTTTTAATATAAAAGGCAAATTTGAATAAACAGTTTTTAAAAACTCCAGTCAAATCTATTTGATATCCCCGAATTGTTACCTCGGCCCAGAGACACCAACCTCGGCCGAGATGATGGCCGAGATATTGATCGACACAAGATAGGCCATGGGCCCACAATATCATCCCTCGGCCAGACCAGGGTCGGCCCAGGCCGACACTACCATATACACTTCCAATGGGCACTGCGCGCATCACAGGCATCGACAGCATTCTCATATACCTGGGTATGGCAACCTCGGCCGAGGGAAGGCCGAGGTGACAGGGAGCTTTGATAACTTTCAATATGGAACCAGTTCAACCTCGGCTTGGGCCGAGGTCACAAGAAGCCTTAGTAATCGTCGGCATGGAATCATTCCTACCTCGGCTGGGGCCGACCCCAGCATAATGTCTCGGCTGAGACCAGGCCGAGACTCCCTATGGCACATCTCGGATTGAATGACTATCAAGCCTTTACAGCTCGGCCTCTCCTAGGCCGAGGTCATCCACCAACATGGCGGCCGAGCATCTATTGAACATTTAAATAAGGACACATGGGCACAAATCAGTTATAACAAGATTATTCTCCACATGTGGGGAGAATATTTCATCATCATTACTTACATGCGGCAGTGACAGATGGCACTCCCCCATTGGTGAGGCTACCACACACATGCACATTACATGCATGGGGGATACATTACACCCCCTAGTCACTATATATAGGGATCATCCCCTACCTTGCAAAAGGATCCCAGATATAAAACCCTAGCTGAAACCCTGTCTAAATTCACAGTAGAGAGAGAAAGCTTGAGATAATTGTATCCATGCCCATTAGTGCCTTCATTCAGTGATATTACTGACACACTCACAGTGGACGTAGGCCAGATTGGCTGAACCACCTATATTCCGGTGTTGATTCCTCATATTCTCATATCCTTCTCTTATCTCTTTATACAGCTGCGCTGCCATTGTTATTCATATATTGAGCTTGGAAACACCTTATCTGGTGGTGCTGATTCTTAGCATCATCATTTTGGCGCCGTCTGTGGGAACGAGAAGCTATCTCTTCCTCCTTTTCTGCTTAACTTCATCGGAGACTCTGGTGGTGAACCAGGAACCACCTCTTGCGTGGAGCTGTTTCACCATTGAAAGAGGTCCTTTAAGGTATTAAGCTCACTTGCTGATCAAGCTCTTTATTATTAACACATGGCACCAGAATTACCACCGCCTCTTTCGCCGCCCGGAGGTGGAAGGGCTAGTTCCAGTCAGGCTCCTCCTCAGTCCGAAATGGCGGAGGTAGTAACAGCCTTGAAATCTTTAGCTGCAACACAACAAGCCATGAAGGAGCAATTTGCCCAGCTCAGCCAAACCATGATGATGAGGCCACCGGGAGTCTCACCGGACATGATAACTCTGGCGGCAGTTCAGCCTCCTCCTGATGCCAGGGGACCACCCCAGGCGCCCATGAAGGACCAACCTGCACCCCAGCGGAGAAGGGACGTTGCTGACCCTAGGCGCTTGCGCCTGGGGAGGCAAGGAAACATTTGCCCAGAGGGCAGGTATGATGACCTATGAGCTGAAGAGGCCCCAGAAGACTGTTGGTTGGGAGCCGTATGAGGTGACAGATAACACCATACGACCTCTTAGGCAGAGTCAGGGATGTGTCGGCCGAAGAAGAGAAGAGGCCCAATAAAGAGGGTCGGGCTTTGACAGGTTGAGTAGAGGCTCGGCCTTCGAGAGGCTGGGCCCAGTTAATGACCTGAGACAGAGGCTATCGAGGTCAAGGAGCGCGACAGGCTCCCAAAGAGGGGATAGGTAGGCTCGGCCAGACCAAGGCCGACCCTATGAGAGAAGAGCCGGGGAGCAGGAAGAGGTCAACAGCCAACGGGTCGTGGCTGGGGAACCCTCTGTCCATCGCAGGGAGGTGGCAGGGGATAACCTCGGCCAAGTCGATGACAGAAGACCCTGGAATGATTCAATACAATGCCTTGAGGAGAAGATAGGGGACCTCATAAAGAGCAGGGACCCATTACAGAGGGGTTACTCGGAGGGCTCCCTGTTTGTGGCTAGGATAGTGGGGTTCCCAACCCCAGCTAAGTTCAAGCCTCCTACAGTGACTCCCAAATATGATGGCAGCACTAACCCTGTGCACCATATCGAGATGTATCAGTCGGAGGCAGATATTTACTCGATACCCGATGAGATGAAGTGCAGGGCCTTCTCGGGAACCTTGACAGGGGCAGCGCATAGTTGGTTCACCTCTCTCCCAAAGAACTCGATTGAGAACTTCAAAGGCTTGGCAGAGCAGTTCATCCACAACTTCTGCTTTGGGTTAAGACCTCAAAAGAAGACTACCCACCTGCTATATGTCAAACAGGCTAAGGGTGAAAGCCTAAGAGACTACATAGCAAGATTAAACAAAGAGAAGTTGGAGGTGGAAGACTATGAAGAAAGCATAGCTATGACAGCCCTTATAGGAGGCCTCCAGAAGGGGAAGCTTCTGTGGAAACTGGCGGAAGACCCTCCTAGGTCTATGGCGGAGTTACTGGCAACCGCAGGGAAAGTGATGAATGCGGAAGAGGCAATGGCCGCCAAATATGAGGAGGAAAACCGCGGTAGCGCTGGGAGGTCCCAAAGTAAGAAAGAGGGGAAGAAGAGGTCAGGTGAAGACAAATTCGCTCATTACACTCCTCTGACTGTGAGCTGTGAACACATCCTTAATGAGATTAAGACTGACCGGACTCTGAGGTGGCCAGAGAAGCTGAAGGCCCCACCACATAAGAGGAACAAAAACCTCTGGTGCAAGTTCCATCAGGATCACGGCCATATCACAGATAGATGCTTCGCTTTAAAGGATGAGATTGAGAAGATGCTGAAATCTGGGAAGCTGAGAAGGTATGTGGATGGCAAGGCCCCAAAGGGTGGAAGAGAAGACCCTAAGAAGAGAAGAAATGACAGATTCCGTGGCGATGTCCCGGCCAGAAGGGACGATGACTCAGAGGGAGATGATGGAGATGACCCAGATCTCCCGCCAAAGGATGACAACACCCCGGTGAAGAGGGTAGGAATGATCTCCTTTGGTGTTAGCACCATATGTGGGGGATTCGCAGGAGGTGTCTCTGAGGTAGCCGATAGGAAGGCTCATGTAGCAGAGGCCAAGTCAGTGGCCAAGCCAGAGGTTGTGAATCTGACGTCTTCTGACGCAGTGCAGAAGAGGAAGAAGGTAGACATGGACACCCTCATGGTGGGGTTCTCCAGAATCGACTTCAAGGGCATCTTAGTCCCCCATGATGACCCTTTAGTCATAACCACAAGGGTTCATGGGTGCGATGTAGGGAGAATCCTCATAGATGGGGGAAGCTCAGCAGATGTGATGTTCTGGCCTTGTTTCAAGAGCTTGGGTCTTAGAAGGGCAAGGCTGGTGCCCTACCATCACCCGTTGATAGGATTCAGTGGTGAGAAGGTGCACCCATTGGGCATGTATGAAATGGATGTACGGATGGGGGATGAGTGGCCTAAGAGGTTGACCAAGAAGATAAACTTTTTTGTTATGCACGAAAATGTCTTCTCGGCCTACAACCTCATCATCGGAAGAGTGGCCCTCAAAGAGTTTGAGGTCGTGCCGTCAACGGTCCATCAGATGCTAAAATTCCCGACTCCTTATGGAGTAAGGGAAGTGCAAGTGGACCAAACCACGGCGCGGGAGTGTTACTTCAACTCGGCCGAAGAAAGAGAGGCCCATAAGAGAGCAACCGCCACTTACAGCATTGACACTCTTGACCCAAGAGATGAAATAAAATTGAAGAAGGACGAGGCCGTGGAAGAGGTAGAATCCATCGTCCTTAATGAGGACGATCCGAAAAAAACTATCCAGGTCGGCAAAGTCCTAGAGCCAACGATCAAGGAAGAGCTGATAAACTTCCTCAGGAGGAGGCAGAGTGTCTTCGCATGGAGTCACGCAGACATGCCTGGTATCGACCCTGAGATCATGACCCACAAGCTCAACGTGGACAGAGATGCCAGGCATATCAAGCAGAGGCGAAGAGTCTATTCCAGGGAGAAGTATGAGGTCATCCGGGAAGAGGTGAAAAAGTTGGAAGAGGCCGAGTTCATAAGAGAGGTTACCTATCCGGAGTGGCTCTCAAATGCAGTCATTGTGCCTAAGGCCAATGGAAAGTGGCAAATGTGTGTAGATTTCACAGACCTAAACAAGTCTTGCCCGAAGGACAGCTATCCCTTACCTAGGATAAACCAGATGGTGGATGCAACGGCAGGTCACGAGCTCATGAGTTTCATGGATGCTTATTCAGGTTATAACCAAATCTTCATGGATGCCGAAGACTCTGAGAAGACAGCCTTCATTACTGACAAGGGGACATACTGTTACAAGGTTATGCCCTTTGGTCTGAAAAATGCGGGGGCAACGTATCAATGACTTGTCAATAAGATGTTCGAGGAGCAGATAGGTAAGACCATGGAGGTGTATGTGGAAGATATGCTAACGAAGATCCTGAAAGCCTGTACTCACGTAGCAGACCTGGAGAAGACCTTTGATGTCATGGACTCATACAGAATGAAGCTCAACCCAGCGAAGTGTGTCTTCGGGGTAGGAGCCGGGAAGTTCCTGGGGTTCATCGTTAATCAGAGGGGGATTGAAGCAAACCCTGAGAAAATCAAGGCATTACTCGAAATGAAGACTCCTAGGAGTATCAAGGATGTCCAGAGACTCACGGGAAGAGTGGTTCCCCTTAACAGGTTTGTTCCCAGGGCAACGGACAATTGTCTTCCATTCTTTAAAGTTCTGATAAAGGCCTTCAAGTGGGACAAAGAGTGTGAAAAAGCCTTTGACCAACTCGAGTCCTACTTGGGGTCTCCCTTGTTGCTGTCTCGGCCCATCACGGGGGAGAGGTTGTTTGTGTATCTGGCAGTCTCTGAATCAGCCATCAGCACAGCCATCATACGGGAAGAGGATGGAATACAGAGGCCTGTGTACTTCAACAGTAAGGCCCTTCAAGGGTCTGAACAAAACTATCCTCGAATGGAGACGTTGGCTTATGCCCTTATACATGCTTCAAGGAAAATGAAGCCTTACTTTCAAGCTCACTCCATAGTAGTCCTTACAGACTCCCCACTAAGACAGGCTTTGTACAAACATGAGAAGTCCGGGAGACTGATGACCTGGGCCATCGAGCTAGGAGAGTATGATCTTACCTACCAGCCCAGGATAACCATCAAGGGGCAGGCCCTCGCAGACTTTATCGCAGAGTTCACTTGGGAAGAGGCCGAGATAGAGAAGGGCTTGGATAGCGGCGAAGAGATGAACCGTAGTGTCTTTCGAGATTCGGAAGAGACTTCCCCGAACGTCTTCCGAGGCCGAGAAGAGGTTGTCCCAAGCAAAACCCGGAGCAGAGTAGAAGAAAACGAAGAGGATCGATACCTCTTCGAGAAGGGGACTATGAGAGAAGGGGTCTTCTCATCGGATGCAGACGTCTGGAGCCTTTTCGTTGATGGCTCTTCCTGTGACAGTGGAAACGGCGCGGGGCTAATACTCTTGGCTCCAGATGGCGCCAACATTGAATACGCCTTAAGATTCAACTTCCCGGCCTCAAAAAACGAGTCTGAGTATGAGGCCATGATAGCGGGTCTCTTATTGGCAACAACTCTTCGAGTAAAGCGGCTCCTACTCCATAGCGACTCAAGGTTGGTTGTCAATTAGGTGTTGGGGGTATACGAGGCCAAAGATGAAAGGATGGCCAATTACTTAAAGAAGGTAAGAGGATTGCTAGAGTATTTTGAAGAAGCAAAACTGAAGAGAGTGCCTAGACTAGGCAACATGTAATACCCCGTATTTTTGGCGACATTTATTTTTGGGATTAATTAATTAAATGTATTTTTGGCGACATTTATTTTTGGGATTAATTAATTAAATGAGAATTAATTGGGAATTAATCCGGATAAAATACTAGCAAGATGTGAGTTGGTATTTGACTATATTGAGTATATATGATGATATATGAATATTGAATTATGAAATTTGTCGTGAGATTGATATACGGCAATTTGGACATTTTATTGGGACGCGTGAGACAGTCGAGTCAGGATATAATTATTTTAATTATAAAAGTGAAATTAAATTCTATTAACTATATGGTCGTTTTGAGTGTGCCAACGCGTCCGGAAGGGTCGAGATAGTTAGAAAATACTAGTCGGGGGTTTAGTTTGGGTCCCGGGGTATTTTTAGGCCATACCGGCAACATAAAGGGTATTTTGGTAATTTTGTATTTTTGGGAATTAAAAGTGACAAAAATTAGTAAATTATATCTGCTGTGGATTTGACCCACTAAACCACTAATTAACCCATGTTAAGCCAATAGGCTACGTAGGTTATTAGAATTTAGGTTTCTAATTTTTCCCAAAACAAACCCGAGCCACCATAGCTATTGGAGAAGAAAGCTTGGAAAGAGAGAGATAGAGGAGAAAAGCTTGGACAGAGAGAGAGAGCTTCATCAAATCGTCATCAAAATCTGAGATTGAATCAAGGCAAGTGGTTTAATTTACGTTTTTATGCAGTAAATGTTTCTTCCATGCTTAGACTATCCAATAATCATAATAAATTGGGAGATAATTGAAAACCCATGAAACTGGAGTTGTTAATAAATTTTGGAGACAGGTTTGCATGTAGAAATGTTATTGGAAGATCGAATTAAGAGAATTATAAGTTTATGTGTTATAAAAACGGATTCATTTCTGGAAATTGATGATTTATAATCTTAGGGTTTATGTTCTTGAAAAATTGGGGAAAAGTGATGGGACTCGTGATGGGACTTGTGATCTTAGGAGCACGCCGAGCATTTGAGGCAGGTTTTGCAGACGCTGCGTCAAAACGAGCTGTATGCAAAGTTTGAGAAGTGCGGGTTTTGGTTGAAGGAGGTCCAGTTTTTGGGACACATTATTTATGATCGGGGGATATCTGTTGATTCGGGGAAGGTATCCGCGGTGAGGGAGTGGGGACAGCCCATGACACCGACTGAGATTCATAGTTTCTTGGGCCTAGCAGGATACTACAGGAGGTTTATTCGGGGATTTTCAAAGATAGCGGGTCCTTTGACACATCTGACTCGTAAAGGTGTGCCGTTCATTTGGAGTGATGCCTGTCAGTTGGCATTTGATGAGTTAAAGGACAAATTGACCTCAGCACCTGTGTTAGCATTGCCGAGACCGGGAGTTGAGTATTTGGTTTACACTGATGCGTGTTTGCAAGGACTTGGAGGTGTATTGCAGCAGGAGAGACAGGCCATATCTTATGCTTCCCGTAAGCTTAAGCCTCATGAGAAGAATTACCCCATGCATGATTTGGAGTTGGCGGCAGTGGTATTTGCCCTACGGATTTGGAGGCACTATCTTTTGGGGGAGAAGTTCCAATTGTTCACGGACCACAAGTCCCTACAGTACCTGTTCACGCAGAAGGAGTTGAACATGCGGCAAAGGAGGTGGCTTGAGTTTGTGAAGGACTACCAGTTCGATATCCAGTACCACCCGGGTAAGGCTAACGTGGTAGCAGACGCGTTGAACCGTAGGCCAGCAGATGAGGTGGCAGGGGTGTGGAAGGCAAAGTGGAAGGAGTTGGGACACCAGGATGCAGTGGCCCGATCTTTCATGTCTGTGATGACCGTTACACCGCAGATTGTCACGAAGGTAGTACGGGCACAGGCTAATGACTCGTTCTGTCAGGAGCAGATAGTTCGATTACTAGCAGAGGGATCCGAGTCCTATACCGTTAGCTCAGACGGGGGATTACGCTTCAATGGGAGATTGGTGGTTCCGGAAGGGGAGGAATTGCGACACGAGGTGATGGCAGAGTCGCACGGCTCACGGTTTCGCGGTACATCCCGGAGGGGACAAAATGTACCAAGACATGAGACGCCAGTATTGGTGGAGCGGTATGAAGAGAGATATCGCTGTGTTTGTTTCGAAATGCACCACTTGTCAGCTAGTAAAAGTGGATCATCAGAGATCGACAGGACTTCTACAGCCGTTGGAGGTTCCGAGGTGGATGTGGGAGAGCATATCCATGGACTTTATCAAGGGGTTGCCTACGTAGCAGAGGGGTCACGACTCCGTTTGGGTAATTATGGAAAGGTTGTCCAAAGTCGCTCACTTTTTACCCGTAAGGACTGACTACACTACGGGACAGTATGCCCAGCTCATCATTTCAGAGATTGTGAGACTTCACGGTGTGCCCCT
Organism: Sambucus nigra; assembly: GCA_949130495.1. Classification (NCBI taxonomy): domain Eukaryota; kingdom Viridiplantae; phylum Streptophyta; class Magnoliopsida; order Dipsacales; family Adoxaceae; genus Sambucus; species Sambucus nigra. The sequence continues at coordinate 341,739,800 of OX422212.1, read as the reverse complement.
AAATATCGTGTCTGACAGAGACAAAATATTTATTTCGCGATTTTGGGAGAGTTTCCAGGAGGCCATGGGAACGGAATTACGATTGAGTACGGCTTATCATCCGCAGACCGATGGGCAGACCGAGCGCACAAATCAGATGTTGGAGGACATGCTACGCATGTGCATTATTGACTTTGGAGGTGGATGGGAGCAATACCTTCCACTGGTAGAGTTTGCTTATAATAACTCCTACCAGTTCACTATTGGCATGGATCCGTTTGAGGCGTTGTGCGGTAGGCCTTGTCGTTCCCCAGCATGTTGGTTGAAGGTGGGGGACAACAAACTACTTGGGCCGCAAGTGATTCAGGATACTTCGGCAAGGATTGAGTTGATTCGGAGTCGCATTCGGGTAGCTCAAGACCGGCAGAAGAGTTATGCTGATGCGAAGAGATCTTTCAGGGAGTTCCAAGTGGGGGACCACGTTTTGCTCAGAGTATCTCCTATGAAGGGGATTATGTGTTTCGGGAAGAAGGGGAAGTTGGCACCGAGGTATGTGGGACCATTCCCTATTATTGAGCGGATTGGACCGGTTGCGTATAGACTCGGGTTACCGGATCATTTACACCGGATTCCCGATGTGTTCATATTTCCTCGCTAAGGAAATATCTTAGAGATGATTTGACTCATTCTCGCATTGCTTTGGAGGATATTGATCTCCAGCCTGATAGCTCCTACGAGGAGGGGTCGATTGCTATTTTGGACCGAAGTGAGAGGAAGCTGCGGTCAAAGATAGTTCCGTTAGTGCGTGTTCAGTGGCGACATCATAATGTCGAGGAGTCCACATGGGAGCAAGAGGATGAGATGTGCGAACGTTATCCAGAGTTGTTTTTATCAGGTACTTTCTAGTTCCGAATTTCGGGACGAAATTCTGTTATTAGGGGGGAAGTATGTAATACCCCGTATTTTTGGTGAAATTTATTTTTGGGATTAATTAATTAAATGTATTTTTGGCGACATTTATTTTTGGGATTTATTAATTAAATGAGAATTAATTGGGAATTAATCCGGATAAAATACTAGCAAGATGTGAGTTGGTATTTGACTATATTTAGTATATATGATGATATATGAATATTGAATTATGAAATTTATCGTGAGATTGATATACGGCAATTTGGACATTTTATTGGGACGCGTGAGACAGTCGCGTCAGGATATAATTATTTTAATTATAAAAGTGAAATTAAATTCTATTAACTATATGGTCGTTTTGAGTGTGCCAACGCGTCCGGAAGGGTCGAGATAGTTAGAAAATACTAGTCGGGGGTTTAGTTTGGGTCCCGGGGTATTTTTAGGCCATACCGGCAACATAAAGGGTATTTTGGTAATTTCGTATTTTTGGGAATTAAAAGTGACAAAAATTAGTAAATTATATCTGCTGTGGATTTGACCCACTAAACCACTAATTAACCCATGTTAAGCCAATAGGCTACGTAGGTTATTAGAATTTAGGTTTCTAATTTTTCCCAAAACAAACCCGAGCCACCATAGCTATTGGAGAAGAAAGCTTGGAAAGAGAGAGATAGAGGAGAAAAGCTTGGACAGAGAGAGAGAGCTTCATCAAATCGTCATCAAAATCTGAGATTGAATCAAGGCAAGTGGTTTAATTTACGTTTTTATGCAGTAAATGTTTCTTCCATGCTTAGACTATCCAATAATCATAATAAATTGGGAGATAATTGAAAACCCATGAAACTGGAGTTGTTAATAAATTTTGGAGACAGGTTTGCATGTAGAAATGTTATTGGAAGATCGAATTAAGAGAATTATAAGTTTATGTGTTATAAAAACGGATTCATTTCTGGAAATTGATGATTTATAATCTTAGGGTTTATGTTCTTGAAAAATTGGGGAAAAGTGATGGGACTCGTGATGGGACTTGTGATCTTAGGAGCACGCCGAGCATTTGAGGCAGGTTTTGCAGACGCTGCGTCAAAACGAGCTGTATGCAAAGTTTGAGAAGTGCGGGTTTTGGTTGAAGGAGGTCCAGTTTTTGGGACACATTATTTATGATCGGGGGATATCTGTTGATTCGGGGAAGGTATCCGCGGTGAGGGAGTGGGGACAGCCCATGACACCGACTGAGATTCATAGTTTCTTGGGCCTAGCAGGATACTACAGGAGGTTTATTCGGGGATTTTCAAAGATAGCGGGTCCTTTGACACATCTGACTCGTAAAGGTGTGCCGTTCATTTGGAGTGATGCCTGTCAGTTGGCATTTGATGAGTTAAAGGACAAATTGACCTCAGCACCTGTGTTAGCATTGCCGAGACCGGGAGTTGAGTATTTGGTTTACACTGATGCGTGTTTGCAAGGACTTGGAGGTGTATTGCAGCAGGAGAGACAGGCCATATCTTATGCTTCCCGTAAGCTTAAGCCTCATGAGAAGAATTACCCCATGCATGATTTGGAGTTGGCGGCAGTGGTATTTTCCCTACGGATTTGGAGGCACTATCTTTTGGGGGAGAAGTTCCAATTGTTCACGGACCACAAGTCCCTACAGTACCTGTTCACGCAGAAGGAGTTGAACATGCGGCAAAGGAGGTGGCTTGAGTTTGTGAAGGACTACCAGTTCGATATCCAGTACCACCCGGGTAAGGCTAACGTGGTCGCAGACGCGTTGAACCGTAGGCCAGCAGATGAGGTGGCAGGGGTGTGGAAGGCAAAGTGGAAGGAGTTGGGACACCAGGATGCAGTGGCCCGATCTTTCATGTCTGTGATGACCGTTACACCGCAGATTGTCACGAAGGTAGTACGGGCACAGGCTAATGACTCGTTCTGTCAGGAGCAGATAGTTCGATTACTAGCAGAGGGATCCGAGTCCTATACCGTTAGCTCAGACGGGGGATTACGCTTCAATGGGAGATTGGTGGTTCCGGAAGGGGAGGAATTGCGACACGAGGTGATGGCAGAGTCGCACGGCTCACGGTTTCGCGGTACATCCCGGAGGGGACAAAATGTACCAAGACATGAGACGCCAGTATTGGTGGAGCGGTATGAAGAGAGATATCGCTGTGTTTGTTTCGAAATGCACCACTTGTCAGCTAGTAAAAGTGGATCATCAGAGATCGACAGGACTTCTACAGCCGTTGGAGGTTCCGAGGTGGATGTGGGAGAGCATATCCATGGACTTTATCAAGGGGTTGCCTACGTAGCAGAGGGGTCACGACTCCGTTTGGGTAATTATGGAAAGGTTGTCCAAAGTCGCTCACTTTTTACCCGTAAGGACTGACTACACTACGGGACAGTATGCCCAGCTCATCATTTCAGAGATTGTGAGACTTCACGGTGTGCCCCTAAATATCGTGTCTGACAGAGACAAAATATTTATTTCGCGATTTTGGGAGAGTTTCCAGGAGGCCATGGGGACGGAATTACGATTGAGTACGGCTTATCATCCGCAGACCGATGGGAAGACCGAGCGCACAAATCAGATGTTGGAGGACATGCTACGCATGTGCATTATTGACTTTGGAGGTGGATGGGAGCAATACCTTCCACTGGTAGAGTTTGCTTATAATAACTCCTACCAGTTCACTATTGGCATGGATCCGTTTGAGGCGTTGTGCGGTAGGCCTTGTCGTTCCCCAGCATGTTGGTTGAAGGTGGGGGACAACAAACTACTTGGGCCGCAAGTGATTCAGGATACTTCGGCAAGGATTGAGTTGATTCGGAGTCGCATTCGGGTAGCTCAAGACCGGCAGAAGAGTTATGCTGATGCGAAGAGATCTTTCAGGGAGTTCCAAGTGGGGGACCACGTTTTGCTCAGAGTATCTCCTATGAAGGGGATTATGTGTTTCGGGAAGAAGGGGAAGTTGGCACCGAGGTATGTGGGACCATTCCCTATTATTGAGCGGATTGGACCGGTTGCGTATAGACTCGGGTTACCGGATCATTTACACCGGATTCCCGATGTGTTCATATTTCCTCGCTAAGGAAATATCTTAGAGATGATTTGACTCATTCTCGCATTGCTTTGGAGGATATTGATCTCCAGCCTGATAGCTCCTACGAGGAGGGGTCGATTGCTATTTTGGACCGAAGTGAGAGGAAGCTGCGGTCAAAGATAGTTCCGTTAGTGCGTGTTCAGTGGCGACATCATAATGTCGAGGAGTCCACATGGGAGCAAGAGGATGAGATGTGCGAACGCTATCCAGAGTTGTTTTTATCAGGTACTTTCTAGTTCCGAATTTCGGGACGAAATTCTGTTATTAGGGGGGAAGTATGTAATACCCCGTATTTTTGGTGAAATTTATTTTTGGGATTAATTAATTAAATGTATTTTTGGCGACATTTATTTTTGGGATTTATTAATTAAATGAGAATTAATTGGGAATTAATCCGGATAAAATACTAGCAAGATGTGAGTTGGTATTTGACTATATTTAGTATATATGATGATATATGAATATTGAATTATGAAATTTATCGTGAGATTGATATACGGCAATTTGGACATTTTATTGGGACGCGTGAGACAGTCGCGTCAGGATATAATTATTTTAATTATAAAAGTGAAATTAAATTCTATTAACCGTATGGTCGTTTTGAGTGCGCCAACGCGTCCGGAAGGGTCGAGATAGTGAGAAAACACTAGCGGGGGGTTTAGTTTGGGTCCCGGGGTATTTTTAGGCCATACCGGCAACATAAAGGGTATTTTGGTAATTTTGTATTTTTGGGAATTAAAAGTGACGAAAATTAGTAAATTATATCTGATGTGGATTTGACCCACTAAACCACTAACCAACCCATGTTAACCCAATAGGCTACGTAGGTTATTAGAATTTAGGTTTCTAATTTTTTCCAAAACAAACCCTAGCCACCATAGCTATTGGAGAAGAAAGCTTGGAAAGAGAGAGATAGAGGAGAAAAACTTGGAGAGAGAGAGAGAGCTTCATCAAATCGTCATCAAAATCTGAGATTGAATCAAGGCAAGTGGTTTAATTTACTTTTTTATGCAGTAAATGCTTCTTCCATGCTTAGACTATCCAATAATCATAATAAATTGGGAGATAATTGAAAACCCATGAAACTGGAGCTGTTAATAAATTTTGGAGATAGGTTTGCATGTAGAAATGTTATTGGAAGATCGAATTAAGAGAATTATAAGTTTATGTGTTATAAAAACGGATTCAATTCTGGAAATTGATGATTTATAATCTTAGGGTTTATGTTCTTGAAAAATTGGGGAAAAGTGATGGGACTTGTGATTTGGTGATGTTTAGGATGAATTATTCCCTTAAAACACGTTAGTATGTGACCTTGATATGTTTCGGATTGATTAGAGACCTTAAAACATTGTTGGGATGAATTTTAGAGGAGAATTGAGGAGTAGAAATTGGTGAAAAACGAAAGTAGAAATTCTGGGCACGAAACTGGTCGTTCGTTAGAAGGCCTCCCCAGGTCGTTCGAACGAGCTCGTTCGAACGAGCTTCTAACGAGTTGACCAGTTGCTTCTAACGAGGGGGAATTCGTTCGATACCTTCGTTCGAACGAGATGTCGTTAGAAGCCTCAGTTCGTTCGAACGAACTGAATCTCGTTCGAATAGTCTCGTTCGAACGAGACTTCTAACGAGCTGACAGTTTAGGCCTTTTTGGCCTGTTTGGATTTTGGGAGTCCCGTAAACTTGTTCGATGATAGAGATAACATTCCTTTGATGATGTATTGGTATACTTGGGACATTTGGGATATAATGAGGAGTAAATTATAATTGTGGAACGAATCAAATAGACACTTGAGTCGAGACGTGAGTGCCTACTACGACGTGAGAATAAATTATGGCGTGTATGATTATGAACCGGGAGTATATAAATTGTATAAATTATAAAATGGTACGAGAATGCGATAAGTACTACAATTAAACTACGGTGATTATTAAGATGCGTGTTTACTTAGTATTGATATATGATTTGTGTGTATGACATACCTACCATACTTGCTATCACGGGAGGTTTGCGTTCGCTTAGGGCCCTCTACTCCTTATGTTGCCCGGATTTAGACTGGTTACCTCGATGAACATAGGTCAGAGAAGGACTTATTGGGATGTTAATAAGTCTGGTGATCGTGGGAGCGCAGGTATGTGCGTGACCCATGTGATGTGACTGTGTTCGCCTCCACTGTTTGTGATTTGTGTTATCTGAACTATTCCTGAGAGATTCGGAATACGTGATTCCTTATGTACATGATGTACCGGGATGGATAGCAGAGTATGTGTGCACCGCAGCTTAGTCTCGCGGTGCTTATATTGTATATTTATGTTGTGGAAAATATACACTTAATAAAATGGGAACTTTCATATGGTATCGTGTGTATAACTATGGCATAACATAAAAGGGATAATCTATAATGAGTAGTATTACTTTTATATGAGAACCTGAATTTACGTTCAGCCCCCTATTTAATTGCGATCGTTATAATGCTAATGGGAACCGAGAAATAAGGGTAGAACCTATGACAGTCTAGCTAGATATGATGTCACTTAGCTAGGGGTTTGTGTCATTTTAGATGGGTGCTTACGTTAGGAGTGCACAGTTAGACGAGAGGTGAGAATTTCATGTGAGTGCACGTCCTAACATGTACTCTGCATTTAAGGTTTTAAATGTTTTTAAAGCACTTGCAGGTTTCTAAAATATCTCCACATTCGGGCTCTGACCCGTTTTCTTTCAAATCTATTTTCTTGTAAAACCATTTTAGGTGCCCAGCCACAAGGACACCACGCATAGGATTCTTATTCCGATGACGAGCTGTAGCTGTTTGTGGAAGTTACAGGGATTTTCTTTTAGACGCTTCTATCATTTAGATTCCATGTTCAGTATTCCTCAGTTGTAGGGCATGTTTCCCAAATTCTATTAGAGACATTTCCATTTCAGTTTTTCAGACTTTGGCATGTATTAATTCAGTATTCAGTATTTCGTTACTTATTTCAGTTGTGGGATTTGTTGTGAGGAGTTTTTCCTCCGGATTTATTTATATCATGTGATGGTTATTCTATTAATTCGTTATGGTGAATGGTGATATTATTCTTGCTTTAAATCTTTTACTGCATGTTAATCAGACTTTAATTAAAATTTGACAACTTAGTTTTTAAATACTAGGTGGTTAGTAATAATAAAATGTTTTCGACAGTGATGCTATTAACTAAGCCAACTTGGCATTTTGATTTAATTTAATAAAGGAGTAGCTACCCGGTATTTAATTAGTCGGGGTGTCACAGGTGGTATCAGAGCATCAGGTTCTAGTGTCCTTTAGGATCTGTACGGCTATTATGTTTCCGCTAAGATTTCTTTGATATAGAGCCCTATATTTTAGGACTGCTGTACCCTTTTTGTGTATGCTTCGTTCTTCAGCTATTTTAAGTTTATAAACTGTGAACTTATAAACTTTATTCTTATTTCAGATGCCTCCACGACGTGCACGACGAGTTCCCAGGGATGCAACGCCAGAACCCCAGCTCGCTCCAGTTCAGGGCATGATGAACGCCGCTGAGGTTGCAGCCATTGTAGCCCAAGCGGTAAATGCCTCAATTGTCGTAGTTCAGCAGGCACCACCTCAGGCGCCGGTTGCCACGCCAGTACAGTCAAATGCATTCCCGTCTGCTTGGGAACGTGTAAGTGATGCTTTTTAGAAAGCGCATCCACCAGAGTTTGCAGGCAGCTCAGATGTGGTAGTCTCGAGCCAGTGCAGGAAGGATATGCAGAGGCACTTGAGGATGTATGAGTGCATGGATGTTCAGAAGCAGGTGATAGCTACTTTCAAGCTAGTTGGATCTGCACTGCAGTGGTAGGAGTCTATTACCACCTTGGAGAAGAGGGATACTCTCACTATTCAGGACTTTTGGGTGCGGTTCGACCGCAAGTACTTTCTGTCAGCTGTTCACACGGAAATGAGGAGGAAACTGATGAATCTGAAGCAAGAGGGTAAGACCGTGGCCGAGTATGAGGCCGAGTTCATGAATCTGTTGAATATCGTTCCGGATGAGATACCGACAGAAAAGAAGAAGATTGAGAAATTCACCGACGGGTTGACATGGAGGATCCGTCAGCATCTGTTAGGGAACCTTTCGTTGGCCACTTATTCTGATGTGGTTAACGCTGCTTTGTTACACTGCCATGATCACCGCTTTCATATGGCTGAGGGAAAGAGATCGGGAGAGTCTAACCATCAGGGCAGGACTGGAGGACATGGTGCCGGTGGGGCAAAATCTGTTCAGGGGCAGAGACAAGGTGAACAGGGTTCCCAGCAGGGGGATCAGAAGAGATTCAGATCAGGGAATTACAGGCACGGACAGGGAGGTTTCCGTCAGGGACATCAGGGTCCAAACGGCCATCAGGGCCAACAGGGGCAGAATGGGCAGCAGTTTCAGCAGGGCCAAGGGAGGAACGGTAACGGCCACCAGGGCCGGGGACAGCAGGGGCAAAGAGGAGGGAACTTCCCAGGGAAGTGTTATGTTTGTGGCAAGACAGGCCATAAACGACAAGATTGTCCTGATAGGGGCAGGGCCCCACAGCAGCAGCAGCAGGGTGCTCGCCAGGAGCCGCAGAGGCCTATGTTTCCCGCCGCTCTCCCCGCACCGCCACAGATGGCAGCATTGCCACCCATTCCAGTAGTCCCAGCTCAGCAAGGACAGCTATAGTATGGACGTGTCTATAACATCCACCAGGCAGCAGTTCCACAGGCACCACCCACGATTGAGGGTACGTTTCCTATCCATGGCACTATGGGTCGGGTATTGTTTGATACGGGGGCTACACATTGTTTTATAGCTACACATTTCGCGAAGGCCTTAGGGTTGTTAGCCACAGCGGAGAGCACAGTGACGTGTGTCGACTCACCATTGGGGAATGGGTCACTTATTTTTCTTTATATGCCGGGGAGTGGGGGTAGAGATTGGTAGTCTGGTATTACCTTTAGCTCAAACGGGGGATTACGCTTCAATGGGAGATTGGTGGTTCCGGAAGGGGAGGAATTGCGACACGAGGTGATGGCAGAGTCGGACGGCTCACGGTTCGCGGTACATCCCGGAGGGGATAAAATTTACCAAGATATGAGACGCCAATATTGGTGGAGCGGTATGAAGAGAGATATCGCTGTGTTTGTTTCGAAATGCACCGCTTGTCAGCTAGTAAAAGTGGATCATCAGAGACCGACAGGACTTCTACAGCCGTTGGAGGTTCCGAGGTGGATGTGGGAGAGCATATACATGGACTTTATCGCGGGGTTGCCTAGGTCGCAGAGGGGTCACGACTCCGTTTGTTTCGCGGTTTTGGGAGAGTTTCCAGGAGGCCATGGGCACAGAATTGCGATTGAGTACTGTAACACCCCGCCTAATTAAATATCGGGGGGCCAGTCCCATACCAAATTAAAACAGAATATACAGTTGGCTCATTCTTAGCATCACTGTCGAAAACATTTACAACTCACCCAATACTCAAATAAGCTGATGTTAAAAAAACTTTTGAAATTTGAATTTCAACAAAACCATTTTTAAGTTAAGAATAACACTACACGTTTTATTCTATAACATAGATCACTACATAAATAACTCAAAAGAATTTAAATGCAACTGGAATAAACATTCCCAAATAATATAATTCCTTTATAAGAATCCCAATAATCCAAAATGTATTAAAAGGACACAAATACAATAGTATTTAACTCTGATAGAAAATGATAACTGAGTCCTTTGGGCGACATGCCCTATCTAAGAATACTATGAATCAAAAAGATGATAAGCGTCTAAGCAAAACTTCCATAACTCCATAGCTCGTCGCAATCAACTATGGTTGGCGTCCCTGTTGCTGGACACATGATATAGAGATACAATAGAAGAGAAAATATGCAAGGAAACGGGTCAGAGCCCGAATGTGTAGAGTATTTTTAAAACAGCAAGTATTTAACAAGTGCAATAAAGCATTTATTATGTACATGTTAGATCCAACTCTCACTTGCAATACTCACCTCTCAACTAGAGTGCACACTTAACGTTTCCTATTAACTTCCTAGTTAATGGTTCCTCTTTTCTAGTCTCCATATTATAATTCCATTCCCATATCATAATCCCCGTATGTCCCATACCATACGTCACATTATTATCCATTTACATTCCTCCTTTATGATTTAGTTTCTCATTAACATGAATCATTATTCATTAATCTGAATCGTTTCTCATTAACATGAGTTAAGCTTTTCCAATTCTAAAAGCATAAACATTTATTAACTAAATTCCATTAACATATTTTATTCACCGGTATCTACAATTATCACCGTAGATAGATCTAACCACAATATATCCATTTAATCATTTAATTCATTATATATATATTCATATATAATACGGCACCCCGAGTCACAGCTGCGGTGCAATGCATTACTCTGCTATCATGTCCCATCATCGCAGGTCGCCGAATAGGGGACTACAGGTTCGGTAAGATTCCACGAACCACAAACAACAACAAACAAATTGGAGGCGAACATAGTTCTCGTATCCATGGGTCACGCACATACCTACACACCCACAGTCAGCAGACTTATCAACTCCCCGATAAGTCTTTCATAGACCTATGTTCTCGAGCGACAAATCAAAGATCCCATAGATTCATCAGGATATGACTGCCCTTATGCGTAAACCTCCCACCGATAGCAAGTAAGCTAGGTATGTCATACACATAATCATCAATCAATCAAATAGGTATTATCATACCTATAATATAATATCAATAAGGTAATTATCACTACCCTAAGATATTTCTCATACGTATCATTATATCTCTTTTAAAATATCATATCTATACTTCATTAATTATCCTCGCATCCTATAACATCTCTCCACTACCGACGTCGTTAAGGTTCATGCGCGGAGCGTCTCGCTAAGCGAAATCCAAACAAGGAACCGCTCCAATACACTACTACTTAACTTTGTCAATCGAGGAGGTCCGAAAACTTAAACTATGCGATCGGGATAACCTCATAACCTCTTTCAACCAAATGTATTCTAAGCTCCCATCTCATAAGATTCAAATAGGATTTTCCTCAACTTATATTCAGTAAGAAGTCACTAATATCCTACTGGTCCATAACATCATTCCCCCGAACTACTACGAGTTTAGTTCTCTTTTTTTTTATTTTATTTAAGGTTAAAACCGATAGTTTCAAATCTCTTATAAACACATATTCTTTCACTTAGGATGAAACCCTCTTGTAAACTTAAGGATACCCAGGTGTTATATCAAATCACCCCTACTGGTCCTATCATAATTCCTCATACATCCCTATTTGGAATTTAACAAATAAATCTAGCAACCCAAATTCATTTTCGGGGTTTCTAAACTACCCCAAAAATTATCCCAAACATCTACGACATTAATTGTAGCCGTAATTTTTCCAATTCCCGATTTGATTTCCGAGTTGATGATTTCAACCCGGAGCTGTCATCTTGTAAAAATCATATCAAATCGTAGAAAAATTAGAAAAATACGCGGTCGGCGTCCACGCGACCGTATCGAAAAGATCTAAAACTTTTGTGTTTTGGCCGAAAGCTAAATCATTTATCTTCTTGGCCGAAAATGACCCCAAAAGCTACGGGTTACTATTCATTATCTTTCCCAAAATCCCAAACTCCATTTTTCTTCATTTTTACACATTCAAACCTTCATATTAACCTCCAAAATGAGTTATGATTATTTCTACATGATATATCAACATATATGAACGATTTCCAATACTCTAAACATCTTAGTATCATCAAGGGATTGGATAAAAAACATGTTTATCTCCTTATTTCCAGAATTTATCAATATATCATCTTCAAGAACACATCAATGGTATTTCAGATTTTTCTTCAACATATTCATGATCATTTCGTGGATTAATATCCTCCTACAATATATGTTTACTTCCTATATTATTTCAGTTTTCCAGAAATCCATTTAATACTCCATTATTTCTTCCAAACAATCATAATCTTCTCTTTTCATATTATTCTAACATGGACAATATACAAACTTAAATTGACATTATCAAACACTTGCCTTTCTTGTAGGTCTGATCCTTTGGTGTAGTATATTTCAGTTGGTTGTCCCTTCTCCGGTCAAACTCCGGTGGTGGTTGGTGGTGGTGAACCTTGGTTCTTGTTTTTCTCCTTCCCAAGTGACTTTTCCCTTCCCAAACACTCTTACACTCTCTCTAGGAAGATGGCTGCTCTTATTTGTGAAGAGGAGATGAATAACCCCCATACACTTAATCTACCAATACTTATAATAGTTCCAAATCCGTAATCACTATTCATCCCCCCTAGAAAAATGACCAAAATGCCCTTTCGTGTTGTCTATTCATTTCCAAATGACCCGAGACTCAAAATTAACATCAAAATAGACTTTTCTGACTATTTCGAACCTTCCGGACGCAACGACGCAGTCGAAATGACTATTAGATTGATAAAAAAATAAATTTTCTTTTTAATTTAATAAACTAGTCCCGACACGTCCCATACCGCGTCTGACTAAAAATATAAATTACCGAATTTATATCATATAGTCATATCAATGACATCACATTCATATATTACCTAAATATATTTAAGTAATATTCAGAATCATCCATTTTAATATCCACCGTCAGGATAAAACCCGAATGAATTAATTAATAATAAAATCTAATTAATCCATTAATTTAAAATATAACCATTTTAAAAGTCATTTAAAATTACGGGGTATTACATACTTCCCCCCTTATAACAGAATTTCGTCCCGAAATTCAGGAATATAAGTCATACCGGTAAAGTCAACTCCGAGTATAAATCTCACATCGCAACAAACCCAAGATGTACCGCCCATACAATACATTAACAAAGTCCCTATCGATGTTATACGCCAAGCCTCACCATATAGTTTCAACTGAATCAAATTTAAACTTTTCCTAATCTTCCCTATACCGTCCTCGTGACAAACTTTGGAAAAACTGAGCCTCACACATTGAACAAATAAATCCTGAAGTTCCAACTACATACCTTTTCACAATTTGAAAATTACTACAATCCAATCTTCCAGGGCGCCCATACACCCTGTCGTACCATTTTCATTATAATATTTGTCGCAAAGGTTATAAACTCATATACTAAAGACCTAACTTATTTCGACTCCCAACGGTTATTAGTTTCGTGCGTGGGGTGTCTCGCAAGCGAAATCCAAACAAGGAACCACCCCGATACACTACTTCCTAAAGTAGTCGGTCCTCGAAACTCCTAAGGTCCTTAGTCAATAATATATAAAAAAAATTGGTTTAAAAAAAATAATGTCAAGTTTATCGATTTTGAAAACAAAAATTTTGTTTTAACGATTTCAAATAGGGTCTACGCATCTACTCTTATAGAAGACAAGATGCAGACATATGCTCTCATATACCACAAGTCAATGCACGCCGATAGTCAAATTACACTCGGACATGCTCTAGGTAAGTAATCCCATGATACAAATCAAACCCACGTGATAACATGTAATATATATAGGTGTCCCACACCCCTCAGTGAGTCTATGTAAATAACGATGCCATAGGCTCGCCCTTTTTCCCTCACAATATCAATCACTACAAAAATTAATACGCTTCATACTTCCTTAGATAGGAAAACATACCCTCATTTGCGGGTGATGGTTGTTGAATCCCAATATTATAACTTTGCTCGATGAGTCAAGAAAAATTTTATCCCAAATTTTCAGTTCTAGTTAAATCACACTCTACTATATACCCAAGTCTTTCAATATATTGCCTTCGTTAGGTAACACACATAATTCCCGCATTTCAAGAACTTCTACTAATGACTCTCCTCAATTTTTCCATAATAGGGGTGACCTCGACTACGGTCATCCTACTCGAACATACTTCATAACCTCCTAAGTACGATCTCCGCTATCCATCCAATGGCCCTCATCTGCCATACGTACGTAATGAAAGATTCCTCAATAAATGTTGTCGAATTTTATAGTTCCACCCATCAGTGAACATTAGGACTCTCCTATCCTCAGTGAGTACTTCAGCTGGTATTAAATTAGTTAACCTCAGAAACTCTTCTCATATTTCGCCATAGTTTTCTCTCCCTATTTCAAATCAAGTAGCTTTCGTCTCATCTCTGTCTGGATGGCGGAAGAAGAATACTTCCCATCAATCCATATCCAAAAGTCTTGGATAGTCATTATGTCCCTCTCCTCCATAGTGGTCGTAGCTTCCCACCATTGCAAAGCTGCCCCTACTAGCTTGAATGTGGCTAGTATTTGACATTGAACCTCAGTACATGCAATCATTCTCAAGTGCCGTTGGATATCTCCCTCCCATTGGCTAGCAGTCACAACATCTGATCCTCCCTGAAACTCAGGTGGGTGCGCTTTCTGAAAGGCATCCCTCGCTCGTTCCCTTGCAGTAGGAAACACTTGCCCTTGCACGGGTGGCACAACCGGTGCCGGTGCGGGAGCCTGCTGAATAGCAGCTACAGCAGCATTGACTGCCAGAGCGATAATTGCAGCAACTTCAACCGCAGTCATCGTACCTTTGTAGGCGTAAATAGAAAAGCAATAATCCTACTCATAGGGCTCTACATCAAAGAACGCTAAGCTGAAGACACAGTAAGCCGTACAGATCCTAAAGGACACTAGAACCTGATGCTCTGATACTACTTGTAACACCCCACCTAATTAAATACCGGGTGGCCAGTCCCATACCAAATTAAAACATAATATACAGTTGGCTCATTCTTAGCATCACTGTCGAAAACATTTACAACTCACCCAATACTCAAATAAGCTGATGTTAAAAAAACTTTTCAAATTTAAATTTCAACAAAACCATTTTTAAGTTAAGAATAACACTACACGTTTTATTCTATAACACAGATCACTACATAAATAACTCAAAAGAATTTAAATGCAACTGGAATAAACATTCCCAAATAATATAATTCCTTTACAAGAATCCCAATAATCCAAAATGTATTAAAAGGACACAAATACAATAGTATTTAACTCTGATAGAAAATGATAACTGAGTCCTTTGGGCGACATGCCCTATCTAAGAATACTATGAATCAAAAGGATGATAAGCGTCTAAGCAAAACTTCCATAGCTCCATAGCTCGTCGCAATCAACTATGGTTGGCGTCCCTGTTGCGGGACACCTGATATAGAGATACAATAGAAGAGAAAATATGCAAGGAAACGGGTCAGAGCCCGAATGTGTAGAGTATTTTTAAAACAGCAAGTATTTAACAAGTGCAATAAAGCATTTATTATGTACATGTTAGATCCAACTATCACTTGCAATACTCACCTCTCAACTAGAGTGCGCACTTAACGTTTCCTATTAACTTCCTAGTTAATGGTTCCTCTTTTCTAGTCTCCATATTATAATTCCATTCCCATATCATAATCCCCGTATGTCCCATACCATACGTCACATTATTATCCATTTACATTCCTCCTTTATGATTTAGTTTCTCATTAACATGAATCATTATTCATTAATCTGAATCGTTTCTCATTAACATGAGTTAAGATTTTCCAATTCTAAAAGCATAAACATTTATTAACTAAATTCCATTAACATATTTTATTCACCGGTATCTACAATTATCACCGTAGATATATCTAACCACAATATATCCATTTAATCATTTAATTCATTATATATATATTCATATATAATACGGCACCCCGAGTCACAGCGGCGGTGCAATGCATTACTCTGCTATCATGTCCCATCATCGCAGGTAGCCGAATAGGGGACTACAGGTTCGGTAAGATTCCACGAACCACAAACAACAACAAACAAATTGGAGGCGAACATAGTTCTCGTATCCATGGGTCACGCACATACCTACGCACCCACAGTCAGCGGACTTATCAACTCCCCGATAAGTCTTTCATAGACCTATGTTCTCGAGCGACAAATCAAAGATCCCATGGATTCATCAGGATATGACTGCCCTCACGCGTAAACCTCCCACCGATAGCAAGTAAGCTAGGTATGTCATACACATAATCATCAATCAATCAAATAGGTATTATCATACCTATAATATAATATCAATAAGGTAATTATCACTACCCTAAGATATTTCCCATACGTATCATTATATCTCTTTTAAAATATCATATCTATACTTCATTAATTATCCTCGCATCCTATAACATCTCTCCACTACCGACGTCGTTAAGGTTCATGCGCAGAGCGTCTCGCAAAGCGAAATCCAAACAAGGAACCCCTCCAATACACTACTACTTAACTTTGTCAATCGAGGAGGTCCGAAAACTTAAACTATGCGATCGGGATAACCTCATAACCTCTTTCAACCAAATGTATTCTAAGCTCCCATCTCATAAGATTCAAATAGGATTTTCCTCAACATATATTCAGTAAGAAGTCACTAATATCCTACTGGTCCATAACATCATTCCGCCGAACTACTACGAGTTTAGTTCTCTTTTTTTTTTTTTTTATTTAAGGTTAAAACCGATAGTTTCAAATCTCTTATAAACACATATTCTTTCACTTAGGATGAAACCCTCTTGTAAACTTAAGGATACCCAGATGTTATATCAAATCACCCCTACTTGTCCTATTATAATTCCTCATACATCCCTATTTGGAATTTAACAAATAAATCTAGCAACGCAAATTCATTTTCGGGGTTTCTAAACTACCCCAAAAATTATCCCAAACATCTACGACATTAATTGTAGCCGTAATTTTTCCAATTCCCGATTTGATTTCCGAGTTGATGATTTCAACCCGGAGCTGTCATCTTAAAAAAATCATATCAAATCGTAGAAAAATCAGAAAAATACGCGGTCGGCGCCCACGTGACCGTATCGAAAAGATCTACAACTTTTGTGTTTTGGCCGAAAGCTAAGTCATTTATCTTCTTGGCCGAAAATGACCCCAAAAGCTACGGGTTACTATTCATTATCTCTCCCAAAATCCCAAACTCCATTTTTCTCCATTTTTACACATTCAAACCTTCATATTAACCTCCAAAATGAGTTATGATTATTTCTACATGATATATCAACATATATGAACGATTTCCAATACTCTAAACATCTTAGTATCATCAAGGGATTGGATAAAAAACATGTTTATCTCCTTATTTCCAGAATTTATCAATATATCATCTTCAAGAACACATCAATGGTATTTCAGATTTTTCTTCAACATATTCATGATCATTTCGTGGATTAATATCATCCTACAATATATGTTTACTTCCTATATTATTTCGGTTTTCCAGAAATCCATTTAATACTCCATTATTTCTTCCAAACAATCATAATCTTCTCTTTTCATATTATTCTAACATGGACAATATACAAACTTAAATTGCCATTATCAAACACTTGCCTTTCTTGTAGGTCTGATCCTTTGGTGTAGTATATTTCAGTTGGTTGTCCCTTCTCCGGTCAAACTCCGGTGGTGGTTGGTGGTGGTGAACCTTGGTTCTTGTTCTTCTCCTTCCCAAGTGACTTTTCCCTTCCCAAACACTCTTACACTCTCTCTAGGAAGATGGCTGCTCTTATTTGTGAAGAGGAGATGAATAACCCCCATACACTTAATCTACCAATACTTATAATAGTTCCAAATCCGTAATCACCATTCATCCCCCCTAGAAAAATGACCAAAATGCCCTTTCGGGTTGTCTATTCATTTCCAAATGACCCGAGACTCAAAATTAACATCCAAATAGACTTTTCTGACTATTTCGAACCTTCCGGACGCAACGACGCAGTCGAAATGACTATTAGATCGATAAAAAAATAAATTTTCTTTGTAATTTAATAAACTAGTCCCGACACGTCCCATACCGCGTCTGACTAAAAATATAAATTACCGAATTTATATCATACAGTCATATCAATGACATCACATTCATATATTACCTAAATATCTTTAAGTAATATTCAGAATCATCCATTTTAATATCCACCGTCCGGATAAAACCCGAATGAATTAATTAATAATAAAATCTAATTAATCCATTAATTTAAAATATAACCATTTTAAAAGTCATTTAAAATTACGGGGTATTACAAGTACGGCTTATCATCCGCAGACCGTTGGGCAGACCGAGCGCACAAATCAGATGTTGGAGGACATGCTACGCATGTGCGTTATTGACTTTGGAGGTGGATGGGAGCAATACCTTCCACTGGTAGAGTTTTCTTATAATAACTCCTACCAGTTCACTATTGGCATGGCTCCGTTTGAGGCGTTGTACGGTAGGCCTTGTCGTTCCCCAGCATGTTGGTTGAAGGTGGGGGACAACAAACTACTTGGGCCGGAAGTGATTCAGGATACTTCGGCAAGGATTGAGTTGATTCGGAGTCGCATTCGGGTAGCTCAAGACCGGCAGAAGAGTTATGCTGATGCGAAGAGATCTTTCAGGGAGTTCCAAGTGGGGGACCACGTTTTGCTCAGAGTATCTCCTATGAAGGGGATTATGTGTTTCGGGAAGAAGGGGAAGTTGGCACCGAGGTATGTGGGACCATTCCCTATTATTGAGCGGATTGGACCGGTTGCGTATAGACTCGGGTTACCGGAGCATTTACACCGGATTCACGATGTGTTTTATATTTCCTCGCTAAGGAAATATCTTAGAGATGATTTGGCTCATTCTCGCATTGCTTTGGAGGATATTGATCTCCAGCCTGATAGCTCCTACGAGGAGGGGCCGATTGTTATTTTGGACCGAAGTGAGAGGAAGCTGCGGTCAAAGATAGTTCCGTTAGTGCGTGTTCAGTGGCGACATCATAATGTCGAAGAGTCCACATGGGAGCAAGAGGATGAGATGCGCGAACGTTATCCAGAGTTGTTTTTATCAGGTACTTTCTAGTTCCGAATTTCGGGACGAAATTCTGTTATTAGGGGGGGAAGTATGTAATACCCCGTATTTTTTGCGACATTTATTTTTGGGATTAATTAATTAAATGTATTTTTGGCGACATTTATTTTTGGGATTAATTAATTAAATGAGAATTAATTGGGAATTAATCCGGATAAAATACTAGCAAGATGTGAGTTGGTATTTGACTATATTGAGTATATATGATGATATATGAATATTGAATTATGAAATTTATCATGAGATTGATATACGACAATTTGAACATTTTATTGGGACGCGTGAGACAGTCGCGTCAGGATATAATTATTTTAATTATAAAAGTAAAATTAAATTCTATTAACCGTATGGTCGTTTTGAGTGCGCCAACGCGTCCGGAAGGGTCGAGATAGTCCGAAAACACTAGCCGGGGGTTTAGTTTGGGTCCCGGGGTATTTTTAGGCCATACCGGCAACATAAAGGATATTTTGGTAATTTTGTATTTTTGGGAATTAAAAGTGACGAAAATTAGTAAATTATATCTGATGTGGATTTGACCCACCAAACAACTAACCAACCCATGTTAACCCAATAGGCTACGTAGGTTATTAGAATTTAGGTTTCTAATTTTTCCCAAAACAAACCCTAGCCACCATAGCTATTGGAGAAGAAAGCTTGGAAAGAGAGAGATAGAGGAGAAAAGCTTGGAGAGAGAGAGAGAGCTTCATCAAATCGTCATCAAAATCTGAGATTGAATCAAGGTAAGTGGTTTAATTTACGTTTTTATGCAGTAAATGCTTCTTCCATGCTTAGACTATCCAATAATCATAATAAATTGGGAGATAATTGAAAACCCATGAAACTCGAGTTGTTAATAAATTTTGGAGATAGGTTTGCATGTAAAAATGTTATTGGAAGATCGAATTAAGAGAATTATAAGTTTATGTGTTATAAAAATGGATTCGTTTCTGGAAATTGATGATTTATAATCTTAGGGTTTAGGTTCTTGAAAAATTGGGGAAAAGTGATGGGACTTGTGATTTGGTGATGTTTAGGATGAATTATTCCATTAAAACACGTTAATATGTGACCTTGATATGTTTAGGATTGATTAGAGACCTTAAAACGTTGTTGGGATGAATTTTAGAGGAGAATTGAGGAGTAGAAATTGGTGAAAAACGAAAGTAGAAATTCAGGGCACGAAACTGGTCGTTCGTTAGAAGGCCTCCCCAGGTCGTTCGAACGAGCTCGTTCGAACGAGCTTCTAACGAGTTGACCAGTTGCTTATAACGAGGGGGAATTCGTTCGATACCTTCGTTCGAACGAGATGTCGTTAGAAGGCTCAGTTCGTTCGAACGAACTGAATCTCGTTCGAATAGTCTCGTTCGAACGAGACTTCTAACGAGCTGGCAGTTTAGGCCTTTTTGGCCTGTTTGGATTTTGGGAGTCCCGTAAACTTGTTCGATGATAGAGATAACATTCCTTTGATGATGTATTGGTATACTTGGGACATTTGGGATATAATGAGGAGTAAATTATAATTGTGTAACGAATCAAATAGACACTTGAGTCGAGACGTGAGTGCCTACTACGACGTGAGAATAAATTATGGCGTGTATGATTATGAACCGGGAGTATATAAATTGTATAAATTATAAAATGGTACGAGAATGCGATAAGTACTACAATTAAACTACGGTGATTACTAAGAAGCCTGTTTACTTAGTATTGATATATGATTTGTGTGTATGACATACCTACCATACTTGCTATCACGGGAGGTTTGCGTTCGCTTAGGGCCCTCTACTCCTTGTGTTGCCCGGATTTAGACTGGTTACCTCGATGAACATAGGTCAGAGAAGGACTTATTGGGATGTTAATAAGTCTGCTGATCGTGGGAGCGCAGGTATGTGCGTGACCCATGTGATGTGACTGTGTTCGCCTCCACTGTTTGTGATTTGTGTTATCTGAACTATTCCTGAGAGATTAGGAATACGTGATTCCTTATGTACATGATGTACCGGGATGGATAGCAGAGTATGTGTGCACCGCATCTTAGTCTCGGGGTGCTTATATTGTATATTTATGTTGTGGAAAATATACACTTAATAAAATGGGAACTTTCATATGGTATCGTGTGTATAACTATGGCATAACATAAAAGGGATAATCTATAATGAGTAGTATTACTTTTATATGAGAACCTGAATTTACGTTCAGCCCCCTATTTAATTGGGATCGTTATAATGTAAATGGGAACCGAGTAATAAGGGTAGAACCTATGACAGTATAGCTAGATATGATGTCACTTAGCTAGGGGTTTGTGTCATTTTAGATGGGTGCTTACGTTAGGAGTGCACAGTTAGACGAGAGGTGAGAATTTCATGTGAGTGCACCTCCTAACATGTACTCTGCATTTAATGTTTTAAATGTTTTTAAAGAACTTGCAGGTTTTTAAAATATCTCCACATTCGGGCTCTGACCCGTTTGCTTTCAAATCTATTTTCTTGTAAAACCATTTTAGGTGCCCAGCCACAAGGACACCACGCATAGGATTCTTATTCCGATGACGAGCTGTAGCTATTTGTGGAAGTTACAGGGATTTGCTTTTAGACGCTTCTATCATTTGGATTCCATGTTCAGTATTCCTCAGTTGTAGGGCATGTTGCCCAAATTCTATTAGAGACATTTCCATTTCAGTTTTTCAGACTTTGGCATGTATTAATTCAGTATTCAGTATTTCGTTACTTATTTCAGTTGTGGGATTTGTTGCGAGGAGTTTTTCCTCCGGATTTATTTATATCATGTGATGGTTATTCTATTAATTCGTTATGGTGAATGGTGATATTATTCTTGCTTTAAATCTTTTACTGCATGTTAATCAGACTTTAATTAAAATTTGGCAACTTACTTTTTAAATACTAGGTGGTTAGTAATAATAAAATGTTTTCGACAGTGATGCTATTAACTGAGCCAACTTGGCATTTTGATTTAATTTAATAAAGGAGTAGCTACCCGGTATTTAATTAGTCGGGGTGTCACAGGTGGTATCAGAGCATCAGGTTCTAGTGTCCTTTAGGATCTGTACGGTTATTATGTTTCCGCTAAGTTTTCTTTGATATAGAGCCCTATATTTTAGGACTGTTGTACTCTTTTTGTGTATGTTTCGTTCTTCAGCTATTTTATGTTTATAAACTGTGAACTTATAAACTTTATTCTTATTTCAGATGCCTCCACGACGTGCACGACGAGTTCCCAGGGATGCAACGCCAGAACCCCAGCCCGCTCCAGTTCAGGGCATGATGAACGCCGCTGAGGTTGCAGCCATTGTAGCCCAAGCGGTAAATGCCGCAATTGCCGTAGTTCAGCAGGCACCACCTCAGGCGCCGGTTGCCGCGCCAGTACAGTCAAATGCATTCCCGTCTTCTTGGGAACGTGTACGTGACGCTTTTCAAAAAGCGCATCCGCCAGAGTTTGCAGAAAGCTCAGATGTGGTAGTCTCGAGCCAGTGCAGGAAGGATATGCAGAGGCACTTGAGGATGTATGAGTGCACGGATGTTCAGAAGCAGGTGATAGCTACTTTCAAGCTAGTTGGATCTGCACTACAGTGGTAGGAGTCTATTACCACCGTGGAGGAGAGGGATACTCTCACTATTCAGGACTTTTGGGTGCGGTTAGACCGCAAGTACTTTCCGTCAGCTGTTCACACGGAAATGAGGAGGAAACTGATGAATCTGAAGCAAGAGGGTAAGACCGTGGCCGAGTATGAGGTCGAGTTCACGAATCTGTTGAATATCGTTCCGGATGAGATACCGACAGAAAAGAAGAATATTGAGAAATTCACCGACGGGTTGACATGGAGGATCCGTCAGCATCTGTTAGGGAACCTTTCATTGGACACTTATTCTGATGTGGTTAACGCTGCTTTGTAACACTACCAGGATCACCGCTTTCATATGGCTGTGGGCAAGAGATCGGGAGAGTCTAGCCATCAGGGCAGGACTGGAGGAAATGGTGCCGGTGGGGCACAATCTGTTCAGGGGCAGAGACAGGGTGAGCAGGGTTCCCAGCAGGGGGATCAGAAGATATTCAGATCAGGGAATTACAGGCACGGACAGGGAGGTTTCCGTCAGGGCCATCAGGGTCCAAACGGCCATCAGGGCCAACAGGGGCAGAATGGGCAGTAGTTTCAGCAGGGCCAAGGGAGGAATGGTAACGGCCACCAGGGCCGGGGACAGCAGGGGCAGAGAGGAGGGAACTTCCCAGGGAAGTGTTATGTTTGTGGCAAGACTGGCCATAAACGACAAGATTGTCCTGATAGGGGCAGGGCCCCACAGTAGCAGCAGCAGCAGCAGGGTGCTCGCCAAGAGCCGCAGAGGCCTATGTTTCCCGCCGCTCTCCCCGCACCACCACAGATGGAAGCATTGCCACCCATTCCTGCAGTCCCAGCTCATCAAGGGCAGCTACAGTATGGACGTGTCTATAACGTCCACCAGGCAGCAGTTCCATAGGCACCGCCCACGATTGAGGGTACGTTTCCTATCCATGGCACTATGGGTCGGGTATTGTTTGATACGGGGGCTACACATTGTTTTATAGCTACACATTTCGCGAAGGCTTTAGGGTTTTTAGCCACAGCGGAGAGCACAGTGACGTGTGTTGACTCACCATTGGGGAACGGGTCACTTATTTTTCTTTATATGCCGGAGAGTGGGGGTAGAGATTGGTAGTCTGGTATTACCTGCAGATATGTTGGTATTAGATATGCATGTCCACGATGTGATTATCGGTATGGATTGGCTCGCTGATTATAGAGCCATGATTGATTGCTTCAGCGGGAGCATTATTTTTGCCATTCCGGGGCAAGAGATGTTTGTAGTGGCGATGCCTCGCCCAGAGGGAGGCTCGACTACTCATTTGTATTACCTAGAGGAGGATACCTCTAAGGAGGTTGTGATTCCTTTAGATTCGATCCCAGTTGTCAAGGAGTATTCTGATGTGTTTCAGGAGATACCAGGCCTACCCCCCAGTCGAGAGATAGACTTTGTTATAGACTTATTACCAGGTACGAGACCTATAGCACGCGCAGCGTACCGTATGGATCCAGCTGAGATGAGGGAGTTCGGGATCAGATTGAACAGTTGTTGGGTCAGGGGTTTATTCGGAGGAGTACTTCTCCGTGGGGTGCCCCTGTGTTGTTCGTAAAAAAGAGAGACGGTTCACTGAGATTGTGTGTGGACTACCGAGAGTTGAATAAGGTCACGATACGGAATAAGTATCCGTTGCCTCGAATCGATGACTTATTCGACCAGTTGAGAGGAGCCTCTTTCTTCTCGAAGATTGATTTGAGATCGGGATACCATCAGTTGCGTATCAGGGAGGAGGATGTCTCGAAGACTGCGTTCTTAACGAGATATGGTTCTTACGAGTTTCGGGTTATGCCTTTTGGTTTGACCAACGCTCCAGCAGTGTTTATGGACTTGATGAATAGGGTGTTCAGAGAGTTCCATGATCAGTTTGTCATTGTCTTCATCGATGATATTCTGGTTTACTCCCAGACAGAGGAGGAGAACGCCGAGCATTTGAGGCAGGTTTTGCAGACGCTGCGTCAGAACGAGTTGTATGCAAAGTTTGAGAAGTGCGGGTTTTGGTTGAAGGAGGTCCAGTTTTTGGGACACATTATTTCCGACCGGGGGATATCTGTTGATCCGGGGAAGGTATCCGCGGTGAGGGAGTGGGGACAGCCCACGACACCAACTGAGATTCGTAGTTTCTTGGGCCTAGCAGGATACTACAGGAGGTTCATTCGGGGATTTTCAAAGATAGCGGGTCCTTTGACACATCTGACTCGTAAAGGTGTGCCGTTCATTTGGAGTGATGCCTGTCAGTTGGCATTTGATGAGTTAAAGGACAAATTGACCTCAGCACCTGTGTTAGCATTGCCGAGACCGCGAGTTGAGTATTTGGTTTACACCGATGCGTCTTTGCAAGGACTTGGAGGTGTATTGCAGCAGGAGAGACATGCCATAGCTTATGCTTCCCGTAAGCTTAAGCCTCATGAGAAGAATTACCCCACGCATGATTTGGAGTTGGCGGCAGTGTTATTTGCCCTACGGATTTGGAGGCACTATCTTTTGGGGGAGAAGTTCCAATTGTTCACGGACCACAAGTCCCTACAGTACCTGTTCACGCAGAAGGAGTTGAACATGCGGAAAAGGAGGTGGCTTGAGTTTGTGAAGGACTACCAGTTCGATATCCAGTACCACCCGGGTAAGGCTAACGTGGTAGCAGACGCGTTGAGCCGTAGGCCAGCAGATGAGGTGGCAGGGGTGTGGAAGGCTAAGTGGAAGGAGTTGGGACACCAGGATGCAGTGGCCCGATCTTTCATGTCTGTGATGACCGTTACACCGTAGATTGTCACGAAGGTAGTACGGGTACAGGCTAATGACTCGTTCTGTCAGAAGCAAATGGTTCGATTACTAGCAGAGGGAGCCGAGTCCTATACCGTTAGCTCAGACGGGGGATTACACTTCAATGGGAGATTGGTGGTTCCGGAAGGGGAGGAATTGCGACACGAGGTGATGGCAGAGTCGCACGGCTCACGGTTCGCGGTACATCCCGGAGGGGACAAAATGTACCAAGACATGAGACGCCAGTATTGGTGGAGCGGTATGAAGAGAGATATCGTTGTGTTTGTTTCGAAATGCACCACTTGTCAGCTAGTAAAAGTGGATCATCAGAGACCGACAGGACTTCTACAGTCGTTGGAGGTTTCGAGGTGGATGTGGGAGAGCATATCCATGGACTTTATCACGAGGTTGCCTAAGTCGCAGAGGGGTCACGACTCCGTTTGGGTAATTATGGACAGGTTGTCCAAAGTCGCTCACTTTTTACCCGTAAGGACTGACTACACTACGGGACAGTATGCCCAGCTCTTTATTTCAGATATTGTGAGACTTCACGGTGTGCCCCTAAATATCGTGTCTGACAGAGACAAAATATTTGTTTCGCGGTTTTGGGAGAGTTTCCAGGGGGCCATGGGCACGGAATTGCGATTGAGTACGGCTTATCATCCGCAGATCGATGGGCAGACTGAGCGCACAAATCAGATGTTGGAGGACATGCTACGCATGTGCATTATTGACTTTGGAGGTGGATGGGAGCAATACCTTCCACTGGTAGAGTTTGCTTATAATAACCCCTACCAGTTCACTATTGGCATGGCTCCGTTTGAGGCGTTGTACGGTAGGCCTTGTCGTTCCCCAACATGTTGGGTGAAGGTGGGGGACAACAAACTACTTGGGCCGGAAGTGATTCAGGATACTTCGGCAAGGATTGAGTTGATTCGGAGTCGCATTCGGGTAGCTCAAGATCGGCAGAAGAGTTATGCTGATGCGAAGAGATCTTTCAGGGAGTTCCAAGTGGGGGACCAGGTTTTGCTCAGAGTATCTCCTATGAAGGGGATTATGCGTTTCGGGAAGAAGGGGAAGTTGACACCGACGTATGTGGGACCATTCCCTATTATTGAGCGGATTGGACCGGTTGCGTATAGACTCGGGTTACCAGAGCATTTACACCGGATTCACGATGTGTTTCATATTTCCTCGCTAAGGAAATATCTTAGAGATGATTTGGCTCATTCTCGCATTGCTTTGGAGGATATTGATCTCCAGCCTGATAGCTCCTACGAGGAGGGGCCGATTGCTATTTTGGACCGAAGTGAGAGGAAGCTGCGGTCAAAGATAGTTCCGTTAGTGCGTGTTCAGTGGCGACATCATAATGTCGAGGAGTCCACATGGGAGCAAGAGGACGAGATGCGCGAACGTTATCCAGAGTTGTTTTTATCAGGTACTTTCTAGTTCCGAATTTCGGGATGAAATTCTGTTATTAGGGGGTAAGTATGTAATACCCCGTATTTTTGGCGACATTTATTTTTGGGATTAATTAATTAAATGTATTTTTGGCGACATTTATTTTTGGGATTAATTAATTAAATGAGAATTAATTGGGAATTAATCCGGATAAAATACTAGCAAGATGTGAGTTGGTATTTGACTATATTGAGTATATATGATGATATATGAATATTGAATTATGAAATTTATCGTGAGATTGATAGACGGCAATTTGGACAGTTTATTGGGACGCGTGAGACAGTCGCGTCAGGATATAATTATTTTAATTATAAAAGTGAAATTAAATTCTATTAACCGTATGGTCATTTTGAGTGCGCCAACGCGTCCGGAAGGGTCGAGATAGTCAGAAAACACTAGCCGGTGGTTTAGTTTGGGTCCCGGTGTATTTTTAGGCCATACCGGCAACATAAAGGGTATTTTGGTAATTTTGTATTTTTGGGAATTAAAAGTGACGAAAATTAGTAAATTATATCTGATGTGGATTTGACCCACTAAACCACTAACAAACCCATGTTAACCCAATAGGCTACGTAGGTTATTAGAATTTAGGTTTCTAATTTTTCCCAAAACAAACCCTAGCCACCATAGCTATTGGAGAAGAAAGCTTGGAAAGAGAGAGATAGAGGAGAAAAGCTTGGAGAGAGAGAGAGAGCTTCATCAAATCGTCATCAAAATCTGAGATTGAATCAAGGCAAGTGG
The DNA here is from genome assembly GCA_949130495.1 of Sambucus nigra. Classification (NCBI taxonomy): domain Eukaryota; kingdom Viridiplantae; phylum Streptophyta; class Magnoliopsida; order Dipsacales; family Adoxaceae; genus Sambucus; species Sambucus nigra. The sequence continues at coordinate 341,712,290 of OX422212.1, read as the reverse complement.
TTTAATTTACGTTTTTATGCAGTAAATGCTTCTTCCATGCTTAGACTATCCAATAATCATAATAAATTGGGAGATAATTGAAAACCCATGAAACTGGAGTTGTTAATAAATTTTGGAGATAGGTTTGCATGTAGAAATGTTATTGGAAGATCGAATTAAGAGAATTATAAGTTTATGTGTTATAAAAACGGATTCATTTTTGGAAATTGATGATTTATAATCTTAGGGTTTATGTTCTTGAAAAATTGGGGAAAAGTGATGGGACTTGTGATTTGGTGATGTTTAGGATGAATTATTCCGTTAAAACACCTTAGTATGTGACCTTGATATGTTTAGGATTGATTAGAGACCTTAAAACGTTGTTGGGATGAATTTTATAGCAGAATTGAGGAGTAGAAATTGGTGAAAAACGAAAGTAGAAATTCTGGGCACGAAACTGGTCGTTCGTTAGAAGGCCTCCCCAGGTCGTTCGAATGAGCTCGTTCGAACGAGCTTCTAACGAGTTGACCAGTTGCTTCTAACGAGGGGGAATTCGTTCGATACCTTCATTCGAACGAGATGTCGTTAGAAGGCTCAGTTTGTTCGAACGAACTGAATCTCGTTCGAATAGTCTCGTTCGAACGAGACTTCTAACGAGCTGGCTGTTTAGGCCTTTTTGGCTTGTTTGGATTTTGGGAGTCCCGTAAACTTGTTCGATGATAGAGATAACATTCCTTTGATGATGTATTGGTATACTTGGGACATTTGGGATATAATGAGGAGTAAATTATAATTGTGGAACGAATCAAATAGACACTTGAGTCGAGACGTGAGTGCCTACTACGACGTGAGAATAAATTATGGCGTGTATGATTATGAACCGGGAGTATATAAATTGTATAAATTATAAAATTGTACGAGAATGCGATAAGTACTACAATTAAACTACGGTGATTACTAAGATGCGTGTTTACTTAGTATTGATATATGATTTGTGTGTATGACATACCTACCATACTTGCTATCACGGGAGGTTTGCGTTCCCTTAGGGCCCTCTACTCCTTGTGTTGCCCGGATTTAGACTGGTTACCTCGATGAACATAGGTCAGAGAAGGACTTATTGGGATGTTAATAAGTCTGCTGATCGTGGGAGCGCAGGTATGTGGGTGACCCATGTGATGTGACTGTGTTCGCCTCCACTGTTTGTGATTTGTGTTATCTGAACTATTCCTGAGAGATTCGGAATACGTGATTCCTTATGTACATGATGTACCGGGATGGATAGCAGAGTATGTGTGCACCGCAGCTTAGTCTCGGGGTGCTTATATTGTATATTTATGTTGTGGAAAATATACACTTAATAAAATGGGAACTTTCATATGGTATCGTGTGTATAACTATGACATAACATAAAAGGGATAATCTATAATGAGTAGTATTACTTTTATATGAGAACCTGAATTTACGTTCAGCCCCCTATTTAATTGGGATCGTTATAATGTTAATGGGAACTGAGTAATAAGGGTAGAACCTATGACAGTCTAGCTAGATATGATGTCACTTAGCTAGGGGTTTGTATCATTTTAGATGGGTGCTTACGTTAGGAGTGCACAGTTAGACGAGAGGTGAGAATTTCATGTGAGTGCACCTCCTAACATGTACTATGCATTTAATGTTTTAAATGTTTTTAAAGCACTTGCAGGTTTTTAAAATATCTCCACATTCGGGCTCTGACCCGTTTGCTTTCAAATCAATTTTCTTATAAAACCATTTTAGGTGCCCAGCCACAAGGACACCACGCATAGGATTCTTATTCCGATGACGACCTGTAGCTGTTTGTGGAAGTTACAGGGATTTTCTTTTAGACGCTGCTATCATTTGGATTCCATGTTCAGTATTCCTCGGTTGTAGGGCATGTTGCCCAAATTCTATTAGAGACATTTCCATTTCAGTTTTTCAGAATTTGGCATGTATTAATTCAGTATTCAGTATTTAGTTACTTATTTCAGTTGTGGGATTTGTTGTGAGGAGTTTTTCCTCCGGATTTATTTATATCATGTGATGGTTATTCTGTTAATTCGTTATGGTGAATGGTGATATTATTCTTGATTTAAATCTTTTACTGCATGTTAATCAGACTTTAATTAAAATTTGGCAACTTACTTTTTAAATACTAGGTGGTTAGTAATAATAAAATGTTTTCGACAGTGATGCTATTAACTGAGCCAACTTGGCATTTTGATTTAATTTAATAAAGGAGTAGCTACCCGGTATTTAATTAGTCGGGGTGTCACAGGTGGTATCAGAGCATCAGGTTCTAGTGTCCTTTAGGATTTGTACGGCTATTATGTTTCCACTAAGTTTTCTTTGATATAGAGCCCTATATTTTAGGACTGCTGTACTCTTTTTGTGTATGCTTCGTTCTTCAGCTATTTTAAGTTTATAAACTGTGAACTTATAAACTTTATTCTTATTTCAGATGCCTCCACGACGTGCACGACGAGTTCCCAGGGATGCAACGCCAGAACCCCAGCCCGCTCCAGTTCAGGGCATGATGAACGCCGCTGAGGTTGCAGCCATTGTAGCCCAAGCGGTAAATGCCGTAATTGCCGTAGTTCAGCAGGCACCACCTCAGGCACCGGTTGCCGCGCCAGTACAGTCAAATGCATTCCCGTTTGCTTGGGAACGTGTACGTGATGCTTTTCAGAAAGCGCATCCGCCAGAGTTTGCAGGCAACTCAGATGTGGTAGTCTCGAGCCAGTGCAGGAAGGATATGCAGAGGCACTTGAGGATGTATGAGTGCACGGATGTTCCGAAGCAGGTGATAGCTACTTTCAAGCTAGTTGGATCTGCACTGCAGTGGTAGGAGTCTATTACCACCGTGGAGGAGAGGGATACTCTCACTATTCAGGACTTTTGGGTGCGGTTCGACCGCAAGTACTTTCCGTCATCTGTTCACACGGAAATGAGGAGGAAACTGATGAATCTGAAGCAAGAGGGTAAGACCGTGGCCGGGTATGAGGTCGAGTTCACGAATCTGTTGAATATCGTTCCGGATGAGATACCGACAGAAAAGAAGAAGATTGAGAAATTCACCGACGGGTTGACATGGAGGATCCGTCAGCATCAGTTAGGGAACCTTTCGTTGGACACTTATTCTGATGTGGTTAACGCTGCTTTGTTACACTGCCAGGATCACCGCTTTCATATGGCTGTGGGCAAGAGATCGGGAGAGTCTTGCCATCAGGGCAGGACTGGAGGACATGGTGCCGGTGGGGCACAATCTGTTCAGGGGCAGAGACAGGGTGAGCAGGGTTCCCAGCAGGGGGATCAGAAGATATTCAGATCAGGGAATTACAGGCATGGACAAGGAGGTTTCCGTCAGGTCCATCAGGGTCCAAACGGCCATCAGGGCCAACAGGGGCAGAATGGGCAGCAGTTTCAGCAGGGCCAAGGGAGGAACGGTAACGGCCACCAGGGCCGGGGACAGCAGGGGCAGAGAGGAGGGAACTTCCCAGGGAAGTGTTATGTTTGTGGCAAGACTGGCCATAAACGACAAGATTGTCCTGATAGGGGCAGGGCCCCACAACAGCAGCAGTAGCAGAAGGGTGCTCGCCAGGAGCCGCAGAGGCCTATGTTTCCCGTCGCTCTCCCCGCACCACCACAGATGGAAGCATTGCCACCCATTCCAGCAGTCCCAGCTCATCAAGGGCAGCTACAGTATGGACGTGTCTATAACGTCCACCAGGCAGCAGTTCCACAGGCACCGCCCACGATTGAGGGTACGTTTCCTATCCATGGCACTATGGGTCGGGTATTGTTTGATACGGGGGCTACACATTGTTTTATAGCTACACATTTCGCGAAGGCTTTAGGGTTTTTAGCCACAGCGGAGAGCACAGTGACGTGTGTCGACTCACCATTGGGGAACGGGTCACTTATTTTTCTTTATATGCCGGGGAGTGCGGGTAGAGATTGGTAGTCTGGTATTACCTGCAGATATGTTGGTATTAGATATGCATGTTCACGATGTGATTATCGGTATGGATTGGATCGCTGATTATAGAGCCATGATTGATTGCTTCAGCGGGAGCATTATTTTTGCCATTCCGGGGCAAGAGATGTTTGTAGTGGCGATGCCTCGCCCAGAGGGAGGCTCGACTACTCATTTGTATTACCTAGAGGAGGATACCTCTAAGGAGGTTGTGATTCCTTTAGATTCGATCCCAGTTGTCAAGGAGTATTCTGATGTGTTTCAGGAGATACCATGCCTACCCCCCAGTCGAGAGATAGACTTTGTTATAGACTTATTACCAGGTACGAGACCTATAGCACGCGCAGCGTACCGTATGGATCCAGCTGAGATGAGGGAGTTACGGGATCAGATTGAACATTTGTTGGGTCAGGGGTTTATTCGGAGGAGTACTTCTCCGTGGGGTGCCCCTGTGTTGTTCGTAAAAAAGAGAGACGGTTCACTGAGATTGTGTGTGGACTACCGAGAGTTGAATAAGGTCACGATACGGAATAAGTATCCGTTGCCTCGAATCGATGACTTATTCGACCAGTTGAGAGGAGCCTCTTTCTTCTCGAAGATTGATTTGAGATCGGGATACCATCAGTTGCGTATCAGGGAGGAGGATGTCTCGAAGACTGCGTTCTTAACGAGATATGGTTCTTACGAGTTTTGGGTTATGCCTTTTGGTTTGACCAACGCTCCAGCAGTGTTTATGGACTTGATGAATAGGGTGTTCAGAGAGTTCCTTGATCAGTTTGTCATTGTCTTCATCGATGATATTATGGTTTACTCCCAGACAGAGGAGGAGCACGCCGAGCATTTGAGGTAGGTTTTGCAGACGCTGCGTCAGAACGAGCTGTATGCAAAGTTTGAGAAGTGCGGGTTTTGGTTGAAGGAGGTCCAGTTTTTGGGACACATTATTTCCGACCGGGGGATATGTGTTGATCCGGGGAAGGTATCCGCGGTGAGGGAGTGGGGACAGCCCACGACACCGACTAAGATTCGTAGTTTTTTGGGCCTAGCAGGATACTACAGGAGGTTCATTCGGGGATTTTCAAAGATAGCGAGTCGTTTGACACATCTGACTCGTAAGGGTGTGCCGTTCATTTGGAGTGATGCCTGTCAGTTGGCATTTGATGAGTTAAAGGACAAATTGACCTCAGCACCTGTGTTAGCATTGCCGAGACCGGGAGTTGAGTATTTGGTTTACACCGATGCGTCTTTACAAGGACTTGGAGGTGTATTGCAGCAGGAGAGACATGCCATAGCTTATGCTTCCCGTAAGCTTAAGCCTCATGAGAAGAATTACCCCACGCATGATTTGGAGTTGGCGACAGTGGTATTTTCCCTACGGATTTGGAGGCACTATCTTTTGGGGGAGAAGTTCCAATTGTTCACGGACCACAAGTCCCTACAGTACCTGTTCACGCAGAAGGAGTTGAACATGCGGCAAAGGAGGTGGCTTGAGTTTGTGAAGGACTACCAGTTCGATATCCAGTACCACCCGGGTAAGGCTAACGTGGTAGAAGACGCGTTGAGCCGTAGGCCAGCAGATGAGGTGGCAGGGGTGTGGAAGGCAAAGTGGAAGGAGTTGGGACACCAGGATGCAGTGGCCCGATCTTTCATGTCTGTGATGACCGTTACACCGCAGATTGTCACGAAGGTAGTACGGGCACAGGCTAATGACTCGTTCTGTCAGGAGCAGATAGTTCGATTACTAGCAGAGGGAGCCGAGTCCTATACCGTTAGCTCAGACGGGGGATTACGCTTCAATGGGAGATTGGTGGTTCCGGAAGGGGAGGAATTGCGACACGAGGTGATGGCAGAGTCGCACGGCTCACGGTTCGCGGTACATCCCGGGGGGGACAAAATGTACCAAGACATGAGACGCCAGTATTGGTGGAGTGGTATGAAGAGAGATATCGCTGTGTTTGTTTCGAAATACACCACTTGTCAGCTAGTAAAAGTGGATCATCAGAGACCGACAGGACTTCTACAGCCGTTGGAGGTTTCGAGGTGGATGTGGGAGAGCATATCCATGGACTTTATCACGGGGTTGCCTACGTCGCAGAGGGGTCACGACTCCGTTTGGGTAATTGTGGACAGGTTGTCCTAAGTCGCTCACTTTTTACCCGTAAGGACTGACTACACTACGGGACAGTATGCCCAGCTCTTCATTTCAGATATTGTGAGACTTCACGGTGTGCCCCTAAATATCGTGTCTGACAGAGACAAAATATTTGTTTCGCGGTTTTGGGAGAGTTTCCAGGGGGCCATGGGCACGGAATTGCGATTGAGTACGGCTTATCATCCGCAGATCGATGGGCAGACTGAGCGCACAAATCAGATGTTGGAGAACATGCTACGCATGTGCATTATTGACTTTGGAGGTGGATGGGAGCAATACCTTCCACTGGTAGATTTTGCTTATAATAACCCCTACCAGTTCACTATTGGCATGGCTCCGTTTGAGGCGTTGTACGGTAGGCCTTGTCGTTCCCCAACATGTTGGTTGAAGGTGGGGGACAACGAACTACTTGGGCCGGAAGTGATTCAGGATACTTAGGCAAGGATTGAGTTGATTCGGAGTCGCATTCGGGTAGCTCAAGACCGGCAGAAGAGTTATGCTGATGCGTAGAGATCTTTCAGGGAGTTCCAAGTGGGGGACCAGGTTTTGCTCAGAGTATCTCCTATGAAGGGGATTATGCGTTTCGGGAAGAAGGGGAAGTTGGCACCGACGTATGTGGGACCATTCCCTATTATTGAGCGGATTGGACCGGTTGCGTATAGACTCGGGTTACCAGAGCATTTACACCGGATTCACGATGTGTTTCATATTTCCTCGCTAAGGAAATATCTTAGAGATGATTTGGCTCATTCTCGCATTGCTTTGGAGGATATTGATCTCCAGGCTGATAGCTCCTACGTGGAGGGGCCGATTGCTATTTTGGACCGAAGTGAGAGGAAGCTGCTGTCAAAGATAGTTCCGTTAGTGCGTGTTCAGTGGCGACATCATAATGTCGAGGAGTCCACATGGGAGCAAGAGGATGAGATGCGCGAACGTTATCTAGAGTTGTTTTTATCAGGTACTTTCTAGTTCCGAATTTCGGGACGAAATTCTGTTATTAGGGGGGAAGTATGTAATACCCCATATTTTTGGCGACATTTATTTTTGGGATTAATTAATTAAATGTATTTTTGGCGACATTTATTTTTGGGATTAATTAATTAAATGAGAATTAATTGGGAATTAATACGGATAAAATACTAGCAAGATGTGAGTTGGTATTTGACTATATTGAGTATATATGATGATATATGAATATTGAATTATGAAATTTATCGTGAGATTGATATACGGCAATTTGGACATTTTATTGGGACGCGTGAGACAGTCGCGTCAGGATATAATTATTTTAATTATAAAAGTGAAATTAAATTCTATTAACCGTATGGTCATTTTGAGTGCGCCAACGCGTCCAGAAGGGTCGAGATAGTCAGAAAACACTAGTCGGGGGTTTAGTTTGGGTCCCGGGGTATTTTTAGGCCATACCGGCAACATAAAGGGTATTTTGGTAATTTTGTATTTTTGGGAATTAAAAGTGACGAAAATTAGTAAATTATATCTAATGTGGATTTGACCCACTAAACCACTAACCAACCCATGTTAACCCAATAGGCTACGTAGGTTATTAGAATTTAGGTTTCTAATTTTTCCCAAAACAAACCCTAGCCACCATAGCTATTGGAGAAGAAAGCTTGGAAAGAGAGAGATAGAGGAGAAAAGCTTGGAGAGAGAGAGAGAGCTTCATCAAATCGTCATCAAAATCTGAGATTGAATCAAGGCAAGTGGTTTAATTTACGTTTTTATGCAGTAAATGCTTCTTCCATGCTTAGACTATCCAATAGTCATAATAAATTGGGAGATAATTAAAAACCCATGAAACTGGAGTTGTTAATAAATTTTGGAGATAGGTTTGCATGTAGAAATGTTATTGGAAGATCGAATTAAGAGAATTATAAGTTTATGTGTTATAAAAACGGATTCATTTCTGGAAATTGATGATTTATAATCTTAGGGTTTATGTTCTTGAAAAATTGGAGAAAAGTGATGGGACTTGTGATTTGGTGATGTTTAGGATGAATTATTCCCTTAAAACACGTTAGTATGTGACCTTGATATGTTTAGGATTGATTAGAGACCTTAAAACGTTGTTGGGATGAATTTTAGAGGAGAATTGAGGAGTAGAAATTGGTGAAAAACGAAAGTAGAAATTCTGGGCACGAAACTGGTCGTTCGTTAGAAGGCCTCCCCAGGTCGTTCGAACGAGCTCGTTCGAACGAGCTTCTAACGAGTTGACCAGTTGCTTCTAACGAGGGGGAATTCGTTCGATACCTTCGTTCGAACGAGATGTCGTTAGAAGGCTCAGTTCGTTCGAACGAACTGAATCTCGTTCAAATAGTCTCGTTCGAACGAGACTTCTAACGAGCTGGCAGTTTAGGCCTTTTTGGCCTGTTTGGATTTTGGGAGTCCCGTAAACTTGTTCGATGATAGAGATAACATTCCTTTGATGATGTATTGGTATACTTGGGACATTTGGGATATAATGAGGAGTAAATTATAATTGTGGAACGAATCAAATAGACACTTGAGTCGAGACGTGAGTGCCTACTACGACGTGAGAATATATTATGGCGTGTATGATTATGAACCGGGAGTATATAAATTGTATAAATTATAAAATTGTACGAGAATGCGATAAGTACTACAATTAAACTACGGTGATTACTAAGATGCGTGTTTACTTAGTATTGATATATGATTTGTGTGTATGACATACCTACCATACTTGCTATCACGGGAGGTTTGCGTTCCCTTAGGGCCCTCTACTCCTTGTGTTGCCCGGATTTAGACTGGTTACCTCGATGAACATAGGTCAGAGAAGGACTTATTGGGATGTTAATAAGTCTGCTGATCGTGGGAGCGCAGGTATGTGCGTGACCCATGTGATGTGACTGTGTTCGCCTCCACTGTTTGTGATTTGTGTTATCTGAACTATTCCTGAGAGATTCGGAATACGTGATTCCTTATGTACATGATGTACCGGGATGGATATCAGAGTATGTGTGCACCGCAGCTTAGTCTTGGGGTGCTTATATTGTATATTTATGTTGTGGAAAATATACACTTAATAAAATGGGAACTTTCATATGGTATCGTGTGTATAACTATGGCATAACATAAAAGGGATAATTTATAATGAGTAGTATTACTTTTATATGACAACCTGAATTTACGTTCAGCCCCCTATTTAATTGCGATCGTTATAATGTTAATGGGATCCGAGTAATAAGGGTAGAACCTATGACAGTCTAGCTAGATATGATGTCACTTAGCTAGGGGTTTGTGTCATTTTAGATGGGTGCTTACGTTAGGAGTGCACAGTTAGACGAGAGGTGAGAATTTCATGTGAGTGCACCTCCTAACATGTACTCTGCATTTAATGTTTTAAATGTTTTTAAAGCACTTGCAGGTTTTTAAAATATCTCCACATTCGGGCTCTGACCCGTTTGCTTTCAAATCTATTTTCTTGTAAAACCATTTTAGGTGCCCAGCCACAAGGACACCACGCATAGGATTATTATTCCGATGACGAGCTGTAGCTGTTTGTGGAAGTTATAGGGATTTTCTTTTAGACGCTTCTATCATTTGGATTCCATGTTCAATATTCCTCAGTTGTAGGGCATGTTGCCCAAATTCTATTAGAGACATTTCCATTTCAGTTTTTCAGACTTTGGCATGTATTAATTAAGTATTCAGTATTTCGTTACTTATTTCAGTTGTGGGATTTGTTGTGAGGAGTTTTTCCTCCGGATTTATTTATATCATGTGATGGTTATTCTATTAATTCGTTATGGTGAATGGTGATATTATTCTTGCTTTAAATCTTTTACTGCATGTTAATCAGACTTTAATTAAAATTTGACAACTTACTTTTTAAATACTCGGTGGTTAGTAATAATAAAATGTTTTCGACAGTGATGCTATTAACTGAGCCAACTTGGCCTTTTGATTTAATTTAATAAAGGAGTAGCTACCCGGTAGTTAATTAGTCGGGGTGTCACACAACAATCACGTTGATGCATTGGCAAGGCTGGCCTCGGCAATGAAGACAGATTTGGGAAGGACCATCCCAATCGAGGTCTTGGGAAAAGCAAGCATCGAGGAGGACGAGGCATGTAGTCCTTGTCACAATGTGAACCTAGGAGACTCATGGATCGACCCTCTCGTCAGGTACCTAAGAGAGGGAGAGCTACCTGAGTCCAAGATGGAAAGGAGAAAGTTGAGATACAGGGCTGCAAAGTTCTCATTGGTAGGAGATGTCTTGTATAAAAAAGGGTTTCTCTTGCCCCTCCTCAGATGTGTTCATCCCATGGAGGTACCCCGGGTCTTACAGGAGGTTCATGAGGGTTCTTGCTCTAGCCACATTGGGGGGAGGCCCTTAGCCAAGAGGATCATCACTCAGGGATACTGGTGGCCTAACTTGTCTAAGGATGCTGCAGACTATGTGAAGAGGTGCGACAAATGCCAAAGGTTCGCCACTATCCCTCATCAACCCTATCAGCCTATGACGTCAATCTCTTCTCCATGGCCATTTGCGTTATGGGGAATTGACTTGGTAGGACCTTTGCCAAGAGCTGTCAACAACTATAGGTTCTTGATATTTGCCATTGACTACTTTTCAAAGTGGGTGGAGGCAGAACCAATGATAACAATTACATAGCAGAAGACCTTCCAGTTCATCTGGAAAAACATCATATGTAGATATGGCCTCCCAAACACGCTCATCTCGGATTATGGGGCCCAGTTCAAGAACTCATCCTTAGAGAAATATTGCCAAAGTGTGGGGATTAAACAGTTCTTCTCATCTCCTGGTCGACCTCAGGCCAATTGCCAAACCGAGGTCACAAACAGAACCATCTTGGATGGAATCAAGAAGAGGTTAGAAGACGCGAAGGGGAGATGGACAGAAGAGGTCTACGCAGTGTCGTGGGCCTACAGAACTACGGCCAGGACACCAACAGGAGAAACCCCATTCATGCTAGCACATGGCTCAGAGGCTGTCATGCCAACGGAAGTCTGACTACCAACTCATCGGATTCAGACCTACGACCCTGACAGCAATGGGGAAAAGGGGAGGCTAGACCTGGATCTTATCGAAGAGAGAAGAGAAGACGCAGAGGTTAGGAAAGAAGCCTACCAGCAGAGGGCAGAGAGATTCTACAACCAGAGGGTGAAGTCAAGACCCATTGCAGTCGGAGACCTATTGCTAAAGAAGACCCTGCAGAAGGCAAATAAGCTACACCCAAACTAGCATGGCCCCTACAAAGTAACAGAAGAGGTTGTGCCCGACACTTACAGACTAGAAAACCTAGAAGGAGAACCTTTCACTAGCCCATGGAATGCTGACCACCTGAAGAGATATTACATATGATGTTGCATAGAATTTGTAATTTGTAAATGTACCATCTTATTGAGAAGAGGTTATTAATAAAGATCAGTTCCATGAGAAGTTTTGCTCCATTCTTAGATTAGATATATTATATGAGGCTAACATCAGAAGTGATGACCTCAGACCCTCATAACATCACTCGGTGGTGACGAGGTCTGAGCTCAGACACCTTCCTAGATGGCCTCAGACCCTTAACATCATTAATTTGGTGAAAAATATTATGAGGCTAACATCAGAAGTGATGACCTCAGACCCTCATAACATCACTCGGTGGTGACAAGGTATGAGCTCAGACACCTTCCTAGATGACCTCAGACCCTTAACATCATTAATTTGGTGAAAAATATTATGAGGCTAACATCAGAAGTGATGACCTCAGACCCTCATAACATCACTCGGTGGTGACGAGGTCTGAGCTCAGACACCTTCCTAGATGACCTCAGACCCTTAACATCATTAATTTGGTGAAAAATATTATGAGGCTAACATCAGAAGTGATGACCTCATACCCTCATAACATCACTCGGTGGTGACGAGGTATGAGTTCAGACACCTTCCTAGATGACCTCAGACCCTTAACATCATTAATTTGGTGAAAAATATTATGAGGCTAACATCAGAAGTGATGACCTCAGACCCTCATAACATCACTCGGTGGTGATGAGGTATGAGCTCATACACCTTCCTAGATGACCTCAGACCCTTAACATCATTAATTTGGTGAAAAATATTATGAGGCTAACATCAGAAGTGATGACCTCAGACCCTCATAACATCACTCGGTGGTGACGAGGTCTGAGCTCAGACACCTTCCTAGATGACCTCAGACCCTTAACATCATTAATTTGGTGAAAATATTATGAGGCTAACATCAGAAGTGATGACCTCAGACCCTCATAACATCACTCGGTGGTGACGAGGTCTGAGCTCAGACACCTTCCTTGATGACCTCAGACCCTTAACATCATTAATTTGGTGAAGTTGGTTATGAGAACAGCATATTAGGTAATGACTTCAGAGCCTAATTGCATTCAGAAATCATATAGCATTCAAAGGCATTCAGAGATCAAAATAAGAGGAGATTGGCATTCAGTAAGAGAAGATAATATAACATTCAGAGGTGTTACAAATTACAAGTTTAGTTACGAGCTACAAGTTAAAAATTACAAGTTACAAAATACAAATTTGTTACGAGTTAAAGGTCTGAGGGGGGAGCATTGACAGTCTCGGCTGGGTTGACTTGATCAGCGTTGGTCACCTCGGATACATCATCAGCAGGGTTAGTCCCTCCGAGCTCAGTCCCTCCCAGAGTTGCAGTCTCGGCTGGAGCAGCAACCTCGTCTTCAACCTCTTGAAGGGCCCGTGCGAACTGAGGGTCGACAAAGCCGAGACCCACGAAGTCAGAGGCCTTCAGAGTGCCGACCTCCTTCTCTCTGACCCCGGCCCATTTGGTAGTGGCTTTGACACCTCTTTCAAGATATTCAAAGCCATAACCCATGAACTCGTCTGAGCCTTTGTACTCAGAAATTATTTTGGGGGTGGCATCTTCAAGGGAAGCTTTGACTGCCGCGCTGACCTTCTATTGTAGAGCATCATCTTTGGCCTTCAGGGCTTTAGCGTGAAGAGAGACATCTTTCTCCAAGCCCTTGACCTTATTCTCAGAGGTCTGTAACTCTGACTTCAGATGGTCTACCTCGGCATTCAAGGCCCTCTCAGCCTTCTCGGCATCTTGCCCCTTCTGGATGAGGGGCAATTTCCTCATAGCCCAGTTAGACAATTGATACATGGCAGTCACCCCCTGCACATTTAATGAAGAGGTTAAGTGAGAAAAATCAGATGTTGCACTTGTAAAACTTTGACAAAGGAACAAGTCATACCTGGACAACTCGGTGAAGGCCGAACTCAATCATTACAGAGGTGTCCATGGCTCAATAGAAATTCTTGTCTGTCTCGGTCATTACAGCGGCAAGTGCGTCCATGGCCTGTCTGCTGTTGCCGACCACGCTATCAGTTAACTTCAACTGCTCCAGACGAGCCGTCAGGATGTCAGCCGAAGAAATTGGGATCGCAGCCTCAGAAGTCTTCTTTTGTCTCGAGGTCGGCCTCTGATTCTCAGAGGCCAGGACCTCAGGGGCCCTCTTCTTGGAGGCCTGGGATTTGGATGTAGTGGGAGGTGGAGGAGGAGCATTCAGACCATCCTTCTTTGCAAGCCTTGCCAGGCTCGGAGCTGCCATCTCCCACAAGTCGTCAGGGATACCTGGTGGTCTCTCTGCAAAAGTTAAAAGATAAGGGTTAGAGATCAGATATGAATGAGGTCAGAGGTTAGACTTCAAAAGAAAAATCCTTACCAAAGTCAACAAGGGGACTTCCACCCAGGCTCGTCCCCAAGAGATACTGGGGGGTCAGTAGATGTTCGAACTTGACAAACAGACCATGTGCCCCTTGGTCTTGCAGGGCCTTCACCTTTTTGATATTCTGAAGACTTAGACCGGGATCGGTCCTTGCAGACATGGTGACCTTACCCCATCTGAGGGGTATCCTCGGCCCAAGAGTGGAAGAGGGAACAGATGAGCCGAATTCCCACGACCCTGAGGCGAAAAAATATCGGGGCTTCAATTGTGATTTGAGGTCTGAGTCACCTGGAGCATCTTCTTCTCAGGCCTCCGAGCCACGAAATGATAGTAGCTCGGATGGTTCTTGGCCGAGGTCGGGACATAGCAACCAGCAAAGACCTGAATTGGGAGGTCAGAGTGGTGGACTGCCCTCCACAAGATAATGGCTCCTATAATGACTCTCCAGGCATTGGGAAAGAGCTGCGAGGGGGCCAAGTTGATAAAAGAGAGAATGGATCTGATGATAGGATGAATGGGTAGACGAAACCCTAACTTAAACATCTGCTCGTACAAGCAAATTTCTCCATCTCGGCCATTGTAGGCCCTCTCTTCCCTCAGAGGTCTCCTTAATTTGATTGAGGGACTGATGGAGTATAAATATGTGAAGTGCAAAAGATCCACTTCAGTGACTGTGCTCTCGAACTCGGCTTCTTCAGAGATGTCAACATCACTTTCAGCATCCTCATCATCGTCAAGCTCAACGTCGGGTGGAGTAGACGTAGTTGGGTGACTAGGGAATCTTTGAGCGAACTCAGCCCCTGTAACGGCCGACAGAGGGATGGCATCAAGAATGGGTGGCACAGCCACACTCGGCTCAACAAGTTCAACATGTTAAGAAGAATCCGAGGTGCTTGAGCCATTTTGGGACGAAGCTCGGCTGGAAACCTCGGCCTGGTCAGGGTCCTGACCAGTCCGAGGTGTAAAATCCATGGCTTCTTGGAAGGAGTCCACAGACATGGGGTCTGAGGTGGAAGACTCAAACTCAGACATCGGCAATGGGTTTGCAGAGACGTCTGTCTGATAGAAGTTCTCAGGAGGATCAGGATATACCACCTTGAGAGGTGGGGTAAAGATGGGTCTGACAGGAAATTCTTGTGACCTAAGAGCTTCCTCTTGATCTCTCTCTATTTGCCTAATCTTTTCTAGGGTCTTCTCTCTAAGAAAAGGGAAATCCTCAAGAAGCTGGTATAGGGGTCTGAGCATCAGAGGACGACCCTAAACTTTGAGGAAAACTCCTAAAACTACAAACACGATTGACTTATAAAACAAAGAAGTTTAAAGATCAAACTTAGAAGTTTCAAGAAAACGCAGGTCGCCTGAGTTAATGAAGCTCACCGAAAAACACAAAAACACGCCGGAAAATGCAAACAAATACCAGAAACAAAGGAAATAGAAAGGAAGAAGTACCTGGAGAATGAATCGATGAGTGAAATGAAGGAAACTCGCAAGAAAATCGACGAAATCCTCTGCAGAAGAACAATTGAGTGGAGGAGCTTAGAGAGAGAAAATTCGCAAGAACAGTCTGCGTGGGAACGAAATGAAGAAGAAGAAAGAGAAAGGAAGGGTTTAAACCCTTAAGTACTTGGTCACACTTCCCAAGGCCCATCATTGCCTTGGGAAACCCAAGGGACAACTGACAGCACACGCCAGCCAAATTTGCACGCTCTGGCTTGGGACAGATGTCATACAGGTATTTACTTGGGACGGACAGGCCTCGGAGGTGAAGCAATCCCCTATCCACTTGCTCTCGCATATGACTAAGGGCTGGGGGGTGATTGATATCCCCGAAGTGTTACCTCGGCCCAGAGACACCAACCTCGGCCGAGATGATGGTCGAGATATTGATCGACCCAAGATAGGCCATGGGCCCACGATATCATCGCTCGGCCAGAACAGGGTCGGCCCAGGCCGACATTACCATCTACACTTCCAATGGGCACTGCACGCATCACAGGCATCGACAGTATTCTCATATACCTGGGTATGGCAACCTCGGTCGAGGGTAGGCCGAGGTGACAGGGAGCTTTGATAACTTTCAATATGGAACCAGTTCAACCTCGGCTTGGGCCGATGTCACAAGAAGCCTTAATAATCGTCAGCATGGAATCATTCCTACCTCGGTTGGGGCCGACCCCAGCATAATGTCTCGGCTGAGACCAGGCCGAGACTCCCTATGGCACATCTCGGATTGAACGACTATCAAGCCTTTACAGCTCGGCCTCTCCTAGGCCGAGGTCATCCACCAACATGGCGGCCGAGCATCTATTGAACATTTGGATAAGGACACATGGGCACAAATCAGTTATAACAAGATTATTCTCCACATGTGGGGAGAATATTTCATCATCATTACTTACATGCGGCAGTGACAGATGGCACTCCCCCATTGGTGAGGCTACCACATACATGTACATTACATGAATGGGGGGTACATTACACCCCCTAGGCACTATATATAGGGATCATCCCTTACCTTGCAAAAGGATCCCAGATATAAAACCCTAGCTGAAATCCTGTCTAAATTAACAGTAGAGAGAGAAAGCTTGAGAGAATTGTATCCATGGCCATTAGTGCCTTCATTCAGTGATATTACTCACACACTCACAGTGGACGTAGGCCAGATTGGCTGAACCACATATATTCCGGTGTTGATTCCTCATATTCTCATCTCCTTCTCTTATCTCTTTATACAGCTGCGCTGCCATTGTTATTCATATATTGAGCTTGGAAACACCTTATCTGGTGGTGCTGATTCTTAGCATCATCACTATTTATTTTAAAAACAGTTGAGATGTTTTTTTTAAATAGTTATAAAAAGTTAAAACATTTTTTATTTTTTAAAAACAGTTTTTGTTAATAAACAGTTTTTTTATGTAATAAAAGTAATTTTTAATTTTTATAAGTGAGTTTGGAATGAATGAAAAAAAGATAATGTGCTTTGAGGGTAAAGAGTGAAAAAACTTATTAAGAAGTGAAAATAGTGGGATCCTATCATTTTACACGAATTAACCCATCAATGCCTTGTAGCATATTTTGGTACTAAAAAATTCATTGCAGGTCATTATCTATTATATACCTCTATTACTATCGTATTAGAGGTTTAATCGCCAGTCATACAACTATTTTTGTCAATAACTATAATAGTAAATGTAGGTTTTGAGTTAAAACCGTCCCCTCTCTAGGAAACCCAAACAACGTGCAAACTCACTTCTCTATTCCCTTAAATGGTTTCGGATGTTTCCTCTTCTTCATCAAGCAGTCCAACATTTGAAGTAAATAGTCTTTTCACCTTCGGATCTCTTCATTTCTTAATCAAGCTACTCATTTTTACCTTCATGTTCATTTATTATATATCCGACGTGCCACTTTTTCTCTCTCTCAAAGAAATTGAAAGACCACCTTTTCATCTCCTCTATCAGATTCATAGATCCATATATAATAAACCCCAAAATTCACCATTTGCTACAAAGCTCTCTTTATCTCTCACATCATTCGAAGTAACCACACTGGTGGTCTCGGGCTCCACTGCTGGTCTCGGTTTAACGTCCAGCTCTCTTTTCTCTCTCAATCCCTCTCTCATCTAACGCCGTGTTCTCTTATTCTTCTTTTAATTATTTTTTCTTTCATGTTTCAATTGTTTCACCCACATTGGTTGACCTAGATTTACTTTTTTTCTGTTGTACTCCAATATCCTCATTCAATTGAAAATTCAAACTGTTGAGTTATTATCATTTTATTAGGTAAGGAGTGTAGTCCAAAATGATTTGTTGTGCTTCAAACATATACGATGTTATGCGATGGGAGGGTAATTATCATGGTGGGATGGTAATTATCTTGATATGTTTGAGATAGTATTCTAGAATATTATTATATGTACATACTATAGACAGATATTTTAGTAAATAAGATACACCCAGCTCATTGAGTGTGTTACTTCTTGAGAGAGAAATCACTCAACTATTATAAAATCATCAACCACTGCTGGAATGAATGGTTTGCAAACAAAAATACTAAATTAAAATTTTTAAATGAACACAAGATTCAAAAGTTGAAATGAAAAAATATAAACAGTTACTAGAAAGTTTGTCTTTATTTTATAGTGGTGTTAAATTTATTTCCTAATGAGTTGTAAATGAAATTGACTACTTTGACCCAGTTTATTTTTGGGAATTGCATTTATATGTTCAGTTATTAGTTAGCTCTCAGTTTACATTTTGATTTCATTAACCTGGTTTGCAAATTTTTAAGACTCTATTTATCTTACTCAGAGTGACGTTGATATGTGTGTATATGGTTTAAAGATGTGGCTTTGTTATAAGAAATTATATTCTCATAGTCATTTTGGTATTTTGTATTTTATTATACTTACGAAATTTAAGTGAATAAGTAAATAATTATACCTCTAATACAATGGTATTAGAGGTATTAATACAATTAATAGTCTTTCAATTGGGGACGTTAAGAAATCGTGGTCTTTATATTTGAGTACATTTTTATTTTTTTAGTTATTATTTTGTTGTGAGTAAGATTAACTTCAAGAATAAATAATTACTCACATTCAATATGAATAAGACTTTTTTGACCAAAAAATATCTATATATATTTGTGACATTTAAGGTAAAATAATTTCAATATCGATAATAAATGTAATTTTATATGATTGACAATGTAATAAACAAAATAATATTTTTAGTCAAAAATGTGTTATGTTTATATAATTAAAATTATTAAAATGCATTTGCATCGTACATTCGATTGTATATATGCATATATTATAAATGTTTTATGTATGTCGCCGCCAACACATTGTCTGGGTTACATGCTAGTTTTAATATATGTTAGAAGACGATGTTGGGCCAAATCTTTATAATAGCCGTTGGTTTCCTTTATTGACATATTACAATTGGTTGTCTGTATTGTTACAACGGTTATATTAGCACACGATTTTGATAGTAGTTGGTTCCAGCTGGCGAGACGCGTGTCAATCTGTTAACTAGTATATTTGTGTTTCGTTGTGAACTATTGGATCTATCTTTATCTATAGTAGATATTTGTTTGTACAATCCTTGTGCCATATGTGTACACAAATCACATCACATTTTTCCTTTTATAAATAGAGACACTAGGGTTCCAATTTTTATTAGCTGAGATAATTTGAAATTACGTCCAAATACAAAAATTGAAACCTATAGAGAATATATTGTGACAACCCGCTCAAAATAATAACGGGTGGCCAGTCCTATACTACATTAAATCAGGTATCTCAGATGACACGGTCTCAACATCAACTGACAATACTAAATAATATAAGGATAACTACCCGAAATCATTAAAAGTGGATTGTCAAAAATTTAAAACTTTTATTTAACAACAACAACAAAACCAACTATGCAACCATAATGAAAAATACACATCTAACTATAATGAGTGGAATGTGCAAACTCCAATAATATGAAAGAGGTACAATACAATGTACAACAAAATCTCTACAAGGAAATACTCGAATAAGCTGTCGGGTCACAGACAATACAATAATCTGAGTAATGAAATATAAAAGTGTCAATCTACAACACTTGAGTATAAACCTGATATACAAACCAAATCCTATTCTAGATATACAAAGATAGAAATCGACTAAAGCAAAGCGCCGCAATAGTCCTCTACTGCCACAGCTCCACGAATACTGTGGATGGATGAACATCAATGGCGTCCTTGCGGAGGAACACCTAAAGTAGTACAATATATATACATGGAGGGAGAAAATATAAACGGGTCAGAGCCCGAGTTGAAAATATTTTTATAGCAAGTGCATTAAAATGCATAATAATTATAAATGCATTATTACATGATTAAGGTGGAATCGAACTCTTCTTTAAAATCCAACTCACCTCTCAACTAAAGAGAGCAACTAAACGTATGCACGTGATCTCCAAAAGGATGCCCAATTCTAATTAGGCAAAAGGGTCTAACTTAAACCCAATTGAAATATCTAGTTGAAACCATCTAACCTATCTCCCAATCTAATCCTATCTATAAACTTTAAGTCATGTATTTTAACTTTAATGTTATAGTTCTCTTTATATTTCTTCATTTATTGAACATATAAAGTTGCATAATCATCTTCATAACCACATCATCACAATACATTAACATTCTTATTTACTAGAATTTCATATATTCTAGTTATGCCCTCATTTGGCATGTAAACATATATATAATTAATTATATGTGAGTTATTAGCATCAACAGTTAAGGACTAACTTCTCCCGATTCTCAATACGGCACTGCGTTTCGTGCGTGGGACGTCTCGCCGAAGCGAAATCCAAACAAGGAACCCCCCCGTTACACTACTCCTGACAGTATTGATCCTTGAGATTTATTATGCCCTCAATGCATGATGCATGTAACCCAAATTATTATTACTCCATTTTAATTAATTAATATTCCCAATTCTCAACAGTACACGACGTTTCATGCGTGGGACGTCTCGCCGAAGCGAAATCCAAACAAGGAACCCCCCCGTTACGCTACTCCTGGCACTGTCGATTGTCGGGATAGGTGATATATATATAAATATATATATATATATAAGCATTAAGGACTAACTTTTCCCCAATTTCCAACATTACACTGCGGTTCGTGCGTAGGACGTCTCGTCGGGGCGAAATCCAAACAAGGAACCCCCCCGATACACTAATCTTGGCAATGTAGGTCGTTGAGGTCCATTATGCCCTCGATACCCAAGTACAAGCACAATCAATAATAACCATCCAACCGAGCTATAGCTCGAGGACGCAGGCTCACATGCTATTATCTTCTAGTAGCCCATACACGTAGCAAAATGGGGCCACCTGGTGGGGTTCAACGACACCCACCTCGTGATCAACTCACACACACGACGTCCCGAAAAGCGGTAATAGAACCTAACCGGCGAGTGAGAACGAAATATACCCACGACTTCTCACCCCCAAAATAAATAATGTATATCATATAATACTCACATGGACGACTATGACCTAGGGAATATCCACACCCTGCTCTTTGAGCCAGGATGCTCACCCTCTACGCACGCAACTTCCCAATGATAGCAAGGAGGGTGTATGCTTCACTATATGTACATATACCATCATATAAGGTATACAGACATCAGCACATAATATAAAGATATACCATCATATAAGGTATACCTGTCACATCATTTTCATCTTTATTATACGCTCTTAGGCGCAATAGAATTTATGTCATTGTTTAGTATATTTCCCTCTTGATATACTAATCGTCATTTCTCAGACATCTTCCCACTTAGTATACACGATACTATTTCTCGCTTGAAGCTCACATGTCGCTTTTAATTATTAATTGTCTCTCAATTCTATTTAAGTTAAGGATATTCTTTATCCTAATGCACCTAAATTTGCATTTCTCATTGTGTGAGACATCTCCCAAATCAATCAGCGTTAAGGATATTTCTCTATCCATATGCACATAAATTAGCATTTATAATTCTCCATCCAAAATAAAGTTCAATTCATTTATGAACCTTTAAAGTTATCCTATTTGGGATTGGATCCTAAGATTCGATATCTCTAAGTTATTCTCATTCTGTCATATGAATGTTAATTATTATCTCTAACTAGAATCTCCAATTAGGGTGGGCTTCCCCACTTAGAATACACAATAATATCTAATCGGTATTCCTCAAATTTAGTCAATATGACCCCCATAATTTCTTGTAAGGGAAACTCTCTAAAAGTCTGCAAACATACTCCAAATAAATCCTATAGAAGTTCTCAGTCGATAACCTTAGACGAAACGGGATGAAATTCTCCCTAGAAAAACATCTCCAAAATTCCCCTGTTTCCGAATCGATTCGGCCCCTCCGAATCGATTCGGTCCTAAAAGCGAATCGATTCATCCCATCCGAATCGATTCGGTCCTATGGAATTGGGAGTCTGTTACATACCGAATCGATTCGCAAGGGGAGAATCGATTCGACCCTAAAGACCTGGGGATTCTGCAACAGACCGAGTCGATTCGAAAGGGGCGAATCGATTCGGTAAGTGCAGCAAGCTATGAAGTGGGCTATTTCTCCAATGCCCTAAATTCCTAGAAATTCATTTATCTCATCTTCTCTCCAAATATCTTCAACCCAATCTCATAAACCATAATAATCATCCAAGAACACATATAAACTAATTTCTAACCTTAAATCCATTTATACACTATAAATATAAGGTTTTCCCAAAAATTTAGGTTTTGATAAACTAAACCTAAAATCCATAAATTTCATCCACAAATCATGAAATAAATGGTACACAATAATTATTTAGCAACTTTAATCACTTGCCTTGGGTTCGTAGGGTCTGAATCCGCCTTGAGATCGCGTGGATGCCGGAGAATCCTCTTTCTCTCTCTTTTCTCCTTCCTTTTGTTCTTCTTTCTTTTTCTCTCTTTCTTTCTTTCTATTTCTCTTTCTCTCTTTGGAGAAATAAATCTCATGTAGGCTTTTAAGCCTATTCTCCCAAGATACACATCTTTAAATGATAATACACACTTTAAATGGCTCGATAACTTTAATTCGAGTCAAACGGTCCTAAAATATTTCGGAACCTAAATAGACCCCAAGTATAGTCATTTCGACTTTCTCGACCCTTCCGAACACAACTACACCCTCAGAATCGCCATTCAAAGCACTTTCTAACGACTTCAAATTTTGACCTCAATTGCCAATTAAATTATTCTCTAATAAAATTATATTTATTTCTCCCAAAATAAATAAATCATCGTCTCCAAGGCCTCGGGTTATTTTATATATATATATATATATATATATATATATATATATATACACAAAGAGAGAAAGAGAGAGAGAGCTGACACACAGTGTTTTTCACACATGTTAACGAAATGTATTTTATCCCTAATCAATTAAGTTAGTTTATTTAATGTACATTTTAGTTTAACTTAATATATTGATTTTGATGATTCCAAACATATTTTCTATTAAGTTTTTCTATAGATATTTATTATTGATATAATCTTATTAATATACCATTATATACATATATTTATTACATATCTATTCTGAGTGAGTTATATTTGTTTTATGTTTAAGGTATTTACGTATGTTGCACATTTACACTTGACACATTAGGCACTCATGCATATATTATTAGTGATAATACGAATAGTTGTTTAAAACATTTTTGTTGTACAAATTGAAGTTATTTTTTATTTTATTTTAAAATAATTTTCGAAATATTTTTAATATAATTTTTTAAAAACTGAAATATTTTTATATGTATATATGTTTATTTGTGTTACGCATATATATATATATATATATATATATATATATATATATATATATATATATAGTTTTTACTATCATATGTATATGTGTGTGTGTGTGTGTGTGTGTCTTGCGTGTATATATATATTTTATCATATCTATTATATATACATGTCAAAATATGTGTGGTGCTTTGTGTTTATATTAGTTCTCCTAAAACCGATGGCACGTTTTCAGAAAGTTTGTACCGAAGCCTTATCAGTGGGCGTCTTTTCCAAGGGTTGACTGCCAAAAAATGGCTTCCTTACCAAAGGTGTAACAAATTTAAAATAGCCAGTTGTATTTCACTACAGATCAATCACACGTCCATATATTACCGTTGTACATAGAGTCATGCGACGTCGTTTCCAAGTGTAAAGCCTTTTTCATTTTAATATTCAAACAACAAAGGACGGTTACATCACCTAATTCGCCACATCCTCTACATGTAATTTACCAGCTATGGTCAAGTCTTTATCATGCATGGGGAACATGCAAATTGCTATAGTAGGGGTCAAATCGCCATTAGCTAACGCTACAATGCTTTGTAATTAGGTCCAATCTGACGCATCACCTGCTAGCGTCGTCACCGAGGGTCGACTGCCATAAGATTTGACCTTAAATTTTTTTTTTAGCTTTCAAAGGCTGGCGTCATTTCGTAGGTGGGGCTTCCACCAGACCTTGTGTTCTCTTTGAGCCGTAAGATTGGTTTTGTAAAGTCACTTTTCTCTCTCTTAATAAAATCTTGACTTGACGTCCGCCCATGGCCTGTTGTCCTTGACTGAGTTGTCGACCACATATATATATATATATTTTTTTTACTGAGTTAAGTTATCATTTTCTTCATATGTACGTATGATAATATATTACGTCAGTTTGTGTGGAGATATTCTCTTGTGTAGTATTAATTAGATATCTGTTACCATATTTTTTTAAACAAATTTTTATATTCTACCAGATTTCATTTATAATCTGTTGATTTTATCCTTAAGATATATGATATTTATTGGACAGTTAAAACCAGTGGACTTTTGAAATAACTTACATTATCAGACTTCTATATGAAACACTCATGTCTTTTACACAATGGTATATATGAGATTATTTATTCCTTTTTATTTTCGGACTAACACTTCACCATTTATACATCAGATTTGTATTTTATCTCTTGGACTAACAATCTTTTTGCAGAAAATAGATGTGTCATCTACCAAGCCACTTTCAATCACATATGTTTTAAGATTTACATTTTTGTGCTACAACTGCTATATTTTTATGGAGAAGATAAAAATAAAGATTTGCATATCAGATTTGGAGATTATTTTCAGCTACATCACCTCAGCAAAATCTGGAGCATTTAATGCTAAAAATGTATGTGTCTAACAACTAGTTTTTGGAAGACACATTTAAAGCTTTGGAGAGCTGCATTAAACACAGAGACCAGAAATGAGAATATAATTAAGACTTGAAATATTATTGAGAGGATTTTTATTTTACTACTCAGCTACACATTCAAGAGAGCAATCAATTTTATCATCTGCTCAATCAATGAAGAAGAAGACATGTGCCTACTTCAACATCATTTATTGAAGTCTGATTAAAGAAGGAGAAACTCAGATTACAAACTGTATTTTAAGGAGTTTCAGTATTTTACCTTGTACTATAAAAATTCAAATTTGTTGTGAAGCTTTGTTGAAGCTTCGGTTTGTACTGGTAATTGGTTCCTACCCGCAAGTGGGCCACAGGGTTTGAAGCTCGGAGTTAGCTTGCAAACAGTTGTATGCTGTGGTTTGATCCTACCCGCAAGTGGATCAGGTTTAGTGAAGCGCAAAGGAGACGGGGGCTCTAGGCGCGTGGACGTAGGCCGGGATTTGGCCGAACCACGTTAAATTTCGGTGTCATTTATTTTCCGCACTTTTATTTATTTATTTGCACATGCTTGCTTGAGTTAATATTTTCAGCACACTATCTTGAAAATAAATTAATTCAGAAATTTGACTAAATTAATTTTAAGGTTAAAATAATCATTTTTGAATTAAATAATTAATTTCAGAATATCACTTAATATTAAATACGAAAATTAATTTAATATTCCTAGAGTGTTAAAATTTGCATTTCTAGTTGCTTAAATTAGTTGATTGCATTTATTTGATTTTGTTAAATTTATTCTTTACAGTTTTATTAATCTGAAATTTGTCTAAGTGATTTAAATTTAATATTTTTCTAAAATCTTAATTTGACTTAAACTTAGTAAAAACTCAATTCACTCCCCCTCTTGAGTATAATCTGGGCAACAATTGGTATCAGAGCTAGTGCTCTTCTTATTTTTTAGATTTAACAATCTTAGAGTTAAAGATCAATGGCATATGTTACTACATCCCTTGGCGAAGGCCAATCCATTTTTAAACCTCCTCTATTTTCTGGAAAAGATTATAGTTATTGGAAAAATAGAATTAAATACTTTATTCAGTCTCATGATTATGAAGTTTGGAGAGTTGTTATGAATGGTCCCTTTATTCCTATTAAAATGGAAAATAATGCTTCTGTCCCTAAAGAAGAAAATGAATGGAATGAAGTTGATATTAGGAAAATTCAAATAAATGCTAAAGTTATGAATATTTTGCATTGTGCACTTGATGTAAATGAGTATAACGTAATTTGTTGTTGTGAATCTGCTAAGAAATTTGGGATAGACTAGAAGTTACTTATGAAGGAACTAGTCAAGTTAAAGAATATAAAATTAGTATGCTTGTTCATAGTTATGAGTTATTTAAGATGATATCTGATGAATCTATTTCTGATATGTTCACTAGGTTCACTAATATTATTAATGGCCTTAAATCTCTTGGAAAAACCTATACTAACAATTAGATGGTGAGCAAAATTCTCAGGTCATTACCGGCGAATTGGATGACCAAAAAGTTAGCTATCAAGGAAGCAATTAGAGAAAGACCTATCTCTCTTGATGAGTTATTGGGTTCCTTAATCACTCATGAGATGGAACTCAAGGAATTTGTTGAAGAAGAAAAACCTAAAGCAAACAAAATTATTGCTTTCAAATCTTCAAAAAAAAATACAGAAAGTGAAGATAATGATGATGATGATGACGATATTTCCCTATTGGCTAAAAATTTCAAAAAATATCTCAATTCTAAAAAGAAAGCCACGATTTATGTCTTAATCTGGAATTATTTTACCGCGTATTAATTACTTAAGCTGGAATTTTAAGCCTAAGCCACGATTTATGTCATGAGCTAAGTCATTATTCCCTTAATTAAATTGGTAAACCTAGAGAAAGAGAAGAAGAAACCTAAGGAGAGAAAGAGAGATTGAAGCTTGGGTGTTTGATCTTGTCTACAATCGTCACCAAATCTGAAGTTACAACCTTGAGGCAAGTTTTCTACTTGCTATTTTAAGATTTAAGTAGAGTAATTTGCATTGATAGTTGTGGTTATGCATGGTTTAAGAAAACTAGGGCTTTTTAGTGGATTCATGGGTTTTAACTCCTTGGAGGTTTCTTTGAATTATTATTGGTATAGATTATGGGTGTTGGATGCATTTAAAATCAGTTGGTAACAATAAATGATGTGGACACTTGTTGTTGGAAGAAGAAGGGTTTTTGGGTCTGCTATGACCGGTCGACCGGGCCTTCGGGGGAGGGCACACTTCTTTCTCACTAAGGCCTGATTTTTGGCGTGCAGTCGACCGCGGTCCGTGACCGGTCGACCGACCCCCTTTTCCTGGACTTTTGCTTTCCTACGAAGCCAAAAGATTTGACACGCGGTCGACCGCGGCCTTCAGACCAGTCGACCGGTCCCCGATTTTTCGATCTTAAACTTATTTTTGTTTCCTAGATTTCTTCTTTTACATAGGAAATGGGAACCTTCTTGCATGAAGTAAACTTAGAGTTTTAGTTGAGTTTGTTCGTTACCCTATAGTTGAATGGGATCACTTGGGGTTAATTCAGGGGTACTTAAAGTGATGCTTATGTATCACTTCTCTTTTGGTAAATTAGTTAAAGTTAGATTTCTAAGCCCATAATTGGAGATGTTAGAGTCCCTATTGAGATATGTAGCTTCTTGGGGAATAGTACGATTTCGGTGATCACTTGGAGATTTACTCGGGACTTAAAAATGATGAATATTATTGAGATTATTCAAGGATAATGGTTTCAAATAAAATGAAACACATGTGATTAAAGGTAATGAAAATGAGATTAAATTGGTAATTGTCAAATAACTTAAACACACCTCTCTAAATTCTATCATAAGGAAAGCTCGCGCATGAGGTGATGTTCCCTGACTATTGAATGCAGGCTGACTATAGTCCTCGGCCATATGCGGGGTTTGTATATATTTTTCTGCGCTAGTGAGGTAATTCTGGGTGTGGTTATAACTCACTCACAGGTATATGTCCGCTTCCCGGCGTGCGTTAGGTGCCCAGGTTATCTTATACAGATAGGCCCTGGAAGATGATAGTCATTTAGGGGCGCGCCCAGTGGGGAAACTCAGAGGGGCAGTCTTAGAAACGTTATATGTATAAGAATATAACCTTTATAACGCAAGTGGGACTTGAGGTATGTAAATTGCCATAAGATATGAGATGGTAATTATATTCCTGATAAGGAATGGAAAACGGAAAAATATGATGAAAACTATATTCCTATTAAGGAATGGAAAATGACAAGACATGAGAATAATTGATATTTAATTTTACTTCTCTTACTTAATTAAATCACTGTTAGAAACCTATATAATTGAATCACCACATTTTTATGATTAGGTTGTTAGATTCACATTTACATTATTTATAATTCATTGTCCATATCTATCATGTTTCTTACTCTTCTGTGAATCATATATAAATCGGGCCCTGACCCGTTCATTTTCCATGTTGTGCATGTTATTGTATCCGCTCAGGTGCTCCTCCGCAAGGGCGCCCGTGATGATTTTCCTACTCTTATGCTTTTGACAAGCTGTATGACATTGCGGATTATTACAGGATGTTTGTTAGACGCCTTCATTTTTGGGATCTAGTTATGATCGGGTCTTTCATTCGGGCTAGTGGCCCATCTTTTGTACTTATTAATGAAAGTAGTATGTAAAAATATTGAATTGTGGAAATACTTTTAATGTAACTGTGGACCAAAATATTATTCGGTTCTTTTATTGTATGTTGTTTTAGTATTTATCAATATGTTCCTTTGAAATTTCACTTTCATCAGATTTGGGTTGTTTAATTTATTTCTCAAATCTGTATTAAACCAAAATTTTTGACAACCTGCTTTCTGATGTATGGAGTGGTTTTCCCGTATACCTATTTTATTGTTATGATGCTGAGGATGATATCCATTTATGATTCCCTTATGTCGAGGTATCGGGCTGGCCACCCCTTATTTCGGAAGGTGGGTTGTCACAGATGGTATCAGAGCATCAGGTTCTAGAGTCTTTTGGATCTTTGTGAACTTGTCACGTTCTACCGTAGCGTTCTTTGATATAGATCCTAATGTTAGGACTGCTTTATTTCTTATTCTTACGATCTTCTGCAAAAATAGATTGTTTTAGGTAGAATTCTAACTCTACTATTTCTCCATCTCAGATGCCACCTAAAAGAGGACGCCCGGCAAGACGTAATAGGGTTTTAGATGAGGATGTTGGTCCTCCTCCACCGCCACAAGGAACGTTTAATGCCGCGGATGTGGCGAATATAGTGGCTCAAGCCGTTAATGCGTCCATGAGTGCAGTGGTCCAACAAGCGCCGCAGGCTCAATAGAGAGCGCCAGATGCCCAAGTTCTTATCGAACCTTCTCCGTGGGAGAGATCTAGGGAATCTTTTCTAAAGGGACAGCCCCCGGAATATGACGGGAGCTCGGATGTTATAAAGGCGAATCAATGGAAGAAGGAAATACAACGCCATCTGCGTATGGTGGAGTGTGGTGAGGACAGGAAGCAAGTCCTTGCTACTTTTAAACTAGTTGGGGCCGTATTACACTGGTGGGAGTCCGTAACTACGCCAGAATAGAGGGACACAATGTTGATCTCTGAATTTTGGGTTTTGTTCGATCATAAGTACTTTCCTCCCGCAATTCAAGGGGAGTTGATAAGGAGGTTGAAGGACCTTGTACAAGGGGAGAGGTCAGTAGTGGAATATGAGGAGGAATTCACCCGCTTGGCAAGTTTTGTACCGGGTGAAGTGACTCCCGAAGAAAAGAAAGTTTTGAAGTTTACGAGAGGATTGAACTGGAGAATCCGACAACACTTGCTAGGTAATCCGGATTTACAGACTTTTGGTGACGTGATGAATGCAGCTATACTACATTGCCAAGAGCATAAATTATTTTTGCAAAGTGTTAAGAAGACCTAAGTAGTAGGGCAGGCGGGAAGGCTGGGAGGTAGTGGGATTGGAGGAGGAGTCTTTCCCTCGTCCCAACCTTCGGGCAGTAAACAGAAAGAAAGGGATCCCCAACAAGGGGACTTGTCGAAGAGGTAGCGTTCTGGTGGGTTTAATTCGGGGAACCATAATAATAGGCAAGGTCAAGGTTCCCCACAACAACAAGCAGGCCATAGGGGTCAGGGAGGTATAGGCCAACAGGGCCAAGGGGTGAATCAGTTTAGAAACAATCGTGGTCGAAATGTCGAGACTATGATAGGTCGGTGTTTCCAATGCGGGGAAGAGGGTCACTATAAGAAGGAATGTCCTCAGTTTATTGGGGGATAGTTGCCTCGAGCTCCACAGCAGCCGTACATTCAGTTCCCTCCGCAGGTGCCTAACCCAGTTGCTCCTCCACAACATGGCCAGTTATAGTATGGTAGGGTCTACCATATTCAGGATATTATGCTTCCTCCAGCTCCTCCTGCACCGCCAACCATTGAGGGTAAGTTCCTTATTCTGGGACATATAGGTCGTGTTTTATTTGATACTGGTGCAACGCATTCGTTCATTTCTAGGAGCTTCGCTCAGACCACCTAGTTGATTAAATCTGCTGAAAGAACTTTTACTAGTGTGGAGTCCTCTATGGGTGATGGTTAACTCATCTTCTTTGTTTGTAAAAATATAGAAATCTCTCTCGGTAATTTATGCTTTGAGGCCGATTTACTCGTCCTGGACATGGTCGGGTATGATGTGATTTTGGGTATGGATTGGCTTATGAAATATCATGCTATAGTAAATTTCTACGGGAAGAGTATAGTCTTCGCCGTTCCGGGACAAGAAATGTTCCTGATAGTTTTACCTCATTTAGAGGGGAGTACTAGTACTTATTTGTATTGTATTACCGAGGAGACTTCTAGGGATGTAGTTGTTCCCTTGGATTCCATTCCAGTTGTGAAAGACTTTGAGGATGTTTTCCAAGAAATACCGGGTTTGCCTCCTAGCCGTGAGATTGAGTTTGTTATCAATTTAGCACCGGGAACGAGGTTTATTACGAGGGCTCCATATCGAATGGCTCCTATTGAAATGAGGGAGATAAGAGATCAAATTCAAAAGTTGTTAGAGCAGGGATTTATTCGGCGCAGCACATCACTGTGGGGTGCTCCAGTGTTGTTTGTTAAGAAAATATATGGTTCTCTCTGGTTATGTGTGGACTATAGAGAATTGAATAAGGTCACCATCCATAATAAATACCCTTTACCCTGTATCGATGATTTGTTTGACCAACTTCGAGGAGCGACATACTTCTCCAAAATAGATTTGAGGACGGGGTATCACCAATTGAGGATACGGGAGGAGGATGTATCCAAGACTGCTTTTCTAACAAGGTACGGGTCCTATGAATTTTTGGTTATGTCCTTTGGACTAACCAATGTCCCCGTTGTATTTATAGATCGCATGAATAGGGTGTTTCGGGATTTCCTGGACCAATTTGTTATTGTGTTCATTGATGACATTTTAGTCTATTCTCGAACGAAATCTGATCACGCTATGCATTTAAGGTTGGTCCTACAGATATTATGGGACCATCAACTGTATGCCAAGTTCGAGAAGTGTGGCTTTTGGTTACAGGAGGTACAATTTTTGGGTAATGTGGTGACGTCCCAGGGTGTATCGGTGGATCCAAGCAAGGTAGCTGCGGTGAGGGAGTGGGGTCAGCCCACGACACCTATCGAGGTTTGCAGTTTTTTGGGTTTAGCGGGTTATTACCGTCGGTTCATCAAGGGTTTCTCTAAAATAGCTAGCCCTTTAACAAATTTGACCCGGAAAAGGATGAGATTCATTTGGGATGATTCTTGCCAAGACGCATTTGATGAAATTAAAGATAGATTGACTTCAGCTCTGGTCCTTGAATTGCCAAAACTAGGATTGGAATATCTACTCTTCCCCAATGCATCTCTTCAAGGATTAGGAGGTGTACTTCAGGAAGAGATACGGGCTATCGCTTATGCTTCCCGTAAGTTGAAGCCCCATGAAAGAAACTATCCGGTGCATGACTTAGAGCTAGCTGCAGTTGATTTTGCCTTGAAGATATGGAGGCATTATCTCTTGGGTGAGAAGTTTAGTCTTTTCACGGACCACAAATCGCTGCAATATTTTTTTTCACAGAAGGACTTGAATATGTGACAACGCCGATGGTTAGAGTTCATGAAATATTATCAATTTCTATTCATTATCATCCAGGTAAAGCGAACGTTGTAGCGGATGCCTTAAGTAGGAAGCCCGATGGAGAATTAGCTGAGGTTTGGAAGGCTAAATGGAAGGAACTTAGTTAGGAGGATGCGGTGGTGAGAGCATTCATGTCGGTAATGAGCGTTACTCCTACCATTGTGGCAAGGGTGGTAGAAGCTCAAGGAAGGGATAAGGGGTGTCAAGACCATATTCGTCGATTGCTGTCCGGGGGAGCCGAGTCCTACTCAATTGGTTCTAAGGGTGGATTACACTTCCATGGAAGACTCAGTGTTTCGAAGGAAGGAGATTTGCGACGGGCAATGATGGCTGAAGCTCATGGGTCTAGGTTCACGGTTCATCCTGGTGGGGATAAAATGTATCGGGACATGCGCCGTCAGTATTGGTGGCCAGGTATGAAAAGAGATATTTCAAAATTTGTGTCCCAATGCACTACTTGTCAATTGGTCAAGATTGATCATCAGAAACCGACAGGTTTGTTGCAACTGTTAGAGATCTTGGTGTGGAAATGGGAAAGCATATCGATGGATTTTATCACGGGTTTGCCAAGATCACAAAGTGGATGTGATTCTATTTGGGTGATTGTAGACCGCTTAACAAAGTCGGAACACTTCCTACCCGTACGGACAGATTATGACACTGATCGGTATGCTCGCTTATTCATCGAGGAGGTGGTGAGACTCCATGGGGTGCCTTTGAATATAGTTTCCGACCGAGACAAAATTTTTGTTTCCCACTTTTGGAGGAGTTTCCAAGAAGAGATGGGGATCGAACTGAGGTTAAGCACTTCATACCATCCTCAAACAGATGGCCAAACTGAAAGAGTAAACCAAATGTCGGAGGATATGCTTCGAATGTGTATGCTTGACTTCAAAGGTGGTTGGGAACAATATCTCTCATTGGTGGATTTTGCTTATAACAACTCTTACCAATTCACGATTGGAATGGAACCTTATGAAGCTTTGTATGGAAGACCGTGTAGATCACCCGCTTGTTGGTTGGAAGTGGGCGATAATAAATTTCTTAGACCTGAAATGATCCAAGATACTTCCTCAAAAATTGAATTGATTCGGAATCGCATTCGGATAGCCCAAGACCGTCAAAAGAGCTATGCCGATGCGGGTCGAAGACACATGAAATTGGAGATTGGGGACCAAGTTTTGGTTCGAGTGTCCCCCATAAAAGGGATAAAGCATTTCGGTAAGAAGGTAAAACTTGTGCCACGCTTTGTTGGACCATTTCCAGTTATTGCAAAGGTGGGCCCAGTGGCATACCAACTTTCTTTACCGGAACCATTGCAAAAAATTCATGATGTATTCCATGTTTCCTCCCTAAAGAAGTATAGGAGATGTGAAGATGCGCTTTGGAACATCCCTTTCGAGGATATTGATTTTTAACCCGATGTTTCATATGAAGAACAACCGGTTGCTATATTAGAGCATGGGGAGCGTAGATTAAGGTCTCGTGTGTTGCCCTTGGTGCGGGTTCAATGGAGTCACCATAACGCAAAGGAATCGACGTCGGAACGCGAGGATGACATGCGGGAAAAGTATCTGCATCTCTTTATACCAGGTATGCATGAATTTTGGGGACAAAATTCTCATCAGGGGGAAGTATTTAACAACCCTCGCTTTTGAGGTTCTATTTTATATTTAATTTGCTAGATATAGTAATTAGATATAAATTGTTGATATGTGGAGTAGGTATTAATTTAAGGAGTAAAAGTTAATATCTACTATGATGTTGCATGTTTACCGTATGTAGAGGTGAATTTTGCTATGTTATGTTTTGTAATGTCATATTATTTAAAAAATGACATTTGGCTTAAAAATGAAATTGGAACCTAAAATGAATTATAAAATCTCCAAATGAAAATTTGGAGGGTGTAGTTAGTTCTGGGAGGTCCGAGATAGTCTAATTTTGTGCCATATTGTATTTTGAGGTTCCGGGCACTTTTGACTGGTAGTAACTTAAATGAGTAGTTGCGTATTATTTTACCGCGTATTAATTACTTAAGCTGGAATATTGAGCCTAAGCCACGATTTATGTCTTGAACTAAGTCACTATTCCCTTAATTAAATTGGTAAACCTAGAGAAAGAGACGAAAAAACCTAAGGAGAGAAAGAGATATTGAATCTTGGGTGTTTGATCTTGTCTACAATCGTCACCAAATTTGAAGTTACAACCTTGAGGCAAATTTTCTACTTGCTATTTTATGATTTAAGTAGAGTAATTTGCATTGATAGTTGTGGTTATGCATGGTTTAAGAAAACTAGGGCTTTTTAGTGGATTCATGGGTTTTAACTCCTTGGAGGTTGATTTGAATTGTTATTGGTATAGATTATGGGTGTTGGATGCATTTAAAATCAGTTGGTAACAATAGATGATGTGGAGACTTGTTGTTGGAAGAAGAAGGGTTTTTGGGTCTACTATGACCGGTCGACCGCGGGTCCAGGACCGGTTGACCGGGCCTTCGGGGGAAGGCACACTGCTTTCTCACTAAGGCCTGATTTTTGGCGTGCGTTCGACCACGGTCCATGACCGGTCGACCGACCCCCTTTTCCTGGACTTTCTGATTTCATTAGAAGGCAAAAGATTTGAGACGCGGTCGACCGCAGCCTTCGGACCGGTCGACCGGTCCCCTATTTTTCACTCTTAAACTTATTTTTGTTTCCTAGATTTCTTCTTTTACATAGGAAATAGGAACCTTTTTGCATAAAGTAAACTTAGAGTTTTAGTTGAGTTTGGTCGTTACCCTATAGTTGAATGGGATCACTTGGGGTTAATTCAGGGGTACTTAAAGTGATTCTTAGGTATCACTTCTCTTTTGGTAAATTAGTTAAAGTTAGAGTTCTAAGCCCATAATTGGAGATGTTAGAGGCCCTATTGAGATATGTAGCTTCTTGGGGAATAGTACGATTTCGGTGATCACTTGGAGATTTACTCGGGACTTAAAAATGATGAATATTATTGAGAATATTCAAGGATAATGGTTTCAAATAAAATGAAACACATGTGATTAACGATAATGAAAATAAGATTAAATTGGTAATTGTTAAATTACTTAAACACACCTCTCTAAATGCTATCATAAGGGAAGCTCGCGCATGAGGTGATGTCCCCTGACTATTGAATGCAGGCTGACTATAGTCCTCGGCCATATGCGGGGTTTGTATATATTTTTCTGCGCTACTGAGGTAATTTCGGGTGTGGTTATGACCCACTCGCAGGTATATGGCCACTTCCCGATGTGCGTTAGGTGCCCAGGTTGTCTTGTGTAGATAGGCCCTGGAAGATGATAGTCATTTCGGGGCGCGCCCAGTGGGGAAAATCGGAGGGGCGGTCTTAGAAACGTTATATGTATAAGAATATAACCTTTCTAACGCAAGTGGGACTTGAGGTATGTAAATTGCCATAAGATATGAGATGGTAATTATATTCCTGATAAGGAATGGAAAAGGGAAAAATATGATGAAAACTATATTCCTATTAAGGAATGGAAAATGACAAGACATGAGAAGAATTGATATTTAATTTTATTTCTCTTACTTAATTCAATCACTGTTAGAAACCTCTATAATTGAATCATCACATTTTTATGATTAGGTTGTTAGATTCACATTTACATTATTTATGATTCATTGTCCATATCTATCATGTTTCTTACTCTTCTGGGAATCATATATAAATCGGGCCCTGACCCGTTCATTTTCCATGTTGTGCATGTTATTGTATCCGCTCAGGTGCTCCTCCGCAAGGGCGCCCGTTATGATTTTCCTACTCTTATGCTTTTGACAAGCTGTATGACATTGCGGATTATTACAGGATGTTTGTTATACACCTTCATTTTTGGGATCTAGTTATGATCGGGTCTTTCATTCGGGCTAGTGGCCCGTCTTTTGTACTTGTTAATGAATGTAGTATGTAAATATATTGAATTGTGGAAATACTTTGAATGTAACTCTGGACCGACAGATTATTCGGTTCTTTTATTGTATGTTGTTTTAGTATTTATCTATATGTTCCTTTGAAATTTCACTTTCATCAGATTTGGGTTGTTTAATTTATTTCTTAAATCTTTATTAGACCAAAATTTTTGACAACCTGCTTTCTGATGTATGGAGTGGTTTTCCCGTATACCTATTTTATTGTTATGGTGACGAGGATGATATCAATTCATGATTCCGTTATGTCGAGGTATCGGGATGGTCACCCCTTATTTAGGAAGGCGGGTTATCATAAGAGTATCTTGAACATAAGATTTGTTGAGATACCTAGTATACTATTGATTATTACATATCATTTGTCTCTATCATTTAAGTGTGGGTAAGTCATATTAGTGTAGCTCATAACACTAAACAGTTCACTAGAAATAAGTCATTAGGCACTCAGAATTCCCTGTTCTTGAAGAAGTTAAAGGCCAGAGCTAAGAGCTGAAGAAACAACTTGGACAAGAGCAACTTGAGAGTGATTTCAAAAGAGCAACCAATGCAGAGAGGCTTGGTCAATTGGTAATAGATTTTTGATTTAAATTACTTTGTGTCTTGTTGCTTGTGTGTAAATCATTCTTGTTTGATTTAATTTTTAGTCGAAGTAGTTTAATTTGATCCTTAGAAGGATCCGTCGTTTTTCTAAGGGAAGGGTTTTTACGATGTTAAATAAATATTTCCGTGTTGTAATTTTCTGCATATAAACCTCACACTAAAAAGTAGGTTAATAATTGAAACCAACCTATTAAATTGAATCTCTATCTTATTTGTTTTATCTTTCCTTCTTAAATAAAGATAATAAAAGTTGGAATGTAATTGACTAATTCGAATTAATATTAGGTTAATAAATTAGTTAATAATTTAAGTAAAGTTTAACTTGGTCTCTCTTGAATTTGATATAGAAATTCGTAGGTAACTTAGGTTGAATCAACATTAGTTTACTTCAGAATTAAAGTCATTAGCATTTTAGCCCCGCTTAAGTGGTATCAGAGTTAGACTCTCTAAAGATCTATTTTTAAAAACTTTTGTTAAACTCTTTTTATCTTGTTTCAATGGATGATTCAAGTCAATTTTGAAAAGCCCCGAATTTTGATAATCTCAAATTAAAATATAATTTCCTTTCAAATAAATGCGGAAGCGTTGAGATGGTTTTAACTTTCAAAAATAATAACAAGTTTTAATATCTTCAAAACGAATTAAAACAACATAATTCAAGTCCTAGAATTTGCCTAAGTCATCATTAACAATTATTCAAAGTTAGGCGAAACCATATTAATGCAAGTGACTTGAATAAACCAAATTTTATCCAATATTAAATTAAAGTCCCAATTTAAATTAGTGTGATTGTAAAACCAAATTTTATCTTGAAAATAATCTAGCATGCGTTCTAAGTGATATAGAGCAAGATAAAATCAACAGTCACACTACACCGCGATATACGAGGAAAAACCCACTAACGGGAAAAAACCTCGGGACGGCCCTAGCCTCAAATCCACTAAAAATGGTATTACAAAATACAAGACAAAAGACTTACTTCCTAAACTCGAACCCTCTCAAGCCGTGATGCTTCTTCTTGTATCAACCTCCAATTAGCGGATAACCAACGGAGCTCCACCGTGGTCTCGAAATTCATCGATTGGGCAATTAGGCACACCGTCACCCTAACATGGAGCCTTTCTCCATTTGGGTAGAAATGAAACAAACTTCTCTTCAATTCGGAGTAGAGAAAAACCGGTGCCAAAACAATCTTCAAGCAATTGATATTTATATAGAAGCTTGGATAAACAATTGGGTGTAAACTAGAGTGTGTATGAAATTTTTCTTGAAAGAATTACACTCAAAACATGAACATTTTCCTAAAAATATTTTTTCTCTCAAACTCTCTCTAGGAGATAAACTAAGTTGGAAAAGTTATCATGGAAAATGTGTTTCCCGCACATGATAATGCATGAAAAAGTTGGTTGAAAACCAAGTGGAGAAGTGGGGAAAAAACTGTCAAAAACTGTTGAAAACCGTTCCCGCCTGACGTCTCGTTCGAACGAACTTGACTCTCGTTCGAACGAGACTTCTAACGAGCGACCAGCCTGGGCTCGTTAGAATCTCGTTAGATATCTCGTTAGAATGAAAACTCGTTCGAACGACATATCGAACGACTGACCAGATAAGGGTCGTTGGCAAACTCGTTCGAACGAACCTGGTTCGAACGACAAAACTCGTTCGAACGAAATCTGGTTCGAACGAAAAAACTCGTTCGAACGACATTTCTAACGAACTTCTAGAAAGTTTGTAAAATTCGATTTTTGGCCCAGAAACTTTTATAAACTTTTATATACTTATTTTTAAGTTTCTAATTGATACTTTCTAAAAAAATAAAATGCAGTTTTTATTAACCTAACACCCAATACAAATTGTTCCAAGCTCCTATATACATATAAATACATTCATACCTTGGGAGCATGGAACCTAAGTTGATGACGTACAAACGAGGCACATAAACTACGGCATGTTGATGATGCTTTATACTCTTTGCCGCTACGTCATCAACATACACTTCACAGGCTTGAGAATATTACAATAAATACTATCCTATGAATAAATGTTTTTGTACGGAATTGAGCCAAAACTATATATGGACTCAATTGGAAATTTGTGTCCTTACAAATCTCCCCCTTTGGCTATTCCGGGACAAAAACCAAACAAAAATCCTAAAGGGCCGTCAAGCTCTACTAGACTCAAAACATAACCCGCCCAATCTTGACTCAACCCAAGGATCAAACGCTTTGCCATAGAAAGATGCCGCTTTAGAATAATTCCTGCACACTTAAGCAAACTCATCAAATGCATAGGGAATATCAAAAGTATTAAATGCAATGAATTAAATACTCCCCCTAAATTAATTCTCCCTTAAACACATGACCTACTTAGAAATACGTCTCCCCCTAAGATAAATCTCCCCCAAACGAAGATACGATAATAATAGGATTAGATACCATATCTCCCCCTATCATCATTCTCCCCCTTTTTGTTCGGGAATAGGCAAAGGATAAAGAACTAATAAACAACATGCGAAAGCTTAAAGTGAAACGACATGAAAGCATATGGGCAATAAAAGCAAGGCAAAGACAAACAAATATCATATATATATATATACTATAAATATACCAATAAGTACGTGCATATATAGATAGATATAAACACACACATGACACAAAATACAATAAGTTTGCACACTCGTATGGCAAAAATGTGTCATATGGAAACGGAAGTGTAGGGGTGTGAACAAGCAACAATTAAATTTAGACCCAAACACTTAAGAAACGTTCACGGAGTTCTCATTTGATTGCAAACTTCATCATAGTTAAATATAACCTCATGTGACAGTATAAAGATTGAACTCAATGAACAAACATACACAATGCATACAAGCCTAGCATGATGATGATTCTACAAACCAAATAGAGTCATGACATTAAAGACAACTAGGATAAACGGACATTGTGCAAACCGTTGATATACCATCCAATTCTCCCTCAATGAGCTTATATATTCTTTTGTTTTTGTATGAATATATCAAACAAACATAGGCCTTGGCAATTGCTTTTTGATTAATGCGAAATATTCTGTTTTTAGGCCTTTGGATCACGTATTTCTTTTAGATCCAATCAACGGTGGCTTACTATCGCAAAGGATTTAATTCATCCTTTCGGAGCCCTTCCCCGTGCATATATTAATTTATCATGTTTTCATTTTTCGCACAAATCTCACATGCAACGGATTTTGACATGCACTTGTCCTCCTAGGTCATAGATATGTAGATGACTAGATTGATAGGAGAACACCTCAAAAAGCTCAAATATCACATGTGACATTAAGATTTCAAAAGAGCTCGTGCATGTGTGAATAGAGGCATATAGAAATAGAATCCATTTAAACAATACAAAATCCAACTACTCCATATAAAACATGGTAAAGAACATTTTAAGGATTGAAAATCTAAACCAAAAGTTCTAGCCACATGGAAGCGTAAACGATAGGATTCAAACACAAATATATGCCACATAAAGTGTGTCAAACAAAATACACACAAAAACAAAATCTTTTTGAGTTTTTAACATTTTAATCAAAAATAAAGATATATACTCAAAAGACTAAACAAAAACCATTTATATTTTTCATTAAGCTTAAATGAAATAAATAAAACACAAATGATAAACAAAAATCTTTTTATATTTTTCAGTTAAATCAAACACAAAATATAATACAAAAAGATAAACAAGTCATGATTTCTAGCATGAGATATGAAAATAGGCAATGACTAGAAAATGACTAAACAAGCATACATTTAGCATATGATTATGGCATGAAGTACAAAAGCTAAAGTATGCAAACACTAACACATTCATCCATTAGATTTAGCAAGGGAGGAAGTATGTGTAAGTAAATGAGAATCAAAATCCCTATTTTGTAAGGCAACCAAGTCGGATTTCCTAACCCAAATAAATGAAGAATTACTATCTTGGGGTGTAGGAACGTTAGCTATCGTGGTTACTTTACTATGGGATTTTCTAGGAATTCGTTTAAGATCTAAACAAAATTGCCTAAGATGACCTTTTCGACCACAATGAGTACAAGTAAGAACATGTCGAAAAGATTTATCTAAGGAGTGATCATTAAATGCATTCCTAGAAGATTCTCCTAAAACATTGGTTTTGACTTTAGGGTTAAAATCATTACAAGAATTGAAGCCTAAACCAAAAGTGTCATTTTTAATTTGGACCGTTCCTAACATTTTATCTAGTTTTTCGGAACGACACTCCAAATCAAATTTGACATTACTAGAATCTTTTAATTTATTTTCCAATTCAACAATGTTAGATTCTAGTAAAGAATTACGCTCTTCAAAAGCAAGAAGCTCCTTTTTCAAGGATTCCATTAAACCCCTAAGGCTATCTCTCTCGCCTTCTACATATTTAAGCTTCTCTTGAAGAGTCCTCACATGTGTCCTAAGGTCTTCTATTAAGGCATTTTCATCAATGACCTTGACACTCTCTCTTAAACTTGCTTCTAACTTCAAATTAGCTCTTTTCAATTTAATAGATTCTTTATATAATTCATGAAAAGCATTTTGAAGTTCACTCATATCAACCTCATCTTCATTTTCACTCTCTTCTTCTTTTTCACTCTCACTATCATCAAATATAAGAGAATCATGTACAATGACCTTGGAAGTGGCATGTGCTATAATTTCATCATCCGATGAGTTCTCATTATCACTCACATGTGCCATAAAAGCCACAAAATTTTTCTTAGTGGGGGATTCGGGCTTCTCTTCCTTATCACTATCACTAAGGGCCGCATTATATGAAATGGGTCGTTTACCCTTTTTCCTTAGTTTAGTGGGGCACTCAAAAGCCCTATGGCCATAACCTTCACAACCAAAACATTTATTAGACTCGTCCCTATCAATATTTTCATTACTTGGTTTAGGGATCTTATCGGCTTTAGAAATCTTCTTGTTTTTATCATGTTTAGAAGATTCAAATTTCTTGAAATCGTTTTTAACTTTATCTTTGTTAAATTTAAGAAATTTTCTAAATTTACGAGCAAACAAAGCCATATCTTCCGAGTCACTATCACTATCGCTCTCTACTACTTGTTTAACTTCTTTGCGGGCTTTCAAAGCAACGCCCTTTTCAATTTTCTTTTCAGTTTTAGAGGGAAACATATCTAGTTCATAGGTTTGTAAATCACCTACAAGCTCTTCTAATTTCGTAGAGGCTAAAGTGGGTAAAGAATTTAAAACGGTCACCTTTGGAATAAATCTATCGGGTAGGGACCTTAAAATTTTCTTTACTACACGGTCGTCAGGTATTTTCTCTCCCAAGTTAAAGGATGAATTAACAATATCAGAAAGTCTAGCATAAAATTTATCAAATGTTTCTTTTTCATCCATTTTGATAGTTTCAAATTGAGTAGTGAGGTTTTGGAGTTTAGAAGCTTTAACGACACTAGTTCCTTCATGAGTTAATTGTAAAATATCTCAAGCTTCTTTAGCGGTTTCACACGTCATAATACGTCGGAATTCATCCGGTGCGACAGCGCTAAATAATGCATTTAAACCACGGGAATTAAAATTTGCTAGCTTAAACTCATTTTCAGTCCATCTATCGACGGGTTTGGGAACACGTTCATTTTCAATTAAATGTGTTGGTGGGGTCCAACCATTAACAACATACATCCAAACACGTTCATCGATAGATTTAAGTGCCGATTTCATTCGCGCTTTCCAATACGCGTAGTTAGAACGATCAAAAATAGGAAATTTTGAAAATGGGGAAAAATCCATATTTAGCCAAAAAGTAAAGGATCTTTAACGAAATAATTTATCGTTTTTGGCTCTGATACCAATTTGAAAAGCCCCGAATTTTGATAATCTCAAATTAAAATATAATTTCCTTTCAAATAAATGCGGAAGCGTTGAGATGGTTTTAACTTTCAAAAATAATAACAAGTTTTAATATCTTCAAAACGAATTAAAACAACATAATTCAAGTCCTAGAATTTGCCTAAGTCATCATTAACAATTATTCAAAGTTAGGCGAAACCATATTAATGCAAGTGACTTGAATAAACCAAATTTTATCCAATATTAAATTAAAGTCCCAATTTAAATTAGTGTGATTGTAAAACCAAATTTTATCTTGAAAATAATCTAGCATGCGTTCTAAGTGATATAGAGCAAGATAAAATCAACAGTCACACTACACCGCGATATACGAGGAAAAACCCACTAACGGGAAAAAACCTCGGGACGGCCCTAGCCTCAAATCCACTAAAAATGGTATTACAAAATACAAGACAAAAGACTTACTTCCTAAACTCGAACCCTCTCAAGCCGTGATGCTTCTTCTTGTATCAACCTCCAATTAGCGGATAACCAACGGAGCTCCACCGTGGTCTCGAAATTCATCGATCGGGCAATTAGGCACACCGTCACCCTAACATGGAGCCTTTCTCCATTTGGGTAGAAATGAAACAAACTTCTCTTCAATTCGGAGTAGAGAAAAACCGGTGCCAAAA